>CM031378.1:48446878-49126312 GCA_018208015.1 Medicago ruthenica
TACAAATCACCTGATCTTGAAAATACCCACAATAGCCTTACTGCTAAGAATCCAAATCTATTTATGTACGTGTATAATCAATCCAAAAGTGATAGTCACATAGTTGAATGATCTTGACTATTTGATGAAGATCAAATGACTTGTATTCTTAAATCGACTTCAAAATACATTTCAAAGTAAGAATCATTTGATCTCCATCCAACATTGAGAACCACTACTACTTCGTTAGTTGCTGACCATCCTAATTTATGTATGTACAATCAATCATAAAAAAACTAGACTTTGATGAGAATGATGATAAATTTATTTGAAGAGAGAAAAAGGGGAACTTATGCATGGTTTCACCACCTTGCGTTACTTATTTTATATATATATATATATATATATATATATTATATCACTCTTTAAAACCTGTTTCCTTGCTTACCTAGTCATTGATATTTGTTTTGTTTACTGTACACAGTGCTAACATGTTTAACTTGAGGAAAGTGCCAGAATTTGTTAAATTAAAATGCCATTACTTTGCGTGCTTATTGTTATTCGTTGGGATTTTTTCACTGGGGGGATGGATAGGATGGAATATGATTTTAGAAATGGTTGAAAGAACAAGGTTAAGGTTTCATGTAAGGTTTCATGTGGTAAATTGGCAGGAACCACTATCTAGCTTGGCTGCTGAATATCAATCAGGCAGTCCTATATTACTGGAGAAAATCAAGGTTTGATTGATCAACCTTTTATCTCTATTTCCTTTTGTGCCATGTCGTATTGTTTCATTCCATATTTTCATGTTTCTTGAATCTTTCTGTTATTCCCTTTAATGCAGGTGCTTGATGGGCAATATGCTGCCATTCGGCGTACTCGTGGAGATGGAAACTGCTTCTTTCGAGGCTTTATGTTTTCATACCTTGTATGTTTATGTTTTCATACCTTAAATGTTTTATTGTTACGTTTTCATACCTTGTATGTTTTATTGTTTCCAGTTTAATTGCATATTCTCTACGTTAACCTTCAATTGATATATTCTGGCTTGGGTCTAGGGATTATGGAATGAAACCTTCCAATTTCCAATAATTTCAGTCCATAAATTAACTCTATCTCATTCTCTAGGAGCATATTTTGGAAGCTCAAGACAGTGCAGAAATTGATCGCATCAAAGCCAATGTTGAGAGAAGTAGAAAAGCACTTCAGACCTTGGGTTATGCAGAATTGACTTTTGAAGATTTTTTACGGTAACTTATCAACTGCATTCTTTGTTCTTCGTTCCTTGTGTTTCTGGGCTTAATATTTTTTTCTTATTAAGTATCTCAAAAATTTACCAGCCAAAATGAATGTACCCACTAATCTTATGAAAAGTTCTCCAAACATAGGCATATTGTGTTTGGGTACACATAGTAATCTCTGCAGGCCTTTAGGTTAGGCTAGTTGAAAGTAGCTACTATGAATTTGCATATGTGCTATCTGTCTATCAAGCCTTGAACTACGGGAACTCTTTGAATAGATTTTCCAGCTATGGAATTTTGATTTGTTAATGATTTTGCAAGTCATGTGAGAATCTGGTGAATTTATTGATATCGGAATTTGAATTCATTTTTGTAACTTCTGTTTTCTGAAGTTTAAAGAAATAAATACATTGTCGTACTCGTAATTATCAAGTCATGATATGCCCTGTATCATCTCCAATTTCACGTCATTTTTTCTTTACATACTTTTCTCCCTTTCAAGTTTTAATAGAGGATATTCATTTTGATGCGGATTTATTGTGATATCATATGCTGAAAACCAAGAACTACAGTAGTAAAAATTTTAGGCCTGTTAATGTTATGATATGGAGCTATTGAAGTGCTTTGCATCAGAAATCGGCAGACCAGAGCTATGTTATAGGGTGTATTTTGTAGTGGAAGCTATTCATAAACTTGTTTTTATCTCTTCTAACTTTTCCCAGTAGAACTTACCAGAAATGGAAATAAAAACTCTTGATTGTTCAAAAAAGTTGGAAAATCATACAACAGAAAAATATAGACTTAACAAAGTTTTCTATTTAATGGAACAATGCTGAAAATTTTCTGGCATATAGTTCTTCTATTTGTGTTGGTGAAAGTATAAACAAAGCCACAAATAATTGCTTTATTTTTTTCTAAAAATGCTGTGAATTGGACATCGGACCCCAGGCAGATGTACTAAATCTATATCTGTAGAAGTACTTGTTTTCCTCGTTTAAGAATATTAATTTATTAGCTTGTTAAAAAAAAGAATATTAATTTACTATCTCACTGTAAAAATTTCAGTTGTTCCTTGAGCAGCTGGAAGACATTATTCAAGGGAAAGAGACGTCCATAAGGTGTTAACCGAATTTACTATCTCACTATGAGTTTTCATTGGACAATTTTGAACTGGAAGCATGAGATATTCTCGGAATATTGTATTGTCCCAATTTTCTGTTCATCTAGCTCTAATTATTATATTTGAATGAACTTATATATTATATGATCACAGTCATGACGAGCTTGTTCTTAGAAGTCGAGATCAGTCAGTTTCAGATTATGGTGAGTGACTTAGACCTGTCCCAATGCCCAAATGTCTTGATCTCATTTCTTCCATTTTCTTGACAAACTGTTTCTCTTAGTTGTTATGTTCTTCAGATTTGTTACATCTGCTGAAATACAAAAGCGCTCAGAATTTTTTGAACCTTTCATTATGGGCTTAACCAATACAACAGTTGAGCAGGTTAGTTTCAATGCTAATTTTTTTTGCATCCCTCCAAAAGAGTTGAGTTTAAAGTTAGGATCTGAGTAGAAAGAAAGAATATTCCCATTAGGTTATGCAGAAAACCTTGTATATGGATATAGTCATCTGATTTTGATATAATATTCCCCATCTCTTTCTTTCATGTTGCTGTTTAGTTCTGCAAATCAGCTGTTGAGCCAATGGGTGAAGAGAGCGACCATGTTCACATTACCGCCCTCTCAGATGCATTGGGAATTCCAATCCGTGTTGTGTATCTTGACGTAGCTCGTGTGATACTGGTGGTGTCAGTGTAAATCATCATGATTTCACTCCAGTTGCTGGTGATCTCCCAAGTGCTAGTGGTAGCTCTGAAAAGAAGAATCCCTTCATCACATACTTATCGTCCTGGTCACTATGATATCCTCTATCCAAAGTGAGGATGATCTATTGGAGAGACCTTTTATTTGATACTTTTTCGGCTCTACACTGAGCTTGGTTGTTAAGGAGGGCACATTTACTCTGTAACTTGTCTTGTTAATGTTGAAAAGGTCAAATATGTCTAAGAATGTTATACATATTTCGAAAGTTTGATCAACAAAGTACGCCGACATTAGTGCATTAATAATCAAAACTCACCTTCATTTTATGTTGCTTCGTTATTTGTTGGCTATAATTAATTTAATGCTTCCTAATATCTTTGCATTTGGAGTTATGTGAGTTCTGTGAGGGCATGGCCCCCTTGTAGCCTGTGTAGATTCTGCAGAATGAAGCGGATTTATTGTCTCATTCTTGCAGTTTCTGCATTGCATGCTGCGCATTTGTTTGCAACAATAATAGTAATGCAGAGTTGTCGCAAGGATCTATGTGATAATGGCCAATGCAACTGGCAACTGATGAATTTATCCTGAAATACGGCATACAAAAGTAGGCTTATTCTAGAGTCTCTATTTTGTAGAAGAGTATAAATACACTAATGTTTTGATACCGTAATGTAGTTTAAAACCAGCAAGTCTGCCAATGTGAGTTGATAAAGATGGCCGGATTTAAAATTGCATGTCAAATCTTTGCATGTAGAGTTCATTCTCTAATCTATATTTTAGCCTATATTAAAAATAGTCCACTTCAGTATGAAAATTATTTCGGGGGTCTGATTGGGAGTTTGGGGGGGGACTTTGGAAAAAGAAAGGGGGAACAGAAAAGGTAAGGAATGGTTGGTCTCCAATTTTAATGGAGAGTTCTTTTTTCTTTGTAATACAGACATCCTTAAACCCGCAGGATCTCAAGATATATAGGAGGAAAATTTTGGATTTTTTTTTCTTTTACACATTAAGAAAAGCAATGAGTGAAAAAATTAGAAAAAAAAAATCAATTATGTCTTAAGAATATAAAAGATAAACAAATTGTTTTCTATTGTCATATTGCTTTCATGTTAAAATGGACGAAATTGTTTGGCTTCTGCCTCTTTTGTACAATTTTTTTTTTTGACAAAATTGTAATGTAAATTTTTATTATTTATATAATTTTAAGTATTTTGTAAATGGTCTTTGAACTTTGAGATACTCTTCATTAAATAAGGGGGATAAGTTGATTCCACCTTCAGGAAATTTTAAAGTTGTTATTTTTCGGTCATTTCCTTAAAAAAAAAAAAATTTGTTATTTTTCAGTCATGTAAACGCTTCTAGGCATCACTATGTGTTAGCAGCCACATCAACAAACAAATGCTGCATAGTACACGATCTGTCACATAATATTCTTTTAAAAATGTTAAATTAGAATTTGATGCAGTGGACTAAAATAGTGGAACATTTGTAACGTGATGAATCAAAGTGAAATCTTTAATACATAAAGGATCAAAATGAACCTAGAATAAATACTAGGAATTAGAAAACTTTTTTTTTCTGACTCAAGGGACTGAAGCCTAAATCAACAATTTTCTTCTTATATTTTGATGATGACGCCTACTAGTTAGCATGACATACTCACCAACATACTGAAAACAAACAAAAAGAAGAGTGCATTGTTGAATAAGATTTTCAACAACCAACTAGAAACACGCAAACACACACTAAAGCATGCTTAGAGGGTAATTAAGATCAAGGACATTAACAAAAGGAGAAAAGTCATCAATGGCCAGTGAAAATAGCTTCTTCCAAAAGTTGCTTAGAGTCACTCATCAAAGCAGGACTCAACCTAAACATGAGGGTGCAAAACTCCATCTCATTAAGTGCTCCATCCCCATCAAGATCACCTTCTCTTAGCATGCAAGTAATCTCATCATCGTTCATACCTTCCAACCCAAGCAATGCAGAGTTTTTCTTCAAGCTCTCAAATGTTATCACTTTCTTCTCTCTGTCCATCAACACATTAAAAACCATTTGCCAACTCCTTCATAAATCCTTCACTTCCCAATTTCTCCATCATTGAAGGGAAGTAGTCCTCAAAAACAAACCGATCCACCATTCTTCTTGGAACTCGATCCCATTTTTGCTCAATTTTGTGAAGTTGTAATTTAAACAAAAGAAAAAAATAAAAAATAAAATAGCTTTGTCTACTGTTCTATAACGAGGAACAATGATTTGTTGTTGGAAATATGTATGTGGGAAAGGAATTATATATATATAGTTAGATGAGGAAAAAAAACAATTAACATGAAGGAAATTTTAGGAAGGAGTAAATTTTAAGGTTGTTGCTATGCTAGGCACAATTGTAATATTTCGTGGCCTTCTTGGAAGGTGCGTGGGAAGTTCTATAATGTGAGTGTGACCTACCATTTACCCAAGTACAAAATGGTCATAATCAATAATCACTTATGGAGCTAGCATTTTCCTTTTGCAGACATCAATTTTTGTCACTTACCATAAGTAACAAATTAACAATTTCAATTTTTTTGTGTTGCTTTTCATTTTATATTACATTTTTTTTAATTTTTTTTTGGGTTTATAAACTAGTTATCGCAAATCCCTGAGATGAACAAAGACCATATGAGCAATAAATGACCCCAAAAAAACTATTTGAAGCAAGAAAGTTTAAGCGAGTTCGGTTTCGGAGCTCACCAAAATTTGGGTAGACTTCAAGACTCAAAGTGCTTATAGAGGTGAATAAAAATCACCCACCAAAGAGGTCCACACGCTAACAACTAGGAGTGAGAATAAGTTAGGTTGAACTAGATTTTGCAAGGCCTAAGTTTGATCTGTCAACAATTTTAAGGTCTAAGTCTGGTCTGCGGGGGCTGTCATATACTTCTTTTTTAAGCCTGACTCTGACCTTTTGAAAATCTGATATGACTTGCTAACATGTTTAAAAGCTTATTTCATATGAACACCTTTAAATAAATAATATGCTATAAGTTTAAATAAACTAGCAAACTAATATTGCAATGAGATTGAACCCCCTTTTGATATTTAACATGAATATTTAGAGAATTTGACTATACATTATATCATATTTATATTTTATTTTATAATAATACATTTAAATATGCGAAAAACTAATGTATACGAGTAAGTTTGAATTACTTAACAAATTTATAATTTATTTTGAAGGGGAATTTATAAGTACAAAATATAATAAGATTTGGCAACTTGACAAATTATGAGTCTGCCAAAATATAGAAGAATTCAACGAGCAATGCAAATTCGACTAGGAGAAGATTGACAAAAACAAAACTTATGCATATGTTGAGCCACAGCGTATTCTCCCTATAAGTATTGATGGTTGAGAACATGTCAACACATGATGTATTAAAACGTTGATTCGTCGAAATATCAACCAAAGAAGCCAAATACAATAATGTGTGTCGAATATATATTTGTTCTCACAAGAGAACAAAATATCGAATACTTAATTTTTAAAGGCCACTCCTAACTATAAATAGACACAAACTTTTAAGAACATAAGTATACCCTCCACCATAATAACCGTAATTTAACTGTAAAACAAATTACTTTTTCGTCAAACATTTCAGTTCAAATTCTGTTTTTACATTCATTTACTTATTTGCAATTTGGAAATTTACTTTTCAAGTCATTTATATTTCAACAATTTGCTTTAAATGTTTTTACAATTCAGTCTTTTCCATTTCATGCAATTTTACCTTCAAGTCTTTTTAATTTGATTGTTATTACCTTTAACTAGACTCTAACCCGTGCAATGCACGAGTTTTATAGAGCTTCATATATAACTATCAAATTAACTATATTAATACTTTTATATTTACATTCAGTTTATGTTATCAAACTACCTCAAAAAGCAACAAAAACAAAAGATGGGCTGCAATAAAAATGACAAATCAAAAGAAAATATATATACAAAAGTCTGCACAAAGAAATTGGTCATAACCGCAAAAACAGTTAAATCTATAAAAAAATGAAAAGGAAAAGAAACTACTATGAGGTAATCGAAAGAAAAAAATAATGAAAAGAAACTGTTATGTGGTAACCGAAAGAAAAAAATAATAAAAAGGAATCGTTATGTGGTAATTGAAATAAAAAATAATAATGAAAAGGAACCGCTAACAATGAAAAGGAACTGCTATCAAAAAAGGAATTGCAATGACGTTAGTGACTTTTAAAAAAAATGACATTTTCATGTGCTACCTGATTCAATTCCTTGGAGACTTTTTTTCATAAAAATTAATTAGGTCCGTCAAAAAGGACGGGGTTATGGTTATTATGTTCAATTGCATGATGGTGAGAGAGATAAAAGTGAGTGATAAATGATTTAGGAATTGTGATATTGAAAGAAAGAGGACCCGAAATTTGTGTTGAATACATAACATTGAAACAATCACATGTCATAAAAAACATCAGTACCTTGGTGGTAAAAGTTGTGAATTAGAAGCAAGTGGTAAAAAACATTAGTACCTTTAAAACTTTTTTGAACCAATTTTACCCTTAAACCCGAATGTAATTCTGAAACATGTTCAAAACAATCCTACAAAGACGTGAATTTATCAATTAAGTCAAACTGATTAGATATTTAGTTGTGTTCTAGATTTAGTTAACTTTCCTTAAACAAAAATACCTGATATATTCAAAAGAAAATGCTAACAAGTGTTTTATAAAAAAAATTAAAATAAAAATTTTCTTAAAATTTGTGTATTCACATTGAAATATTAAAATGTAATTTTTTTTTTATATAAACATTAACAATTATTTTTATTTTTAAATTCTTAACAAGTGTCCTTAGACACTTGTTAATAAGATTCATGTTCCTAAGAGTCGAACCTTGCATGATTTAACATGATAGACAACTTCCTTCATTCAAAATTTATCGATTTGGAATTTAGTGTTTAACGATATCGATGAACCATTATACTGTACGCACTAATTTGGATCTAATGTATTTTAGTGGTTATATTTTTATGTGTCATTTACTAATATGCTGGACAGCTAGAGGACAGTGGCAATGTACCAAAAAAGACAATAGTAACCCGGACAGGCGCAATTATTACAATATTTTTTGTCTTAAAAGACCACATAGGTATTACAAAAAAAAAGAGAGTACATAGATTTGTTGTATATCCATAAAAGATTGAATAAAACAAGCAAATAGGTATATATAGGATCAACTTCATGTCTTTCACCTTTTATATACAGGTATATGTTTTTCACTTTTTATGTCTTTCACTTTTTAAATAGATCATGACATATCAATGTGGTTGAGTCTAATGATGTGTTAAATATGAGTTATAAATATTATATTAGATAGAAAAGTAGAAAATTGAACAACATATAAATGAGCTGACTCATGTATCTAATGTCTTAAAGCTTTTGGTGAAGATGTGTTGAAATTCATCTGTCTGGTTAGTCATAGTCCAATATGATGATTTAACTCAGTGTTGCTCCCTCAAAAGTCCCAACAATGGTATGAGCGTCTAGAGAGAATATATTGATGTGTCAAGTGAGTTATAAATCTCACAATGGATAGAAACCTGGTGATTAGACAATATATAAAGATAATCCGTGCCCCAGACGCCTTAAAAATTTTAGATGAAAATGTGATGCTCAAACTCAATTTTGTGGTTGCTCATACTCCAATGTGATAATCAAAGTCCAATCTAGTGTTGCTTCCTAGAAGGTCCCAACACACCTCGAATAATCAACCCAAGTGAGAAGAAAATATGAAAAACTCATAAAATCAAATATATCATGACATTATTTTGTTGGAATATTTTATTATTTAATTATAGTTCGATATCATTATGTGAGCAAATATCGTAATAATAATTATATTAGTTATTTATCAATTGTGAGCCTTAATTGATTGGTGATCAAATTAAGTAATAAGGCTATTAGATTTCTAATTAGATAATTAATTAAATATTTAATTAGTTGATATGGACTCAATATGAGTGGATGTCTGGATGACCCATTAACAGAATAATGAGAAACACTAATGGTCATCCAATATAAAAGAGGCTATGGTCCCCAATACACCGTACACGTCAAACTCTCTCTTCTCCCCATCTGAAGAGAACTTGAAGCATAAAGGCACCGGTTGAAGAAGAACCAAATAAGTCGCCGCTAACTCTTTCTTGTGTTTTCATATTAGATCACCTCCTCTTTGTTCCTGACCGTTGTTGTTGAGAGGGTTGTCATCAAAGCTTCCATGTATCCATAATACCTAATTATTGATATCCTTGATAAATCAAACATGTCGAAGATCTAGTCATAATCATGTTCAATGTTTTGTTTGCTTCCGCTATTGATTCATAATTATTGAACATGTTTTATAAAATTTGTTTTATTTAAGACCTAATTTTTCTAACAAATGGTATCAGAGCCACTTCATGTTTAATTTGTTGGGATTTCTTCCGAACTTTTTCATGTTTAGGTCTTATGTTTTAACCCCAATTTTTTAAGAACCTTAATTTTTTAATTGGATCCATTCCATGAATCATTTTTTTCTTACGGCCCTTTTCTGGATTATTGTTTATACTTTTATAAGTTGTTCGATGCACAACCAAATTAGCGTTGATTCTGCTTTTCACCATGTTTGGATCCAGATTAAAATAAGGATTTTCAGATAAAGTTCTCTATTTTATCCCGTTGTATATATTCTCAAAATTTTGTTAAACTAAAAAAGTGAGGAATATATATTATTAGTTTGCATCCAGACTTGTATATTCATTCACATCAAAGCGATCGAATGGAATTGGCTTTTTAAGGCAACTTTGATCTCATGATTAATTGGCAATTTTTGTGTGCATCTGGTGAGTAATTGAGTGGCCATAACAAATTAAAATTCTTGAATTTCATTTGGTTATTGAATTAGTGTTGGAAAAGTGTTGATAAATTCTTATTTGGTGATTATTTTGGTTTTTTGTTTAAATCATTCGACATCATTTATTTTGCATATAGTTACAATTTTGGTATACTAATATAGCCATTATTAAAGCAAGTAAATTTTGTTGCCCGACAAATAAGAATATGGAATTTTGATAAAGATTTGAATCCTGTTTTGTAGCTCATCAGCACACTTTTGGTTTGTTTTAGTAGGATTGCAATGACACTTTATTTTCTTATTTGGATTCAGATTGAATTTGTTGCACATATATGTATTTGTGCACTAGAAAGATTTAATAATGATTTGAATTTTTATTTTGATTTTGGTAATTTGATTTAAATCAAATCTTTTGGTTAATATAATTTTCAAATATGTTTGTCATATCTTACAGTTTAATTTCTATTTGAATTAGTTTTGATTCACATTGAGTTTTTACTTTAAAGCTTATTTTGAGAAATAAGTTAAATTAAGTTTTGTTATATATATTTGGTTTTTTTTTTATTTTTTTATTTTTTTATATATTTGGTTATTATATATATTAGCTAGTGAAAGATATATTGTCTTTCAAATGAATCTCAAAATATTGTGATCTAGTTTGTTAGCATGATGTTTTGATTCTTTAATTTCAAGAAATATGGACTCTAGAAGTGTTTGTTTATTTAAAGACATATAAATATTTGTTTCCTTTATTTAGGAAATATTTATTCTAGAATTATTTGTTTTTTTATGTAAAGAATCATTCAGTATATATGTGAATCAATTGTAGCATGAATATTTTTTATATATAAGATTCAATTTTCTTTTGATTTGAAATTGAATATATGGTTATAGCATGATTATCATATTTGAGTTTATTGTTATTAAGGTTTCTACAATGATATTTTTTATCATGCATTTTGAATATATTTCATGCTATGTTTGTTGTTGCTTTTATGTGATATTTGTAAATGAATTGTCACACACACGTTGGTGTTGTTTTTTGGAACTTGCATCTTCTTTTCAATTATTGTGAGTTTGTCTTCACAATTAAGGGTTGTCGAGTGGCCTTATGGTTACTCAACGACATAACAGATTAATTCAGCCTACATTATGTCGGTAATGCCTTGTAAATTTAAGACCATTCTCATTTACTGTGAAATGCCTAGTAATTACGGTTGTTTTGGTTGAAACATGTTGCCAAAGTAACATCTGTTGCGTAGATTTGATTCAATTGAACTTACAAAAGACGTAGTATGGAATTATTCATGCGAGTTGTCGTCAGCCCTAAGGAATGCACAACTTGGCCGGATAGTTGTATGCTTATGATAATAAATGTGTGGTGATTATAAAGTAATTTTCCATGTAAATAATAAGATATCCGAATGTGACTATTATTTGACATGACTTATCACCTCATTTGATATATATTAAAATTATCTAGTAACTGCGGTTAAGTCGGTTGAAACAATAATGTTGCCCAAGTAACCTCTGTTGCGTAGATTCGGCTCAACTGAACTTAATTTTTTACAATCTGAAGATTGAAAATTAATGATGCGCTTGATATCTTGTTTAGGTGTTTTAATTTACAAATACAGATGCACATGTCTTTATAATATTTTATTGACATGTGTGATAATGTTGTGTGAGTGTAAACTTATTTATATATTTAAGAGTCTACATTCACATATATTATACTATGGTAAACATGTGACAATTATAAGAATTTATTCTTTGTCAAAGTAAATTGTCATTGTTTGATCATTGGTGTAAAATACCACTAGCAATTGATATTATTGTTTAAAGACTTGATATTAATGGTGCACTAGGTATTTTGGTGAGTGCATTTGCTACTCTTGTTCTTTTTAAGCTAATATAGTTTATGCATCAGCTAATTTGAGTTAAATTTTTTAACTCTTAAAAAGTTCTAACTTTTAGGAATTAAAGAATAATATTGATATTGTTCTTGGATCTAGACCTTAGATAAGGATGGTGAAACTCATATTCTCTCACAAATTCAGCACCTAATGTGAGAATCAAGTTTGACAAGTGAGTATACACCAAATCTCATAGGTCACGTGTAATCATAAAGCTAAAATATCATATATATTAGAGGTGTTGTTTAAGATGACAAAATTTTTGTCATATTTTCTTTGCTTAAACTAAGGTGTTTTTAAAGCAATATATAGAAAGACAAGCTCTCATTGGAGAGTGAGTATTTCATTAAGATTATTAGGCAAAGAAAATATTAAAACCACATTATGTAAATATTTAATCTTGCTGAGACACTATAATTTCGACTATTAGATGACTGGTTCGAAAACTCAGTAATTTCGACTATCATATGACTTGTTCGAAAATTCAGCATTTAGTATTCTCTTTGCACAATTAAGTTTATAACTGTTAAAGTTAGAAATGATCCTTTAAAGGATCAATTCATAAAGTGTGCAAAAATAAAGAAAAAGTTGAAGCTAGAGAAAATAAAACAGTGTTCATTCAAAAAATACCTCAAAAGATAAGGGCAAATGAAGAAAGGTAGTCTTATCTGACTTATGTCCAATGATGTAGAAAGATATATCAATTTAGAAGGGAAAAGTAGATAAAGATTGTTTTATTCATTTTTAAACTATTTTTAGATTGTCGTTACTAGCTTATTTTTGTATTTAAAAGACAATTTGGTGAATCATTATTTGAATTAATTTTTGTTTTAATTTCTCTTTGAATAAATCAGGATATTTTGAGTTTTATTTTCAAATGATGATTCAATGTGTTTTTTAAGTTCAATTATTAGAGTCAATTCAGTTATGACTTGTGACATTCTATAATTGTTTAAGGGTTTGAAAACTATAAGTTTTTCATCCCATAAATTAAGGAAATGTTTGAGACATAAATTGTTAAGTTTTCTTGAGGATATTGAGTTTGGGGGAGAGATATGGTAATAGAATAAAATTGAATGAGGAAGAATTAGTTTTAAACTAATTCATATAGCTACTATTATCATAGTATGTTTAGATCCTCACGAGGATATTATTGTTCTTCCTCTCAATCGAGTTAAGAAATTAATTTATATACATCAAACTCAACACCCTCAAGAACTAGGACATATGGTGTCATAAAGAATTGATTGATAAGAGAAATTCTATTTAGTATATTTGAAAGGCCCTATTAAGACAGTCATGATCCTAGTTTGCTTGTTATAATTTTGGAGCTACATAAGATGGATGTTAATACAGTGTTTCTTAATGGCGACATTAATGATACAATATGGTGCAACTGAAGAAAACTTTTGTGTCAATTGATACGAAGTAGATGGTTTGCAAAATCATGAAATCCACTTAAGAGTTAAGAAATTTGTCTCTTTATTGTTATCACAAATTCTCATAAAGTATTTGTCTCATTTGGTTTTGAGATAATATTATGAAGAGTTGTGGATTTAGTAAGCTCTCTGGGAGTAAATTTATATTCATATTTTAATGTGTCGATTTTATTTTATTTTGTCAACAATGATATATATTAGTTATGTGTCGATATTATTTTATAGTTATTCAACAACAAATTTTATAAAGTTCGTTACATTATAGATTATTGTTGTTGAATTGAATAGAACATATAAAGATAAACTTTAATGCTAGCTGACGCACTAATCAAATACTTGACACATAAGGTTTTTATATGGTTGTTGTCATTAAGATGTCTTGGATTAGTGGGAGTCTCCTTTGTTTTATGTTCAATACTTTTGATTTTGGTATCGATACATACTTGATGTTATAATTTTTTGCAAAAATAAAGTTTATGAGGTTATTTTTTGTTATAACCATTTATGTATCATTTTGTGCAAATATTGAATTTGCAAACTTCGGTTTGATCTCACTAAAGTTTTTAGTTGGACCGGTTGGAAATAAGCATGATTTAGAGATCACATTACATGAAATTTTCATGTCACTCATCCATATCGATCTATGTCATCAAGTGCATTGATATGGTGGTCATCGGGGTTCCGTCACATTATACGTCAGCGACGACAGCCGCGGTGGTCCCATTATTAATGTATTAGGTGGACCAGATTGTAAAGTTGAAATCTAAAGATAAATAGCATTCAGACGTGCGCCTAAAGAATTCTGGTATAATTATTAAAATATGTAGCTCAAGTGGGAGATTGTTGGAATATTTTATTATTTAATTATAGTTCGATATCATTATGTGGGCAAATATCGTAATAATAATTATATTAGCTATTTATCAATTGTGAGCCTTAATTGATTGGTGATCAAATTAAGTAATAAGGCTATTAGATTTCTAATTAGACAATTAATTAAATATTTAATTAGTTGATATGGATTCAATATGAGTGGATGTCTGGATGACCCATTAACGGAATAATGTGAAACCCTAATGGTCATCTAATATAAAAAGAGGTTATGGTCCGCAATACACCGTACACGGCAAACTCTCTCTTCTCCCCATCTGAAGAGAACTTGAGGCATAAAAGTACCGGTTGAGTAAGAACCAAATCAGCCGCCGCTAACTCTTTCTTGTGTTTTCATATCAGATCATCTCCTCTTTGTTCCTGACCGTTGTTGAGAGGGTTGTCATCAAAGCTTCCAGGTATTCCTAATACCTAATCATTTGCTTCCGCTATTCATAATTAAATTGTATTGAGCATGTGTTATGAAATCTGTTATTTGATTTAGACCTAATTTTTTCAACATAGTTAAAATTTAATATAAAATAGTTAGCTAGTATAATTCATTGCAAACTTGGTTAAGAATTAGTTGAATTTCTTTTATCTTTGATGGATGTCTGTTCCATCAATTGGGAAGTCCTCTTATTTTCATGGCCATAACAAAGTACTTAAGGAAGCTGCCGAAATCTTGTGCCTTTTTGGATCATACAAAGAAAAGCAACAAAGAGGTCAGATAATAGAAATTTCATGTAGTTTTCAGAAGTTTGGACTTAGCTTTGTGGTTACACAGATTCTGACTTCAATGCTTTGGATTTCTGCAGATACGTGGCTTCTATGAAAGAAGGCATGACCAAAAGTATGCACATAATGCACTCTACTGATTTTATGTGATAGCATGTACTTTGGACTGTTGGGCCTACTATGTTTTCCTGATAACCGTAATATCCAATAAAATTTAAGAGTTTAAAGATTAATCTTTATCTTTATGATACTAAATGTTAAGTAGTGTTGCCCTAACCCTAATGATTAACTTTAATTTTTAGTTCTGAAAAAAATTTATGAAAAAAACTCCTAGTGGGGATTGAACCAAGTACCGCATGCTTCCAATTGACAACTTTACCACCAAAGTACTGATGTTTTTTATGACATGAGATTGCTTCAATGTTATGTATTCAACACAAATCTCGGGTTCTCTTTCTTTCAATCTCGCAATCCCTAAATCATTTCTCACTCACTCTTATCTCTCTCATCATCATGCAATTGAACCTAATAACCATAATCTCACCCTTTTTTGACGGACCTAATTAATTTTTAAGAAAAAAAATGTCTGCAAAGAATTGAATCAGGTAACACATGAAAATGTCATTTTTTTTAAAGCCACTAACACCATTGAAATTCCTTTTTTGATAGCAGTTCCTTTTCATTATTAGCAGTTCCTTTTCATTATTAATTTTTCTTTCAATTACCACATCATAGTTCTTTTTTATTATTTTTTTTCTTTCGGTTACCACATAACAGTTTCTTTTCATTATTTTTTTTCTTTCGATTACCACATATCAGTTTCTTTTCCTTTTCATTTTTATAGATTTAACAGCTTTTGCGGTTATGACCAATTTCTTGGTGCATGCTTTTGTATATATTTTTTCTTTCGATTTGTCATTTTTATTGCAGTTCATCTTTTGTTTTTGTTGCTTTTTGAGGTAGTTTGATAACATAATACTGAATGTAACTATAAGGGCCTGTTTGGTGCACATGATAGGAAGACATGATATGATATCATATCCTGGTTTAATTTGTTGTTTGGTGCGTCAATAGGAAATGATAACTTAAACTCATTTCTAATCCTATCATACTCACCCTTTGTTATTTTTATCCTTAGTTTTTGGTGGGTTAGAATTATCCTATCATGATTAACACTAAAATGTTTATTTTGCCCTCTCTCCCTCTCTCTCAATTCATCGCTCATATTCTCTATGCTTTCCATCCATCGACCTCTACCTCTTTTCCCATAACTCTTCAACTTCATCTTTTCTATTTGTTACATCCACCGACCTCTACCTCTTCCTCCATAACTCTTCAACTTCATCTATTCTATTTGTTATAGATCTGGCCCCAATTCCACCCTACAATCACTTTTTCCTCAATCTACTTAATTGTTTGTTTGTTTCTTTCTTGATTGTCTATTTTGTATTCAAGTCAAATGTAAAAAGAGATGAAACAGAGAGTTTTGGAATTTCGTATTATTTTCAACAGAGACAACAATTAGTTTGTGAAGAGCTTGAATTGTAATTGTAAATTTTTTATAGGTTGCTGTTGGTGCAGGAATGAATTTTTTTACAGGTTGAAGTTACACAAAGGGGTTTTGATTGAACTTTGTAATTGAAGAAGGAAGAAGAAAGTAAACAATTTTTTTAATTGAAGAAGCCATGATTTTTTTTAATTGAACTTTAAGAATGAAGATTACGGCACCTTAAAAAAAGGAAGAAGACGATTGACAATTTTTTTTTATAACTTTGTATAATTAATAATAGCTTAATTATAATTAATTACAAGGTTAATTTTGTCATTTAATTGTGATATATATGATAATATGTTTGTTATCATGTGTGCAACAAACATGTGATAGGATAAATGTTTATCATCTCCATATCATTTCCTATCCTTATCCAGTTTCATATCCTATCTTATCTCTATCATATCATGTGCAACAAACGGGTCGTAAAAGTAATAATATAGTCAATTTGATAGTTATATATGAAGCTCTACAAAACTCGTGCATCGCACATGTTAGGGTCTAGTTTATACTAATAAACATAAAGCAAAATGGACAATTTAGAGAGTTTTTGAATGAGATAGTTGGAAAATCATTAGAATTCGGAATTCTATAGAAATCAAATGGTTCATTTGATTTCAATTCATCATTTATAAAATTTATTCTATGGATGAACTAATTGAATTCATTTCATTGTAAAATTATTTGTTTGGACAAAGTAATTTAATTTCCTTCAATTATTAAATTTATCTTCCCATTTTTGTCTTTTTTTATTTTTAAAATAAATTATACTGCAATTTTGTCTCGTTATTATATAAGACAATATTAATTCAACTTCGACGTAAATACAACAAACTTGCGCAGTTAAATTAAAACACCCAAGAACGCTTAGATGAGATGACACGAGTTTATTCTAGTTTAACCAAAGTTCTGGTTCGAATCCAATCTTGGACATGCAGCAGCGTTAAAACTCTTAGGGAGAGTTTGCCGTCCATTTAAGTCCCACTAGGCTCGAGAGATTATTTTCTAGAGTTACGGGAAGGATACCCGGTTTAAAAAAAAAAATTAAAACACAATTTCTATGAAGACATTCGTACTATCACCACTTGACACGATTTGATTCACTCACAAATTGTTATCCACTTTCAAGGTAAGCAAGGGTAATTTTCCCTATATTTTTAACTATAACTTTTGTGTGAGAATCTACTTTATTCAATATTGGCTATCACATGGTTACTTTGATGAAATCTAATATTTTGATATCGGTAACATCCTTATCCCTAGCTAATAAAACTGACTTAAAAAAAAAAGGGGAATGAAAAATCATTATTGATAACAGTGGCACTAGTAATGACATTTTATAACAATTTTAGGTGAGAATTAAACCATGTCAATCGAGGACACAAATCCCTGTTTGGTAAAAATAACGGATAACTGATAAGCTAACTGATAACTTATAATTGATGACTGATAGCTTATAGTTTATAGTTGATGACTGATATCTTATAGCTTATAACAGATGATTGTTAACTTATAAACTAGTTGAAGTGTTTGGTAAAATTAGCGGTTCAATTAGCTGATAAATGTAAAATGACATAAAAGGGTATTCTTGATTCATAATAAAATTTATATAAATTGATATTTATGTATTTAGGATTTCTTAATTTAAATTTCTTGTTTTAAAAAAATTAATTTAATTTATCTTTTATATTATAAATAAAATTTTAGTGACTTTTTATTTAAGTGTTTATACTTTATAAAAAATTAAACGTAACAATTAACGGTTACCAGAATGTGTTATTATATTTGTTATTAAGAATAATGGATATTTACGATGAATGTGTTATTATACGTATTATTAATATCTTTTGAAAAATAATTATTGAATTATTATATGATTTTTTTAATAAGAATTATTATATGCATTGTTAACTAGAGAAGGGATAATAGACAAAACATTTTTTTTTTGAGGGGAATAGACAAAACAATTTATTTAGTTGAAAACAAGGGAGGTATATTATCATTAAAAAAAACACGTATATTCTACCATATTAAAAAAGTGGAAGGCAAATAGATCATATATATCAACGAGGTGTGCATATTCCGTCAAAAAAGAAAAACGAGGCATGCATGTTTATTATGGAACTGTAAGGACGTTATTTAAAATTATAATAAATTATAATGGGTATAAATGGATTTTAGATAAAATAATAAGGTTAAAAATGGAAGAAAAAATAATAATTTATAAGCTATAAGCTCGTGGTAAAATGGCGTTTACCAAACATGGTTTAGGCATACGAGCTTATATGCTATAAGCTATAAGCTAGCTTATAGCTTATAGCTTAAGTAAGTAAAAAACTACCTTATAGCTTTTTACCATTAAAATGACCTTTCTTTTTATATAAAAAAAAGACCTTTCTTAGACAACTATTTTTTTTTGGCAAATAGACAACTATTAAAATTAAAATTTGATTAAATTTTTTGTAGAGAAATTGTTGTTTTCGAGTTTAGAAAGAGCACCTTTAAAAAATCAGAATTGTACCACCGAAGATATTACCGGGTTGAGTCACGACCAGGTCGCTCTCTTTAAGACGTTTCGCGGCACTACCCGAGTTTGTGCAAGGTAGACTAACAACCGCGCCGCCTCCAGGATAAAACAGTCCAGTTCACCTGTTCGATTACGTACTGCACCGTAAGTAATCGTTCGAGAATTTACACCCTCAATATGGTATTAAACCACTCTGTATGGTACGAAGACCACTCAAAACCGAAGGGACAGAAAGGAGTAGAAAAAGAAGAAGGACTCGTCAACACAAGTCGAAGGAGAGAGAAGAGAAGAAAAGCACAGGAAGCATCAACTGTGATTTTCGGGGTGAGGAATAAGTGAGGCCGAGCTCTCCTTCTATAGGGAGAGTTCGCAACAAATCCGACGTGATTTTTGGGATTAAGTTAAGCGGATTAACTTAATCTTTAAGCACGCGGATTGGATCAACGAATGGATATATCCGAAAGGACTTCCGGATATTCTGTTGGATCGGATCGGAATGAAGCTTATCATTATCCGTAGAGCGCTTTCAGATAATTATTAAATTAATAAAAAATTAATTTAACAATTTCAGGTGACAAAAAAATATATTCTTTTTTTTTACCCGGACCCAAGCCCAAGCCCAGCCCAGCCCGGTCGGACGGACGGCGGCGTCGTCGTCGCGCGTGTGGTATATATATATTTTCGTAAGCGCTCACCCGTTCGCAAAAGTGGGTACCCCAAGGGCACACCCTTGGAGGTCACCCCCCACTTATATAAACACTACTAGTGGGTATGTCCTATCCAATGTGGGACATTTTTCAATTCATACCAACACTAGTTCTTTCCCAAGGGACATGTGTTTATTCTTTCCAACTTCCACTCATATTCACTAGTGTTCCAACAATCCCCCACTTGAATTTAAAATTGGTTTCGAGAAATAACGGCAAAGACGTCTCAGTAAGGTTGCTAGTAAACAAAGGTGTCGCCTACAACTTGAACCTTTGCATAGCAGATACTATTCCGATTTAACAAGAGTTGCCTACAGCATTGAACTCTATCTCAGACATAGAACCCACACACAAACCTTTTCATAAGGTGTATTCTAAAGCCCGTGCGTTTATGGCCCTGCACGTCTATCCCGGTTTTAACGAACGCTCTAGGAATTTTGCCTCGAAATTCCATAGGAACCGGCCTCAGTTCCACATCCGTATAGGTGAGTTTATCAAGGGTTCTCCTGTAGCTATGTACCCCACTCAATATAGAGTATAGATTTCATTAAGAGTTTCTATTATCTCATCCTTCTTTCACTGCAGGATCATGCTTCCTTAATCTTATCATAGCATGTTCTATCACTTCATGACTTGTTATTACCCATTGAACCTAAGTCTTGGGATCTCCAGTCATGTAGGTCGGGTTACCATCATTTAGTGATCTATAGGCATTAGTCCCATCCTACTGGATGTACTTTGGACTTTCTCTCTAGTTAGTCCTTTCGTCAAAGGATCGGCTAAGTTTTCAGTCGTACGTACAAAGTCAACTATAACCGCTCCATTAGAGAGAAATTCTCTAATCGTGCTATGTTTTCGCCTTATCTGTCATTTCTTACCATTGTAATAACGATTCTTAATCTTAGCGATAGCCGCAGTACTATCACTATGAATTAACACAGCTGGTAACGGTTTTTCCCATAAAGGGATCTCAGCTAGCAAGCATCTTAGCCAACTTGCTTCTTCACTAGCAGTAGCTAGTGCTATCAACTCAGATTCCATTGTGGACTGAGCCAAAATGGTTTGTTTCTTAGATTTCCAAGAAACAGCTCCTCCAGCTATGCTAAATATATAGCCACTGGTCGCTTTGGAATCATCTGATAAGGTGTTCCAATTTGCATCACTATACCCTTCAAGTACTGCAGGATATCTTTGGTAATGCAGTCCTAAAGTCATAGTCCTTTTTAGGTATCTCATGACTCTCTCAATCGCCTGCCAATGCTCATTGCTTGGCCGGCTTGTAAATCTGCATAAGAGTCCCACGACATAGGCTATGTCGGGTCTAGTACAGTCAGTGGCATATCTGAGACTGCCAATGATGCTCGCATATTCAGTTTGTCTAACACCATCTCCAGTGTTCTTAAAGAGTTTTACACTTGGATCATAGGGTGTGCTTGCAGGTTTACAGTCAAAGTAGTTATATTTCCTCAAGATCTTCTCAACATAGTGAGACTGATCCAAGGAAATTCCTTTTTCTGATCTTGTAATCTTAATGCCAAGAATTACATCAGCTTCTCCTAGGTCTTTCATATCAAAGTTTTTACTCAACAGTGATTTCACAGAATTTATGGCAGGAATGTTTGATCCAAATATGAGTAAGTCGTCTACATAGAGACATATGATTGTGCAAATGTTATTTTCATACTTGTAATAAATACATTTGTCACTTTCATTCACTTTGTACTCATTCGAAGTCATTAAGTTGTCAAACTTTTCATGCCATTGCTTAGGGGCTTGTTTTAGACCGTACATAGATTTGTCTAACTTACAGACATTGTTTCCTGTCCAGGGATTACAAAACCTTCAGGTTGTTCCATATAGATCTCTTCTTCCAGCTCACCATTTAAAAAAGCGGTTTTCACATCCATCTGGTGTACAATTAAGTTATAAAGTGCAGCTAAGGAAATTAGTACCCTTATGGATGTGATTCGAGTAACTGGTGAGTAGGTATCGAAAAAATCTATATTTTCTCTTTGTTTGAAACCTTTGGCTACAAGGCGAGCCTTGTATTTATCAATAGATCCATCAGGTTTCAGTTTCCTTTTCAAAACCCATTTACAACCTATTGGTTTGCAGCCTGGAGGCAGTTCAACCAAGTGCCAGGTACCGTTAGACTGTAGAGAATCCATTTCATCATTTATGGCTTCTTGCCATAAGTCAGCATCCAAGGAAGACAATGCTTCCTTTAGAGTTGATGGATCCTCTTCTGATGTATAGGCCACATATTCGGGTCCATACTCTTTAGCAGTTCTTGCTCTCTTACTTCTTCGAAGTTCTATAACATCTTGTTGGATGTTTTCATCACTATTTCTGATTACTGGAGTGTGATCAGATGTAGTGTTCATACTTGTGCCCCCACTATTACCCCCACTATCTCTTGATTTGAAGGGGAATTTCGTTTCATAGAAATCAGCGTCATTCGATTCTATGATCACTTTAGCTTTTAGGTCATAAAACCTATATGCTTTACTATTTAAGGCATAACCAATGAATGCACATTCATAGGCTCTACTGGCGAGTTTAACTCTCTTGGGGTTAGGTATCCTAACATAGGCTAAACAACCCCAAGTTCGAAAATAAGACAAGTTGGGTTGTCTTTTCTTCAAAATTTCATAGGGAGAAACTTTGTTCTTAGTTTTGGGTACTCTGTTTAGCACATAGCAAACAGTCAATAAAATTTCTCCCCACCAATGAGGCGCTGCATCAGAATTAAGCATGATCGCAACTACTAATTCGGTAAAAGTTCTATTTTTTCTTTCAGCTTTACCGTTCATTTCATGAGAGTAAGGTGCAGTTGTTTCATGAATAATTCCGAGCTCTTTATAATACTCATTGAATGTGCGTGATAAATATTCAATGCCTCTGTCACTACGTAAACGCTTGATTCTTTTATTGAATTGAGTTTCAATTTCTTTAACAAGTATTTTAAACATATCAAGCGCATCACTTTTATTTTTCATTAGATATGTAGTCGGAGCAGTCATCAATGAAGGTAATAAAATATCTTTGTCCGTTTCTAGTCAAGTTACCATCAAGTTCGCATATATCAGAATGAATTAAATCAAATGGTTCAGTTTCTCTTGTTACTGATTTATGCGAGTCTTTTGTTATTTTTGCTTGACTACAAAACTGACATTTTTCAAAATCATTAGAAGATATTTTTGGAATTAATCCTAAACCGCTCATATTAGATATAATTCGTTTGTTTACGTGACAGAGTCGTGCATGCCAAATATTAAAATCACACAACATATAAGCAGAAGAAGAAATTTTATTCATATCAATATTCAATTTAAACATGCCATCAGTGGCGTACCCTTTCCCAATAAAAACCCCATTTTTAGTAATAGAGTACATATCAGCAGCTATAATCTGTTCAAACCCAGCCTTATTTAAAAGAAACCCAGAAACAAGATTTTTCCTAATCTTTGGAGTGTGCATTACATCCTTCAATATCAGAGTCTTCCCGGAGGTAAACTTCAGCTCCACGTCTCCGATTCCAGCAACTTCAGTGGTGTGAGAATCTCCCAACAACACCTTCTGATCTTCAGCAGTAGTGTATGTTTTAAACATAGCACGGTCAAAGCAGACATAGCGAGAGGCGCCAGTGTCCATCCACCATCCATCAGATCCCCCAACCATATTGATTTCAGTTATCATAGCGGTATACGGCTGCTCCTCAGTTGTTAAGTGAGCCTGAGCCGGTCTGTTAGATCTGTTCCTGCACTTGCGTGCCATATGACCGGGTTGTCCGCAAGTGTAGCAATTGAACGGTTGAGCCGTGTCACTCTTTGGTGGTTGCTGATTTTGGGCCTTTGGGGGTTCCCATTCTTATTCCGATTGGAATTCTTATTTGCAGGGCGGTTCTGATTCTTAAATTGTTTGCCATTAGGCTTCAGAACAACACCTAAAAATTTCTTTTTAGTGTTGTTGTTCGAGACAGCAAACACCTCTTCTTTTAGGTCTTGTTTCCTCGCTTCTTCTTCAATCCGAAGGCGAGTAATCAAACTTTCAAGGGAAAACTCCTTAGTTTTATGCCTAAGGGTATTCTTGAAGTCCTTCCAGGCAGGAGGCAGTTTATCAATAACAACAACAATTTGAAATTGTTCGGGTAGCTTCATACCTTCAGCATAAATTTCGTGAGCTATCTTCTGAATTTCATGAGATTGAGCCTCCACGGATTTGTCATCAGTCATCTTGTAGTTCAGGTAAGCATACTTCTTTGATTCAGCCTCTTCAGTATCATATTTTTTCTGAAGCGCATCCCAAACCTGTTTAGCAGTATCGTAGAGCCTGTACAGATCGTACAGATCATCTCCGAGTCCATTAAGAATATAATTCTTACATAGATAATCATTATCTTTCCAGAGGGCGATGTCTATGTTGGCCTGTTTCACCATCTCAGCATGTTTATCCTTTTCAGTAGGATCAGTCGTATCTGCGGGAGCAGACGTGCCTGTATCCATAGGACTCTTACCGTTATTATTCGATCCGCTTGGAATCGAAATCTCCGGTATCACTGGTATGTCCTCCTTCAAGACATTGGCAACCTTTTTCGTGGTTAGAAAAAATAACATCTTTTGTTGCCAGCGTTTGAAGTGACTGCCATGAAACCGAAATGGCTTATTAAAGTCAACAGCTGTTCCAGACGCGGTAATTTCTTCGGTAGTCATGGTGTTTTTGAAACGTCTTAAAATTGTTGTTTTCGAGTTTAGAAAGAGTACCTTTAAAAAATCAGAATTGTACCACCGAAGATATTACCGGGTTGAGTCAAGACCAGGTCGCTCTCTTTAAGACGTTTCGCGGCACTACCCGAGTTTGTGCAAGGTAGACTAACAACTGCGCCGCCTCCAGGATAAAACAGCCCAGTTCACCTGTTTGATTACGTACTGCACCGTAAGTAATCGTTCGAGAATTTACACCCTCAATATGGTATTAAACCACTCTGTATGGTACGAAGACCACTCGAAACCGAAGGGACGGAAAGGAGTAGAAAAAGAAGAAGGACTCGTCAACACAAATCGAAGGAGGGAGAAGAGAAGAAAAGCACATGAAGCATCAACTGTGATTTTCGGGGTGAGGAATAAGTGAGGTCGAGCTCTCCTTTTATAGGGAGAGTTCGTA
Source organism: Medicago ruthenica (assembly GCA_018208015.1). NCBI lineage: Eukaryota > Viridiplantae > Streptophyta > Magnoliopsida > Fabales > Fabaceae > Medicago > Medicago ruthenica. The sequence continues at coordinate 48,471,739 of CM031378.1, forward strand.
ACAAATCCGACGTGATTTTTGGGATTAAGTTAAGCGGATTAACTTAATTTTTAAGCACGCGGATTGGATCAACGAATGGATATATCCAAAAGGACTTCTGGATATTCTGTTGGATCGGATCGGAATGAAGCTTATCATTATCCGTAGAGCGCTTTCAGATAATTATTAAATTAATAAAAAATTAATTTAACAATTTCAGGTGACAAAAAAATATTTTTTTTTTGACCCGGACCCAAGCCCAAGCCCAAGCCCTCGCAAAAGTGGGTACCCCAAGGGCACACCCTTGGAGGTCACCCCCCACTTATATAAACACTACTAGTGGGTATGTCCTATCCAATGTGGGACATTTTTCAATTCATACCAACACTAGTTCTTTTCCAAGGGACATGTGTTTATTCTTTCCAACTTCCACTCATATTCACTAGTGTTCCAACAGAAATAACATAACTTGTTTTTATTTAAAAAGGAGTTTAAATATATTTAATCTTAATAATAAACAATAGTAAATGACAACTAATTTAATTGTTGCATACGTAGAATAAAATAAAAAGGACTGGTTTTGTGTGATTTGGAAAAGTCCACCTACGTCTTTTGTGGTGATAAAGTTACCATAATTTATGTGTAAATATTATATTAGGTGTAAGTTTTTTTTGAGAGGATTTTTTTTTGGAAAGGATATTAGGTGTAATATTGTTTGGATAGTAGATTATATTGGTGTATTTTTTTCTTTCTAAAAATTCTGCTTGGAGCTGCAAATACTGCAATGGTGTTAAACGGGTTATTTGGTCCATTTAGGGTTGACCCGAACGAGCTTCAAATTTTATCAGGTTGGACTAAAAAGTCCTGTTAAAATATGGGCTTTAAACGGGCCGCGGGTTGAATGAGTTAGCTCTTATGTTTATCTTTTTTTTTTTTTAAGAAAATTATAAAAAGTTATACGATATTTTTATAAGCATGATTTTTGTATTGATTTAATTGCAGTTTTGACCCCTAAGTATCACAATCTTGCAACTTTGGCCCCCTATAAAAACAATAATAATTTTAACCCTTAAGTTTACCCCATTTTGTACTTTTGACCCCTACACCAATTTTGACTCAATTAATACACATGTGATGCCACGTGGGTAATTTTTTAATTAAAAAAATAAAAAAGCCAAATAGGAAAAGGGGGCGAAATGGAATTATGCCATTTTTTTCTTTTCGGTTCTCTTCCTCTCTCATGAAAGAAGAACAATGTTATTTTCTTCTACACCAACACCAACTTTCAGCCACCCTTCCTCCATCATCTCATACCTTTTTGTCACACCATCACCACCATTGAAATTCTCTCTTCTTCCTCTACACAACCACTATTTTACTTTTTAAGATCTAAGATGTTGGAAATTTTTAACCACCACCTTCTCTCTTCTTTTCCGGCCACACAAGCCATGATTTAAAAAACTAAACCTACCATATTCATTCTCATGAGGACCGCATCAAAAGCCCTATATTTATTTCACGATCGGAGCAACTTCGTCGGCGACCACCGCATTGGAAACTGGTACTGTCATTCCGGAAAACTCATTCACGGCCATGTTATCTGTTTTCATATTCTTGGTGAATGGTGGTTGGCTGAAGCTCAAGTGGACGAACATGAACAAATAAATGGTAGGGAGTCTTTCAGCAAAAGATGGACGAACATGAACGAAGATTTGATTGAAGGATTATGAATATTAAACCCATTTCGATGGATGATGACGATTGTAGCCTTTCTAAATCCATCTGAATGTTTGTTCTCCTTGTTTCAATCTTTTATTATCGATGGAAACAAGTTTTGATTTAGGCTTAATTTGTTAATTTCTTTGAATTATTTTTGGATTTTTTTTCTCTAAGTTATTTAAGGATCGATGAAGGTATGGTTTTGTAAAGGGGTCTGTCAGTTCCCCTTTTGTTCTGGGAGTCAGTGGCTTTTCGGTGGAACTCTTGTGGGTGTGTTAGTTAGGTATCTTGTTAAGTGCTGTTGCTCTGCATCAGTTTCCTTTTTTCTAGTGTATTCGTATCTTTGCCTAGCGTCATTGTTACTTGTGATATGGCTGCCTTTTAATAACATGCTTTTAAACGTACTTTTGACCCCTTAAATTTTAAAGTGTAGCGATTTTGTCCCCCTATTAAAAAAAATAGCCAAATCCCCCCTCATGTTTATCCCCTTTTGCAAAACCTCAATTTTGACCAAGTCAACGGTCATGTGTCAACTTATTTAGCTGAGTCAGGTGCCACATGTGTATTTTTAATTTTAAAATAAATAAAAAATCCAACACATCATTTATTGAAATAAAATAATTAAAAAAAATCAGAAAACAGATCTTTTTCTTAATTTTCTTCTTCTTCGTTTTGCTTTCAATCTCACACCCAGAAATGCCAAAATCTCTCTCTCTCTCTCTCTCTCTCTCTCTCTCTCTCTCTCTCTCGAATTTTTCTTCTTTGCACATTCACACCATTCTTCTTCTCTCTCTCATCAAACGATCTCCACCGCACATTAGAATCTTGAAGCTTTTGCGTTTTTAGGTTTTGTTCTTCGTGTTTCTGTCTCAGTCTCTCTCTCTCTCTCTCTCTCTCTCTCTCTCTCTTTCCCTCTCTATCGCTGATGGGTTTCGTCGAGCCGCCCCCATCCAATTAGAAATCATTCGTTTCCGGCAGCAAGGTTGGTTTTCAACCAATTTTTAGGGTTTCAGACCAGGAAGTGGGAGACCAAAAGAAGAACTGACCAGGAAGCTACGTGATTGATTAAGATGAAGAAAAAGACCAGATGCGGCGGCCGGATGGAGGTGCGACGAACAGAACAGGCGACAGTGGAAAATGAAAAACACGGCGACTTCCAGTGGAAGGTTGAAAAAAAACAATATAGTTGGTTATAAATACGCACAATTATGTGTAATTTTTTGGGTTTTGAAGAACCGGAGCAATTTTGTGTATGAGTAATTTTGCCCCTGATTTTCTAGGTTTCTGATATGGGTTTTCTGGATTCTCTAAAATTTGTTTTTTTTAAAATTTAAACTTTTAAAACTATTTAGTGGTGATGATACATAGAGAAGAAGCTAGGTGTGGTTAGTGATGAGGATGTATGAGATAGAATGATTTAGGGTAGTTGATTGGAGAGAGATAAGAGATTTTAAAAAAATTATTGGAAATTTTTTGAGTTTTAAGATGGAGGATGATGAATATGATGTTGAAGGGGATGAATATGATGTTGAAGGGATGAATTTTATGAGTTTTTTTTTAAATTTAATTTTTAATTATTTATTTAATTTTGTTAATGTTTATGTGGCATTTTTATTTATTTAAAATTAAAAATACACATGTGGCGCCTGACTCAACAAAATGAATTGCCACATAGGCATTGACTTGGTCAAAATTGAGGTTTTGCAAAAGGGGCTAAACATGAGGGGGGACTTTGGCCATTTTTTTTAATAAGGGGCCAAAATCGCTACACTTTAAAAGTTAAGGGGTGAAAAGTGCGTTTAAGCCTTAATAATATTTGTTGTTTCTAAAAAAAGGATTGATTAAGGTGTATGAAGATGATGAAAAAGAGATGGAAGAATGGTTGGTTACTAGTTTGCTTGTGGGTGACCGAAATTTTTGCCCATAGTTGTTTTTGAGTTGTTTTTTATGAATTTGTATGAAGATATGTTGAAGATTGTTAAGAAGAGGAAGGAAGAAGATGAAGGGGAAGAAAGAAGATTGTTGGAGTTTTTTTTTTTCAAAGCTCATATGTTCTTACTTGCCATTTCCATTTTTGTTTTTTGTTTTTTTTTAAATTAATGAAATACCACATGGCCTTTTTATTAATTTTAAATTGAAATTAATACAATTGGCATCCTACTCACTTAAGTGAGGTGCCACGTGTGCATTGACCCAGTCAAAATTGGTCTGGAGGACCAAAAGTGCAAAAGAGGGTAAACTTAAGGGGCTGATTTGTTATTGTTTTTTATAGGGGGCCAAATCGCAAGATTGTGATACTTAGGGAGTCAAAACTGCAATTAAGCCTTTTGTATTTTATCCAAAAAATATAACTAAAAAAACAAAAGAGATAATTAAAAAACATGAATATTTTGGACCGGAGCAACCCCATTCAAGTTTACCACCTTATTTTCGAGATTCACAATTCATAAAAACCTCAACTATTTTCTTTCTTTAGTATATATGCATTACACTTCTTTGTAACTGATTCCATCAAATAAAATATTTGTGTGGCTGTAAAGGTAAAACTTTAGTGCTTTATAAATATTACTAACTTATTTTAGCATTTTTAGTTTTGTAGGCCAAATAAGTTACCCGTGGTCCATACGGGTCAGCCCTAATGGGTAGCAGACTATTTAGGGTTGGGCTAAAAAGCCTTGAAAAATTTGGGCTCAAATTTTAAGATCCAAGCCCTATGTTTTATTCGGGTTGATGGACCGGTCCACATGAGCTAGCCAATTTATACAGCTCTATGTATTAGGTGCCTCTGCCTTTGGGTGCGAGGACAAGGATTACTCTCCTACTCCTCGTGAAGTAGTAAGTAATGTCAGAAGAAAGGGGTTGGGGGTGGGGTTGAATTGTGACCTATTTAATTTTTTAATCATATGATATATATTTACTTGGATTGATTATAGGTTAGTTGTTGATAAAATATAGATATATAACAGTTGTGTATAATGTGATATATGTGAGATTAGAAATTAAATAGAGATTGGAAGTATTTATGGTGCACTCAATATGGTTTACGTCCCCGTCCTTACACTTTGTGAGATTTTTCACTATCTAGTTGAGATTAAAGCTCTGTCAATTATTACTTTTCTTTCTTTAGATCACCGTTGAATCTTTACAACACATTAATGTTATAGCCTCACCATACTTACAACCACAGTCTGAAAGGACTTTACAATGTCTTGGCTCAATCGTTTCTTCAAAGAATGACTTGAGCAATTTTACAATTTAAGGGATTGTGTTTAGATTTTTCTAGATTTTGTTAAACTCAAAGATAAATTTGAGGAAGCAACCTTGAACCTTGAAGTATCGATACAATTAGGATCAATATTGAGTTTGAATAGCAGTTGTAGTGTGTATGATTCAAAAAGAGCCTTATGATTACTCGAAGATGAGAAATATCAAGTGAGTGAAATTCTGCTTAGACTCTTTGTGTTTCATCTTGAGTGAACCCTTATTTATAAGTAGTAATATCCATCTGGTCACTCAAAACATTAAAGCTTTCCAACTCATTTGAAGAGTTCTTCTTGTTATGCATTTCAATACAAAACAATAAAAAACATTATTTTAACGATAAATATGGGTTCTTACTATTTTAAGTAAATTATTAGTTACTCATTACTGTTTAGAAATTCTCTTTCTCCTATTTTTATAACCAGCGCTCTAATTCTAGGCATACGCTTCTATCATTCGTAATTAACACGTATATGAAAACAAATATTTTAGTTCATCATAATATTGCCTCTTTTTTCTCTTGATTTTATCTAAAATTTGCATTTTGCATGCCTAAACGTTCCTTCTCAAATTCAACCCCACATTTCCAAATAGTTTGTGCATCACAATATCCTTATCCATCCATATTTTGAAACTCATCGATCAATCAAGTTTCTGCACCTCCATTTTGATTCAATTTAGGTCGGAATGGAATTCTTTCAAAGGGCTAAAATGGTGCGTTTAAGAAGCCACCATAACAAATATTTGTTGGCAGATGATGACCAAGAAGGTATTCACCAAGATCGTCTTGGTTGCTACAGCAATGCTAAATGGACAGTAGAGATTGTAGAGGGTGGAAACTTGATTAGATTGAAGAGTCATTATGGAAAATACTTAACTGCATCTAATATGCCATTCTTGTTAGGTAGAACGGGGAAAAAAGTTTTGCAAACACTCCCCTCAAGGTTGAATTCATCCTTGGAATGGGAACCTATAAGAGAAGGTAATCATGTCAGACTTAGGACTCGTTATGGCCAATTTTTACGCGCCAATGGAGGGTTACCACCATGGAGAAACTCCATCACGCATGATATCCCACATCGTACAAAAACGACAAATTGGGTTCTATGGGACATTGATCTTGTTGAGCTTCGGCCACAACCACCAAAGCAAATACAAGATGCCACACCTATTGATGTTAAAGATCTGACTTGTCCTGATAACTCTTTGTCCAATCGTTCTCGTTCTCCTTTTCCTCCTCACTCTCCTACTCTTTCAGATAATGATGATCCCTTTGGCGCAATTGACCTAACGTTCTCGTCTTCCATATCAAACAAGGTTTGCTTCCTTTAATTTGCTAAAAACTTAATTTAATATTTATCTCGTTTACTTTTATAACAATTACTATCCGTCGATGCATAGCAATTAAAAATTGGGATTGTGTTTTTTTAATTATTGATTGTACGCATTATCATGCATGTTTGTCTACATAATGGTTTGGTTTCTTTTAGACAATGTATGTGATTCAAGTTTCAAATTGTAGAACATACATCTTAAAACAATGGTTGAAAAGATGCCATGTGTGTGTGTTTATGTGATTAATGAGATATTGTTTATTTTTCATGCACAATGTATATAGCCATATTATATTGTCATATGTGGAAAGAAATGTGTTACGAGTATCATATTGAATACATAAAAACTTAAGCTATGAAGCTCTTTTACTTAATGCACTAGTCATTTGGGTTGAGTTCTCTTCATGAGTTTAAATCATAACATTAGGCACTTTCATTGAGAGTTGAATAACAAATTGTTACAAGCTGAACTAAGGCATATTACACTAGATAGTGGTAGATGGGTGAAGCCGAAGAAAAAAGGCTACCATGAGTCAGTCCTAGTAGGGTAAAAGTCGTGTGGATGCCGACTACTAAAAAAGATGGCAATGTTTGAGTCTCACATAATAGATAAGAAAATTCAATGTGATATTTAAGTTATACGACTCTTCCGCTTAATGAGACATTCTTTTGGGTTGGATTCTCTCATGCCCAAGTTATAACAAAATATAATAAATTAAAATGGCTAAATTAATAATGTAAGGAATCTTTGTAATGATTTTTTTCTTTTCTTTTTCATTCATGTGAAATGCTCATATATGAAAATTTAGAGCTAAGGATGCAAAGATTAAATTATATCTTAACCTATTTTTCTTAAATGCCCTTTTCAAATGCAGAGCAGTAGAGATTTAGAAGATCATAGTGAGTCACCAATGAAAGAAGGGAGGATTATATTTTATAATGTGGGTGATGAAAATGGAGATGTTCATGAAGGAAGTGAAGAAAAATTCTTTACATTCAAAGGAAGTTGTGTGGATGAGTTAAAGGAGAAGTTACAAGAAGAGACAGGGCTTGATGATGTTGTTGTATGTTGTCGCAACCCTTTGAATGCAAAAATCTATCCCCTTCGTTTACAATTACCTCCCAACAACATTGATATGCATGTAGTTGTGGTTCCTTCATTAGAAAGTAAGCACTCCCAAGTTTTAGTATAGTTGAAAATTAATTATACAACTTCCCTTTTGATTAAGAGATTAATTTTGATGCACCGTTTAAAACTTTTTATACTATAAATTAATTTATGGCTTTCAGAATAAACAAAAGAAGATGATGGCAATTAATTTTGAGTGTACATGATTATTAATATGAAAGAAGAAATGAATGAATAAAATTCTCATTAATTGAATCAAAGGAGCATTACAGCTTATATAGTTCCTAGATGTGAAGGATAACAATGGTACATCAACTGCATGCTATCTAGATCCTAATACAATTAGTTAGAACTAACTAACAAGATAACTTGTGGAACAAGTTATCTCTGCAACTAAGTCTTATTTTCCTTTATTTCTTCATTATGCAATAATTATTTTACTTCAAATGTTTCTTGTTTTTTATATCAATTAATTCATGGCTTTCAGAATAAGCAAAATAAGATGATGGCAATCACTAGCTCATATTGGTGGAAAACTGGAAATGCAAAGGAATGGATATGGCTCTAACATGATGGTTTATTTGAACTTTATGTACCTATATTTTCACATAAGGAAGAAAAAGAATGCATAGGAGGGAAAACTATGTTGAAAGAGTATCAAAAAGAAAAACAACCGCAGCAATGTAAAGCTCCAAACGTCAAATTTCTGATTGTATATACAGTTTATATACAACTTTTTGTAATGTATTTCATTTGAAGAGAGTAATATAAAGGATTTCGTGTATATTAATTATAATTATTATTTATTGGTTTTTTATTCTGATACCTAAGAATTTATTGATATGGCTTAACCAAAATAATTGACAAAGAGAGGCTACAAAACTAACATCTGCGAATCAAGATCAAAATTAAGATACCTATTAAAAAAAGCCAACACCTCAAAGATACAAAAAAGAAACTCCTATATATAAAAGGATACACCAGGAGACTAGATCGTAAACAAATTAGTTTTGGTTTAACTCGGGTTTGATGTAGGCTAGATCGTATACGTAAGTCCTCGTCAATGGACCTGACATATTTTCATCCTTGTCTCCTTGTTTGTACAAAGCTTTGTTAATTGTCTATTTATTTATTTTGTAAAAAAGGCTTTGCTAATTTCAAATCTGTGGGTAAGACTTTTTGGGAATTGCTCGATAGGCACCTACCAATTGCTCACAGCTAGTTACTGAACCGTAATTAACTACTGTTCACCCCGTAACTTTTTAAATTGGTTTAATCACTTTTTAAATCGGGTAACCCGATTTAAAAAATTCCCCGAATGATAGTTAATTGTCATTGAGAGTATTTTAGGTAATTTAAGATGTCTGTGAGCAATTTGCTAGATGACTAAAGAATATCTTTCTTAGGTTTTTTCTTCTTCTCCAACTATGGTGATAATCCCCATCTCACTTTACAGGTAATGGGTACCAACAAAATTGTTGTGCTAAAGAAACTAAGCATTGCCGACTTAAGAATATTAACTTTTTTTTTATCCCTTTTCCTAAACAAGAAAATATCATGCCATAATCTCGAAATGCTTTTTTGTCTTCAATTACCAAAACAAATATTAAAAATATTTTAAACTTATCGTAATGAATAAAAAAGAAAAAACCATACACATAACGCTCCAAAATTTGACTGTAATTTAGGTAATTAAATGTAAATATGTACTAAGCCTCTCTTTATTTGGGCATGTCACCTTCACAATCATAAAATTTTGCATGCTAAAGAAGCTTAATTAACAGCATGCCATATTACTTTTTCCTCTATAGCTAACTAGCTAGCCATTTCAATTTAATTGGACACTTTTATACCGACAGCTATATTACTTGCGATTGTATGTTACCAAATATATTGTGACACTTGAATCTCAAGTAAAGAACAATTACTTAGCATATAGAATCTCAAGTAAAGAACAATGTTTTAGCATATAGAATCTCATAGATCTCTTGAGTTTCATGCAAGAAATTCTGACAGCAAAAAAGTGCATATTTATTAAAAACTAATTTCAGAGAATATTATCCTGAATTGATGGTTCATACATAGCAATATATAAACATCATTTGATTTGGTTCTTCAATCAAATTAAAACCACACAACCCTTAATTGAATTAGCCTTTCAAAAAATGGCTCAACCTCTCACACAATCAAATCCTCAAGCAACCAAACCAAAAAGTTCAATGTTGCTACGTTACATTGCCATAATAATTTTAGCCTTAATAATCATTGTTGGCTTAGCTGTACTCATAAGTTGGCTAGTTGTAAGGCCAAAAAACTTGCAATATAGTGTTGAAGATGCTTCAATCCACAACTTCAATTTAACTGATGCAAATCACCTCTATGCAAACTTTGATTTCACAATAAGATCAAAGAATCCAAATTCCAAAGTGTCAATATACTATGATTCCATTGAGGTGTCGGTGCGTTACGAGGATCATACCCTAGCAACAAATGCAGTTCAACCGTTTTTTCAACCACATAAGAATGTTACTAGGATGCATGCAAGACTCACTGCTCAAACTGTGGCTTTGTATGATTCTGTTCCAAAAGATCTTAAGCTTGAGAGATCTTCTGGGGATATTGCATTAGATGTCTTCATCAGAGCAAGAATAAGGTTTAAGGTTGGATTGTTGAAAACGAAACACCGTACTCTAAGGATATCTTGTTCACCTGTGTTGGTGAATTTTTCTAAAGCTAAGAGTTTTGAAAGGGCCTATTGTGATGTTGAAATGTAAACAAGCATGCCAAGTGAAGGAACACTCTAAGGAAGACTCTATTTTTCTGAATGTTATTATTATTTGTTCTTTTTGGTTTTTATTTTGTATTAATTTTATGAATTTTTTTTCTGTTTTTCTTGAGTTTGTTAGATTGATGATATGATTCTTTTGTCAGTCAGTATATTATTGTAATTCATATTATGGGTTTTGGGTTTTTTATGTTGAAAATTGAAATAAAAAGTAAAATTGGCTATTAATATTCACCTAATGTACTGTAAGCATAATTATCTGTAAAATCCTATTTTGGTGTACTCCTGTAAAATCCTTTGAATCTTTCAAAGTTATTTTTATTCATATTATAATTTAGGATTAATAGGCTTTTACCCCCGTAAAACTTTTTTTTTGAGATTCCTCCTTATTTTAGTTGTGGACCCCGAGCACATATAACTATGTAATTTGGCTGATGTGACGCACTATTTAATTTGGCTGATGTGACGCACTGTATAATTATTTTTTTTTCAATTTTTTTGTTTACGGGTGGCATTTTTGCTCAGAATTTTTAAATAACAATTAAATATAATAAAACAAATATTTTTTTAATTTTCTCTCTTCTCCAAATCCTATTCTTCTTATAAACATTCATCTTCTTCTCCAAATCCTCTTTTTCTTATAAACATTAATCTTCTTCTCCAAATCACAAACACAAACATTCATCCTCTTCTCACGCTCACAAATAAAAACCATTTTGTAACTCAAAACCTATAAGAAGGAAAAAAAACCCAAAAAAGCAAAAAAAATCATGTTCCCTTCTCTTTTCTTCATCCTTCTCTTCTCTTCCCTTCTCTCGAGTACTATTCATACCCAGAAAATGGGTCCAAAAATGGGTTGTTTGTGTTGTTGATTTCGAAAGTGTTGATTGCTATGTTGTTGTTGTTGATTGGATCCGAATGTGTTGTTGTTGTTTGTGTGTTATTGTTGTTTGATTAGATTCGAAAGTTGTTGTTGATTTGCATTGTTTATGTTTTTGCCCAAATCCGAGTTGTTTGTGGGTTTGATGTGAAAATGATGAACACAATTTTTTGGTTATGAACAATGCTGATGAACAGATTATGGGATGAATGGTGACTAACCTTTTAGATGATGATTTTTGGGTAGTAAGAATTTATGGGTTCTTAAAAAGAGGTTTTTAATGTTAATTAAATTAAAAGAGTTTGTTTGGATGAAGAAATTCTAGATTTGTAAATTCAAGTTGATGAAAATGGAGTTGAAGGGATGAATGTGCTGTTGAAGATCAAGAAAATGGGAGAAATGAAAAATGTGAATGATTTTTTAATTTAATTTTGTTTTTTATTCACATTATGACATATACACTCATTAATACATTTGGAAACAAAAACAGTTGAAAAAAAAATAATGCCACGTGTAAACAAAAAAAATTGAAAAAGAAAATTAATTATACAGTCAGCACGCCACATCAACCAAATTACACAGTCAAATGTGCTCAAGATCCAAAACAAAAAAATCTACATTTTACAAGGAGGAATCTCTAAGTTTTTTTTACAGAGGCAAACCAAAATTCGTCCAAATGGCAGGGGTAAAAGCCTATTAACCCTATAATTTATGTCGAGTCTAATACAATTTAACAAAATCAGCATTTGAATGAAGAATCAAGACTGTACTTTAGTGATTTGAACCGTAAAATAGAGCAAATTTGGAGTCCAAGACAAAAAAATTAGAGCGACTTATGTAATAAAAGCTATCATTTCTCATACTAATTACTCTTATATAATTTAAACCGTAAAATAGTTTATTAATTTTATATTCATTCACAAGGGTTAAAATCAGGACGGTCAAATCAAGTCAGAACCGTCTCATGTAGATAAAATCATGACTTGTTTACGATGGTCCACGAAGATAGTTGTTTAAGGTATAATTACGGGCTATTACTTTTTTCACCCTATCATATACTCGCATGTCATATTTTTTTTTCTTCGAAAATACCCTCTGTTTGGATTCTAAAATCCGAAACAGATTGTTAGGTATTTTTGGATTTTGAAATCCAAAACAAACCGAACTACACAAAAACTGTGTTGTATTTGATATCAAAGGTCTCTGTTGACTGTCGTAGAATCACGTATAAACTGCAAAGCAATTGCAGGGATTCTATGAACGGTTAGCAGTGACCATGACACCATAAACACTTCTATAAAACTAAAAACAGTTTAATAAAAAGTAAGAAATGATGGGAAGTGAAGAATGAATGAAGTTGTTGAAGCATGCAAGACTATTTATAGCCATAAATCTATCCTAGACTGTAAATATAGTTAGGGGTGTTCAAAACCGAACCAATCCAATAGAAAAACCGCAAACCGAACCAACCCAAACCGAAATCACAAAAAACCGCATTTGGTTTGGATGTATTCGGATCATTTTTTACTCAACCACATGGTTTGGTTTGGTTTGCGATTTTTATTTTACCAACCGAACAAACCAAACCAAACCGCAACATAAGAAAAACACTAATTAAACATATGTCACATATGCCAATACTTATAGAAACTCAATGGAAGCTTTTATAAAATGACATATTTTTTCTCTTGATAAGTTTCTTCTTTACTTTTTATTTCAAAAGTGTATTCATACGCTACTTGAACTTTTAGTGAATATTAAAATCTTAGTCTTTTCTACTTCTTACAAAATATGATTAATTTTTCTTCACGTTTTAAATTTGGTCTATATAGTTGAGAATTTTTTTAATTGAAAATGAAATTGTAATGTTAGATGAAATTTAAAACATTGTTGAAAATATATTTTTAACTTGATTTTAATGTTGGAAAAAAAAAGTATTGTCTCGAAAAAAACTGCACCAACCGATCCAAACCAAATTGCATTAGTTTGGTTTGAATTTTATTTTAAAAGTCAACCGAACCAAACCAAACCGTATGCTTTTTTATCTTGCTGTTCGGATGACTTTTAGCCTCAAAACCGAACCAAACTGCACCGCGAACACCCCTAAATAAGGAAAAAATTTCAATGCTGAAAATGCATCAAACACACCACAAACCGTCCAAATCTTGGGTGAAATGCCACAGTCTACGCATTCTGGGAGGTTTCAGATTATACAATCCGAAACTATCTAAATATTTTTTGATTTTATAATCTGAACAGCACCAGACTGTGTTTAAGTTTGATTTTTGGAGGGTTTTAATGGTGAATGTCTTAGGAAGAATAAAAAAAAGGTACAAAACATAATTAAACGGCTTAAAATAACGTAATAATATAAGTGATGAAACTTCTGGGAAGGTGTTCGAAGATGCGTTGTTGTACTTGATCCAGCTGGCCTGCCAACTGACATATTTTGATCTACAGGTCAACTAGATCAAGTTCACAAGAACCTCTCGGAATCAGATCTGCAACATAATGATGAAAGGCAAGATGTTTCAAGAGGATTGTTTTGAGTTAGATCATGCTGTCTTGCCAACTGACATAGGTATATTGCCAAAGCAGCAAGATCTAACTCATAGCAACCTCTTGGTGTTCATATCTTTCGGAAGATTTTTGAGAGTTTTTTGCTGTGTTTTACGGCAAATGAACTAAGCACACTTATTTATAGAAGTTTTTGTGCGTTTGTGGACCACACAAATTGTCGGTGCAATGTGGACCACACAAAAAACCTGTGTTGAACTTGTTCGGATTATATAATCTGAAATTTGACTTGCACCCTATATAACTTCGTATCTTTTTTATGTCTTCCTTCGATGTACACATTTATCTTCTTCTGAAATGAACGAACACAACACAACACAGAGTGACAAAATGAAATGTGCGATGAAGAGTGTAATATCCCGTTCAAACATGACTTTTAATAGTATCACAGGATTTAAACGAACGGAATGGCGTTATAGTAATTAAGAGAGTAAGAAGTTATAAAAGGAGATAAATATGAAAATTATCATATTTATCATGTCCTTCTCTCTCTAAATTCAATTCCTCTCCCTTCTCTCTTCACCCACTCTTGCGCCTCCCTCCAAACCTTCATCAATCATCAAACTTCAACATAGAATCATGGATTCAAGCAAGCTTGGTTGTGGGGGAAGTTAGAACATGAAGAAATTAAAGAAAACAAGAAGAAAGGAAAGAGTTAAAAGCTAGGGTTTTGAGGTAAAGGGCAAGCAAGCTAAACCAGCACCAAATCAAGATTAAGGTGAGCTCCCTAGGGATTTTAGAATCCCCTCTTGTGAGTTTTATAGTGTTCCAATTCATAGGAAAAGTTATAGAAGTTTTAGAGTTTTACCCTAAATTCCTACTTGCTAATTCCTTGCTCAAACATGTTTTAAACTATCAATTTGTAATAGAAAATCATTTTTAACATGTCTTAGAAGCTTGGGTAACCTTGAATGAGCAAAAATGGTGGAAAATCACATTTTTACACATAACTGTGCTGTCACGGTCGCTGTAGCGACGGGCTGTCGCTTGTAGCGACCAAGTTCTGTCTGTCTGCGCTTGTAGCGACGGATCTGCGCTTGTAGCGACAAGCCTGCGCTTGTAGCGACCAACTGGGCGCTTGTAGCGACCAGGTTCTGTCTATCCGCGCTTGTAGCGACGGATCTGCGCTTGTAGCGACCAAGCCAGAATATCACACTCAGTTGGGCTGTTCTGGGGGTCCTGGTGCGCGCGGGCATGGCTTTTTGCAACTGATTTCTTATTATATATTTTAGAAGCTTTAACCACCATTTTAACTCATCCAAAGTCTTTTAAATGAATGAGCAATCAGAGGAGCAAGGATTGCGCAAGGCATGGGAATTACGGGAAGTAAAGGTTATATGTATAGTTAAACCCTAATGGCGGCACATGACAACGATGTGTCGAATCCCTTGATAGGAAAGCATGAATCATAGTATGAGTGCAAGGATTTTATGGATAGATTCCTTGCACGTGAGTTGTTAACTCTTAGGAAATGCAGACGACTTTACTAAGTCAAGAACCTATTTTAGGTATAAGAAATCATAGAAGTATTCAGTTTAGAATACAAGGATTATAGGAATGTTTCTACAATCATAGTTACGGATAAAGTTTATAGTGTTGGATCTCCAACGATTATAGGTGGCTTATGAGAACGATAAGCCAAGAATCATAGGTTACAGATTATAAGTACAGGAATGTTATATGATTATAGTAACAGATTATATGTTCATACGTTAAAGTTAAAGAATTAAAGATTAAAGATATTGGCGTGTTTACACGTTTTATAGTGGCGTGCTTGCACGTTTTACAGTGGCGTGTTCATCAGACTCCGGGATTCGCCGGATGGGACTTCTCCGAGAGGGTTGTCCACACGTTTTATAGGGAGTCCGGTGTTAGCCTGATATGATAGGAGTTTCACCGGTTTATAGGGAGACGTATCTCGGGGTTGCTCCACCCGGGTGCCCTCCGTAAAATGAACTCAGATAATTGTTTGTTCAACGCTAACAGCTAACATAAAACTGCTATCGAACTGTTTATATGTTTTATGTTTTATAGTTATAGTTAAAGTTACAGTTACAGTTATAGTCACAGGAACCTCACAGTTAGAGTTATAGACAGTTAACAGAATGTGGTCCTAGTTTCCCCTCGGCCACTAAGTTATAGTCATAGAAAGTTATAGTTATAGTTAAAGCCAGATCATAAATATAGTCATAGGCAGTTAAAGTTATGGGAGGACTTAAAGTCATAGGAAGATAAAGACTTGGCGATTATAGGAAATCCCCGAGATTGCCAAGGTAGGCATGGCGACCCTAGGTTCCCTGTGGTTGCCAACAGTTGGTTGGGCTGGAGCTCACTGAGACATTATGTCTCATCCCATTCCTTCTGGTGCAGGTTTGCAGGCATGTCAGAGGTTCGTGATAAAGTTCTTCATAGAGATGCTGGATGGAGTGCGTTTGCTCGTTGTGTACCAGCCAGAAGCTTAATGGATTTATGTAAAAGTATTGTAACGGTTTTTGATTATTGTACAAACGAGTAAACATGTATTTATTCTGTTGTGATGTAATATTATTATTGAAATTTTTTAAATGTATCCAGTATCAGTTTAACGCACATGCTAATATACTAGTTAAAATTAGTATGGGTGTTACAATTGGTATCAGAGCAGGTCGATTCAGACCGTGCCATGGGTCATTAAAGATTCAATAAAGTAGTGGAATCATTGGGTTCCGGATGTTGTTCTAAAGGTCACATCTAGTTGAGCCTGATCAACTCAGTCTAGTATATGACAGTTAGGATGAATATCCGAGAGCTGAATGTGACCAAGGAGGAAAGAAGGGTACGAAGGGTAAAGGTTAAGACGTCAGATTCTAAGACGAATCTGGCAAAGTGTCAAAGGATGGTTCACTAACAGTGAAGTGACGATGCCTGTTAATGGCAAAGTTTCAGGAATTATGAGAGGTATTAAAGAGTAAGGTCAGGTACCTTAACTAGTTGGACGCATCTTGAGCGATGCCTTCTCCGAGGAGATGTGTAGAGTAAAGAATTTTGGAACACTCTGATGAGTGATTTGGAACCTTAACGGGAACCGCAATTTGAAAAGTTAAAGTGGAATAAAGTCTTATTCTAGATACAGAGGTAAAGAATTACGGTACCAAACCCAGCGACTTGGAATAAGAATGATCAGTTAACGATTGGAAGCTCTGGACTTTCGGTAAGGATAAAGTGTGTAAGGATGGAAGGACTTACGCACCTGGACAAGATGAGATTTTAATATTCGACGGGTAAGAGATTTATTTATGGATTAAGCGAAATATGGGACAAATGAAACATATCACCTTCCTTTATTATGTGACACCAAGATGCTTGGTATGAAGAATGTGAACGTAGTGATAAGTAAAGGAAACCCCCGATAAGGGTATGGATTAAAGATGGAATCTTATGTTGGCGGATTATAGTAGACCGGTTTCGAAGATTAAGCAGGAAGATTGCCCCTAACGTACGAGTCATAGTTAAAGCTACGGTTAATGTTAAGGAGTTCTATGTTACCTTTTGATGGGCTCCTTACACGAGTATTTTGGTAAGCCGACAAAGATCACCTTATGTTGGAAGATGTTAAAGATGGTTGATATATATATACCTTGGATTGTTCGAAACCATGAAGAGGGTAACGGTCGAGTAGACATATGGAATATTATACAGATAACAAGATTAGATTGGAAGGATCCAATGGGGAATAATAAGAGTTGAAATTTAAGATTGTTTAATCGGGTACTCGAAGAGGTGTTTCATGTGTTTGAATTTACAGGAGAGCCAGTAAAGGTTGAGTTTTTATCCAGACGGATTATTCCCGGAGAAACCCGAGGAAGTAACCAAGAGTTATGTTAGAGTTTGGTGGACCAAAGTGTCTTGGAAAAGGTTGTGGACGTGAATCCCTATGGATAATTATAGGAGGAGACTCGATTCATTAATCGATTAAGTATGTGAAAGACGAGAATTTCTGGAAGTTATAGAATGTTTCTAGAAGTTACCGCAAGTAAATAATATATGAATTTAAGTTGTTTTAACAGGAGCATCGTTGGGCTCGTGTTCATTGTTAAAGATTGTCTACAGGGTTCGGTGTTTTTCGTGAAAAGTAAGAATTTTGTTTATGTTCGGAAGGAAAAGCAAAGTCAAGCGTCGAGCAATTAGTAAGTTTAACCGGTGGTTTAAACCATAAGAGAAATTATAATGTAAGATGGTTACGTATGGTAACTACGAAGTTGTAAAGTCAAAGGATTGGCCAAGGAGAGTTTATATGGTAATAGTGGTGTATTATTTCTATCCCAAGGTTAATTGTTTAAATCAGAGTTGCGCAGCGGAGAAGTAATCCAATTATGAGTTAACAGACAAATCAAGCTGAAGTTTAGAGAAAAGGATGTTTGTGAAGTCCTTGCCAGATGAATTACATGAAAGGTATTCAGAGATTAATTTTCAAGTCACAGAATGATTGTAAGTAGTGATGACTTGAACTTATCATCGGTTTTAACAGGAAATTTTAATAGATAAGTCGAGGAATGTTTGGGACCTTGAAACTCATGAGAAATGAGAATCGAAGCAGTTTGATAACTTAAAAGGATGTGTTTACGGCAACATAAGTACATAGTGAAGGAGGCCACATTTTATACGGTAATCCAGCTGTTTCAGCTCAGTAACTTAAAGTTAATTTGAATAGTAAGTTTAACCAAAGAGGAATTATGTCGTGGCACACAGTTCTTCCGCATCGTACCCACGTTATGCTAGCGTGTCGCATGTAATAGGCATGTAACAGGTCATGATTAGTATTATGTATACTGATCAAGCAGAGTATATGCTACTTAGATAGTAGTGTAACATATTTTATAGTTGTGTGACATGTATCGGTAACCGTGGTACGCAGTCGGTAATGTTTTAACAGGAAAATCTTAAGCAGAACAGGTTTGTTGTTACCGAACAAATCTCAGTAGAAGAGTTTAGAAATTCTTGAACCTAATATTAAAAGTTAAAGGAAGGAAATGTTTTACGCGGATCAGAGGATTTCTCATAGTTTACAGTGAAAGGCTACATGAATTAAAGTTATGAAATAAAGGATTAAGAGTTTTAAAGTGCTATTCTGACAGCGATCAGGATAGAGTTTTCTTTTCGAAAACAGAGAATGTCTTTTGACAAGTAAGTTATTACGACAACGGAATGTAACCATAACTTACGTTATGGGATTGTGAATGTTTAAAGGATATAAGAATGAATTAAGAGTCAAGAGAGTGACCTTGGTTGATGTGGTTTGTCTCAAGTATTTTTTTAAGTATGATGTCCCGTTAGTTGGACAATGATGATGCGGCGTACTATGTACCGGTAGGAGTGTACACGTACTCGATCATGTATAGAAGCTTTGTGTTATGGACTATATTATATGATGATATGTGAGACGGCTTATGACACACGTCACTTATACTGGATTTTCATAAGTTTGGAAGTATTGGTAGAGAAGAAAGTTCCTAAGACCTTTGGCTACATGTTATCGTTGATTAATTAATCGGAGCATGAGTGACTCATAAGATTTCTCGAGCTTTAAGGATTCCCGCAGTGGGGATGTGAGCAATGCTTATGGTTGTGATAATAGCTACACCAGGACAACAGAAAGAAAGGAACGTATACCATAAGTTCAGCCACCACTTTGAATTTGAAGCATGGAGGTAGTTGTAATAGATTTCACTTCTATTTGAGAATATTCACTATCAGATACTTTCCAGTGCAGGAATTAATTTATATGAAGAATGATACGAATGTAACAGTAAAAGGTCGTCTTGCGAGGCGAAGGTTATAGACGAAAGTTCTTAGAACTAAAAGTAATGTAATAGATTCCTTGAAAAGTTGAAATAATTGAGGAAAATCAGATCGACCCGACGTCTTCAGGTTAATATGGAATGGTCAATTAAAGAAGAACTGAAAGAGTTCAGTAAAGGAAATCAAAGGTTTAATAATTTTACTTTGGATTTACAAGGAATATGTCGAATAAAGGACATAGTTTGATAATATGGATATGTTGGTTCAGATAACCATACGTATTAGCAAGTGATAGTTATGTATTATACGGCAGACCTTTCGGTCGGAAAGAGATTGTCACATGTTTTGATTTACAGAAATGGAAATCATGGCTAAAGAACAAGTCTTAACCAGTATAGTTTAATCGGGGTGCGTGATCAATCTACATGTCAAGCCCTGGAGTTGCCATGAAGTTCCAACAAGCTTAAAGGATTGGAAATTTTCATAGTAGAGAAAGAGGTAGAAAGGATTTATCTTTTCAGGATCTCATAAGGATTATCTAAATTTCGAGGACGAAATTTCTTTTAAGGGGGGTAGAGTGTAATATCCCGTTCAAACATGACTTTTAATAGTATCACAGGATTTAAACGAACGGAATGGCGTTATAGTAATTAAGAGAGTAAGAAGTTATAAAAGGAGATAAATATGAAAATTATCATATTTATCATGTCCTTCTCTCTCTAAATTCAATTCCTCTCCCTTCTCTCTTCACCCACTCTTGCGCCTCCCTCCAAACCTTCATCAATCATCAAACTTCAACATAGAATCATGGATTCAAGCAAGCTTGGTTGTGGGGGAAGTTAGAACATGAAGAAATTAAAGAAAACAAGAAGAAAGGAAAGAGTTAAAAGCTAGGGTTTTGAGGTAAAGGGCAAGCAAGCTAAACCAGCACCAAATCAAGATTAAGGTGAGCTCCCTAGGGATTTTAGAATCCCCTCTTGTGAGTTTTATAGTGTTCCAATTCATAGGAAAAGTTATAGAAGTTTTAAAGTTTTACCCTAAATTCCTACTTGCTAATTCCTTGCTCAAACATGTTTTAAACTATCAATTTGTAATAGAAAATCATTTTTAACATGTCTTAGAAGCTTGGGTAACCTTGAATGAGCAAAAATGGTGGAAAATCACATTTTTACACATAACTGTGCTGTCACGGTCGCTGTAGCGACGGGCTGTCGCTTGTAGCGACCAGGTTCTGTCTGTCTGCGCTTGTAGCGACGGATCTGCGCTTGTAGCGACAAGCCTGCGCTTGTAGCGACCAACTGGGCGCTTGTAGCGACCAGGTTCTGTCTATCCGCGCTTGTAGCGACGGATCTGCGCTTGTAGCGACCAAGCCAGAATATCACACTCAGTTGGGCTGTTCTGGGGGTCCTGGTGCGCGCGGGCATGGCTTTTTGCAACTGATTTCTTATTATATATTTTAGAAGCTTTAACCACCATTTTAACTCATCCAAAGTCTTTTAAATGAATGAGCAATTAGAGGAGCAAGGATTGCGCAAGGCATGGGAATTACGGGAAGTAAAGGTTATATGTATAGTTAAACCCTAATGGCGGCACATGACAACGATGTGTCGAATCCCTTGATAGGAAAGCATGAATCATAGTATGAGTGCAAGGATTTTATGGATAGATTCCTTGCACGTGAGTTGTTAACTCTTAGGAAATGCAGACGACTTTACTAAGTCAAGAACCTATTTTAGGTATAAGAAATCATAGAAGTATTCAGTTTAGAATACAAGGATTATAGGAATGTTTCTACAATCATAGTTACGGATAAAGTTTATAGTGTTGGATCTCCAACGATTATAGGTGGCTTATGAGAACGATAAGCCAAGAATCATAGGTTACAGATTATAAGTACAGGAATGTTATATGATTATAGTAACAGATTATATGTTCATACGTTAAAGTTAAAGAATTAAAGATTAAAGATATTGGCGTGTTTACACGTTTTATAGTGGCGTGCTTGCACGTTTTACAGTGGCGTGTTCATCAGACTCCGGGATTCGCCGGATGGGACTTCTCCGAGAGGGTTGTCCACACGTTTTATAGGGAGTCCGGTGTTAGCCTGATATGATAGGAGTTTCACCGGTTTATAGGGAGACGTATCTCGGGGTTGCTCCACCCGGGTGCCCTCCGTAAAATGAACTCAGATAATTGTTTGTTCAACGCTAACAGCTAACATAAAACTGCTATCGAACTGTTTATATGTTTTATGTTTTATAGTTATAGTTAAAGTTACAGTTACAGTTATAGTCACAGGAACCTCACAGTTAGAGTTATAGACAGTTAACAGAATGTGGTCCTAGTTTCCCCTCGGCCACTAAGTTATAGTCATAGAAAGTTATAGTTATAGTTAAAGCCAGATCATAAATATAGTCATAGGCAGTTAAAGTTATGGGAGGACTTAAAGTCATAGGAAGATAAAGACTTGGCGATTATAGGAAATCCCCGAGATTGCCAAGGTAGGCATGGCGACCCTAGGTTCCCTGTGGTTGCCAACAGTTGGTTGGGCTGGAGCTCACTGAGACATTATGTCTCATCCCATTCCTTCTGGTGCAGGTTTGCAGGCATGTCAGAGGTTCGTGATAAAGTTCTTCATAGAGATGCTGGATGGAGTGCGTTTGCTCGTTTTGTACCAGCCAGAAGCTTAATGGATTTATGTAAAAGTATTGTAACGGTTTTGGATTATTGTACAAACGAGTAAACATGTATTTATTCTGTTGTGATGTAATATTATTATTGAAATTTTTTAAATGTATCCAGTATCAGTTTAACGCACATGCTAATATACTAGTTAAAATTAGTATGGGTGTTACAAAGAGAAAAAAAAAAAAAACAAAACAGCAAGTGTTGTTGGTTACCTAAAGAAACAACGAGACAACTTTTAGGAGAAGTTAGGTTGATAAACTGACCATAGATATATTGATTTTAATTTCAACGTTGTACATTAAATATAACAATTTCAAATACATCAAAGACATAATACAAGAATGTAAAACACTTGTACCACTCAATCTCAATAGCAAATAGCTTCTCTCAATCTCAGATCGCTGGTTGCTTTTCACAAATCTCAAATTGCTTCTCACAAATCGCAACACAAAGCGCTTCTGGTAAATAGCTCCTCTTGGTTTCGAATCGCTTCTGGGTAATCACTTTTCTCAATCTCATATAGCTTCTGGTAAATTGTTTCTCTCAGTCTCAATCCGCTTATGATAAATCACTAATTTCAATCTCGAATCACAGCTCAACTCACTTCTCTTTCTCACTGTTTCTTTTTGGTTGCAAACGTAAACAAATTCAACGTAATTTTAAGAAACTCTAATATCATAATCAGAATAAGAACTTTTGGTTAATCTTCTCTAATTATGAAAGTTGATGTCTACCAAAAAATACAATCTTACCCCTTCTTAATTTTTTGACACGTCATCAAAATTATATCTTTTTGTGTTTTTTGCTTCAACCCCTCCCTATTTTGTCTCTATTAAAACTAAATTAAAACAAACTCACTCGATAAAACACACTAACATAATCTTTTTTTAAAGAACAAACTTAACCTTAATCTCAATCAAAACAAATTTTCCTATAATTCAACTTCTAAGGTACCTTTGGCCCGACTTTTTTTCTACTTCTCCTATAATCAAAACAAATTTCTAAAGAGTTAAAAACAATTTATAATCTATTTTATCTTTCTCTAATTATGAAAGTTAATGACCAGTAAAAACAAAATTTTGCTCCATTTTAATAATTTGACACCTCAACATATATTTATCTTTATGTGTCTTTTGTAACAAAATATCCTACTTAGCTGAGAGAGAAAATAACTTTCAAAAGATTGATGTGATTTTGTAACAAAAAATTCCTTTTATATTGATGTATCTAAACAAACTAAATCTATTCTCTAATTATAAAACTTAATGTCTACCAAAAATACAATCTTACCCCTTTATAATTTTTTGACACGTCATCAAAATTATATCTTTTTGTGTTTTTTGCTTCAATCTCCCCCTATTTTTTCTCTCTTAAAAACAAATTAAAACAAACTTACTCAATAAAACACACTAACTTAATCTTTTTTTTAAAGCACAAACAAATTTAATCTTAATCCTAATGAAAACAAATTTTTCTATAATTCAACTTCTAAATATCTAAAGAGTTAAAAACAATTTATAATCTATTATCTTTATCTAATTAAGAAAGTTAATGACCAATAAAAACACAATTTTTCTCCATCTTAATATTTTGACACCTCAACATAAATTTACTTTTTTGTGTCTTTTGTAACAAAAGATCCTATTTAGCTGAGAGAGAAAATAATTGTCAAAAGATTGATGTGATTTTTTAACAAAATTTTTCTTTTATATTGATGAATCTAAACAAACTAAATTGTTTTTTTTTAAAAAAATATTTATGATAAACAAACAAAAAATAGATTATGATTATTTTAAAAAAATTTAATAAAATCATTAAATTATTGAATTTCAATATTATTTTTATTTTAATTCGTAACAAACAAGCCCTACAGGATTTGTTATATCTTTAAAAAAAACTTTAAAGAGCATTGTATTTGTCTGTTATAATTTTTTTAAAAATCAAGTTTAACAAAAAAAATTTAAGAGTGTCTTTAAATGAAAAGAGATTATAGTGACTTTTCAAAAAATATAAGAGATGGAGAAAATCTATTCTCTAATTATGAAACTTAATGTCTGTAACACCTATATAGAAATTGCCTAGGATCTCATACGAGTGTTAAAATTTCGTACTGGATACATTAAATACAATACAGAAAGTTTACATTTAATTATACAAAATAGGAGTCATCATACAATCCATTATCCGGTACACGTCTTCTTAATAATATACAACATACTACATCATCTGAAACAAATATACATAAACAAGAAGTCAGCACGATCAATCTAAAGCTTTCTCTTTACCTTTACGTCGTGCTACCTGTGAACCTGCACTAGAAGGAAAGGGATGAGACATAACGTCTCAGTGAGCTCCAGCCCTACCTACTGTTGGCAACCTCGGGGGAAACCTAGGGTCACCGTGCCTACTCGTAGCGATCTTGGGGATACCTACGATCGCCGTCATTCTTTACATATGTCGCGATCAAGGGGAAACCTAGGATCGCTCCATGTCTTCATCATATGCTTATTATATTCTAACTTTAAACTTAAACTTATTCTTAGTGATCTGGGGACATCCTATGATCACTTTCTTTCTCTGCTTTCTCTGTTGACTAATCATAATATTCTCATAATAATTTCATATGTAACAATATGCATCATTCTTAATTATAAAGGTAGTAAGTCAGCGTTGAACAAACAATAATTATCTTGGTTCATTTTACGGAGTGCATCCGGGTGGAGTAACCCCGAAGTACATCTCCCTTCTTACCGGTGAAATTCCTATCATATCAGGCTAACACCGGACTCCTCTTTCTTTGTGTGGCTGCCCTCGCGAGCGGTTACTTCACCGTCCCAGCTGCCATTTAAGGCGGTACTTCACGGGGACCCCCCTGTATTCTAACTAGCGAGACTACATGAGACACATTAACTTTCTAGACTTAGATGTGTAGCTGCCCTCACGAGCGGTAACTTCACCGTTCCGGCTGCCATTTAAGGCGGTACTTCACAGGAACCCCTTGTATACTAACTAACGAGCATACAAGAGACACATCAAGCCTATTAATAATTTATTTTCATTATTTAAATAATTATTCTTGAAACACTTGACCTATAAAAAGGTATATAACTTAGATCATTGGATCATTCTCATTAATTCTCATCTTAAGTACTTGTAGGTATTTCTATTACTTTACTATAGTTTGGCACATAAAATGCATTTCTTAGGGAAGACAACCTCCCAATACTTAACATATGAACCTATGGTCATAGGCTTATCGTTCTTATAAGTCACTGCTTGGTTACTGGAAACATTCCCATAACCGTCTAAACTTTGATCTCTCAATCTTAAACAATTCAAAACATTTATAATGTTATTGCATAATCCTTGTTCCTTATAATTACATCCATTAGGGAGCTTCTTGGATGAGTTAGAATGGTAGTTATTGCTTCTAAAAATGTTTATGGAGAAATCGGATGCGAAAAACCACGCCTACGCGCACCAGAACACCCAAAACAGCTAAGCTGTCATGGGTTGTTCTGAGCTGGTCACTATAGCGACGGCCTGGTCACTTGAAGCGACCGTAGGCAGAACAAAAAACGTGCCTGGTCGCTATAGCGACGGGCTGGTCGCTGTAGCGACCATGACAGTTCAGAAAACTCGGAAAAATGCACTTTTCATCATTCCAAACCATTCCAACTTACCCAAGCTTCCCCAAAGGTATCAAAAGGATTTTCTTTAGCATTTAAGCAATTTAAACATAGTTGAAACAAGGAATTAGCAAATAACATAGATTAGGGCACATCTCCTAAAATTTGCTCAAAGTATAATTAACTCTCAAACTTACTCAAAGCGGGTTCTAAAACCCTAGGGAGCTCACCTAAGCCTTGATTGGTGCTTGTTAAGTTCTGAACTCCAAACCCTAGCTTATCACCTTGATTCTTCCTTGTTTCTCTTCTTATTTTCTCTTGTCCTAAACTTCCAAAATTAAGCTTGCTTGCATAAATTTCACAAGAGTGAGGATGAAGGCTTGATGGGTGGTGGCAAGAGTGATGAGGGCGTGAGTTAGAGGGAGAGAGATGAGAGAATTCTGATTTTGAAGAGTGAGAAAGGTGAGAGGAAATGAGGAAAATATCTTGGTTTCCCTCTTTAAAAATATTTCCTTCCCAAAATACCAATTTACGAAATTGCCATTGCTTGCTCATCAATCTTTTAACATTGATAACAGTTACTTATAAGCGGGATATTACAATGTCTACCAAAAATACAATCTTACTCCTTCTTAATTTTTTGACATGTCATCAAAATCATATCATTTTGTGTCTTTTGCTTCAACCTCCCACTATTTTTTCTCTCTTAAAAACAAATTAAAACCACTATTTTTTCTCTCTTAAAAACAAATTAAAACAAACTCACTCAATAAAACACACAAACTTAATCTTTTTTTTTAAAGAACAAACAAATTTAATCTTAATCCCAATCAAAACAAATTTTTCTATAATTCAACTTCTAAATATCTAAAGAGTTAAAAACAATTTACAATCTATTATCTTTATATAAATAAGAAAGTTAATGACCAGTAAAAACACAAATTTTCCCCATCTTAATATTTTGACACCTCAACATAAATTTACCTTTTTGTGTCTTTTGTAACAAAAGATCCTATTTAGCTGAGAGAGAAAATAATTGTCAAAAGATTGATGTGATTTTGTAACAAAAAAATTCTTTTATATTGATGAATCTAAACAAACTAAATTGTTTTTTTTTAAAAAATATTTATGATAAACAAACAAAAAATAGATTATGATTATTTTAAATTTTTTTAATAAAATCATTAAATTATTGAATTTCAATATTATTTTTATTTTAATTCGTAACAAACAAGCCCTACAAGATTTGCTATATCTTTAAAAAAAACTTTAAAGAGCATTGTATTTGTCTGTTATAATTTTTTTAAAAATCAAGTTCAACAAAAAAATTTTAAGAGCATCTTTAAATGAAAAGAGATTATAGTGACTTTTCAAAAAATATAAGAGATGGAGAAAATCTATTCTCTAATTATGAAACTTAATGTCTACCAAAAATACAATCTTACTCATTCTTAATTTTTTGACATGTCATCAAAATCATATCATTTTGTGTCTTTTGCTTCAACCTCCCACTATTTTTTTCTCTCTTAAAAACAAATTAAAACCACTATTTTTTCTCTCTTAAAAACAAATTAAAACAAACTCACTCAGTAAAACACACAAACTTAATCTTTTTTTTAAAGAACAACCAAATTTAATCTTAATCCCAATCAAAACAAATTTTTCTATAATTCAACTTCTAAATATCTATAGAGTTAAAAAC
The DNA here is from genome assembly GCA_018208015.1 of Medicago ruthenica. Taxonomy (NCBI): domain Eukaryota; kingdom Viridiplantae; phylum Streptophyta; class Magnoliopsida; order Fabales; family Fabaceae; genus Medicago; species Medicago ruthenica. Next base: position 48,499,200 of record CM031378.1, read on the forward strand.
AATTTACAATCTATTATCTTTATATAAATAAGAAAGTTAATGACCAGTAAAAACACAAATTTTCCCCATCTTAATATTTTGATACCTCAACATAAATTTACCTTTTTGCGTCTTTTGTAACAAAAGATCTTATTTAGCTAAGAGAGAAAATAAATATCAAAAGATTGATGTGATTTTGTAACAAAAAACTCCTTTTGTATTGATGAATCTAAACAAACTAAATTATTTTAAAAAAAAATGGTTTTATTACGATAAACAAACACAAAATAGATTATGATTATTTTATAAAAATTTAATAAAATCACTAAATTATTGAGTTTCAATATTATTTTTATTTTAATTCGTAACAAACAAGCCCTACATGATTTGCTATATCTTTAAAAAAAAACTTTAAAGAGCATTGTACTTGTCTGTTATAATTTTAAAAAAAAATCAGGTTTAACAAAAAAAATTAAGAGCGTCTTTAAATGAAAAGAGATTATAGTAACTTTTCAAAAAAAAAAAATATAAAAGATGGAGAAAATAAGTATAAAAAAATGAAGATAATTTTGTAACAAAAAATTCATTTTATATAGTTGTATCCAAACAAATATTTTTTTCTAAGAAGTGATTGTTATTACGATAAACAAACACAAAGTTGATTATACTTTTTCAAAAAATTTCTAAAAAAAAATCTCTAAATGATTGAATATCAAAATATATTTTTATTCTATTAAAAGAAAATCATATATTCAATTTACATTTAGTAAAAATAAGTTTTATGATTGTCTTGTAAAAAAAAAAGTTTTATGATTGTAACATCCCGCTTGAATTTAACCTCTATCAGTGTCAGAACTTTGTGTCTGAGACGTTTGAGGGGAAGGACATTTTAGTAAATTTGGCACAAGGCTATATAAAACCAAAATTTTCTTCTTCTTCTCATTTTTCCCGCTCTCGTCAGAATTTCCTCCCTCATCCTCTCCCTCTCACTCGACCTCCCATCCATTCTTCACTCTCCATCCACAAATTCCATCCCAAACCAAGAGAAATCAAACATGCAAGTATGAATCCCTGACCTTTACCTCACTTAAGCACTAGAGCAAGCTCAAATCCCTCCATTCCTGCCTTAGCCGAACCCCACCATCATTAACTCAATTATGGAAACAGATTACAAGTTCATGCATGCATGGTGTGATGATTGATTATGACTTATTTTGATGAATATAAACAAGAGGAGGTGAGAAACATCAAGTTTGGAGCTTGGGTGATTGACCTTGGAGATCACAGCTTTGGCAAGCGTTCAGAAGACCCATTGTGAGTTAGACTCTTTCCTTGGGATTGAGTGAGTCAATTAAGCACTTATGAAATTAACTTTTTTCCCCAAATGTTAATGCATGTCCTTGATCTGTGCTAATCCTTGAATTTCTTTGAATTATATTACGAAAAATAAGACATTGGTAGGTTGTATGTGATACTGGACACTTGGGTATACCTATTTTTAGCAAAAATGTGATTCTGCAGAAGCTGGTGTTCTACTACGATCGCTAAGCGAGCGAGAGCTCGTTGGGCGAGAGGCAGAGCATTTGCTACTGCCAAGCTTCACTGGGCGAAGTTGAAGTTCGCTGAGCGAGCCTTGCTCAATTTATGGGTTATGCTTCGCTAGGCTAGGTTTCACTTCGCTGGGCGAAGTTGTCAAGATTTTCACCCCTTTTCTCAAAACATCATGTGTAACGTACCAACATGCTTCTAATCATTTGAAATAAGTTTTAACTATGGAAAACAAGGATGAACGCTCTTGGGAACGAGTATTAACATCGAGTGAAGGTTTACCTAATATTACATTTATGAGTCTAGTTTTTAGATAACTTTTATCAGGAATAGTTAAACTATATGAAACATGAATATGATAGAATCAGTTAAGTCGTGGCTTCAGAAAAGCACTTCCGCCAGTTGAAGTTGGGAGCATGTTCCGACAGGATGACCCATTTCCGTTAGTTGAAGTGGGAGTATGTTCCAATAGGATGGCCCACATGACGATAAGAGGAGTCCGGTGTTAGCCCCATATAGGAATTTCACTGGTATGTCATGAGGATGTATACTGGGGTTACTCCACTCAAATGCATTCCATAAAATGAACCAAGATAATTAATTGTATGTTCAACACTAACCCGCTAACATAATTATGACTATGATAAATACTATGTGATATGAATATGAAATACGATGTACAGTCTGTGATCATAGGAATCCCCCTGATCACTGAGTAGGATATGTGGAACTCAATGAGACATTATGTCTCATCCCAATCCATTTAATTTTTCTACAGGTACTCAGGTAGCACGTAGCAAGGGTAAGGAGAAGGCTACCGACTGATCATGCTTTCTTATTTATGTATATTATTTCATGATATTGTGCTATGTACTCAGACTATGTGTTCATGTTATGTTATGTACCTAGACTATGTTAGATATTGTACTCGCCAATTAGTACTTTATCTTTCAGACATTCATGTACTCACGTTATTATGTATTATGACATGTATTCGAGACCTATGTATTCTATCAGATTATCTTATGAAACATTTCGTATTGTAATTTAATGTATCCAGTACGAAATTTAACGCTTGTATAAGAGTTCTAGATAATCTCATTACTGGTGTTACAATTTGGTATCAGAGCAAGTCGATTCAGATCGTGCATTAGGTCATTAAAATACAATCAAAGTAGATGGACCATTTGGATCCAGGATATTTATTCTAGTTGTTATATCTGGTTAAACTTGATCAACTTGACTTGTATATGACAGTTAGGGCAAGATGTCTGGGAGACGAAGAGGACCAGGAAGGCCAAGAGCTAATCAGGCTAATGAAGAAGGTGGAGATCCTAATGCTAATTTACGGGCTCAGATGATGCAGCAGCATGCAATGCAGCATCAGTATCAGGACCATCAAGCTCAGAATGCTATGCAGCATCAATAGATGATGCAAATGATGAAACATCAAATTCAACAATAGGCCCAGTCGCAGCAACAATGGGCAGAAATGATGCATCAAGGGCAAGGTTTTCAACAATAGCCTCCACCACCTCCAATTATTGGAAATCCATCTTTCCGGGAGTACAATAGGAATCATCCTCCTGAGTTCAATGGAGAGGGTGATCCACAGGAAGCTAAGAGATGGTTGAAGCAAATGGAGAAAATATTTCGAATGGCTGAATGTTCAGACACAGACAAGGTGGTGTATGCAACTAACCAGTTCAGAGGCACAACAGAAGATTGATGGGAAACTACTCAACGTAGAATGATGGCAAATGATGTGGAAATTAATTGGGCCAATTTGGAGGAAGTGATGCTAGAGAAGCACCTTCCGCTATCATACAAAGTAAGGAAAGAACATGAGTTCCTAGAATTGAAGCAAGGAACCATGTCGGTCTCTGAATTCACTAAGAAGTTTAAAGAGTTGTCTTATTACTCCGTTCACAATGAGTATGCATGCACGGAAGCTTGGAAGATTAATCAGTAAAAGCGTGGGTTAAGAGGTGAAATTGACACAGCTGTGAGTCTTTAGAAGACTACAAGTTTCGATGAATTGGTTCATGATAGTTTGGTAGCCAAAGCTGGTTTTGCTAAGACTGCTAGAGAGAAGGCAATGGCCTATGAGAAAAGAAATAATAAATTTTAAGACAAGCATCATGAGAAGCTGGAGCCTAAGGGTTCTCCCCAGAAGAGAAATCAGCCCTATTCACCTAGGTCTTATCCTACATGTAAGAAGTGTGGGAAGTCTAGTCCAAGAGAATGCATGAGAGGAACATGTGTGTGTTATGGGTGCAAGCAGCCGGGGCATCTTTTACCAGAATGTCCTAATAGGCAACACACCAGTGGAACTGAGGGTACTACTACAAGCAAGGGCATGGTGTATTCCCTGGATGGCAAGAAGGCTCAAGCTAATCAAGATTTGATTGCCGGTAAGTGTTATCTTGGCCAGAATCCCGTTAAGGTTCTTTTTGATTGTGGCACAACTTGTTCTTTTATTTCTCTTCAGTGTGTAAAAGCACTTCAGTTACCTTTGTCACAACTAATTCCCCCTATCACGGTCTCTACCACCACGAATGGTGGAATCGTAGCCAAGTATGTGTGTGAAAATTGTCCTATCACCGTATCTAGTAAGACCTACAATATATATTTAATATGTCTTTCTATGAAGCAACTTGATGTGATTTTAGGCATGGACTGGCCTTATGCAAATCATGTGTACATTGGATGTTCAAAGAAGAGCATATACACGCCTACTAGTAATACGGCTGAAGGCGTAGCTTTATTACACTCATCAAATGATTTAGTTTATTTGTGTCAAGATAAGGGTTTCTATCTCATGCTCGCTGTGACTTTTGAACCAGAACTAAGTCCCAGTGATATTCCAATTGTTAATGAGTATCCAGATGTTTTTCCTTCTGATATAACCAGTTTACCTGTAGAGTGTGAGGTTGAAATCTTCATTGACCTTATTCCTGGAGCGGAGCCAATGTCAATGGCGTCGTATAGAATGTCACCTGCAGAGCTTAAGGATTGAAATCTCAACTAGAGGAATTAATCCAGAAGCATTTTATCAGACCCAGTGTATCTCCTTGAGGTGCACCAACTTTACTAGTTAAGAAGAAAGATGGTAGTATGAGGTTATGTATAGACTACCGCCAGTTGAATAAGGTGACTATCAAGAACAAGTATCCCCTCCCAAGAATTAATGACCTTCTAGATCAATTAAAAAGAGCAACAATATTCTCTAAGATTGATCTTAGATCAGGCTATCATCAGATTCGTATTAAGTCTTCAGATGTGTCCAAGATGGCGTTCAGAATGCGTTATGGGCATTACGAATTTTTGGCTATGCCTTTTGGTGTGAGTAATGCTCCAGCGGTATTCATGGATTACATGAACAGAATCTTTCAGCCATACTTGGATCAATTTGGTGTTATCTTCATTGACGACATTCTGATTTATTCCAAGAATCCTCAGGAGCATGCCCAACACTTGAGGATTGTTCTGAATGTTCTTCGGGAGAAGCAGTTGTGTGCCAAATTCTGTAAGTGTGAATTTTGACTATCAGAAGTCAAGTTTTTGGGGCATGTCATTTCTCAAGGAGGAGTGACCGTAGATCCATCCAAGGTTGAAGTTGTCCTTAATTGGAATAGACCTAAGAATGTGGCCGAAGTCAGGAGTTTCTTGGGTTTAACAGGTTATTACCGAAGGTTTATAATGAAGTTTTCCCAAATTGCTTTGCCTTTGACACGTCTTACCAGGAAAAATGTGCCTTTTATTTGGGATGAAGAATGTGAGAAGAGTTTTAGAACTGGACTGTAGATCTTACCATTTAGGCCTTTAGGCCCTACATACAAGGGCTTGGACCCTTAGAGTCAGGCTGGGCGCCCTCTAGAAGGGCACAAGGCCCACCTGACAGCCATATATAACCTTAGGGAACTTCCCTAAAAAGAGATCCTTTGGGGGCGCCCTCAGCAGCCTATGAGGGCGCCCTACTCATAGTTTTGGCCCAATGCGATTTGGGCCCAAAACCATGATCGGATAAGCCCAAACCGAGGCTACAAATAGTAACCTTGGGATCATTCCTGAGGCATGACCTAAACAGACTCTGAAAACCCTAGTTTTCCTATATTGTACTCATAGCCAGTACAGTAGTACCCACCAAGTCCCCAAAAAACAAAAACATGGAGTTAGCACCCATGTTGAACTAGCACCCATGTTGAGTAAGGATATAGTGGAGAAGAGGTGTAACGTCGAGGGTGGTAGAAGAGGTATGTGATTTAGGCCGGATATTATATAAGATTAGGGTAAGAACTACCTGAGCCGGAGTGGTCATGTCCTCTCTAAAGGCTCTGAAAGGCTTACCCGAAGCCTTACTCACATCGTAGTGCTTCCCCTCCTGGAAGATGTCTCGTGCAATCAGCTCATGATCCCAATTCCCGCTCCTCTGATGCTCAGAAAAGTCACATAGCATAGTAGGTGCTAGTGGATTATCCTCTTCACAAAGCTCCAGTGGCTTGCCCAAATACGCATTTATGGACATGCGATCAAAGGCAATAGTGCGCCCTCGCACGTATGTAGTCCATGTGAATTCGTCAGATGGGTCTGCTGGGATCGCATTCGCGTAGAATTCCCGCACGATGTCGTAATTAATCTTCCTTGGTGGCGTGCACAGAATCCCCCATTTCCTTTCATTGATCATGTGTGCTATCCCTCCGTATTCTCCCTCTTCTGATATCTGGAACTGCTTCTCAAACCAGATTCTCCGTGTTTTCAACTCCCCATACCGTTCTTGGTTTCTTAAGCTTAAGAAACGGCTCGTGTCGTGCGGTTGAGGGTTGGCTCTTGGTCGAGATGATGAGCTCTCAACGTTCCTTTGTCTTTTGGACGAGGATTTTGGTGCCATTCCTACACAAGGGTTAAAACAGATAAAAATTAGGTAGGATACAAGTCAGGTTCAAATCAAAAGAGGAATAAAACAAATTCTGGGTTTCGTCGCTACAGCGACAGCTTGGTCGCTTGTAGCGAGCGAACCCAGAAATTGCTGGATACCTGCGCTACAAGCGCACTCTAGCGAGGAACACCCATTTTCAAAATTTTTGATTTTTCTGATTCTAACCTACTTGTAGCATGCGAAATTAAGATTAAAGCAAATATAAATGATTAACAATCACTTAAACTTCCTAAATCCTCAAAAACCCTAAATTATTTTGAATTTTTACATAGGTTTTTTTCAAAATACGAATCTTATGAACAAGAGGATGAAAAGGGAGTTTTCCTAGTGATTCTAGGTCATTTATTACAGCTTAAACTATGGCTAATCATGGGTAATCAACAGAGCATGTTCTAAGTTCAAAATTTCAAAAACCCTAAACCCTAGAATTCGTAATCAGCATGCAAGCACATTCAACCAAGTATAAGGCTACAAACAGTAACAAAGACTGACGAAAAACATACCTGGAGATTGTTAAGCTGAAAGATTGCACAGGTACAAGATATGATTGCAAGATTAAGCAGAGAAGTACAGTGAACAAATGCAGAAAAGAAAGTAAATGGAATGAAGTATGTTACAGATGTTTAAGGGATGCGAAATTAAAGCAAGAAACGGATAGTGAAATTAATGGGGTGGTTGGGAAGTAGAGGAAAGGACATAGTGGCATTGGAACTGTAAATGGCAGTTTTCTGCTACGGTCGCTACAAGCGCGCGACCTGTCGCTACAGCGACAGGCTTTAAGCCCATCGCTACAAGCGTTGGCTGGCGCTACAAGCGCAAAGCTTGGAAGGTCTCGCTACAAGCGACAAGTACGTCGCTACAGCGACGTAGTGCAAAGTTCATCGCTACAGCGATGAATCTGTCGCTGCAGCGACCATGACAGAAAACAGAAAAATAAAATTTTTGAGTCTTTGCCACTATCCCTACATGCATGGATGGATGTTAAAAATTAAAATATTAATCAAAAACAATAAACACACACAGTTGGGTTGCCTCCCAACAAGCGCTTGGTTAACGTCTTTAGCTCGACGCCTTATTCGTTAGGGTGGCCAAAACGAGACGGAAAGCACATCAGCTTTTGTACTCCTTTGCTGCGGGAGGAATTCCATGAACTTGCAGAACAGCTGATGTGGAGTCCATAACCTCCCTATCCAAAGTAAGCTGAGCAAGGAACATAAGCAATCTAAAACCAATTCCAATCCGGCCTTGCTCACTTTCACCCCCTCTTTTCCACAAGTTTCTTCCTTGTTAAGAAACGGTTCCGGCTTCTCAATCTCCATAATTTCTTCACTATCAACAACACTGGCCTCTTCAGAATTTGACCATTCTTGAGGAAGTTCTAAGTTGTGTGGTATTTCTAATTCTTCCACTAATGGCTCTATACCACATCCTTTAAACATTGGCTCTTCCTCACTCTAATCAACTTCATCTTCAACAATCTCTCCACATTCCAAAGTGGATTGATTGTTGGTCTGAACATCCATGATTCTTGGTAGAACATTGAATTGCACTCGCAAAATATCCAATTGGCATGATATAGCTCTCAATCTCTGGTTGGTATTTTGCATGTTGATCATGGATTGTTGCATGAACATATTCAAAATATTCTCTGTTCTTGTCATTTGTTCATCTTCAGACGGATATTGTTGATATTGTTGATAAGCTTCATACTCGTATGGATCATAGTAGTTGAAATAATCATGATGATCAGCCATGATTTCTTTCAATGAGAATCTGAAACACAAATAACTAACAAGAAACTTTTCTTTGCATAACAAAGAGGGTTAATGCACAAACAGTTTAATATACAAAAGAAATGAAAGAATATTAACAAGGTATAAACAAAAGCTCAAAACACTATCAATTATTGCAATGATCAAAATAACAAAACACTAATCCCCGGCAACGGCGCCATTTTGTTGAAGCAGTATTTCATACAACAAAAGTAAGTATTTTCAATTATCGTCTCCTCAGGGATTAGGTGCGTTACTTCGAACCGTTCAACAATCGGTATCGTTTTGAGTTAAGGGTTTGTACGATTGGTTTCATAAAATGACGGAATGTAAATGCGGGAATTAAAACGACAAGTAATAGGGAATAAAAGCGTTGAGATTAGAGTTCATCAATCTTGCAAAGAATATAATTCATGAATCATGCATATGAATTTAGCGTTTTAGCATAAATATCACGTATCGCTCAACAATATCATTGATTTCCCAAATGACATCGTGAAATCGATCGTATCGTTTAATCGACGATTTCCCAATCAATCAAACGATCCGAAAGCATTACGATCCGAAACTTAGTGCGATTATCAAAACCCAAATCCATTTCTAGATTTTCTTATTTTGATAGAAGATTATTCTTAAACATAGATTCAAAAGTATTTGTCAATATCATTTGAATCAAGCATGAGATTGAAAAGCAAGAATAACTCCATAAACACATGAATTGCCAAAATCATATATTCACATAATCATTTATTACATCAAAGCTAGAAAGATTACCTCTAATCCCAACAAAGGGATGTTAGTTGCTCATTTTCATGACAACTATACAAAAGATAAGAGAAAAGATGAAGATCATAACCCAAAGTCTTGATTTCCCAAAGCCCTTGGTGGATTTCCACAATTCAATCCTTTTGCTCCTTGAAGATCACTACTTCTAGCCCTAATTACTAAGTCCTAAACTACTACTAAAGCAATCCTAACAATTGGAAGTAAAAGTTCTCAAAGTTCTCCAACTGATTATATCAGAAAATGAGCCAAAAATGCTTTTAATATCTGAATTTTTGCACGCTCGCTACAAGCGATGAGCTGGTCGAGGAAGTTTAATGGCCAATGAGAATCCTCCACGTCAGCATGGAGCCTTAAACCGCCCTTGGTCGCTTGAAGCGACCAGTCCATCGCTTGAAGCGATGGACTCTCAAATATCCCTGCCTAAGCTCGCTTGAAGCGTGGCAACTGGCGCTTGAAGCGATGAAACCTTCAAATTCCCTGCCTATCCTCGCTTGTAGCGAGGAAGTGTGCGCTTGAAGCGATGACTTTAATCAAAACTTCATTTTCTTTTGCTTAGCATGATCAAGCATAAATTTCCTGCAATAATAACATGGGGTAAGGCATAGGATCACAAATATAGCATTTGAACCATAAATATGAGCTTATCCTAAGATAACTTGTAAAATAAGTTACATAAGTGCCTTAATTACATATGCTTTATATCCACTTTCTGGCACTTATCAAGACATCACTAGTATGGAGCGCAATTTGATTTGTTCAGTGATCATAAGAGTCTGAAGTACTTATTTGATCAGCGTGATCTGAATTTGACTCAGGTACCACCCAAAACGTGGATACAACATAATAAATCAGACCAAGTGGATCGACCCTAATCTATCCTAAAAAAGTTCACTAATCACAGGCGCAACCTAGCGAACCCGTATACAAGCGCGAAACCAGATTACAAAAAATATGAAAAGTGGACATCTGCGAAGAATAATTAATGGATTAACTGTCAACACGGTATGAAGATTCAAGTGCCAATAGCTCCCTCAACAAATCATCAAGCATAAAAGCTCTTTCGAGCTTGAAGAACTAGAGTTTAGGCAAACAATACACATTGAAACCTGCATATCTCAACATATTTGGAAACAACAGAGAATCAAAGAAGTCAGGCCACCATGCCGTATTATAAAATAATATTTTTTTTTGTTGTATATTATTAATTATTATATCTTTTAGAAATATGACTATAAAAAACACTGAAAAATGATAAATAAGTTACTAAATAATATAGTTGTACAATTCACACACGAGACTCATAACGACATCTTTATCAATAATGAACTCTTTATTAATTTTAATATTTAAGAAATAGACTATCTCAATAATAGACTCTTTATTTTTAGTTTACCACTTCATAATATTTAAGAACAACTATTTCAATGATTTTATCATGGGTAAATTACTCTTTAAAAAAAAATCATGGACAAATTACACTAACCTCCCTTAAGGTCTTCTTAAATAACACAAACACCCGCTCTATTTTTTTAACTAAACACTAATCTCCATTATTTTTTTATCAAATTGACAAGCATTTCCCTTATAATATAACACGGTTTAAATTTTGTTAATTCCATTTTTTTAGCAATTAACTTTTTCATACGAGTATGAACTCACTTAATTTTCGACCATTTTTTCTTTCCATTTTTCACTTAAGGTGATTTTTCCCAACTTATTGTTCCTTAGTTTAATTTTTAAACTCTAATGTAATAAAATGGATATATCGAAGATTATTTTCTTTTTATTGATCAACCACAATTTCCATTCACCAAATTTTTTCTCATTTCTATATTCTATTTGATCTCTTCTGTAATTGCCGATGTTTGATTCTATTTGGTGGTAAAAACAAATGTTGTTATTGTTTCTCCAATTCAAGAAAAAACTTCATTTAACTTAATTGTGAAAAGGAAAAACAGAAACAAATAAACCAAAATGACTGAAATTAATTGTATATTTACAAAGTTATTGAAATGGATAAAATGAGGGGAGATTGATGTGTCTCGAAAATTAGAATGCGTGCTTGTGTTATTTAAGAAAATCTCAACGAAAGTTAATGTAATTGCCCTTTTATCATTAACATAGGCTTTATCATTACTTTTTTCTTATTTTCTCAATCCATATAGCATTGCAATGCGTTTTGAATTTTGATGTATAACCCTCCGCTTCGAATTAGCCCGTGCGAAACACGGGCCCGTACTTAGCACGGATTTGTTGCTAGTTTTTTATTGAAAAATGTACGTACACAATAAGAATTTTGGTTAATTTTTTCTTGAAAACGCAAATAGTTAGAACTTTGATGTGTGTTCTCCCTTCTGTTTCAATGTTTTAAAACTGGTTCATGTAAAAAATCCGGTTTATATTGCAAACCAGATCTGAACCGGTTCCAAACCATATCTAAACTGAATTTATAAAAAACCGGTTTTTTATTAAAATGGTTTTTAAAAACCAAACTAAACAAAGCATTAATTTGGTTCAATTTCTAAACCGTAACCACGCCGGCTATGTCTTCTATGTCCAGGTTTTCTACTATTAGGTACGCTAAACGGCGGTGGTCGCGCCGCGGTAAATTATCTAGATCTGAACATTGGAGTGGAACACTATTACATTAATAACGTATTTTTCCAACATATCGTACTTTTGTTTATCCTGTTTACTTGCGGTATGGCGAGGTGCTTATCTTCTAATTTAATTTCTCACATACAGACCAATCTGCCTCATGGATCTTTTTGATGATATTCTACTACTTGAAGCTCCTGCTGACCGTGGTTAGTAATGGGAATATCTTTACTTGGATTATTATAATTATAATAATTATAATCATATTCTTTTTGTAGCTCGGCCTAGTGCCAAGTTTGCGCCGAAGTCGATACGAAAGGAAATATCTGCATCAGAAGAACATGCTACCTCGTCTGTAGATCATGGGAAGAACATGCATGTTGCTTCAACCCCCACCGTCACTAAATCCATTCCTGAGACCAACCTCCTCAATAATGGTAAGTTATGTTTCCACATCATATCATTTGCGTAGTATAGACAGACAACTATTAAATGTCTCTTATTAGATTAGATGATGGTGCAGAGAGTGAATTCAATCAAGTGGCTTCCCCATCCACTGCATTCCTTCATAGCAACAAAACTTTGCAAGTTAATAACTCATTGCAAGACACCCTAAACGTTGCCTTCAAAACTGCTTCCGGCTACGATAGCACTGTAATTTCCGAGAACAACATTCATTCCATTTTTATTTCCGGAAAAGTACAAGAGGTAGAATTTTTGTGTCTTTTCCAAGTAGTTTTACTGCTTCAGATGGGTGTAGTCAACCTGAAGAGGGTATTCTTTCTAGGTATTTTCTGCGGAGTTCGAGCTGGATCCTTTAAGCAGCGGTCTCCTTGATCTTGGAAGTGTGGACGGTTAGAATATTGATTATTGATGTTATTGTAAACTTGCTTCATATACCTGAAAAGATAAATTAGCTATTTATGTCTTTGTTGTAGCTCACAAGGCTCCCAAGATTAAGCCACGCCCTAGAGTAGGCAATGCATCAGCCATTGCTTCTGCTTCCTCTAGTATTATGATGGAAAAATCTGTTGAGTTTCCTACTTGGACAAATGAAGTTCAGTTTTTGCAATCTAGTGGTCATGGTATTGGAGGACTTAACAATTCAACCTGTTTACCTTTACCCACTTCAGAAATTCTTAGTTCGACCGATTTATCTGATAAGTTTAATTACATGATGAGCTCAAGTACTCTATTCTCTGAAGACAATAGAAACTTGGCAGGAGTAATTCCTTCCCAATCAGAGTTGGTGAATGCTGTACCTTCAGAGGCTGTAGTCTGCAGTGGAACTGCAGGTTTTTGTGAATCAACTGCAGAGGTGAAGTTAAGTTTATTATCATATTTTCAAATTTCAATTTCATTAGTTTGCTAAATAGTGTTAAATTTTATTCCTACAGACTGTGGATATTTTTTCTGGGCTGAAATCGGTTGATGATTTTCTCACCCAACGAAAGACTGGTACACGCGAGTTATTAAACGCCCCGTAGCTTATAAAAAAAATGCCTCAATAGTTTATCAAATTATATTAATATTTTTCATGTTCTGCAGAAGAGTTTACAAATTCCGTAGATAGTCCTACATTAGCTGGTGTTTTACAGCAAGACGTTAACAGAGGAAAAGAAGTAAACATTAATTATTATGATTTGTCTTGCTTTTTCACTTATCTTAATTCTGAATTTGATTGTAGATGATTTTTCATTTCATTTGTAATTTTTATTAGGATGCTAATGAGAGGAAAAAATCTCTAAGGAAGTGTAAAGGATCATATGTTGCTGGTGTGGAGGATGACCGTGGTAAAAGCTCAAGGCTGCTGAGAAAACAAGCAGCTTGTAAACATGTTAAAAACTCAAACTCATTGATTGAGGATGATGATGAACTCGACCCTCCTTATATTTATAACAGTATAGATCAACTTGAAGAAAATGATGACGAGGACGAAGTGGATTATTCATCTAAGAAGAAAAGAGCATTAACAAGTTCAAAAAAGAAATATGTGGCTAAAAATGGAAAAGCATACAAAAAAAGCAAGAAGGAAAATGGCGATTCAGAAAAAACTACTAAAGAACCACCCAAAAAGTTCTCTCGTTCTTCTCGGCGAAGAAAAAGACAAGGTAAACTAATCAATCTATTTGTTTAATTTATCATTTTAATGACTATATTTTATGTGCTTATTGTGCAAGTATTTTCATTCTCACAGTGGACCAGGCTCTGCTGGATGATTATGAACTTGGTCCTCAATCAATTTCTATTAGGGATATTCTTGCAGCTGCAGATTATAAGGAGCGACTGGAGGTAGGTATTCTCAACTATATTCCTTGTGTTACAATTCCTAGCAATTGTTATTAGTAGGCGTATAGCTTAAATTTCACTAACTGTTCCATTTGTTTCCCTATGCAGAAAAAGGAGGCAAAATCTTCCACCAATCAAAGGTAAGCAACACAGCTCGACAGTGTATTATCAAAGCAGTATATTTAGTGTAGCTACTAGTTAGTAACCCAAGAAGTTAAGATATATGTGTATATTCGTTGTATTTGATTGAGTTAGGTAGAATCTTCTACCCTTTGTTAGCTTTCACGCTTTATTTCCTTGTCAATTATATTTTTTTAATATGAAAATATATATACATGTTGAAAATCTGTGTATAGCGCAGTAAACATCTTATTTTATTTACTGCAATTCATTGCACATCTTATGCGGTTCCAAACATCTTATTTACCATCATCCAGTGATTGTTGTTACCGTCACTTTAAATCCACATGCTGTATTGTAAATAGATTTATATTTGTATTTTAAAATATTTATCTGCAGTGGTGGGGATTTCTTTCATGATGCTGGTGCTAATAATGAAGAGGAGACTTTTAGTTCAGATGATGATGGTTTTAGAGACCAAGAGGATGATCAAGCTAGTAAAAAGTTTACATCAACTGTCCCTTTATACAATTATCAATCTTTCATGGACAAGTCACCTAGGGTCAAATGGTCGAAACCAGATTCTGAAATGTTTTATGAGGTATTCTTCACATAATTTACAATATGTCATTATTATTTCTTTAAACACAATTATATTAGTAATTTTGTCTTTTCTGGATTTGGGAACGGAGACAGATTAGTCATTTTTAATAAAATAACTATTCATTTTTTTAAAACATAGGCTCTGAAGGAGTTTGGCCTAGATTTTACCATGATTCAACAAATTTTCCCTGGTAAAACAAGACGTCAAATTAAGCTAAAGTTCAAGAATGAAGACCGACATCATCCTTTACGAATAACTGATGCTATCAATAGTCGTTCATCAGGTTAAACTCTTCAGTTACTTGTCTGTGCTCTTCATGGTCATATAGTAGTATATACTCTTTCGGCCAAATACATCCGGGAGTCCTTTAAGTTTAACGTTTGTACCGGTTTAATCCTCCAAGTTTTTTTAGTTTCAAATTAGTCCTTTAAGTTTCACAATGTTTGCACCGTTTCTCTTTTCTGTTAAACAATGTGGATGTGGCTGTTTAGTGCTGACGTGGCGTGTCCAACTCAGCAAAAGATATATTTTTTAATTAATTTTTATTAAAAATAGAATTTAAAATAAAACAAAAAATCAAAATAAAAAAAAATAAAATCATCTTCAAACTCTCCATCTTCATCACCTTCAACCCATTCTTCATCTTAAACCTCTCATCTTAATCACCAACCCACCCAACAAAAAGAAAATCAAAATCTAGAAAAAAAGGAAAAAAACATAACATATTCATCTTCAACCTCTCCATCATCTTTATAAAATTAAAACTAAAATGTTTATAAGTTTCTCTTTCAAAACAAAAACTAAACCAGAAATTACAAAATTGATTGAAACAAACCAACATCTGTCTTCTCTGTAATAACTCGAATAATCTTCATCTTAAAAAAAAAACAAACTGAAATCATAGAAATAAAAATTAGGGGTGACAGAGAAGTTTGAGTTTCAGCACCTAGAAACACAGAAACCTAAAACCAAAACCTAGAACCAAAATCCTTATCTTCTTAAATCAAAAATAAATTGAAACCCTTAAATTAAAAAACCCAGAAACCTCTTCATCCTCCATTCATTCAGATTTCACAAGCCCTCTTTTTTTTTTTTCCGTCTTTCTCCATCTTTATTTCAACACATCCCTTCAACCGGAAATGGTGACTTGAGCTGCACGGAAGAGGGTGTATATTGAACTTGTTGTCCTAAACAATAAAAAACAAAGGATTGTTTTGTGTGAACTTCCCAATCTACCCAATGTCACCGTTTCTGAAAAACAATCCATTGAAAAACCCCAAGCTCGGAAGAATCCAATGTCACAAATCTACCGAATGTCACCGTTTCTGAAAATCAATCCATTGAAAAACCCCCAAGCTCGGAAGAATCCAAAGCAAAAGAACTCAGATGTTTATTTGTTTGATAATTTCAATTTGGATATGCTAGATTTTAGCAACAACAATGCAGAATATGATATTCAAGAGATTAGTGAGCCTTATGCATCTGATATGTTTAACTATCTGTCAATGGAGGTATTTTTTTTCGTTGTTGTTATTTGTGTTAAGTTTGTTTATGATGGTGGTGAGTTTTAAGTTGGGGATGATGTTTATGTGAAGAGGAGAGATCTAGTATTAGTTTGAAGAGTTTGCTGGGTTTAGTTTGAAGATGGAGAGAGAAGATGATTATTTTTTAATTGCTTTTTTGTTTTAAGTTCTTTTTAATAAAAAGTATTAAAAAAATTACATTTTCTGCTGATTGGACCAGCCATGTCATGTGTTTAATGGACACGTCAGCAACTTTAACATGGTTTGATGGAAAATGGCAATAGTGCAAACATTAAAAGACTTAAAGGATCAATATGAAACGTAAAAAACTTAGAAGGACCAAATTGGTACAAACGTAAAATTTAAAAGACCCTAGGATGTATTTGGCCTACTCTTTAAGCATCCCACTTGTGAACCTTAAGATGTCTTGTAGAAATTACTTTATAACTTGAGAGTATGTTTTTTCAATGAGAAGGGTGCTCCTTCTATAGAAGTAAATACAACTAATCAACTCCTCAATTTAAGGAGTGATATAATGGAAAAAAATAAGGCTTTAATGCTTTTTTGACCCCTTAAAAAGTTGCGATTTTGACCCCCTAACAAAAAAAAATAACAATTTTGCCTTCTATCTTTAGGGAAATATGCTCTTTTGGCCCTCTATCTATATGGAAATAAGTTCTTTTAGCCCTCAATCTTTAGGGAAATATGCTCTTCTGTCCCCTTATCTTTACAAAATGTTGCTATTTTGGCCCACTGTTTTGGGACACGTGGCATCTTCTAAGCAGTTTTGCAACGTTTTGTAAAGTTACTTTTTAAAAGTTAAGAGGTTAAAAATGCATTTATGCCAAAAAATAAACAACCATTAAAATAAAATAATATATATATATATATATATATATATATATATATATATATATATGTATGTATGTATGTATGTATGTATGTATGTATATTTAAACACCCCCTTCAAGTTGCTGCATACATATCAATCATGCCCAACTTGCTTATGAGATGCTCAAAACTTGTTCTTGCTAAGCTCTTTGTTAGGATCCAATAGGAGAGGGTGTTTTAAGTAATTAGTAGGTAGTTAATAAGGTTTAAGTAGATTATTAGTAATTGACCCATCATGATTAAATAATAATATGCCCATTAGGGTTAAATACTAGAATGTTCTCTTTATTTGTATATAAAGAGGAATTTTTAGGAGTTCTAGGGTATGACATATTAAGTTTTCTGTTCAAGGGCAGAGTAGGATTCCTCTCTGAGTTATGTCGAAGCTTTGCTCTGGGAGTAGTTAGAGAACTCCTCTACTACTATTATTGCTTCATTTCATTATCAATAAAATACTATTTTTTAACCATTGTTTTCACTTATTTTCCATTATTGTTCCTTATTTAATTATGGGGTTCTTATCAAATTGGTCCGACCTACCGAATTAGCGACGGAGTGCCAATGTTGAGATGGAAGAATCACATAATATGTTCACAAATGCAAGACTGCCATAATTTGTGGGTGAAGATCCCTTTGGGTGGATCATCAAAGCATAATTTTTTTTTCAAGAGCAAGAAATTCATTCCTCTGAAAAGTGTTGTGGGCATTTATAAGAATGAATGGTGTTGCTTTGCTGTGGTTCCAATTTTGGTGTCAGGAGGACCTAGATGCAGATTGAGAAACATTTGCCATAGCTTTGGTAAGAAGATTTAGAAAGGGAAACTATGGTGGTGCCGTTGAAGAACGACTAATAGAGGAAGGTGAGACCATCAGACAAGCCCCTTGGTGAGAAGAAGAGGAACGACATAGATAAAAATGCAGACATTTACAGGTTTGAGGGTCTAACACTCTATTCTAGCATAAGAGCGACGCCGGAGAAGGGGGCGGGGGGGGGGGGGGGGGGGGGGGGGGGGTCAGGGTCTAGTACGACTGAGGAGAGGAAAATCAAACAATTGTAAAACCTACCATTTTTGCTGAAGCCACTGGTTGCCGCTCCACCGTCATTGAGAGAATCATATCTGATTGAGAGGGAAGATGGAGGGGCAAAATTGGTATTTAGTAAGTGGGTTACTATTCTAAACCTAATATAGGCATAGCCCAATTTAATAATTGTGTGGATTTTAAGAGGCTTTTTCGTAAGTGTGTCTTTTCCTTTAATTGGGGGTCTACTGCTTGATGATGTAACTGTAGTTTTGAGGAGAGAGGGAGGAGAGGCAAATCAAACAATTGTATAACCTACCATTTTTGCCAAAGCCACTGGTTGCCGCTCCACCGTCATTGAGAGAATCGTATCTGATTGAGAGGGAAGATGGAGGGGCAAAATTGGTATTTAGTAAGTGGGTTACTATTCTAAACCTAATATTGGCCTAGCCCAATTTAATAATTGTGTGGATTTTAAGAGGCTTTTTCGTAAGTGTGTCTTTTCCTTTAATTGAGGGTGTACTGCTTGATGATGTAACTGTAGTTCTGTGTTTGAGGAGAGAGGGAGCTAAAGGACTGGAATTGTCGTTCCTCAAAATGGCTCTTATGTATGACCTATTGGGTCAGGCCCAAACTAACCTTGATGATTGGGTCCAAGACCATAAATATGGGAGGTTGCATAGTTGTTGTCAATTGATGATTTTGGAACTAATGGATCAAACCCAAATTGGAAGGTCTACTGATGTTGATCATGGTCTACTGCTTGATGATGTAACTGTAGTTCTGTGTTTGAGGAGAGAGGGAGCTAAAGGACTGGAATTGTCGTTCCTCAAAATGGCTCTTATGTATGACCTATTGTGTCAGGCCCAAACTAACCTTGATGATTGGGTCCAACACCCTAAATATGGGAGGTTGCATAGTTGTTGTCAATTGATGATTTTGGAACTAATGGATCAAACCCAAATTGGAAGGTCTACTGATGTTGATCATGGTCTACTGCTTGATGATGTAACTGTAGTTCTGTGTTTGAGGAGAGAAGGAGCTAAAGGACTGGAATTGTCGTTCCTCAAAATGGCTCTTATGTATGACCTATTGTGTCAGGCCCAAACTAACCTTGATGATTGGGTCCAACACCCTAAATATGGGAGGTTGCATAGTTGTTGTCAATTGATGATTTTGGAACTAATGGATCAAACCCAAATTGGAAGGTCTACTGATGTTGATCACGGGCTACTATATTAGAACATTAAAGTCATAGCAAATGCTTTTGATACATTCCAATTAGGAGTTGTTACCCAGTTTTTGACACATGCACATAGACTTCAAACTCCTATATTAGCCAAGGATTATGAAAATGATCATGTTGTTGTGGCAAAAGCTTTAGAAAATAGTTCAGATGTCATTCTAGTTGATACATCTAGTCATTTGAAGAAAAATGAACCATTTTTGAGAGCATTGTCGAAAAGGCTCTACTTCAACAACATTGTTCTAGTTTTATTTATGGGAAAGGTACTGACCAATAAGGATTCAAATGATCAACACTCCTCCATCTCAATTTTTACATCAAGGTTTTGAGGCATCTTTATCACTTGAAAGTGGGGAAGGCAATGAAAGAATTCTGTGCATTTAATATGTTAATTCTTTCTATCAATGGAATGAATAAGGAAAGAAATAGTATATTCACTGTTATCTTTTCACACATTTTTTCATGGAGGGTATATTAAGTAGTTTTGCGGTGTGGCTGAAAAATCCTATAGCAACTGTTGCTGTCGCGCTGCTCGGTACTACAAAAGTCACAATATTAGATAAATTGGATGCTTCAAGTGAGCTTTTTATTTTCTCAGCCCGTGTTATGAATGATAATGTTGGAGCCTCTGTGAATTTGAAGAGAGAAGCTGCAGGTTTCCACCTAAAGGCAATGAGAGTGAAATTGTGTAGCAGGTCCAATTGTTTGAGGTTGGCTCGTCAAGCTTCCAAGAATGGTATCTTGGGGGAAGTAACTTGATTTTTAGCTACTATTGCATGAAGGTAGTTCTTGGGCAATTATGTGTTTGGATGCAGGAGTCTTGTAACTCCCAAGGTGTCATATTGCAGTGGTTTTTTGTGTTTGTCCTTGATGCTTCCTTACCATGTATTGTACCTACTGCTGTTTTTTAGAAATTATTCATATTGGGTTTCTTTGGTGTCAAACAAGTTGTTCATACAAAAAAGACTACCGTAGTAGCTTGGAAGGATAAATTGCACTCGCATTTCAGTTTTTTTTTTTTTTTTTTAATCTTGGAGTAGAGGACAAGTCTGTTTTTCAAAACTGTGGCAATGTTAGGATCCAGTATGAGAGGATGTTTTAAGTAATTAGTAGGTAGTTAATTAGGTTTAAGAATATTATTAGTAAGTGACCCATTAGGATTAAATCATAAGAGGCCCATTAGGGTTCAATACTAGAATGTTCTCTTTATTTGTATATAAAGAAGAATTCTTGGAGTTCTAGGGTATGACAGAATAAGTTTTCAGTTTAGGAGCAGAGTAGGATTCCTCTCTGCGTTGTGTCGGAACTTTGCTTTGGGAGTAGTTAGAGAAATCCTCTACTAAAAAAAGATTATTTTTTTTTTTTTTTTTACAAAAGTTCATTTTAAAAAATGTTATCCATGGATATATGTAAATACCCACGGGTACCTCAAAATCCATGGATTACCGCTTAGCGGATGCTCGCGTAGATATTGGGATGGACACAGGTATCATATTTATCCAATAGGACGGACACAGGTATCATATTATCTTTTTCCATGGATATCCATTTACATCCCTACCTCTGAATCCGATGCACCATCAGAGGGTTGGTCTTTACATTATTATTCTTATCATCTCTATCAACTTCCTTGCTAAATATGACCAGAAGGGTTTATTGTTCTTTATCTACTCCTTGATGTGGAATAACATTTTACTGAATGAAATCTATAATCTTCTCTCTTTAGATCATCATATTTTAAAGTCGGTGATTGCGAAACTGCCACAAATTTCTACCACTAATGCAAATCAGGAAGAGGAAGCCACTGAAGACACTACTGAAGACATGTCATCTGGAATTAATGTATGCACTCTTAGCTTGTTTTGTTTTATATTTTGAGGTCTATATTCATTTGGTACACATATGGTTTCTGCTAATTTTCTTTTAAATCTCATTTATTTATTATTTATAAAAGACATATTCTTATTGCATGATGTTTGTGAGATAAAATTT
The DNA here is from genome assembly GCA_018208015.1 of Medicago ruthenica. Lineage (NCBI taxonomy): Eukaryota > Viridiplantae > Streptophyta > Magnoliopsida > Fabales > Fabaceae > Medicago > Medicago ruthenica. Next base: position 48,520,507 of record CM031378.1, read on the forward strand.
GGAATATAACGATCTTTCTTTCAACCAAAATTAGCATTTTTACTTGGTTCAGTCCTTCGTTACTTTAATTTACTTCCATGTAATTTAAACCCTAATATAGAAGCAAGGTATATATATAGATTTGTGATTGAGATGTTATTTCCCCGCTCCCTTGAGAATCCATTTTATACAAGGGAACAACACTTCACTATCATGTATATGTGATATGACGTAAAAACTTTCAAGACATAACCTAGCACAATAAAGACAATTCTTATTGCCATATTTTTACCACTTCATTTATAGATTTAGAATATCTTTAACTAAATCCACATAATTGTAATATTTCTTATTATCTAATTGACCTTGCAATTATTCAAGACTCTTGTAATCTGAATGTGCAGGAAGAGGTTGCAACAACTGAGCAGAATAGCGCTGATGTTAAAGATCAGGAGGATCCCGTGGCGTATCATAGTCCAGAGCAATCTGATGATAGTGATGATGACTTACGGAAATGGTCTCAGTATCAAAGTATTATTTAGTGAAAAAGAATGAATACCAACATATTTGATCTCATTCTTTTTAAATTTAAGCTAATGTGATATTAGTTTTTATTTTTATTTTTTTATTTATAGTTGAAATCAGTAATACTTTCTGATTTCGAAGTCCAAGTATGATATTTCATGTTTTTTTTAATATTTGATAGTCTCCAATATATCATAAATTTGTAACAAACTCAGGGCTATTTATTTGTGTTCTACTGGTTTTGTAGTGAGACTGTTGGACCTTAGAGAATATAAGAGGAGAGAACAAAAGTAACTAAAGCAGTTATGTGTTTATTATATTTATCGTGAGTTAGGCTTTGTTTGGGAGTTTGGGAATAAGTGGAGAAAGAGAAGCAATGGCGGTGTCCGATTTTTTTTTTTTTTTTTGGGTGGGCCACCAAAATGAACTATGATATAAAAAATAAAATTTATGTTGTAGTGTGCATTAAACATAGTGTTAGAAAATCAAAAAATTAAACTACATATATTAAAAATTTAAAATAATTCTCTATGCATTCCAAAATACTTGAAATCATATAAAATACAATCAAAACTAATATTTACACTAACATCTCTTTCAATATAAATTGTCATGCTATATTTAGAATTAATGTCTTGAAATTAACGTATTATAACTTTCTCAAATAAATGAAATATCAACCATTTGATGAGATCCAAAAATATATTTATTCTTGAAGTAAATTAAAGTAAACAAATCACAAAGCATACACATGGAGGGGAAGAGAATTGGGTGGGCCACCTTGAAGTTTGTATTTAAATTTAGTACTTCCTCCGTCCCTATTTATAGGAGTGGTTTACAAAAAAGTTTTGTCCCTAAATATAAGATCATATACAAATTCCTAGATGCATTGATTACTCTTTTTTCAAATATACCCCTTATTAATATTATCAATTTGTCTTGGTATATGAAAAGTTAACATTAAATATATATTTAATTAAGGGTAATCTAGTAATAGTCACACATATTTGAGACAACTTTATTACTCCAACAATTTTTCTTAATACACGTGATTTTTGTAAAACTACTCTTATAAAAAGGGACAGAGGGAGTAGTATATTTGTAATTACACATATAAAAAAATTGAAAAAAATTGGGGGGGGGGGGGGGGGGGGGGGGGGGGGTGGGCTTTGGCCCAAGTGGTGCTACGCCACCGAAGAGAAGGGAAAGGGAAAAGTGGTTATTGGGAGGGAGACTAGTACACTCTTAAAAAAATACAAAATTAACCAAGAAATTGATATACTTGCTAAGAAAAAAAGACAAGGATACTGCATGTAGGGTTGGGAATAGGCTGAGTCGAGTTGAGTTTTACTTAAATATATCAGACCTAGTTTAAAAAACAAAAAGCTAAGTCTGACCTATTGGTTTGTCAAAGACTTTATTTTAAGATTGATCTGACCTTTTTAAAAGTTTGGCATGACCTATTAGTCGGTCTAAAAACATATTTTATGCTAAGACTAACAACCATATATTTCTTAAAAGGCTAATAGACCAATAATATTTTGTATAGCATGTACAAAATTGTTGGAAGACAAAGCACCTTAGAGATATTTGTGTTGGTCTCAGTTAAAACTATGTTTCAGATTATATAGTTTGAAACCCCTTAAAACAATTTAGTTTATATAATCCGAAAAATGTCAAACACTTCAGAAGAGGCAAAAACACCCTGAAAAATGAACATTTTTTTCTTTCTAATTTTACTAACCTTCCTTTTTAATGCTAAAATGTTTTCATAAAGCTTTTGTTTTCGAGAAGTTTTGAAATTTAGATCAACTTTGTCAAATATCCCCATTTTAGATCCAATGATATCTTCAGAGGCTTTAGTGGATTTTACAAACTTGGTTAAACCATTTTTCAATTTATCAACTTCTATTTTTAAAATGATATTTTCGTCCCGAGTTCCATAACGTTCCGAAAGATGATTTTTCAGATTTTTCTCATTGAGAAACTTTTGTTGTTCAGACTTTCTAAAATGAGATTTTTGCAATGCTTGAAAAGTTTGAAGATATTTATCATTCTAAGAATTGTAGTTTCTCCTTTTCTTTATTTATCTCAAAGAGATTCTTTTAATATAATACATTTCTCAAATATAATGTTTGAATCATTTAGAAGATTATCAAAATCATCTTCCATTGGTGTGCATAAAGGACAAGGTTCAAAAGTTGTTACCTTTTTCATTTTCGTTGCTTGCCATTAGACACATGTTGGTTTCTTATTTTATTTTTGAGTTATCAAAGTTAACTCGAGTTGTCATCATGAATTTCTTTTTGCAAATGAGTTCTTTCTTGTTTAGAGGACATTTAGTTTTGACATATACAAAATTGTTCCATCTATATCATGAACTTTGAGTTGCAAGTTTTGACATCACTTCTTCTCGAATCTTTTCATCTAGCACTGTTAAGTGCTAAACCTTAGAGGCAATGCTCTGATGCCAATCGAAGTGGAAGAAATAGTCACAAGAAAGTTGGGGGTTTGAATTGTGACCCTTTTAAAATTTAGTCCCACAACTTACAAAACTTAATTACTCAAGAAATTTTAGATAGAGGTTAGAAAAATAAGATTAGAATGTCTTAGATATTAAACAATTGTTTTATCAAGGACCAAAATGTTCTAGATAAAGTAAAGTTAAATATTTAAGTAGTTTTAATAAGGACCAGAGTGTTCTGGAGAATGATTAAATTATACGCAGAATGATTAAAACAATTAAGTGTGGAATTTAAATAATAGTTTTACCAAGGACCAAAATATTATGGATAACAGTTATATAATTAATTTAAAATGATAAAACAATGTTAATGATTAATTAAGGACCAAAGTACTTTGGATAAATATAGAGCAATGATATGAAATTAGGACCAGAACGTTCTCGAAAGGTTAAAGAGATTATAATTGTGAATAGTGTTTAAGGCAAAAAATAAAAGAGTAAGGGTAAGAAGATCACACAAGAGATTTATCCTCTTCACTCAAAACAGGCTACTTCTAGTCCCTACACTTCGTGTGAGAATATCCACTATAATATCTGGCTATCAGAAAGTTCTGAATATCACTATATGTTCTTTATCACACTAGATCAGTCTGTTACACTCTGCCTTATCAACCTCATACAATTCTTTGCTTTGACACAAGAAAGGTTGAAACAATTCTTTCTCAAACTATTGTAACAAATAGACTTGAGAACTAGATTACACATTATATGATGAGATGGTTTTGAATCAAAGATGTTTCTCAACTCATGTTTGAGATTTTAATAAACAAACTCAAAAGATTATGATCCAATGATATAGTGTGAGAGATTGGAGTTTGTTGTTTGTGGAGAGTTTATGTGTAGTGATGATTTCACTCATGTAAGATTGTTTTTGCTTTTTAAACTCTTGCCATAAACCTTCATAGCCTTCCTCTATTTATAGGAGATGAGAGCCTTGAAGATCAAGCTGATAAAAGAGTTGTTGAGACTCAATTCAAATGACAAAAGGGCTCCATAATGTTGCTTGGGGAGAAAGCATGATTTTTGCTTGCCTTGAACGTTCTCTAGAACGTTCTCTCTGTACAAGCAAAACTTGAGCAAAAATAAACACATTTTTGCAAGTTGTCATGAGCTTTAGAAGTGTTGTAGAAGCTTTCCAACCATTGATAGGACACGTTTATGTCATCTTGATGTCATATGTTTTTATCACAAGGAGCAACTTTGAGATATTTCTTTGATGGATTTTTTCACTTTATTCCTTAATGGGACGAAAATATAAGAAGACCTTTTTGCTGATTTTATTTCTTGGTTTAATTGCATGTTTGATCCCTTAAGTTTATTTTAGGTTTCAAGTTGGTTCCTTATGTTTTAAATGCTTCAAGTTGGTCCTTTGTGTTTTAAAAGTTTCACGTTGGTCCAAAATATTACTCACATTGAAATAAGTTAGTCCCTTCCGTCACTTGACCGTTTAGAGATTTGGGTTGTGAATTTCGGTGTTGGAGTTTAACTTATTAACAAAATGAGTTTTAAAACATTTTTTTGTTTTATTAAACTCAATATTATGTGATGAAAGAGACTAACTAATTGCAATGTGAGTAACGTTTTGGACCAACTTAAAATTTTTGAAACATAAGGGACCAACTTGAAACTTTTAAAACTTAATGGACCAAATTGAAACCTAAAATAAACATGAAGGATCACACATGCAATTAAGCCTTATTTCTTTGTAGGTTTCATGGCCCATGTGCAAATAATTCCTTGATTTGTCTTAATGCCTTGCCTTTTAATGCCTTTAAAGGATCTCTATTCTTATGATCATTTATTTCTTCTTTTGGTGAAACAAAGAGAATAAAATTTATTCTAGATCTTGATTATGCAAATCTTTGACATTGCTCAAAAACTCATATTTGTTCTTTGCTTTGTTTGTTGTTTTGATGAAGATGTTTTGTTAGCTTTGTGAGGCTAGAACGTTCTTAAGAACATTCTCAATGAAACATTTCTCACAAAACACATTAGTAGTTAACAAGATAATAATTGTAATATGTTTGTTATCTTTAAAACATCAAATGAGAATGTTCACTTCATTTTGTATGACTAGAATGTTCTTTGTAGGAACATGAGAAACCTTTCTCAAAGTCAAAATTTCTTTGATTGATTTCTATTCTCCCAATATCATATCTTGAATGATGATGGAAGATTCTTGAATCATCCAAAGTTTGATATAATCTTCGTGCATATGATCATGAATTTTCTTCTTTGATAATTCTCCAGTCAATATCATTAATGAATGACTTAATGAATAATTCATTCACGGATTGATTTCTCTTTAAAGTTGATTTTAATCATTTTTAAGAAGTAATTAGAATAATTTCGAGTGTAATAATCATCTTCATCATGAGAACATTTGTTCATCAAAGTTGATAATGTTCTCTTATGTACTCTAGCTTTAGATTTCCAACCAACGTGGACATCTTGGAGCACATATCCTGAAAAGCCGTTAGCCAAAATACATAATGGTTAATCATACAGTCAATAATAGAAAATTCAGATGAAATAAATTTTCATATTAATTTACAAATTTATCCTAACGTCGTATTTGATCCATATTATTAAATGGTATACCAACAAAGATAAGTACCGTTTCATGCAGCTCTCAAGTGTTTCCACCACCTCTTCCATCTCTTTCTTGTCAAAGGCTTCATCTTCCTTGGGCTCACATAACCTGCGATTACTTTGCCTATTAGAGTCAAATTTAGAAGAAACATTATTACGAAGAAGATTGTCCTATAGAATGCTCCTCACCTTTGTAAAGCATTAAATAGGGATAGTGGTCTGCTCAAGTAGCTATCATGAAAATTCTTGATAGGAGAAAATGAAGGATCAATTAAGAGATTGGGAGAGATATTGTAGTAATCATGGCCGTCTTCAACCTTCTTTAAGTCATCTAGTAGACTCTTAATAGTAAACTAAAATGTTCTTCGCTTCTACACTCAAACAAAAAAATAAATAAAAGGAAAGAAAGTCAGATTGAATGAAGCAGTCACAATATCAATAACAATAAATAACATAAATGCAGCTATTAAAAATGTCATTATATATTATTAAACATACCCCACTGTTTCTCAAGTGTCGTGAAGTAGTCGGTCCAGTCAAGAAAAAGTGCGGCCTGAGTTAGTTCTGGTGTGGAATTGATGTCCACCAGCTGAAAAAAAAATATCCATCTCATAGAGATTTGAAAGAGATTAACGTTGGATGTAAAGACTTAAGACAACCCTCTCCTTTTACCTTGAAGTACGCATCGACTTTAAGAGCGTGCCGGTTATTAGCTGCCTTCACATCCGCTGCCCAAGGCAAGTCTTTGATTCTAGACAACACAATTCACGCATTCTGTGAAACCAAAATTTGAAAATACATAAAAAAAATATAGATTAAGTTGAGTGATAATATTTGAAAAAACAGTCATTCATAAGTCGAAGCTCTTTAGAATAAATGCCATTGTTCATGGAAATCCTAAAAAGGAAATAATTTGATTTAAACATGTTGACTTAAGGAAGTTTTGTCTTCTTTTGATGCTGACTTATGACAAGAAGCTATAAACGATAAAATAGATTCTCTAAAGTCTAACGAAACGTGGCACTTGGTAGACTTACCTCCTCGTTGCAAACCAATTGGTTGTAAATGGATCTTGAAAGGAAAAAAAAAACTAAAACCTAATGGAACGGTTGATAAATACAAGGTCTGTCTTATAGTCAAATTAAGACTATGTCAAATTTAAGTCAAATTAAAAATCAGGATTAAATTCAATTATTTTCCCTCTTCTTTAAAAAACAAACTTAAAAAGCCAATCTCCAAAAGTTTTTAATTTTTTTCGGAAACTTCATCTTCTCTCTTCTAAACTATCACCATCATCCACTATCTCTCTAAAAAAACATTCAACATCAACACTTTACATCATAGCCTCTCAAGTCCTTCTCTTTACCTTAGGGGGATGTATTGAATTAAGATTCTAAGAGATTTTAAAAGACTTTTATATCATGAAAAAGTTTTGTGGTATTCAATCAAGACTCTTTGCAACTTAAAAAAAGTCTTTTGGTATTCAATCAAGACTCTTTGTCATTTAAAAAAAGTCTTGTGGTATTCAATCAAGACTCTTCATCACTTAAAAAAAGTCTTGTGGTATTCAAAATCATTCAAATTTCGAAGGATTGTTTAATAAATTAGATTTTGATGGATTTTGTGAGATTTTCTAGTGAAATTTTAGCATGAAAAAGTCTTTCATGCATGAAAATATGAGATTTCTTAAAATTGTTTTTCCATTTAAGATTTACTATCTCTCTCCTCTCTCTTTCTCTCCCTCTCTCTTCCCTCCTCTCTCTCTCTCCTCCCTTCTCTCTCACACTTTCTCTCTTCCCCCCTCTCTCTCTATCTCTCACTCTCTCTTTTCCCTCCTCTCTCTCCTCCCTTCTCTCTCTCTCTCTCTCTCCCTCCTCTCTCTCCTCTCTCTATCTCTTTCATAAAAAATAAAGTAAAAAATAAATAAAAGGGTCTGTATTGAGAATATTGTGAAAGAGTGTGTTATGATCATGTTTTCAATGAGTCTTTAAAAATTCAAAAAATCTTTTGAAATCTTTTAAAATCAATAAAATCATTTGAAATCCTTTAAAATCTTACGAGTTAAATCCATTGAAATCCAAATTGTAAATCTCGATAGTTTTTTAAAATCATCAAAGTCATTAAAATCCTTCAAAGTCTTTTAAAATTCTTAAGACTTTTTTAAACAAAAATTGTCCTTACACCCCTAGTTATTTATTACTTTTTTAGTTCTTTTTTGGAATTATATTATTTTGGTTAAACCTTTTTTAGAGGCATTTTTAGTTAAACCTGAACTGAGAATTAAATTCAAAGACACGGAAAGAAAAAGAGGTGTGGAAAAATGATGTATCTATATGGTGTTATTCCAACTTCTGATTTGAAAAGTAAAAGAAAGAAGTAAATAGGTAACTATAGGACCCTCCCTATGTGCATATAATAACGGGACCATGAAATATATAGGTAATGAATCTAGGGGGTGTATTGAATTACGATTCTAAGAGATTTTAAAAGACTTTTTTATCATAAAAAAGTCTTGTGGTATTCAATCAAAACTCTTTGCAACTTAAAAAAAAGTCTTTTGGTATTCAATCAAGACTCTTGTCATTTAAAAAAAGTCTTGTGGTATTCAATCAGACTCTTTATCACTTAAAAAAAAGTCTTGTGATATTCAAAATCATGCAAATTTCGAAGGATTGTTTAATAAATTGGATTTTGATGGATTCGGTGGGATTTTCTAGTGAAATTTTAGCATAAAAAAGTCTTTCATGAAAACATGAGATTTCTTAGGATTGTTTTTTCTTTAAAGATTTCCTCTCTCCTCCTTCTCTCTCTCCCTCTCTCTTCCCTCTCTCTCTTCCCTCCTCCTTCTCTCTCTCTCTCTCTCTCTTCCTCTCTCCCCTCTCTCTCTAGCTATCTCCTCACTCCTCTCTGCTCTCGCTCTCCCTCCCCTCTTCCTCACGCTCTCCGCCGCAACTCCCTCATCTCTCTCTCCTCTCTCTCTCTCTCTCTCTCTTTTCCCTCCCTTCTCTCTCTCTCTCTCTCTCTCTCTCTCTCTTCCTCTCCCTCTCTCTTTTATCTCTCTCTCTCATCTCTCTATCTCCCTCATAAAAAAATAAAGTAAAATAAATAAAAGAGTGTGTATTAAAAATATTGTGAAAAATAGTGTGTTATGATCATTTTTTTTCAATGAGTCTTTAAAAATTCATAAAATCTTTTGAAATCCATAAAATCATTTGAAATCCTTTAAAATCTTATGAGTTAAATCCATTGAAATCCAAATTGTAAATCTCAATAGTCTTTTAAAATCATCAAAGTCATTAAAATCCTGTAAAGTCTTTTAAAATCCTTAAGACTTTTTTAAACAAAAATTGTCCTTTAAAATCTTAATCCAATACACCCCCTAAAACTTGCTGGGAGGAAACATGTTATTTAAACCTTAACTGAGAATTAAATTCAAAGACGGAAAGAAAAAGAATAACAGGTGTGGAAAAAAAAGACGTAGCTTGTGCTATTCCAACTTCTGAATAGAAAAGTCAGAGAAAAATGTAAATAGGTAACCATAGGGTAGGGGCCCTCCCTATGTGCATATAATAACGGGACCATGAAATATATAGTGAATGAATCTAAACATGTTGGGAGGAAACATGTTACATATTTTATTCTTTCTTTCAACTTTTTATATGATCAAAATTGGTAGTGCTTCTATGTACACAATTACATCCTCTCAATTGATCAAAGATTCTGAAACTATAAGTTCAAATGATGATGCATTCAAGCTTGGATTCTTCAGCCCCATGAACACAACAAATCGCTACGTAGGAATTTGGTATCTCAATCAATCCAACATCATCTGGGTAGCCAATAGAGAAAAACCACTGCAAGATTCTTCTGGGGTTATCACCATGTCTGATGACAACACAAACCTTGTAGTATTGAATGGATTAAAACATGTTATTTGGTCATCAAATGTCTCCAGTTTTACATCAAATTTTAATGTCACAGCTCATCTTCAAAATACCGGAAACCTCGTCTTATTGGAAGACACTACAGGTATTAGAAATATAATTGGTTAGTAGTTAATTTTTAGTTTCTTATTACTAGTTAACTTGCAACTATTATAATTTTATATGGAAGTCATTAATAAGAGATACAGTATAGAAAGTAAAATAGAAATCATATTGATTAATGAAAATCCGTGTTTACATCAATGGTTTAGATCATTTATACAGAGAATATATAATGATATTAGAAACTGTACAGGAAAATAAGCATTTATTTTAGGGAAATTCTTGTTTACCCATCAATAAAAGGTGGGTAATATTACCCATGTTGAGTTGGACCAATCAAAACAATGTATTTATATAACATTAAAAATAATAGAAAACAAACAAATAACTTTGATTGGTGCCAACTCAACATGGGTTGTGTTACCCACCTTTTATTGATGGGTACACAAGTTGTCACCTTTATTTTATTGATATGCTCTGGATAGATCAACTACTGTTACAACAGAAGGAGTTGAACAATTTAACGGTGTAGAAAGATAAGAGAGAAACATGGTAGAAGGTCCAAAGAGAAGAGAATTGATTCCAAATATTCAACGCCTCTCATAGTCACACACATTCAGTTATACACACACTAATTTCTTAATGTGCACCTCTTTTACTACTTGTGTCTACGTATCACATTGTTATAATAAACTTGCTCACTTGGATCCTCAATTGACATCATTATTCATTACAAAATACGTTATTAAACTAATTAATCGGGCTTAGGTCGTTTTTTTGTGTGTTAACCCTTCGGTTCTCGAGTGTAAGAGGCCTTGGTAATCCGAAGTTCAGCCGTGAGGTACTCACAAAAAATTGTTCCATTCAAGAATCGAACTCAGGTTCTCAAAAAAAAAAAACAAAAAACTAATTACAAACAACTAATTAACTATTAACTAATTATATCTCTAATAACAGGCAATATAATATGGGAGAGTTTCAAACATCCATCTGATGCATTCCTCCCAAATATGAGCATTAGCACAAACCAAAGAACAGGGGAAAAAGTAAAACTCACTTCTTGGAAAACTCCTTCTGATCCAGCTATTGGAAACTTCTCTCTTAGCCTTGAGCGTCTCAACGCTCCTGAAGTGTTTGTATGGAACCAAACAAAACCTTACTGGCGCTCAGGTCCATTTAATGGTCAAGTGTTTATTGGTTTACCAAGCCGTTTGTTGTACATTTCTGCATATCTGAATGGATTCAGCATTTCAAGGAAAGATAATGGAAGTCTTGTTGAGACTACGTATACACTGTTAAATAGTTCTTTTTTTGCAACTGCCGCGGTGAATTCTGAAGGCAAGCTGATTTACACTTCATGGATGAATAGGCATCAAGTTGGAACGACCGTTGCTCAACAAAATGAATGTGATCTTTATGGTTTTTGTGGTCCTAATGGAATCTGTGATTTCACAAATTCGCCAATATGCACATGCTTGAAAGGTTTTGAGCCGCAAAATGTGGATGAATGGAATCGACAAAATTGGATAAATGGGTGTGTGAGAAGGGCATCACTGCAGTGTGAGAGGGTGAAATACAATGGAAGTGAATTAGGCGGCAAAGGAGATGGTTTTGTGAAACTAGAGATGACAAAAATACCAGATTTTGTACAACAATCATATCTTTTTGTTGATGAATGTAGAACTCAGTGCTTGAATAATTGTAATTGCACTGCTTATGCATTTGATAATGGAATTCGTTGCTTAACTTGGAGTGGTAATTTCATTGACATAGTCAGGTTTTCAAGTGGAGGCATTGATCTTTACATACGCCAAGCGTATTCAGAACTTTGTGAGTATTCATAGTTCATAGCTATTATTTTGTGTGTAGTGAATTTATTAATTATTATAGAAATATAGTTCTAGTCAAATTACAATATTGTGATCTAAATTATGTTAACAGCTGTAGATAGAGATGGGAAGAGAAATGTTACAAAAATCATCATATCAATGGGGGTAGTGGGAGCAATTATTTTTGCCACTGCTACCTATTTCTTATGGTCATGGGCTTCTAAATATTCAGGTATCTCTAGAATTTTCACGTTTTCTTAATTATTTGCTTACTTATAATCAATTATACTAATGTAAAGCTATTTTTAATTGAAGAAATAAAGAAACATCCTTCAAAATGATCTTACTTAATTAGAAGTGTGTTCAAGTTGGATTTGTATTATCTGTTGATGCAATTCTGGCAACTGCAAATCTCAACTGTTATGTCAAGATTAAACAATTCATTTTGAGATAAAAGAAGTGCTTGAAACACTATATTTTTAACACTCACATTTTATTAGGTGAAATCATTCTGAGTCCCACTACTTTATGTGGATCCCATTTCCAAAAGTGTGAGACCAACATTGATTTCACTCAATAAGAGAGTGGGTGTTCGAGAAAGTATTAGAGAGTGTTCCTAGCACACACCGTGAGATAATTACTTTTGGAAATATGACAATCATTATAAGACAAAGCAAGTATATGTTAACCTATGCCTGCAACTTTTATAATAATAAAAACAAATGTTTGTGTTTCGGTTTATTGTTTATTTATTCTTTTGAGTATGTATTTGTATTATAATTGAAATCAGCAAGAGTGAAAATAGAAAAGATGTTGGTGTTGAGCACAAGGCAAATCCATCAAGAAAACCGAAATGCAAGTCTTATTGGAAATGTGAAACAAGTGCAACAAATAGAGGACCTTCCTTTATTTGAGTTTCAAAAAATTTCAAGTGCAACAAATAATTTTGGTTCACCTAATAAGATTGGCCAGGGTGGTTTTGGTTCAGTGTACAAGGTAAACTAAGTCATGTGAAGTTTTTATCTTTGATTAATATTTTGTATTATATGTTCTCATATTTCCTGAAAAAAAATATCAGGGAGAATTACAAGATGGACTGGCAATAGCAGTGAAAAGACTTTCAAAGGCTTCAGGACAGGGGCTAGAAGAATTTATGAATGAAGTAATTGTGATTTCCAAGCTTCAACATCGCAATCTTGTAAGACTTTTGGGATGTTGCATCGAAGGGGAAGAAAAGATGTTAGTCTATGAGTACATGCCTAATAACAGTTTAGATTTCTATCTATTTGGTTAGCACATCTTAACTTGTTCTTTCTTGAAGTGATTTTAATACCGAAGAAAAGAAGTTGCATTTTACTAGTTATGATTAGTTAGTTACTTACCGATGTCTCTACAGATCCAATAAAAAAGAAGATTTTAGATTGGCAAAAACGCTTATACATAATTGAGGGAATCTCTCGCGGACTGCTTTATCTTCATAGAGATTCGAGATTAAGAATAATACATAGAGACCTAAAGCCGAGTAATATTTTGTTGGATGGAGAACTAAATCCAAAAATATCCGACTTTGGCATGGCTCGAATCTTTGGAGGTAGCGAAAACGAGGGAAATACAAGAAGGATTGTGGGAACATAGTAAGCATGTTTTATCTTTATACATACGCCCTTATAATATTGCAGTTAAAGAGCCATAATATATATTTATTTTGATAATGAAATTTAAATGCAGTGGATACATGTCTCCAGAGTATGCAATTGAAGGGTTGTTTTCAGAGAAATCAGATGTATTTAGTTTTGGGGTTTTGCTCCTGGAGATAATAAGTGGTAGGAAAAACACAAGTTTCTATAATCATCAAGCACTCACTCTCTTAGGATATGTAAGTCTTTTTAAATTTTCGCCCATAGATTCATAGTACAGCTCTATTTTCTGTTGTTATAATAATAATAATAATGATTTATTTTTTCAAATTTATATAAATCTATATTAGTCTTTATTCTTCTTGTTTTTTGTTTTTTCAAGACATGGAAACTATGGAATGAAGGTGAGATTGTAGCTTTGATAGATCAAGAAATATGTAAGGCTGATTATGTGGGCAACATTTTGAGATGCATACATATTGGACTTCTCTGTGTGCAAGAAATTGCAAAGGAGAGACCTACCATGGCCACAGTTGTTTCAATGCTTAATAGTGAGATTGTTAAGCTTCCTCCTCCATCTCAACCTGCATTCCTTCTAAGACAGACTGAGCATAGAGGAGACTCTGCTCAACAAAATAACGATTCGAAAAACAGTGTTACTGTCACAAGCTTGCAAGGCAGATAGAATACTTATGATGCAATGAAACATTACTCTCAAAAATTTAAATAATATATACCTCTATACAGTAAAAATATTAAATTGTACCACTGTCATGGACAAATCTTGTCCATCATAAAATTGATGGAGCATGATCCATCATTTTTCCAAAAGCATGCTACATCTACTAGAAATGTTGAAAACATGAGTTCTGTACTGGATGAGAGGAGGAAGAAAAAAGGGTTGTTTGTAAGGTGAGTAACAGAGTACCAAATGTTGGACTTGATCTTCAATTGGTTATGTGCTAAGAGTCCTTGTAGGCATAGCTGTATTCATAATTTTGCTATCTGTGAAGCCAAAACACTTGTAATATTGTGTTGAAGATGCTGCAATTTACAACTTCAGTTTAACTGTTACAAATCACAAATATGTCAACTTTGATTACACCACAAGAGTATACACTCCTAATTCAAGTATTGCTATACCATGACTCTGCTGATATCAATGGGTTATGAGGATCAACCACTATCAAGAAATGTAGTTCGACCAATCTTTCCACCACATAAGAATATGACTATGATGCATGTTAGGCTCACTGCTCAAACTGCGGTTTTGTATCAGTCTGTGCCAAAAGATCTTAAGATTGAGAAATCTTCAGGGGATATTGATTGCAAAATGATTCACAAGATCAAGCTTTGATCCAATGATGCAAAACAAGAGATTACTTGCAGAAGAAGATATTGGTGTGTGAAGTAGTCTAGCTGCAGGTGTAAACACCTTCCATTGTACATTTTTTCATTATCATCAAATATGAGTATGTTAAGCATTTCTTTATCTTCATCACTAGAGTTCAATTTGTAGATTGATTAATACATTCTAATGAAAATAAAGAAATTAGAGTGTGTTTGGATGGACAAATATTTTGAGGGAATAAAACTTTTTGGGGGAATTCAAATACTTTTGAATGAAATCTATTGTTCGGATGATAATTTGAGAAATTTTCAAAATGATGGAAATTTATGAAGTATTTTGTTCAAGTTAAATTTAGAGAATTTCAAATGACACCTAAAATCTAAGAATTTCAAATTTCTTCATTCTTCTAATTTTTAAAATTTTGCATTTTGGTCCTCACATTTTTCAAAATTTCCAAATTGACCTCAATAAATTTTCAAAAAACTGCAAATTGACCCCTAATTTTTTTGAAAGGGTTTATTGTTATGTAGAAATGTAAATAGACATGCCACAAGCAAGACAAACTCAGATTATCTTGCCATATTTGAAATGATGATATTTTTTTTGGTGAAGGTCATACAAAAAAAGAAAACAAAAGCTAACTAGAAATCGAAAGCATCAAAGTTGAGCAACGAGAGCAGTCCATCAGGAGGTGTCACCCAAGTTGTTAATCCAAGAGTAGAATTCCTTCTCAACCTATCCAAAAAATCTGCCCATACATTGTTTTCACGGAGCACATGTTTGAACACCAAACATGGGAGATGATCTAACAAACTTATGATTTTAGCTAGTAAAGAAGCATAAGCATGGAAAGAGTGAGATTGTCTGTCCATAAGTAGGATTATGATTTCAGTGGAGTCTGTCTCACACTCAACATGCAACACCGAATTGTTTATCAAAAGGACCAAACCGTTATAAATTCCAAACAACTCAGCAATAAACACATCACCGCAACCATCATCAGATGAGAATCCTGCCACCGAATTTGAAATGATGATGTGATTCTTTTATCGGTCACAATACTAATGTTGATTATTGTTAAGGCGACTTCTACGGTCCATCTACAAAACGATGAGTTTATTCAAGTTTTTTCTTATAAATTATTAAAACAATTTGTTTTTAGTTTTTTTAATTAAAACTAATATAATTTTTCTAACCTATGCAACATTGCATAGGTTAAGCTCCAATAAATGCATTATTTGTCAACATAAGTTGTCCTATTAATTATTCTATTCTTGAAAAATGGATTTTTTTGCTCTCTTATTAATCAGTCTACTTTTTTAATACTAGAATATTTTCTAGTTACTGCATTTTTCCCGTCAGTTAGCAAAATTAAAAAAACTTAGTTTCATATTTTGTATGGAATTATTTTTTGTTACAATTTTAAGGGTGTTTAAATACTTTTTTGAGACCCATCAAGAAATACCTTTATGAAAGATTAGTTTTTGGCCTGCTATTAATTAAAGTTAATTGGTTTTAGTTTGTATATATTTAAAGTTAATTGCTATTATTAATTAAAGTTTTGTATATATTTAATTTATTCATAATCAGTTTAGTTTGTAAAAAAAAAATTACAGCAATTGGTTTTAGTCTATCCAACCAAAACGACAACATATATGATGGAAAAATTGTAATTACAATAAATAAAACATAGTTTTTTCTATCATGTGCAAATTTGCAAATTTGCACATGTTAAGAAATTCAAAATAGTAAGTCTATTTTTGAACTTGTGCATTATACATTAAATGTATAGTTTTTTGATAATTGATTGTTGTTTTTCAATAAAACATTCCATTTTTAAAACATAACAAAGTAATTAAAGAAATAATTTTTAAAAAAAGAAATAGAATGATTACCAGGAGAGAGAGAAAAATCCATTTTTCAAGAATAGAATAATTAATTAGACAAAGTAATTTGAAGCGCTTTTTTTTCGAAGGAAGAAGCACTTGATCGCTCTTTCAGAGATGTAATGAAGGAGGTCGACAAAAGGAACAAAAACATTCCATTTGGAGGTAAAATTGTCGTATTTGGTGGAGATTTTAGACAAATATTACCCGCAATACGGAAAGGTACGAGACAAGAAGTCGTGCATGCTACTATTAATTCTTCATCCCTTTGGAATTATTGTGAGGTTCTTACATTAACTAAAAACACAAGGCTTTTGAACGGTGCGTCAGAAATAGACATTGAAGCAAAAAGAAAATTTTCTGAATGGATCCTTGGTATAAGAGATGGAAAAATTGGGGAAGATAATGAGGTGGATAAAACAATCGTTGTTCCGTCAGATTTGCTCATACAAAGCTCAAGTGACACTCTTCAGTCTATTGGTTTTTTTAACAGACGGGCACAATAGTGTCCGTTCTTCAATCTATTGTTGAAAGCACATATCCTAATATACTTGAAAATATGAATGACATAACATACTTTCAAAATAGAGCTATATTAACAACAAAAAATTCTATTGTTGAGAAAATCAACGAGTACATGTTGGACATGATTCCAGGTGAAGAGAAGATGTATTTAAGTTATGATTCACCGGTTACACGGAACATTCACGGTGATGCAATTGATGACGTTCACACCCCCGAATTCCTAAACACGATTATTGCTTCAGGACTTCCTAATCACAAGTTAAGATTAAAGGTTGAAGTGTCGGTTATGTTGTTAAGGAACTTAGATCAACAATATGGACTATGCAATGGAACCAGATTGATTATCACTAGAATGGGAAGATATGTGCTCGAGGGGAAGGTAATATCCGGAAGTAATGTTGGTGACAAAGTGTTTATACCCAGATTATCTCTAACTTCATCAGACATGAGAATTCCTTTCAAGTTTCAAAGAAGGCAGTTTTCTTTGGCTGTATCATTTGCAATGACTATTAACTAGAGTGAAGGCCAGTCACTTAAAAATATGGGCATATACCTTCTAACGCCTATATTTTCACATGGACAATTGTATGTTGCTGTATCGAGGGTGACTTCAACAGAAGGTTTGAAGATATTAATCACAGACGAAGATGGTGAAGATACTGATTTTACCTCTAATGTCGTCTGTGAGGAGTATTTCGTAATGTTTAATGTAAAACATATCATGTAGGTCATGATGATCAAACCACACTTACTATCTATGCCATTTTAGTATTTCATACAATATTATCTTCCCGTGTTGTACTTTTAAAAAAAACCATTGCATTCGATTTTTAGCGATTGTATTCCAGCTCATAAGACCAGTGTGGCGCACGATCATCAATCTAGTGTTAATAAAAATAATGCATTTATTAGAGCTTAACCTATGCAATGTTGCATAGGTTAGAAAACCCCATATACTCCTTCCGTCCCTTTTTATAAGAGTAGTTTACAAAAATCAAGTGTATTAAGAAAAGTTGTTGAAGTAATAAGGTTGTCACAAATGTGTGTGACAAATTGGTAGTATTAATAAGGGGTATATTTGGAAAAGAGTAATCAATGCATCTAGGAATTTGTATATGATCTTATATTTAGGGACAATTTATTTTTTGTAAACTAGGGACGGAGGGAGTACTAAAATCCTCTAAAAAAAAGAATGTACTCCCTCCATCCCAAAATATAAGCAAAAATTGGTCAACAAAAAGTAATGTATTTGGTTCAAAATTTGTACCAAATACATCAACTTATGTTGACTCATTTTTACTTATATTTTGGGATGAAGTAGTACTAAGAATTGCAGTACATATAGTTTTTGGAAATTACATATAGTTCTCTAGAGGGATAGAGGGAACATGTTTGAATGACATAACCCTTGAATATTCAGATGCTAAGAAATTCACCAGCACCATAGTTGATTAATGCTGCCTACCGATTCGAGAAAAATTAGTCTCTTCCACATGTGAGTTTATTCATTGACTCATTTACTAGTAAAACTTTAATTACCCCAATAAATTGTCATGTTTATGTATTGACCTTTACTACTTCCAGTCTGTTGAATTACTACCTCCGTTCCTTTTTAATTGTCACTTTTTGACATTTTACACAAACCAAGAGAATTAATAAATGTCACTACTTTTAATACAATAATTTATACTTTTACTATAATAACCTTATTCATTTAATATATCATCTCATATATTTCTCTCTCCGTAATAAATAACTAAGGATAAAATTGGTAAAACATTATTTAAAGTTGCATTGAACTTTGAAAGTGACAGTTAAAAAGGAACAAATTTTTTCTTCAAAAGTGACAATTAAAAAGGAACGGAGGGAGTATTAGTTTTCCCGTTTATAATAATAATGGAAACCTTTCACATTTGTGTACAACGACCTTAGGTTGAATTGTATTCCTTTTGATTTTTTTGCTTTCTTTTTTATTACTCATATATTATTTGTTTTTGCAAGAAATATATTTTTATTTTTATGAAATAGTTTAACACACATAAGTATTGTTTCCCTTTTGTCAAAAAAGTATTGTTTCCCTGTCTTAGACTATGACACCGTCCCTTCACCCTAAATTTCAATTAGGAAAGAAAATATTTTTCATTAGACATTTATGCAATTTATATATCCCCTAAAAAAAATATGCAATTTATAATTACCGATCATAGGCTTAAAAATTAGGGTTAATTAAGTAAATGATCCCTATAAATATTCAGTGTTTCATTTTTAGTCCCAACAAAATAAAATCGCACTTTTTAGTCCCTGTAAAATTTTTCATCAACATTTTTAGTCCTTGTAAAAATTTTCCGTCAACATTTTTCGTTACTAAAATGCCAAAGGAAAATGTCAGAAGGACTAAAAAGTGTGATTTTATTTTGTAGAGACTAAAAACAAAATTCTAAATATTTATAGGGATCATTTACCTAATTAACCCTAAAAATTATGTGCAACATCATTGTTTGTCAAAGCAATGCAAAAGTTTTAGATCACCAAAGTTTAATATCTATAGATAGATACTTTAACAGTCTATTGGTTTACCAAATTTTGAGATATGATCCAAATACTCGTCTCTATTATTAGAGTCTAGTAGTTTGATTGTGATGGCATTTTATTCAGAATCTCGAGTTTGATCTCTAATCTATACACTTCATCCTCTTCGTATGTGTTTATTTGAGTATACACTAGGCGAAGAGAAAAGAAATCCAAATACTTACCAACTAGATAAACATTTGTTCACCAATCATTAAATGTTTAACCGCGGACCCTTAATCCTTAACTCATTCGTCGAACCCATAGCATCAAATTCTTTAATCCTTAACTCAAATCAATTGTAATACATAACCTTAATCTTTGTGTGAGCATGCTACTCAAGTTATTATTTTGTACCATACATTTATTATTATAATAATAATAATAATAATAATAATAATAATAATAATAATAATAATAATAAACAATTAATATTGTATAAGGAGAAGCTGACAAGTTTGATATAGATATAGGTGCTCAGAAATGTAATCATGATTGAATTTATGCTGATATGAAATGGTTTAAGGAATGAAAAAAAATTCAGTTTACGCTAATTTGTGAATTTTTATCGACATTTTAGATGTACCCATTAATCCTATCCCTTTCTAAAATTATTCTTATTCAGCACATTAACTAAGTTATTTATTACTTTTTTAGTTCTTTTTTGGAATTATATTATTTTGGTTAAACCTTTTTTAGAGGCATTTTTAGTTAAACCTGAACTGAGAATTAAATTCAAAGACACGGAAAGAAAAAGAGGTGTGGAAAAATGATGTATCTATATGGTGTTATTCCAACTTCTGATTTGAAAAGTAAAAGAAAAAAGTAAATAGGTAACTATAGGGCCCTCCCTATGTGCATATAATAACGGGACCATGAAATATATAGGTAATGAATCTAAAACTTGTTGGGAGGAAACATGTTATTTAAACCTTAACTGAGAATTAAATTCAAAGACGGAAAGAAAAAGAATAACAGGTGTGGAAAAAAAAAGACGTAGCTTGTGCTATTCCAACTTCTGAATAGAAAAGTCAGAGAAAAATGTAAATAGGTAACCATAGGGTAGGGGCCCTCCCTATGTGCATATAATAACGGGACCATGAAATATATAGTGAATGAATCTAAACATGTTGGGAGGAAACATGTTACATATTTTATTCTTTCTTTCAACTTTTTATATGATCAAAATTGGTAGTGCTTCTATGTACACAATTACATCCTCTCAATTGATCAAAGATTCTGAAACTATAAGTTCAAATGATGATGCATTCAAGCTTGGATTCTTCAGCCCCATGAACACAACAAATCGCTACGTAGGAATTTGGTATCTCAATCAATCCAACATCATCTGGGTAGCCAATAGAGAAAAACCACTGCAAGATTCTTCTGGGGTTATCACCATGTCTGATGACAACACAAACCTTGTAGTATTGAATGGATTAAAACATGTTATTTGGTCATCAAATGTCTCCAGTTTTACATCAAATTTTAATGTCACAGCTCATCTTCAAAATACCGGAAACCTCGTCTTATTGGAAGACACTACAGGTATTAGAAATATAATTGGTTAGTAGTTAATTTTTAGTTTCTTATTACTAGTTAACTTGCAACTATTATAATTTTATATGGAAGTCACTAATAAGAGATACAGTGTAGAAAGTAAAATAGTAATCATATTGATTAATGAGAATGCACGTTTACATCAAAGGGTTACATGACCTACGAAGCACGTAATTCGACACAAACACCTGACACGACACTGACACGGACACGTCGACATATAGGAGACCGACACCGTTACATATATATTAATTTATTTACAGACGGCTTAAAATGAAAATCAAAATACATACATAAGAATTTATTTCATCGAAAAAAGTTATAAAACAAGATATCATAGTATTTGACATTTATTTATTCATTTACTATCAAAAAAGCTAAAAACATTGTAATCAACTTTAATTTCTATAACCTACTAAATCAACGTTTCTCAACACATATGTAACTCTTGTGTCTATGGTGTGTGGAACCAAGAGAGAAAAAAAATATTTCAAATTTTTTTGAGTTGTCCGACATGGCTCGTATGAGTGTTATGTAGGTGTCGAACACCGGTCTAGGAGTGTCGAAGTAAAGGAAAAAACAATTTTATTTAGGACACCGGTCTTAGTTGTCCGACATGTGTCGGGCACCACGACACGCCTAATCCTAGATGTGTTCGTGCTTCATTGGTTACATCATTTATATAGAGAATACGCTATTAAACTAACTTATTGGGCTTAGACCCTCTTTGTTACCAAAAAAACTAACTAATCACAAACAATTAATTAAAAGATTTTTTTATCATGAAAAAGTCTTGTGGTATTCAATCAAGACTCTTTGCAACTTAAAAAAAGTCTTTTGGTATTCAATCAAGACTCTTTGTCATTTAAAAAAAGTCTTGTGGTATTCAATCAAGACTCTTTATCACTTAAAAAAAGTCTTGTGGTATTCAAAATCATTCAAATTTCGAAAGATTGTTTAATAAATTGGATTTTGATGGATTTGGTGGGATTTTCTAGTGAAATTTTAGCATGAAAAAGTCTTTCATGAAAACATGAGATTTCTTAGGATTGTTTTTTCTTTAAAGATTTTACTATCTCTCCTCCCTTCTCTCTCACTCTCTCCCTCTCTCCCTCTCTCTCACACTTTCTCTCTTCCCCTATCTCTCTCTCTCTCTCTCTCTCTCCTCCCTTCTCTCTCCCTCTCTCTTTTCCCTCCCCTCTCTCCTCCCTTCTCTCTCACTCTTCCTCTCCCTCCTCTCTCTTTATCTCTCTCTCCTCTCTCTATCTCCCTCATAAAAAACTAAAGTAAAATAAATAAAAGAGTAATATTGTAAAAGAGAGTGTGTTATGATCATTTTTTTTCAATGAGTCTTTAAAAATTCATAAAATCTTTTGAAATCCATAAAGTCATTTGAAATCCTTTAAAATCTTATGAGTTAAATCCATTGAAATCCAAATTGTAAATCTCAATAGTCTTTTAAAATCATCAAATTCATTAAAATCCTGCAAAGTCTTTTAAAATCCTTAAGATTTTTTTAAACAAAAATTGTCCTTTAAAATCTTAATCCAATACACCCCCTAACTATTAACTAATTACATCTCTAATAACAGGCAAGATAATATGGGAGAGTTTCAAACATCCATCTAATGCATTCCTTCCAAGTTTGATAATTAGCAGCAACCAAAAAACAGGGGAAAAAGTAAAACTCACTTCATGGAAAATTCCTTCGGATCCAGCTATTGGAAACTTCTCTTTTAGCCTGGAGCGTCTCAACGCTCCTGAATTGTTTGTATGGAACCAAACAAAACCTTACTGGCGCTCAGGTCCATGGAATGGTCAAGTGTTTATTGGTTTACCAAGCCGTTCGTTGTATACTTCTGGATATCTAAATGGATTCAGCATTGCAAGGAAAGATAATGGAAGTTTTGTTGAGATTGTGTTTACACTACTAAATAGTTCTTACTTTGGAACCATTGTGGTGAGTTCTGAAGGCAAGCTTGTTTACACTTCATGGATCAATAGGTATCAAGTTGGGACTAATGTTGCTCAACAAAATGAATGTGATATTTATGGTTTTTGTGGTCCTAATGGAAGTTGCGATTTGAAAAGTTCACCAATATGCACATGTTTATCCGGTTTTGAGCCAAAAAACGTAGATGAATGGAATAGACAAAATTGGAGTAGTGGGTGTGTGAGAAGGGCATCCCTACAATGTGAGAGGGTGAAGTATAATGGGAGTGCATTAGATGGTGAAGGAGATGGTTTTGTGACACTAGAGACGACAAAGGTACCGGATTTTGTACAACAATCATTTCTTTCTATTGAAGCATGTAGAGCTGAGTGCTTGAATAATTGTAATTGCACTGCTTATGCATTTGATGATGGAATTCAGTGCTTGACTTGGAGTGGTAACTTAATTGACATAGTTAGGTTTTCAAGTGCAGGCACCAATCTTTACATACGCCAAGCTTATTCAGAACTTTGTGAGTATATGCATAGCTAATTTTTTTCATTTTGTGTGTGTAGCGAATTTATTTATTATTATAGAAGTATAGGTCTAGGAAATTAACTATACTGTTATCTAAATTATGTTAACAGCTATAGATACAAATGGGAAGAGAAATGTTACAAAAATCATCATATCAACAGTGGTAGTGGGAGCAATTATTTTTGCTACTGCTACCTTTTTCTTATGGTCATGGGCTTCAAAACATTCAGGTATCTTTGGATTCTTCATGTTTTCTTCATTATTTGCTCACTTATAATCATTAATTAAACTAATAGGTAACATGTTTAAAGGTAGTTTTAATTTAAGAAATAAAGAAACATCGTTCAAATTAATCTTGTTAAACTTAAAATGTTTCTATTTATTTATTCTTTTGAGTATGTATTTGGGATTATAATTGGAATCAGGGAGAAGGAAAAAACCAAATTTATTGGTATTGAGCACAAGACAAATTCATCCAGAAAACCAGATTGCAAGTCTGATTGGAAATGCGAAACAAATCAAAATAGAGGACCTTCCTTTATTTGAGTTCCAGAAAATTTCAGCTGCAACAAATAATTTTGGTTCAGCTAATAAGATTGGTCAGGGTGGTTTTGGTTCAGTGTACAAGGTAAACTAAGTCTTGAGATGTTTTATCTTTCATTAATATTTTGTACTATATCTTCACATTTTTTTTGAAAAAACAATTTCAGGGAGAATTACCGGATGGACAAGAAATAGCAGTGAAAAGACTTGCAAGAACTTCAAGACAAGGGCTAGAAGAATTTATGAATGAAGTGATTGTAATTTCAAAACTTCAACATCGTAATCTTGTAAGACTTTTAGGCTGCTGCATCGAAGAGGAAGAAAAAATGTTGGTCTATGAGTATATGCCTAATAACAGTTTAGATTTTTATCTATTTGGTTAGTACACCTTACTTGTTCTTTCTTGAAGTGATTTTAATACCAAAAGGAAAGGTTGTTGCAGATTATGTGATACAATTTTTCTGACAATTTTTAATATGCCATTAAATTTACCTATGTTTTATAAGTATGTTTAGGTAAGCATTTTTCAAATGATTTTCAAATAAACTTGATTTTATGTAATTAAATTATTTAAGAATAGATTTGAAGTGACATGACTTACATTTTAATCCTCTCAAAAAATGATTTACATTTTAATGTTTTTACACTAAAATAAATTCGAGATAAATTTATGGTAATTTTTTTTTTCATTTGAGACATCATTGTTTTTATGAATTTTCAAACCGCTCAATATTAGAAAAGTTGTGGATATAGACTATAGATTATCACATAGAGTGTGTTGGTGCCATTGATCTTTTAATATTTTGACTCTTACTATGCAATGTACTTCATTTCTTATCCTTCAGATAAGAGATTTACGACATTCTTTCTACTTTTAAGTTCATTGAAAATGGTTTAGCCTTTCGTATTATTATTTCAAAATCTTGTTAAACAGTGACCAAAAGTTTGCATTTTGCAACATCTTATTTTGCTATATGTGACTTTACACATTTTTTACAGACTTGGTAAAAAAGAAGGTTTTAGACTGGCAAAAACGTTTATACATTATTGAGGGAATCTCTCGAGGACTACTTTATCTTCATAGAGATTCGAGATTAAGAATAATACACAGAGACCTAAAGCCAAGTAATATCTTGCTGGATGGAGAACTGAATCCAAAGATATCAGACTTTGGAATGGCCAGAATTTTCGGAGGCAGCGAAAGTGAAGGCAATACAAGAAGGATAGTTGGAACATAGTAAGCATGAGTTTGTCTTTATGTATGTCCCTAAAATATGAAATTGAAAAGACAAAAAATAATATATTGTATTATCAAGCTAAGGGCCATAATCTATAGTTGACTTGATACTGAAATTTAAATGCAGTGGCTACATGTCTCCAGAATATGCAATGGAAGGGTTATTTTCAGAAAAATCTGATGTTTTTAGCTTTGGAGTTTTACTCCTAGAGATAATAAGTGGCAAGAAAAACACGAGTTTCTATAATCATGAGCAAGAACTCAGCCTCTTAGGATATGTAAGTCTTCCAAATCATTAATTCTACCCAAAATAGATTCATAGTAATGCTCTATTTTTTTTGTTGCTATAATAATATATTCTTTAAAATTGCTATGCATATACTTAATGGTTTTTACTCTTCTTTTTCTGGTTTTCTTAAGGCATGGAAAACATGGAATGAAAAGGACATTGTATCTTTGATAGATCCAGAAATATGTAAGCCTGATTGTCTGGATCAGATTTTGAGATGCATACATATTGGACTTCTTTGTGTGCAAGAAAGTGCAAAGGAGAGACCTACTATGGCCACAGTTGTTTCAATGCTTAATAGTGAGATTGTTAAACTTCCTCCTCCATCTCAACCTGCATTCATTCTAAGACAGACTGAGCATAGAGGAAACCCAGCTCAACAAAATCACGACTCGAAAAATAGTGTCACTGTCACAAGCTTGCAAGGCAGATAACAGCAGACATATGACTTTGGTGTATTCTTTTATTTCATTTAGCAGAATCACATGATTGGATATCCTCTCAAACCTTTTATAGAAGGTGGGGGAAGTGTATTCTAATGATGCTAGGTTTAATGTGTTTCAATAAAATATTTACTTATATAAAAAGTAAGATAACATACATATATATGATGATGTTATGGTTGAAATAACAACTCTACTTCACACAGTGAAACAGAACCACCCTTAAGACTGTAAACTAATATACATTTTTATAGTAAATATATTAAATCGAATTACTCTAATATATATAACTTCAACTCAATATATAATATCTCATTTACAAACAGATCTAGTTTATATTAGAATTTGGATTGACTCTAACTAGATTTCACAAAACCAACCTTGTAAGACGAGGGACGTCATTTACTTATAAACGCTTTCCCCCCTATTATATGTGAAACTTTCAACAAATGTTAATGCGTTTGACTTGATCATGAGACTCTTGACCAAATTAAATTTCAGATTTTCCTAAGTTGATAGTTTATAAACGTATAAAAAATGCTAGTAGAATATCAGTTCTGTTTAGAACAACAGATGAGTTGTGACATGAATTGATCAGTTTCAATTTGTAGAGTCCAAAAAACGTTCTTGGAAAGAATAAAAAACAGTTAGAAAAGCGGATTAAATTTCAGATTTTCCTAGTGCTATAGCCGAAACAGTTGTACACTTTAAGTTGTTAATGTGACATGACATGATCCATTCCCTTGGAATGATATATGGCTTGAATATTCTGCTCTTAAATGTGGAGAAAAATTAAAAATCAACTAATATTTCTGCAACATGTCAGTTTATTGAATGACATATTTGATATAAACTCAATTCCCACTTTAAGTTGGCCATGTTCATGATACTGACATTTAGAACAATTGCCAGGGAATTAGTTTTATGTTTATGATCAGAGCTTTCCACATTGAATTGGCGCACAACGACCTTTAGTTGAAGTGTGTCGTGTTATTAAGGCCCCGTTTAGTAAAACTAAGTTATAATCTAGCTGATAGCTAATTGAAATTCAAGTATATTTGATAAATTTAGCTGTTGTAAATATAAAAGGACATAAAAATGAACAATGAAACCTTAAATAGTACTCAGATACTATCAAAATAAATTATTCTACTCACTAAATTATTTTTGTGATTCTTAATTCTTGTAACAGAAACCTTTATTCACATTTAAATTGAAAGGGGAAGGAATACACAAAAAGAAATATAGGTGTGAAAATAATGACATGGGTCCTATTCCAACTTCAACCTACGTACAAAACTTAATGAGAAGTAAATAGACATTCATATTGTCCTCTCAATGTGCAATATAATGGTACTGTCAAAATAACGTTTGAATCCAAACATATTGGGACTCGGATTACGGGGAAACATGTTACATATTTTATTCACTCTTTTAACTCTGCACATGATCATAATTGGTAGTGCTTCTATGTACACAATTACATCCTCTCAATTGATCAAAGATTCTGAAACTATAAGCTCAAACGATGATGCATTCAAGCTTGGATTCTTTAGCCCCGTGAACACAACAAATCGCTACGTAGGAATCTGGTATCTCGAACAATCCACCATCATATGGGTAGCCAACAGAGAAAAACCAATACAAGATTCTTCAGGAGTTATCACCATAGCTGATGACAACACAAACCTTGTAGTATTAGATGGACAAAAACATGTTATATGGTCATCAAATGTCTCAAGTAATTTGTCATCCTCAAATTCTAATGTCACTGCTCAACTTCAAAATGATGGAAATCTTGTTTTGCTTGAAGACAAGAACATAATATGGGAGAGTATCAAGCATCCATCAAATACTTTCATAGGAAAGATGATAATTAGCAGCAACCAAAAAACAGGTGAAAGAGTAAAACTCACTTCATGGAAAACTCCTTCAGATCCAGCTATTGGGGAATTCTCTGCTAGTATTGAGCGCCTCAATGCTCCTGAAATTTTTGTATGGAACCAAACAAATCCGTGTCGGCGCTCAGGTCCATGGGATGGTCAAGATTTTCTTGGTTGGCCACATGATTATACGCTTACTTATTCTTCATATCTAGAAGGTGTCAGCATTGCAAGGAAAAATAATGGAAGTCTTGTTGAGTTTACATATACATTGCCAGATAGTTCTTTCTTTGTAACCCTTGTACTGAGTTCTGAAGGCAAGGCTGTGTATACTGCATGGATGAATAGGATTCAAGTTCGGAAGCTGTTTGTTCAACCAAATGATTGTGATCCTTATGGTATTTGTGGTCCTAATGGAAGCTGTGATTTGAAAAATTCTCCAATTTGTACATGTTTGACAGGTTTTAAGGCAAGAAATATGGACGAATGGAATAGACGAAATTGGACGAGTGGGTGTGTGAGAAGGGCAGCACTACAGTGTGAGAGAGTGAAGTACAATGGGAGTGCATTAGGTGGTGAAGAAGACGGGTTTCTAAGACTACCGATGACGAAACCACCAGATTTTGTAGAGCCATCATATATTCTCTCTCTTGACGAATGTAGAATTCATTGCTTGAATAATTGTTCTTGTGTTGCTTATGCATTTGATTATGGAATTCGGTGCTTGACTTGGAGTGGTAAGTTAATTGACATAGTCAGGTTTTCAACTACTGGAGGCGTCGATCTTTACTTACGCCAAGCTTATTCAGAACTCTGTTAGTATGCATAGGTCATAGCTATAATATTTTGTTTATGTTTTCTTTAATAAGTATGTACAAAATTTATTCTTCAACTTCTAGTTCAATAATTGTCAAAGGTGTGGAAGTCATGGGTCTCGTCTAAGGTGATTGCGTTATCTTGCCAACTTCCTTAGAATAGGATTCCCTATTAGAGTGTTCACTTTGGGCGTTGGAGCGGTTTATGTGGTGAGCCTGTGGACCCGTTGTCTTTGTGGGTGGGGGAATGGGTTTGCTTTTGTCGAACTTTTGGTGGATAGGGTGAAGCTTTCTCCCGCTCCTTTTATGAGTGGGAGGCCCAACCCGCCGTGTGTTGGATCCGATAGGATTTTGTTGTATCGTTGTTTTGACCCTGGTGTGTTTGTACGGTTTGACATCTGGTTCTCGGCCACCCTTCTGTTGTTGTTCCTCGCTCTGGTCCTTCAAGGTAGGGCCGCTTCTTTTATGAGGAAGTGGCTTGAGATTATGAGGAGTTTTAGTGGTTGGTGTGGTGTGGTTATGATTGTTGTTTTTGTGTTTTCTTGTAGTGGTGTTGTCTTCTGTGTTTAGTTTTAGTTGTGTTGGGTTTCTACTGTGCATCTCTTGTGTCCTTCAACTTGTATTATGGCAGGCCCCATTGTATTTTCCTCCTTTTTTATATATGAGATTTGCTAATATACACCCACTAGTTTTTATGTGGGAGTATTTTAGCAAGTTATAACTAAAAAGTTGATAAATACACCTTGAGGTGTATGTTGCTATAACACACCTTCTGAAAAATAAGTGGGTGTATGTTAGCAACTCCTATAGGCATTTGCTAGAATACACCCACTTATTTTTTAGAAGGAGTATTTTAGCAAGTGATAACTAAAAAGTGGCTAAATACACCTAAAGATGCATGTTGCTAAAATACTCCTACATAAAAACTAGTGAGTGTATATTAACAAATCCCTTTATATATATATATATATGACTTTAAAAAATAGTAGCCCAATAACCAGATTCTAAACTAAATTATTTTAACAGCTATACATACAGATGGGACTCATACAGATGGCATTCATGGGAAGAGAAATATTACATCAATCATCATAGCTACAGTGATAGTGGGTGCAATTACTGTTGCTACTTGTACTTTTTTCTTTTGGTCATGGACGTCTAAACGTCAAGGTATTTGTATTTCTAGAACTTTCATATTTTCTTCATTACTTCAATGCTTAAATGGAGGATTAGTAATTAAGAAGAAAACATATTCTCCTATGTCTCATATTAACATTTGACATTAAAATAAAATTAGACTTAAATGTAATTTTGATCCTCCTATTTACATATTTTTGAACTTTTACTCCCATTCTTTTAAAACCAACTTTTTGATCCCTCAGTTAACAAAGTCAAAGAAATTTTTTGGTCCCTATCAATTTTAATGATGTGGCTCTCTCATTAATGAGGTGCCAATTATGTGGCATTAGTGAGTTTGAGAAAATATTTGTCATGCCACTATATATTGTTATAATTAATATTAATTATTTTATTTATAAATTTAAATATGAAAAATCGATTAAAAAAATCTTCTCCTTCATCATCATGGAATCATCACCATCAACCCTTGAAATCCAACAGATCTGGGTTTCTCCTTTTCCTAATCATCATCTAAACCCTAAAATTTATATTTTAAATCAAAACGTGCTCCTTCTCAAATTTCTCTTCTTCACTCTTCAACTCTTAATCTTCCTCCTTCTGCAGATTCTCCAAAATCCTTCCATACTTTCTCAAAAATCCAATTGCTAGCCTTGTTGGTGAAATTAGGTTTCGTGTTTTGGTAGCTTTATTGTGGTTTTGTTCAGCTTGTATTGATTTTTTTTTGTCAAGTAGCCTAGTGGCTAGAATTCACCTTATAAGATGAATAAGTGTGGTGTCCGAGATTCGTATTGAATTTTTTATCTTGTAGTTTATGGTGAGGAGGAAGATTAAGAGTTTCTGGGTTCTTATTGTCATTTTTTTAGCCCAATTTAAATAATTGATTTTTAACATTTTAAATTATAAATAATAATTTTAATTACAACAATAATGATGTGGAAAATATGTTTTCCAACTCGTTAATGAAAGAGCCACATCATTAAAATTGATGGGGGACCAAATTTTTTTTTGACTTTGTTAATAGGATCAAAAAGTTGGTTTTAAAAAATAGGGAGTAAAAGTTCAAAAGTATGTATACAAGGGGATCAAAATTGTATTTAAACCAAAAAACTAAGATGTTAAATTCATCATTCTCTTTCTTTCATTTGTCATTTTTTAATGACAAAATTACACAATTCGTCTCTTAACTTAATTTTAGTTAACACTTTCATCATTTATCTTATTTTTTTTTCCTGATTTCATCATTTATGTTATAATCAGGTAACACTGATATACTTTTGGCTTAAATGCAGTTTTACCCCCCCTATTTTGACTCAAACTGGATTTTACCCCCCTATTTTAAAACTCGGATTTTTAGCCCCCCTATTTTATATTTTTCAGGATTTTACCCCCCAACCACATAGCTTTGTGCTGTGTGTCTGTAAAGATTTGGGCTGTTGGGTGCTAAATAAACCATCTCATCAAGTAGGAAACCAACTAAGAGTTTAACAATCCACAAAATAATATTGGGTTCACTGCTGAGAAAAGAGGAACTGGGTGAAGTCCTTTTTCAGTTACAAACTGGGTGAAGTCAGAGAGAGGAAACTCAATTAATTTCTTCAAAATTTCCCAAATTAAGAAAACTCAAAATGATGGTAACAGAGTATCCCTCATGTTCCTTTCCTTCACCAAAAACTCCAAAATCCCCTACATTATTCTCAGTCCAAGAATCTATAAGCGCACACACACATTGTCTATTAGTCCTGTTGTTAAACTATGAAGTTCCCAGCCAAGAATCATATGAAACAATTAAAACATTTTAAGCGATACAATTCTAGTACTTCTGATATATTAGACAATTTTTGTGCATTTTTAGTCATGTTGCATACCATTGGAATTTGAACGCTTTGATTGCAGCAAAGTAGATGCAACTATCCGCATAAGTTTCAGTTTTCTTTAGAAATGTTTTTTTACAAACACGCCCAACAAAAGCACCAAAGTTTTCCAAGCATTCTAAATATCATCAAAACTTAACTAAGTTATGCTTATTTAATGTACCGAACCTGATACAATATCGTCCTCCTCTTCACGGTTCCAACATATTCCTCAAGATATTCCTGCACATTATATATAAAATTTGTTTTTGATATTCATCCTAAAGATAGCACATTAACATAGATTTCTAGGCTGTTAACAACTGTAACCCATACTTCAGAGTGGGTCCAAGACTGGAAAAACAAGATAGCCTTCTTCAACTTCATGTTAATATTCATTACAAAATGAAAATCCAGTCTCTTTTATATGATATATGAATACACCCTGAGCAATTCAATTTTAATCACTACTTTAATAGTAGTTTTATATAGCAGGGGAGAGGGGTTAGGGAGACAATTTTTTATATGTTGACAGTAAATAATCAATAAAACCAAGAACATGCTTTACTTGTGAATAGTGGGTGTCCAAGTCAACTTCAGCTCTTTGTTCAGGACTCTTTGCCTTCAAGAATCGGTAAGCAACGGAGATTGTTCGTCGGTCAAGCTGCAAAATGTAGAACAAGAACCTCTTATAAGGACCTGCAAAATGGTTTTAGCCCCCCTATTTTATATTTTTCAGGATTTTTTCCCTTCTTTTTTCCCCTCAACACTGCCACATCAGCAAAAATGTATTTAAATGTGGTAGGGGGGTAAAATCCTGAAAAATATAAAATAGGGGGGCTAAAAATCCGAGTTTTAAAATAGGGGGGGTAAAATCCAGTTTGAGTCAAAATATGGGGGGTAAAACTGCATTTAAGCCTATACTTTTTTATGAGATTTTTTCAATAAAATTTGGGTTTCTACGTCTGTATGATGAAAATTTGAGGTTGTTTATGAGTTTGATGAATTTTTTTATATTTTTTTTATGAATTTTTGGATTTTGTTTTGATAAAAAAATAACAATGTTGACATTTTATAACATAAAGGATTAAATCGGGAAAAAAAAGATAAAGGACGAAAATGTTACCTGATTATAACATAAAGGATAAAACTGAAAAGAAAAAAAAAAGATAAATGACGGAAGTGTTATCAGAAATTAAATTAAGAAACAAATTGTTTAATTTTGCCTTTTTCAATTTATATGAAATAATCACATATGACAATTATTGTGAGATGAGGAGTATTATATTCCCTTAAAACTACTAGATTCCTTACACGACACATACAAATTTTATACTTTCTCCGTCCCATAACTAGTGACCAATTTATATAGTTTTTGGTTTCACGTTCAGTGTCACTAGAAGCACAATGCAACAACCAAAATTGATTTCTTTCCATAAAAATCATGTTTGGTTATTTTTTGAAAAAACAATTTTGATGACCAAAATTGATTCTACTTGAAGCTACAAATAGTAGCTGCTATAGTAACTTATGGTAAATTTTTAAGGATTTCAAACTTGATTTCATAACCATTATTAAATAGCTCCCACAATGTCACATCACAAAATTCAAGCATATTCTACTTCAGTGATAGAAAAATAAGCAATTTTTATGTAACTCACTTTTAATGTTTTTTTCATTTACACAATTCTTAATTTTAGAAAATAAACAAACCTTTAATTCGATAATATAGTAGATTGTTTAAGCTACTTCAACAATTTATTTACTACCCACACTACTGCACCATGATTCCTCCAATAGAGATAAAATATAAAGAACGACTCGTCATTCTTAAAACTCACTTGAAGAGAAAACAATTTATTTGTTACTTTTCATTAAGTTTATTTTCACATCTTTTTAACTTAAGGTTGTTTTTGATTTATGATCAAATATTTTTGGAAAATTAATATAACCTTTTCTAATAGTGTCTCATATTTTTTTTATTGTATGGTGTTGTTCCTAATTTTAATGAGATTTAACTTTTTTTTTTTAATTAAGACTCCCTCCAATCATGAATATAAGGAAAAAAAAGCTCATTGATGGTCTTAAATAGAAGCAAATGCTAACTACTTCTATCTACCCCCTTAAAAACTACTTCTATCTTATTTAATGTTCCTACTCCTAAATTACCCATCAATTAGGGTGAAATTTATTTTTAAATATTTTATTTTCTCATGGAACAAGTTTCTATTGGGGTAATTTAGAAATTAAAATTGATAAAGTACACCATTCAACATCACTAAAAATGTAAAGATATGTGAACAAACTCACATCATCCAAGTTAACAGCTTAACACGATAAAATGCCTATATATAAATAATATGATAAAATTAAAGTAAACACTGCATGAAATCATTGATTGAATAGACGATCTTTCAATATGAACCAAATGCACATCATAACGAGATGAAAAATCAAAGAAGGTTGCACAACATGACAAAAACACATCACAACACTTAGACACCGAAATCGCCATGAAAAAAACTTACATATATGTGAAAAACACTTATTTAGATTGAAATAGAGAGAAAAAGATAAAGAAGGATGATTTTGGATCAAAACTTGACCCAAAACAATCCCTCAATGGAAAAAAAAGGAAGAGAGAATCAAAAGAGAGAAAACTAGAGCCGACCTGTTGGGGTGGAAGAAGTTGATCAATTTTATTATTGTAGAGAGAAAATATGGGGTATTTATATTTTATTTATCAAAGTATGTATTTGGGATAAAAATTGGAATAAGCAAGAAGGAAAGTATAAAATTTGTTGGTATTGAACACAGGACAAACCCATCAAGAAAACCAAAGTGCAGATCTAATTGAGTGCAGATCTAATTGGAGATGTGAAACAAGTTAAAATAGAAGACCTTTCTTTATTCGAGTTCAAAAATATTTTATCTGCAACAAATAAGGTTTTGGTTCAGTGTACAAGGTAAACTAAATCTTGTGATTTTTTTTTTATCTTTCTTAATATTTTGTATTAAAGATTTTCATTTTTCTTGAAAAAACAATTTCAGGGGGAATTGTTGGATGGACGAGAAATAGCAGTGAAAAGACTTTCAAGAGCTTCAACACAAGGGTTAGAAGAATTTATGAATGAAGTTATTGTGATTTCAAAGCTTCAACATCGCAATCTTGTAACACTTTTAGGTTGTTGCATTGAAGGGGAAGATAAAATGTTGGTCTACGAATACATGCCGAATAACAGTTTATATTTTTATCTATTTGGTTAGTACATCGTAACTTATTCTTATTACATAATAAAAAAAACTTGTTCCTTCTTGAAGTGGTTTTAATTCAAAAATAAAACTTATTTCACATTATGAGTCCAAAAGTTTTCATTTTGCAGCATCTTTATCTATTATATATACCTTACTTTTCTATGTTTATGGCTTTGCAGACTCAGTAAACAAGAAGGTTTTAGATTGGCAAAAACGCTTATACATAATTGAGGGAATATCTCGAGGATTGCTTTATCTTCATAGAGATTCAAGATTAAGAATAATACATAGAGACCTAAAGCCAAGTAATATCTTGTTGGATAGGGAAATGAATCCAAAAATATCCGACTTTGGCATGGCCAAAATCTTTGGAGGCATGGAAAATGAGGGAAATACAAGAAGGATTGTCGGAACATAGTAAACACTGCTTTGTCTTTATATATGTAGTGGATACATGTCTCCAGAATATGCAATGGAAGGGCTGTTTTCAGAGAAATCAGATGTATTTAGTTTTGGGGTTTTGCTCCTGGAGATAATAAGTGGTAGGAAAAATACAAGTTTCTATAATCATCAAGCACTCACTCTCTTAGGATATGTAAGTCTTTTTAAATTTTCTCCCATAGATTCATAGTACAGCTCAATATTATGTTGTTATATAATAATAGTTTATTTATTTTTTCAAATTTATATAAATCTACATTAGTCTTTATTCTTCTTTTTTA
This sequence comes from Medicago ruthenica, assembly GCA_018208015.1. Lineage (NCBI taxonomy): Eukaryota > Viridiplantae > Streptophyta > Magnoliopsida > Fabales > Fabaceae > Medicago > Medicago ruthenica. The sequence continues at coordinate 48,556,116 of CM031378.1, forward strand.
TTTTTTTGGTTTTTTCAAGACATGGAAACTATGGAATGAAGCTGAGATTGTAGCTTTGATAGATCAAGAAATATGTAATGCTGATTATGTGGGCAACATTTTGAGATGCATACATATTGGACTTCTCTGTGTGCAAGAAATTGCAAAGGAGAGACGTACCATGGCCACAGTTGTTTCAATGCTTAATAGTGAGATTGTTAAACTTCCTCCTCCATCACAACCTGCATTCCTTCTAAGACAGACTGAGCATAGAGCAGACTCGGCTCAACAAAATCACGACTCGAATAACAGTGTCACTGTCACAAGCTTCCAACGGAGATAATAAACATGACTTTTATTTCTTTTAGCAGGAGCACATGATTCTCGAACCTTTGATAGAAGGTGTGGGGAGTGTATACAAATGATGCTAATAATCTAAATGTGTTTCGATAAAATATTTACTTATAAGAAAATTAGTAGATAACAAAATGAAATAACTAAACTTGTTTCAATGTGTACCTGGTAAAAATTTCAAATAGTATCAATGAAACTCATGATTTGTGGGATGATGAAAGTCTTTTACCCGACGATCTGCTCATTTTACTCAGAATTGTTTGTTATATTTCTTTTCTTTGTTGAAATATTAGCAATCTGCAATACTACACTACTTTTGATATTGTGGTGTACATCACATATGATCTAGTTTGGATAAGCTTCTAGCTCATAGGAGTTTTTCCTTTGAGAGAGTATTTGATATTTATAATGTATGAAAAAACCGTTGTAAGTTTATCGGTATTTATGGAAATTATGTTAGAAAGCATTCCAATTGAAATGATGATGATTTAATTTTAACTAATGAGAAAATTTAATTCGTTTCATTTTACTTTCTCGACTCATTTTTTATTTCTCCTTTATAAGTGTCATTGAAAAGTTTATCCAAAGTAGGTGAGTTTTATTGTGTGCATACTAAAGGAATAAAAGCAGTTAATTGTATTGTGGATGGCATGTGTCAACCCTATTAAGATTTGAAGTTTTTTTCAGGACACCCTATGCCCCTGCTATACTTAGGGGAACAGAATATATAAGAATATGTAAGTAATCAACAAATACAAATCAATGAATTTCCAGTCCACCAAAGAAGTACTATGATAGGTTGCCTCCTTTTGTAGTCATAATTTTTCATAAAAGAAAAATATCCACACGTGAAAGGTCGCAATGAGTTAATAGCATTAAATTGGTCAAATAAGATCAGTAAGTAAAATTTAAAAACTAACCTGATATAAACATCTAACTTAAAAGACTGTAGAGGATATTGGACCTATTATTTTATGATTTTAACGAAGTTCGACTTTTTAAACTTTTATTGTGACGGTTTTGTTGTAAGTGGAATAATTTTGCTTCTCATGATACATTATATAACAAAACTCATGATTTTATTGACGTATCAGTATCTTAAAATCGTATTATGGTACTTCTCTAAAAATAAAAATGCGGAAATATTAAATCTTTTGAGAGAGAGTTTTCCACGTAATATGGTTCGTTAGATTTCAGAGATTAATCTCAAGGTATTAGAAGAAAAAGAAAAAAGGTAAACTCAACCTATCTAAAAAGAAGAAGAAAAGGAAAACTATAAATTTCAAATCTCAAGTAGGAACATATCAACAAAAAAAAAAATCATACTGGATGGAAGAATCATTAAATCGTGTAGAAATGGAAAAGAGTTGGTAAAGTAAAAGGACGTAGTAAAATGAAAGAAAGGGACAATGTGATCTCAGCTGGACGGCAGGAAATTGGCATTTCTTGTGGGCACCAAATGCCACCATTATTTTAAAATAAAAATAGTATTCAATGCCCATATACTATTTTTGTATTTTAATTTTGCTCTGAAAAGGCAAAGCGCGCACTTACAAGGGTTGAACTTTCTCCAAATGTGCCTTCAATTTCTTTTTCTTTTTTATATACAAAAGTTTAGATTATTAGAGCATCTCCAATAGATATTTTTTAAGAAATTCATTATAAATTCCGTTGTATACTACTAACAAATGATCCCACAATGCCACAATATATTTATGCAACTCATGAATATTTTATTGCAATGATAAAAAATTATGCAACTCTTAAACAATCTATTTTTTACTCTATGTTGTCTCAAATTTAAGTATCAAGTAATTTATTTCTATGATACCATAACTTATTTATTTATTTAGAGCGTGTTTAAATGAGAGAATGTTTTAAGGATAATGTAATATTTTGAAAGAATTCAAATTCTTTTAGATAAATCTTATTGTTTGGATGATTAATTCGAAGAATAGTATGATAGAAATTTATGAAATATTGTGTTCAAGTTAAATTTAGAGAGTTTTAAATGACACCTAATAGCTAGAAAAATCAATTTTTTTTCCTTCTTATGCTTTTTTCAAAATTTGCAAACTGGTTCCCATATTTTCAAAATTTCAAATTGACCCCTATAAATTTTCAAAAAGTACAGATTGTTTCCTAATTCTTTCCAAAACTACAATTTGACAAATTTTCAAAATTGGCCCCTATTTTTCAGTTTTTAAAATTGACTCTATTTTATAAAATTTATAAAGCTAAACCAAAAATCTTAATAATAAATTTGTCTATTACTCTATCCAAACAAAAATATTTTGAAATGGTTTTCATCTCTTTCCACTGGTTTAGTTGCCTCCGGTGGGGTTTCCTCTTCCGGCGGGTTGTGCTGTTATTTTGCTGATATCGTTGCTTTTTGGTTCGTTTGTCTTGTTCGATGGCCTCCCCGATTTGCTCTTGGCCTTTCCTCTCACCGCCGGAACCGGTGGCGCCGAAGATTTTGGGAAAAACCTTTGCTCAGGACGTGGCGAATTCTGATGATTCTCAGGTAACTCAACTACCTCCCAGAACAGTTATTGGTGATAAGGTTAAAATTAAAATCACACAAAAGGATTATGAAGCTGAGATTAGGGATTGCAACACTCATCTCCATGGAAGGGTTACTATGCAGCAGTCTTATACACCTCTAACAACTCAAACCTTGAAGCTCAAATTGAAGAATTTCTGGTCTGCCCTCAATGCGTGGTTTGTTCTTCCATTGAGAAGGGGTTGTTACGAGTTTAAATTTCAATATGTTGATGATATGAGAAAGGTTTTAGCTCAGGGAGTCATTACCTTGAAGCCTGAAATAATAAGGTTCTTTTGTTGGTCTCAAGATTTTAATCCTTAGTCTCAAATGCACACTCATGCTCATATTTGGGTCCGATTAGTGCACCTCCCCCAAGAATATTGGAGGAAGAAGACACTGTTTGAAATTGCCTCTGGTGTAGGGACCCCTTTGATCATAGATGAGGCAACACAATCTAGGTTGTTTGGAATGTATGCTCGGATTCTTGTCTATGTTGATATGTCTGGTAACTTATTTGACTCAGTGATTGTGGAACGTGAAGGATATGCTTTCTCTCTGGAGGTACACTATGAAAGACATCCCCCATTTTGCACCCACTGCAAGCTATTAGGTCATATGGTTCAACAATGCAAAAAGCTAGCTGCCTCAAATGTGAAGGACCAAAGGAATTTTGAAAAGAGAAGGAGTACTGTGCAGGTGGATACAACATGAGGGCACCATCAGGACACCACGACAAATATGCAGAAGCACCCCCCCAAACTGCAAAGAACCATGATCAAATAGTCACTCCTTCTCCAGCATCACCAATGGTTATGCAAGAAGCCACACAACATTGGGTAGCAGGGATCCACGTTCAAGCCAAGCAACATACTGCCCAAATTGTGATTACAGATGCTAACTACAGTCATGGCTCTAAATCTGTTGGGGCTAACATCAAGAGCATGGGAGCAGCAACAACTCTTTGTGTTCATACTGATACCGGTTCTAAGGAACACACTCTTGCTTTCTTAGGAGCTCAAGAAGATTTGGCTAACCAAAGTCTTGAGCTACATAACTCTTTTGATATTTTGGAGGCTGAGAATGACAAGGTTAGTGGGGAGGCCTTAGCTGAGGTTGCCATCCCTGTTACCTCAGTTAGAGTTGTGGATCCAGATAGGTTAAAGGCTTGGGTAAATACTCATGTGCTTACCCCTTTAGCTATGCCAATTCAGATGGAAGGGGGACAACTTAGTCTTGCCAAAAACACCTCTCATAAGCCAGCCACACAATCCATGCTTGCAACCGCTCCTATGCCGTAACTTTTAACAACCAGCTATACTAGTTTGACAAGAGACAAGCTCCCTTCAAGCCAAACCTTGGTTCCTGCTTGATGTTATTTCAAAAGCAAGTATGTTTTTATATCGTATCCACAGGGACTAGTGCGATACCATAAACTGTTCAACAATTGTTATCATTTTAAGTTAGGGTTTAATCAATTGTTTGCTATAAAACTATTCGACTATAAAGCGGTAGTAAAAACGGAGAGTAATAGGGCGTAAAAGTGTTGGGATCAGAGTTCGTCAATCAAGCATCGAATATATTCTAATGATCATATATATGGATTCTAGCTTTAAAACGATATTATCACGCATCACTCGACAATTCATTCATGTCTAAATGACGTTGTGAGATCGATCGTATCGTTTAATCGACGATTTCTCAATATATTAAACGATTCGATAGCATTACGTTCCGATACTTTGTATGATTATCAAAACACAATCCTATGTCTAGAATTCTTATTTTGATAGAAGATTATTCTAACCCTAGATTCAAAAGTATTTTTCAATAACATTTAAATCAAACATAAGAATGAATAACAAGAATAAACTCAATATTACATAAAATGCTAGAATCATATACTTCAAAGATCAAAAGATTACATCTAAGCTTGATTAAGTACCTCTAATCCCAGCAAAGGAGAGTTAGTTGATCATTGTCATGACAACAATACAAAAGTGGAAAGAAAGATGAAGATCCATTGCTAAGTCTTGATTTCTCAAAGATTCTTAGTTAATCCACATTCAATCACTCTTTCTCTATGAAGAACAGCTCTTTTAGCCATATTCTCTTTCTAAAAATATAACATAATAAAATAAAAAGTGAGCTGAATGGCTTTATATATCATCTGGCCTTTTCACAGCTCGCTGCGGCGACAGGCTTGCTCGCTGCAGCGAGCGAAGCTTTCTTAACCTGTGGTTTTCCTCCACGTCAGCATTTAGGGGTCTGACCGCCTTTGCTCGATGTGGCGAGCTTGTTCCTCACTGGGGTAAGGACATCTTGATTTCTTCCTGCCTAAGCTCACTGTGGCGAGCTCTTCCTTCGCTATGGCGAGCCAATCCTAATTTTTCCCTGCCTACACTCGCTATGGCGAGCGCTTCCTTCGCTGTGGCGAGCTAGCTTTTACATTTCCTCATGTTTCTTTGCTCAATTCATGTCCTAGCTTGTTATTTCCTGCACAAATGGATGGGGTAAGACATATGATCTTAATTTTGTCATTCGATCAATAATTCTGAGCTTTTCATATGATAACTTGCAAAACAAGTAACAACAGTGCCTAAAAATATAACACAAAACAACTGCTTTCTGGCACTTATCACTGCTTCCAAATCCTCTCTCCATTCTGCTGCAGCCCTAAAGAGTGTGCAGATTCTTTCAAAATTTTGGGGGGGATGAAGTAGAAGAGGTGATGGAGGACACTCTCAGCCATGACAAGAGACTTGAGGTGGAAGAGGACAATGATGAAGCCATCATATCAAACTTTGAGCAACACTATCCGAGTTTATCTGAGAGCACTAAGGTAGAGAAAAAGAAGAAGAAGCATGTGGACAAAATGAAGCCTGCTAGCTTTAACTCAGTCAGAATGAGGACCCGTGCCCAAAAGGGTACCTCCACAGCTGCCTTGGCAGATACAGAATAGTTGGTTCTATTGCATAAGTATAGCTAGGAATATCAATGATTTTTAGCTAACTTTCTTAGAGAAGGTAGTCTTGTAGCAGTTGTTATGGCCAAGTATCGTCATAAGCTGCCTAGCTTTTCTGTACATTGTGGACTTAGCCAACTCTTTCCTTAGGTTCTTTCCTTTGTAGGGATAGATCTGAATTTTCTTTTCACAGGTTATCCACCTTATGACTCTGTTGTATTGGTTCAGGCCTCTCCTGTCTTTTATATTTTAGTGCTTTGATAAAAAAAAGTATTTTGAAATGAAAACAATTCAATTGAATCCTTTAGAATTGCCTAAAATTCTAAATTCTTAAATATTTCTTTTTTGTTAAATTGTTTAAAAAAAATTCAATTACCTTATTCAAACACACTAAAAAATACATTTAATAATTTATAAACTTATACATTTAACAATTTATAAAACTATGTTGTCAACATTTAGATCATCCAATTTTGCACGTATTTTCTTATATTATCTGTGATAATTTAAATAAACTACAAGCTCAATGCTATGAATTCATAACCAATAATCAGATATTGTTGAAGTATTGACTATGGACATTGGCTTTCTATAGTCAACTCTTTTTCACCAATCTCAAAACGTGTCTTTAACAACCAAAACAACACTACAAAAACAAAACAAACGTGTCTTCTCACAACCAAAGTCACCGCACATAACAACTCTTCTGCTTTTTGTCTTCTCTTTTTCTCATTCACCCAACCATTCTCTCATTCAAACAATTTTCACAACAACGTTTAGTTTTTGATTATTGATGGTGCTCACAACATACCAACCTTTTGTTTTTTTAACATTGTTGTTCTGTTTCTGTTCAGAACTTTTACATGCAGCATCAAGTTCAAGAGTCATCATCAAACATGGAGAATTCATTAGAGACAAAGAAGGTGAAGTTTTAGTCTCAGATGGCTTCAACTTCGTGATGGGTTTCTTTGGTTTTCAAAACTCTTCTTCACGTTACGTTGGTATTTGGTACTACAACATTCCTGGACCTGAAGTTATTTGGGTTGCAAACAGAAACAAACCCATCAATGGAAATGGTGGTTCCTTCACTGTATCAACAAACGGAAACTTAGTTATCCTTGATGGAAACAAAAACCAACTTTGGTCAACCAATGTTTCTATCATTCACAGCAACAAAAATAATTCAGAAGCTGTTCTTGGAGATGATGGTAATCTTGTTCTTTTAAATGAGAAAGTGGTGTTATGGGAAAGCTTTGAGAATCCAAGTGATACTTATGTACCTGGTATGAAAGTTCCTGTGAATGGGAAGAGGAAAAGCTCTTTCTTTACTTCATGGAAATCAAGTACAGATCCTTCATTAGGGAGCCATATTATGGGAGTTGATCCTGCAGGGTTACCACCACAGATAGTAGTTTGGGAGGGAGAGAGAAGAACATGGAGAAGTGGTTATTGGGATGGTAGAATTTTTACTGGTGTTGATATGACAGGTAGTTTTCTTCATGGTTTTATACTTAATTATGATAATATTGGAGATAGGTATTTTGTTTATAATGATAATGAGTTGAAGTGGAATTATAATAGTTCAGTGAGGTTTAAGATTGGTTGGGATGGTATTGAAAGAGAGTTTATATGGAAAGAAAATGAGAAACGTTGGATTGAGATACAAAAAGGGCCTCATAATCAGTGTGAGGTTTATAACTATTGTGGTGGTTTTGCAGCTTGTGAATTGTCGGTTTCGGGTTCGGCTATTTGTAGTTGCTTAAAAGGGTTTGAACTAAAGGATAAGGGGAATTTGTCTAGTGGGTGTAGGAGGATGACAGCATTGAAGGGTGATCAGAGGAATGGTAGTTTTGGTGAGGATGGTTTTTTGATGCGTGGGAGTATGAAGTTACCTGATTTTGCACGTGTGGTTGATACTAAAGATTGTAAAGGTAGTTGTTTGGAAAATGGTTCTTGTACTGCTTATGCAGAAGTAATTGGAATTGGTTGTATGGTTTGGTATGGAGATTTGGTTGATATTCTACACTTTCAACATGGAGAAGGAAATGCACTGCACATTCGTCTCGCTCATTCTGATTTAGGTAAAGTACTAATAGCCCCTTGAGTTTTGTTTCCATGTATGATTCTTTAGTTTTGATTTTCATTTATCAGTAGTAATTTTTCATGTATGGTTCTTGAGTAACTCTTTCAATTGGGCTCACTTCGGTTAACTAATAAACTAATGTTATAGCTAATTAGCCGAATAACACTGTCAATTGAAGTGTAGTTGTTGTTAGCGAAGGAGTATTAGTAAATAACAAGATTATATCTTTTGTCTCGAAATACAGGCGATGGAGGGAAAAATGAAAAGATTATGATGGTGATAATATTAACTGTTCTAGCGGGGTTAATCTGCATAGGAATCATTGTATTGTTGGTATGGAGGTACAAGAGAAGACTCAAAGGTGAAACATTCATATTCATATTCATCACACCTATTTTTTTTCCCTATCAGATCACTGGCGGAGCCAGGGGGTGCAGGGGGTTGCCATGGCACCCCCAAAGTTTAAAAAAAAAATACATTTTTAATAAATATATATACACATTTTTAATTAAATTATGTTATATATATATATATATATTAATGTTTGCATTATAAATCATGTCTTTACACTATAGCAAAGCGGTTATGTGCCTCACCTTCCAACGATTGGTCCTGTGTTCGATTGCAAGTATCGAACCATGGTTAAGGGAGGAACATAAAAACAAACAAATCACTTGATTACAACTTTAAATGTAATTATTTGTCACAATATATATATTTATATCTTGAAAATATGACACCTCCATAAATTTTTTTTTTGGCTCCGCCACTGTATCAGATGATTGAAAAATGATACTAACTTGTGTGTATTTTTTCCTTTTCGTCAGCTTCATGTTGCAAAAATAGTGATGTACTACCGGTCTTTGATGCACGCAAGAGCAGAGAGATGTCAGCAGAAATTCCAGGATCAGATGAACTTGGCTTGGAAGGGAATCAACTAAGCAAAGTAGAGCTTCCATTTTTCAATTTTAGTTGCATGTCAGCAGCAACCAACAATTTTTCTGAAGAAAATAAGCTCGGGCAAGGCGGTTTTGGTCCTGTGTACAAGGTGAAAATAAAAATGCGTGTATATTTAAGTCTATTTTTCATGAATACAAGACCTAATAAAATGATGTAATGAAAGTTAGTTGTTCTGTTTATCAGGGAAAGCTTCCGTCTGGAGAAGAAATAGCGGTCAAGAGGCTTTCGAGACGATCTGGCCAAGGTTTAGACGAGTTCAAGAATGAAATGAGGTTGTTTGCACAACTGCAACATAGAAATCTGGTTAAACTTATGGGATGTTCTATTGAAGGAGATGAAAAGTTGCTTGTATACGAATTCATGCTGAACAAAAGCTTGGACCGCTTTTTATTTGGTGTGTTTCTTTGCATTAATCATGCCTATTTTCTTTCTGCATATCATAAGTATGAAAATAGATTATAAGTACTTTTTTTTAACTAATTTGAATTTTGTGGTTAACATCACACAGATCCTATCAAGCAAACACAATTAGACTGGGCAAGACGTTATGAAATCATTGAAGGCATTGCAAGAGGACTACTTTACCTGCATCGCGATTCAAGGCTCAGAATAATTCATCGAGATCTAAAAGCAAGTAATATTTTGTTAGATGAAAACATGAATCCAAAAATATCGGACTTTGGCTTGGCCCGGATATTCGGTGGAAATCAAAATGAAGAGAATACAACCAAAGTGGTTGGTACATAGTAAGTATACTTTGCTCTTGTTTTTACGCTCATTCAGCCACTAATTCATTGTTACTTGAGAGTTAGCTAACCTCAAATATATCAACTGCAGTGGTTATATGTCTCCTGAATATGCTATGGAAGGCCTATTTTCAGTCAAATCAGATGTATATAGTTTTGGTGTATTACTACTAGAGATTGTGAGCGGCCGCAAAAACACTAGTTTTCGTCACTCGGATGATTCGAATCTCATAGGATATGTGAGTACCTGCTATAGCACATAATATTTTTTTTTTTAATTTAATGCAACTTGCATAAATGTTATTTTCCTGAGAAACAATTCCTCACTAATAATTTTTACAAGTGAATCACCAATTGAATCCTTGAAATTGTAGGCGTCGCATATTTTAGACTTACCATTAACAAAATTTCAAAATAATCTCTGAAATTGAAAATGTTTTATCATATTAGTTCTTTGGAGTCCTTGAATTTATTAGAGGGAATAAAACTAAGCTAAATGAAATGCTAAAAAGCTAATGTTTTTGTGATGAAATGGATGTAGGCATGGAATCTTTGGAATGAACGCAGAGCAATGGAACTTCTTGATCCTCGCATTCGTGATTCGAGTCCTACGAACAAAGCTTTGAGATGCATACAAATAGGGATGTTATGTGTGCAAGATTCAGCATCTCATAGACCAGACATGTCCAAAGTTGTGTTGTTACTTGAGAGTGAAGCAACAACTCTTCCCATACCTACGCAGCCTTTGATTACTTCCATGAGGAGATCTGAGGATAGAGAGTTTTACATGGATGGTCTTAATGTTTCAAATGATCTCACAGTTACAATGGTCGTAGGGAGATAGAATTAAAGTCCTTTCTGAGTTGAGTCATTTTTGTTTGCACACAGCTCATAGTTTTATTGATTTTCCTCTTTTTGCCTCTTGAATTGAAATTATAATCTTGATATATTGAATATATTGTATATGTAAGACCCTGATCTCCGAGACTACTAATTAAGCGATAAAGCATGCAACACAACTAATCGGAATCTAACAAATTACCAATTAGCTCATACAAATTTCTCATAATGAAAATCTCATCAACAATCATCACAACACAGCGGAAATAAATCATCTCAACATAATAATCATCTCGGGTCTCATCATAAAAATCTCAAATAAATAAATCCTCATAAAATTCAACAATTAAAATAAATTTCGGACTCCTAGATCAGAGCACCTAATCTAGACATCCACGAAAATAAACGCGACATAAAAGGAGAATAGGCATGACATCATCCTCAACACAACTCAACGAGCACTATTCCTCAACCTGCATGTCTACATCCCCAACCATGGATGAGGCGACAATAAAGTCACTAGAGGGTAAGATATACATTCAACAAAAGGATATAATAAACGCATGTAAGTTTCAGGCAAAAACATCACTTAACATTTAAATATTCATCAATACAAAAAACATGGTTAGTACTCATGCATGATTCGTAAATCATAGTAATACCTTCATCGTTATATAATTACCAACTTAATTATACATCGTCAACAATTAAATCGCCATTTCAATTATAAATCACCAACAACACAATTATGAGTCATTCATAATTTCCACATATCAACAATTTGACATTTACCACATAAATGCACAAGTTCACACTAAAACATTACCAAACACGACTCATGTGTATGCAATGCGCCTAACACGACTCTACATGCATGTGGTACCATCGTGATCTTAAATCACGCTACATTTGGTTCTTGGTCTTAAAGCAAGCTACATATAAAATCTTGATCTTAAATCAAGCTACATTTGGATCTTGGTCTTAAACCAAGCTACATATAAAATCTTGATCATTAATCAAGCTACATTTGACCGACAATGAATGTATGGATGTTCACGAATGGACTTGACAATGCACACCACTATAAATCATGATCTCAAACCATGCTACATTTCACCACTTTTCATTTGCATTATCAAATCAATACATTCCACACAAGTCATGTTATCACCACATCATCATTTAATTCACAACTATAATGCATGAAGTCACATCTAACATCATCATCTCATATTAATGCATTGCAGCGAGTTTAATCATCGTCTAATCATAAACACTTCAACATCTTACTTTCATTCACCATAATCCACATAATTAACATTTCATGAATAAATTAATTAAGGTCACCTCAACCTATTACTACACCACATTATATTCATGATTCAACTTCAACAATTATTAAGTTTCACAAAATCACCAAGTTCCTCTCAAAATCAAACCTTATAATCAAATCATTGCAAGCAATCGTTATCTATCAATGAATGGTTAAAACAACAGCAAAACATCACAAAAGAAATGCCCAGGGATGTCCAGAAACATCCCCTAAGGACCAAAAAGCACAGAACAGCACATGCTGTTACTGTCATGGTCGCTCAGCGACCAGGGACTTCGCTAGCGAAGTCATGTTTTCTGGGCAACCAGAAAACAGGGTTTTCACTACGGGAAGACCCCAAATTCCACCAAAAAATCCCATTTTTCATCCCAATTGACCCAAAATCATTTTACAAACAATACCCATGATCAATACACTTTAATTGAACAATGGATACACAATGAAACGTTAAATGACATGAACTCTCAAGATTTTTCGGTTAAATTCAAACTTAGTCTCAAAAAGCTTGCATATTAACATCAACGGTATTCCTCAAGTTCAACATCACCATAAACACCTATTCAAACTATTCCAACAACAACTTATTCATTTTCTCTCAATTAAGCCATTTTAGCAAAACATCAACAACAACAACTTAATTTACATCAAAGCTACACAACCAACATAATCTTTTCATTCTTTTCATCATATGACAACAACTTAATTAAAACATTAGCAACTTAATCAAATTCACTTAATTAATCAATTTTCTCAAAATCACTTAAATCACAACTTATTCAACATAACTTCATGATTTCTCAAACAAAACACATACTCATGCTCATAATCAACAAACATCATTCAATTATCATGTTAATCATCAAGATCATCAAAATTCACAAATCTATCAATTTAACATAATAAAACATGAATTATGACATGAAGAAAATGCAATTTCATCAAGGTTTAACATGCTTAATTTAATCAACAAAAAGGAGCACGAAATTCACCAAAATCAGCAGGAATTAACATGCAATTAATCATAATCTAAAACACTCAAACCTCTCAATTGCTTATTAAACCCATTTGGTGAAAGTAATCTCTCCTCTTACCTTAATTCTTCACTTCTCTTGCTAATTCTAGTTGAATTCCCCTCTTCCCCTTGAGCTCTTCTAGTTTCCTCTTCTCCAAGCCTTTCCTTTCTCTATTCTCTCACTTGTCTCTCTCAAAATTTTGTGTTAAAATGTTTAACCTAGTTTACCACCACTCACTACTAGTCTTTATATAATATGAGTTAGGGTCACTCCCACTAATGAACTTAGTCACAATTAACTCACAATTATTTTCTTTACACTTTTACTTCACTTAAACCCCCCATATTAATTATACACCACTATTTTTTAAAATTCAAATTACTAGTTTAACATAATTACTAAAATGCCACTCAAGCACTAATAATTCCACTAACTCACCAATCACACATAAATAATCAATTAACAAATATAATTAAATAAATAATACTAATTAACAATAACAGATAAATCTAATGCTAAAAAAAGTTACAGTATATACCAATTTTTAATATACTTTTTTGATAGAATATTCATTTGTAATCTGAAACTTTAGAAAAGTGATTTATTCTCTTGTCAATGAGAAAAAGATAAAGTCTACTCAGCAGGGCCGGCTTAGGGGAGGTGCAAACAGCTCAACGGAGCTGGGCCTCCCCAAGGCATGTGCCTCAAATTATTTTTTATAGCCCAGTATCGCCCCCACTAAATTTTTTTTATTCTATTCTGCAGCATACGTAATACGTTTCAGCTTCTTCCTTCTTCCTCCAACTTGCGACCTGCCGACCTCAAACGTACGACCTCTTCGTACGCCGTTCCTCCACCTCTGACCGCCGACTCTCAACCATTTCCGCCGATTTCAACCACCGACCTCCATCTCACACACTGTTTCGACCACCAACCGTCGTCTCAACCGTTTTTGCCGTCTCTCAAAGAATCACAACAATCATAAGAACGGCCGTCACACACTGTTACGGGCCTCTTTTTACTTACAGAGCCGAGCCTCCAGATTCACAGGAACTGCCCTGCTACTCAGTGAGACAGGAAGCAACATGGAAATACTATAGAAACAAGCCCCAAAGCAACATATTTAGGTTGAGGCAAAACCAAATATATTGCCTATTATAACTTGCAGTTATAAGTCATATTGTTTAATGAAACGGAATTACTTAATCATAGCAATTTGTAAATCATAGCTTAGTTGACAAGAATCGAGTCACTTTAACACTATGAAGCCTGGATACTCCAAAATGGAGATGTACCTGTATCGAATACGTATCAGATACCGATACTCCACGGATACTCTCGGATACGTACCCATGGAGTATCAGAATTAATTATTTTTATTTAAAATATATATTTTATCGGATACTTATAAGATACTCGACGGATACACACAGATACTTATTAGATACTTCACAGAGACGTATCCTGGAAAAAAATGAAGGGTAAAAAAGTGAGACTGTATTGTGAAAATTTAATGGAGATGTATATGATTCAATTTAAGATATGAATCACTATAATTGTTTTTTGATTAACCAATCAAAAATTATGTTTTTGGTGGATGAAAGTAACGAGAGAGAGGAGATTCAATCAATCAACATTAAACAAACTTTGTTTTGAGTTCTTTTATTGATGCATTTGTTGATATTCTAATATATGAATGAAAATAGAATATGATTTATACGAAAAATATTTCATTTTTTATTTTGATCACATTATTTTTTGTAAATTGTGACTTTTATGATTATATATTATTAAAGAGTCATCAATGTTTATTTTTTTTTCAAGGATTTTACATGCATATAAATTTTAATATAAATATTTTGTTAACGTATCTTAGTTGTATCGTATCCTAAATTTTACATATCTGCGTACCCGTATCATATCATACTCGCACCCGTACTACGTATCCCGGCTTCATAGGTTTAACATAACATTATATAACTTGCTGGTTGTAACCACTGACTTGTGACTAATAAGCATATTTAAAGAAAGATCCAAATATAAATAACTAGTGTCGGTACCGGACAAAATATATACACATTGGTTAGTCTAATCTAATTGGATTGGATATTATTAAACCCCAAATTCACATAGTTGGTTGCGACACTCTCGACAAAATAAATCGGATTAAATGGTTTTCTGTTGAGAGCTGCACACAGAACAAATAATGAAAACACATCAATTATTATAAAACAATATTTTTCCAACTGATATCTTTGAAGCAGTATAACTTGAACATGAATATTAGTTATAGACAACTAACTAACATATACAAATTGTTCTTGTTTTTGTGATTTATCTCCCTGGAAAGTGGATGTTAAAAAACATGGCATCCATGAAAGGAATGAGAGAAAAGCTATGAAACTTTGTATTGATAGTAAAATGTGATATTACAAAATGAGAAAGTTACCCATTAATGGGGTGGTTACTGTAACGACCCTATTTTCGTATATTATATTTTTATATATATATTATTTTATGGTTGGTATTTAAATATATTTTCTAGTAATCGAGGAATAATTATTTAGCGCGAGGATAAGTTCGTAACCGAGTTTTTAAGGTTTTGGGCCTAGAGTCCTAAATAGTGTTGGGCTTTAGTTTATGAGTAGTAATAATCCTATGTGGATGGATGTAGTAAGCTTGGATTGGGTTGAAGGGCTAGGATTAGTCCTTGTGAGTTAGTAAAGATGGAGGGCCAAGATTCATTTGTTGGGATTATAAGATATTTTGTGTGAATGAATAGTGTCATTTCCTCCTTTCCTTTGTGAAGAAAACGTGAGAGAAGAGAAGAGAAGGAGAAAACAAGAGGAAAGCTAGGGCTTGAGATTTGAGGCTTGAGATTGCTAGAGAACTTTGATTCCAAGGTAAGAGAGTTAGTATTACATTATTACAAGTGATTGAGAAGGGGAGAATGTCTATTTCTCCATCCCAAACTTCTCCTCACTTTGTCTAGGTTTTGTTAGAGAGCTTTTATGGTTTAAAGTTGTTAATGTTTATGTTTTGCTTGATTGAATGCTAAGTGATGTTGTTAATATGATTTGTTGGAGTTATTGTGTTGTGGGTTCCTAAGAAAAGTTTATGAAAAGTTATTGTTTTGAACCCTAATTTCTATGCATGATGCAATCTTTGTTTGTGATGGTTTATAAATGATGTTTTATGGGGGAATGTTGTTTTTAACAAGTTCTGGAACCTTGGGTAACCATAGATGGGCTAAAATGGTGGAAAAATCACATTTTTATGACTGTGTACTGATACGGTCGCTTGTAGCGACGGAGCATCGCTTGTAGCGACCAGGCAGGATTATTCCCTGCCTATCTGCGCTTGTAGCGACCACACGGACGCTTGTAGCGACCAGGCTCGCTTGTAGCGACCGAAGGTTCGCTGGTAGCGACCAAGCAGGACAATTCCCTGCCTAAGCTCGCTTGTAGCGACCAAGAGCTCGCTTGTAGCGACCAACCCTGAACAGGTCTTCTTTGTTGAGTTGCTCTGGAGGTCCTGGTGCGCGCGGAGATGTCTTTTTGATACTGTATTTTTTATTATACATTTTTGGAAAACCTTGCCCACCATTTTAATCCATCTCTAATGTTTTCTGAAGAGTATTTTGTTTTCCGAGAAAGTTTTGAGTAAAACCCTAACATGTGTGTGGGTTATCAAAGTGTGTGGGTTTCCCTTTGAAACCCTTATGGGTGAGAGTTTGATATGATTTGATTAGTTTATTTGAGATTGATGAACATGGTCGAGTAATACATG
Organism: Medicago ruthenica; assembly: GCA_018208015.1. Classification (NCBI taxonomy): domain Eukaryota; kingdom Viridiplantae; phylum Streptophyta; class Magnoliopsida; order Fabales; family Fabaceae; genus Medicago; species Medicago ruthenica. Next base: position 48,572,720 of record CM031378.1, read on the forward strand.
TTGTGCCTTATGATTTGGCCATGAGAGCCTAGTAGTGGTGTTTGTTGTTGTTGTTGATGTTGTGATAATTATCAGAGAGCTGATAACTAGTTGTGTTGTTTGAGTTTGTTATTGTTGTGATAATTATCAGAGAGCTGATGATTAGTTGTGTTAGTAAGTATAGTGATAAGAGTATCATATATTTGCTAAGTGAAACATCATGCATTTCATTATTTGATGATATCCGGAGCGGATATGAAATCCATGAGAGCGTGGTTATCAAGAGAGCTTGATAAGGATATAAGTTTATCCGAAAAGATTTGGTACCACATGCATTAGAGAATGCATTTGAGGCATGCATCCTTTGTGACATTAGTGTTCATTTAGGAAATTATGTGTGCATAAGGGTTGTTAAGTGATATTATGTGTGCATAATGGATGTGAGTGGTAATTGATGATTTGATGAGTTATGTGGGAAATTATATGTGCATAATGGTTAATGATGAGTTATTGTTGATAGTTGTGGTTGAGGAGTGTTGTGCTTTGTCAATTACGTGTTGAGTATTGGATATGTATAATTATATGATATTTATACATGTTTATTGTTTGTGATACTAACACTCTCTGTTTTGTGTTATGTGCTGGATCTTTGGGGATCCAGATTATCAGGTTGGCGAGGCTATCGTTGAGGAATAGCCCTTTGCTGTTAGGAGCTTTTGTAGTGGTAAGGGCATAGCTTAGCTATCCTTACATTTTTTGGTACTAGGTGTTGTATCCTAGTTAGAGTCTAGTGCTCTGATATTTGTAACACTATTTTGGGGGGTATCTGAACTCGTCTGTATGAATTTGGCAATGGCTTGTTGTAGAATTGCCTCTTTTGAAAATATTATGTATATATTTTTGTGTAATATATGCAAGCTTAATTGTAAGCAATTGTTTTGTTGTTTTCCGCTGCTGTGTTGTGAATCAAATATGTTTTTGATTTCAGGTGATGTTTTATGAAAATGAGTTTCTTAATGTTGTAACTTCCTATGGCCTTAACGATTTCTTTTATTAAAGTTAATAATCGGCGGTTAAGGGTTAGGGTGTTACAATAGTTGGTATCAGAGCAGGTCGATCCATTGGATCAATTAAGTTTAGTATACCCTTTGTGTAACCTGTGTTTTCTTAAACACTGTGTGCTCACTTGTGTTATGTGATGTTTGGTAGAGTGTGGATATGGCGCAACGAGCACTTGCGGACGCGATGGAGCGGATGGCTGATGCCATGGCTCAGGATGCTGCTAGTAGGACTGCGGATAGAGCCGCACAACAAGCTAGAGGAGGCGGAGAAGATGAGCTGAGACTCGAGAGGTTTATGAACAACAAACCGCCTATCTTCAAGGGAGGATACAATCCAGATGGAGCTCAGACTTGGTTGGAAGGGATTGAGAGAATTTTTGGGGCTATGCGTTGTCTGGATGCGCATAAGGTATTGCTAGGAGCGTATGTTCTCCATGATGAGGCTGATCATTGGTGGGGAAATGCTAGTCAGAGGTTGGGAGCTGGTGGAGCTTTGATTACTTGGGCTCGTTTTCGGAGAGAGTTTTTAACCAAGTATTTTCCGGCAGACGAGAGGAACCGTAAGGTGATTGAGTTCATGGAGCTCAAGCAAGGAAGTTTATCTGTTTCTGAATATGCGGCCAAGTTTGAAGATTTGTGTCGTTTTGCTCCTCATTACAACACGGTGGAAGCTGAGGAAGACAAGTGTGTGAAGTTTGAAAATGGGCTGAGGCCGGATATCAAGCAGTTGATCGGGTTTAGTGAGATCAGGAATTTTCCAATGTTGGTGAATAAGAGCCGAATATGTGATAAGGATGGTAAAGCTAAGGCTAATTACTACAAAGCTGCGAATGAGAAGAGGGGAAAGGACATGGCTAGAGGTAAACCGTATAGCAAAGGTGGGAAGAAACCAGATGAAGGTGGGAGTAGTGGTAACAAGTTTGGAGGTAATAGGAATTGCTTTAAGTGTGGACAACCGGGTCATCGTTTCTTTGAATGCCCGAAGAGTGATGGAAAATGTTTCAAGTGTGGTGATCCTAACCACAAAGCTGATCAGTGCAAGAAGGGTGTTGTGTGCTTCAACTGCAAAGAAGCGGGTCATAAGAGCAATGAGTGTAAGAAGCCTAGAGCGGCTGGAGGAAAAGTGTTTGCTTTAGATGGTGGTGATGCGAAGGCGGACAACTTGATCAGAGGTACATGCTTTATCAATAATACTCCTTTGTCTGCTATTATTGATACGGGTGCTACCCATTCGTTTGTTTCTATGGATTGTGTTAAGAGGTTGGGTCTTAAAGTAGAGAATATGATGGGACGCATGGTTATTGAAACGCCTGCGAGTGGTTCAGTATCGACTACTCTAGTTTGTATTGATTGTTCAGTCATTATGTATGATCGACTCTTTGGTATGGATTTAGTCTGCATTCCGTTGAGCGGAATAGATGTTATCTTTGGTATGAACTGGTTAGAATTTAATCGGGTTCATATCAACTGCGGTGAGAGGACGGTTACATTTCCAAGACCGGAGCCAGAGTTGTGTTCGAAGCTTATGTGTTGTCGAGAAGTGGTAAGATCAGTGCAGGCTCAAGAGGATGTGTTTGCTATGTTTGCTTCGTTGAGAGTGGAAGAGAAGGATGAGGTTGATGCGTTGCCGGTGGTGCGTGATTTCCCAGATGTTTTTCCAGAGGACATTTTGGATTTACCACCCGAGAGAGAGGTCGAATTCGCAATTGACATCGTACCTGGCACTAGTCCAATTTCAATGGCACCGTATCGTATGTCAGCTGCAGAGCTAGAAAAGTTGAAGGAACAATTGGAGGAATTGTTAGAGAAGAAGTTTGTAAGACCGAGTGTATCGCCGTGGGGTGCGCCGGTTCTGTTGGTGAAGAAGAAGGATGGTAGTATGCGTCTGTGCATTGATTATCGTCAGTTGAATAAAGCAACTATCAAGAATAAGTATCCACTTCCGAGGATAGATGATTTGATGGATCAGTTAGTGGGAGCCTGTGTGTTCAGCAAGATTGATTTGAGATCGGGATATCACCAAATAAGAGTGAAGGCGGAGGATATACCGAAGACTGCTTTCAGGACAAGGTATGGTCACTACGAGTATGCTGTTATGCCTTTTGGGGTTACTAATGCACCTGGAGTGTTTATGGAATATATGAATCGTATATTTCATTCCTTTTTGGATCGATTCGTGGTGGTCTTCATAGACGATATTTTGGTATACTCGAAGACGGAAGAGGAACATGCCGAGCATTTGAGGATTGTGTTGGAGGTGTTGCGCGGGAAGAGACTTTATGCAAAATTTTCTAAGTGTGAATTTTGGTTGCATGAAGTTAGCTTTTTGGGTCACGTTATTTCAAGTGGTGGTATAGCAGTGGATCCTGCGAAGGTAGAAGCCGTGCAAGATTGGGGAACGCCGGAGTCTGTTACTGAGATCCGAAGTTTTCTTGGTTTGGCCGGTTACTATCGGAGGTTCATCGAAGGATTTTCAAAGTTGGCGTTGCCGTTGACGCAGTTGACTAGGAAGGGTCAAGCTTTTATTTGGGATGACAAGTGTGAGCAGAGTTTCCAAGAGCTGAAGAGGAGGTTGACATCTGCACCTGTGCTAATTCTGCCGAATCCGAAGGAACCGTTCGTGGTTTATTGTGATGCGTCGAAGATGGGTCTAGGTGGTGTGTTGATGCAGAAGGGACAAGTTGTTGCTTATGCATCAAGACAGCTGAAGGTTCATGAGAGGAACTATCCTACGCATGATTTGGAGCTAGCTGCTGTTGTGTTTGTTCTCAAGATTTGGAGGCACTACTTGTATGGGTCAAGGTTTGAGGTTTTCAGCGATCACAAGAGTCTGAAGTACTTGTTTGATCAGAAGGAGCTCAACATGAGGCAAAGAAGATGGTTAGAGTTTCTTAAGGATTATGATTTTGAATTGAGTTATCACCCGGGTAAGGCTAATGTGGTAGCCGATGCGTTGAGTAGGAAGTCTTTGCATATGTCTTCTCTGATGGCGAAGGAACTGATATTGATTGAAGAGTTTAGGGACCTCAGTTTAGTTTTTGAAAGGACAACCAGAAGCGTGAAGCTAGGAATGTTGAAGTTGACGAATGATTTTCTTGAAGAGGTTGTGGATAAGCAAAAATCGGATGTGAGATTGATGAAGCTTAAGACGCTCATCGAGCAAGGGAAAAAGGTAAACGTTGAGATCGATGAGAAAGGCGTGATGAGGTGTCAAGGAAGGTTATGTGTACCTGATGTGCCTGAATTGAAGCGGATGATCTTGGAGGAAGGTCACAGAAGCAACTTAAGTATTCATCCTGGTGTTACTAAGATGTATCAAGATCTGAGGAAAATGTTTTGGTGGCAAGGGATGAAGAAAGAGATCGCCGAGTTTGTTTTCGCGTGTTTGACTTGTCAGAAGTCCAAGGTGGAGCATCAGAAGCCGTCGGGGCTATTGCAACCTATGTTTATTCCAGAGTGGAAATGGGATAGTATTGCGATGGATTTTGTAAGCGGTTTGCCGAAGACATCGAAAGGTAACAATATGATTTGGGTAGTTGTCGACAGGTTAACAAAGTCTGCTCATTTCATAGCTATCAAGACCGGTATGCTAGTACCAAAGTTGGCTGAGATTTATGTCGAGCAAATCGTGAGATTGCATGGAATACCGTCGAGTATTGTATCAGATCGAGATCCCCGTTTTACTTCAAGGTTTTGGGAAAGTTTGCAAGAGGCGTTGGGGACTAAGTTGCGGATGAGTTCTGCTTATCACCCGCAGACGGATGGTCAGTCGGAGAGGACAATTCAATCATTGGAGGATTTGTTAAGATCGTGCATTTTGGAACAAGGAGTGAGTTGGGAAGCTTGCTTACCATTGATTGAGTTTACGTATAACAACAGTTTTCATTCGAGCATTGGTATGGCACCTTTTGAAGCGTTATATGGGAGGAGATGTAGAACACCTTTGTGTTGGTTTGAATCGGGAGAAAGTGTGATGCTTGGACCTGAGATTGTGCAACAAACGACAGAGAAGATCAAGATGATCCAAGAAAAGATGAGAGCGTCGCAGAGTCGCCAGAAAAGTTATGCCGACAAGAGGAGAAAGGATATAGAATTTCAAGAAGGAGATCATGTGTTTTTAAGAGTTACATCGACTACGGGTATTGGAAGGGCTTTGAAATCGAAGAAGTTAGCATCGAGATTCATTGGTCCGTATCAGATTTTGAAGAGGATTGGGAAGGTGGCGTACAGGATTGCGTTACCGCCGTCGTTGTCGAATCTACATGATGTTTTTCACGTGTCGCAATTAAGGAAATACGTATCGGATCCGTCACATGTGATTGAGTCGGACGAGATACAAGTGAGAGAAAATTTGACGGTTGCAACGGTACCCTTAAGGATTGAAGGACAAGAGATGAAGAGGCTCAGGAACAAAGAGATTTCATCGGTGAAAGTCGTTTGGGGAGGCCCAGCCGGTGAATATGCGACGTGGGAGCTCGAGAGTAAGATGCGGGACTCCTATCCAGAATTGTTTTCAGGTATTTTCGAGGGCGAAAATTCTTTTTAGGGGGGTAGAGTTGTAACGACCCTATTTTCGTATATTATATTTTTATATATATATTATTTTATGGTTGGTATTTAAATATATTTTCTAGTAATCGAGGAATAATTATTTAGCGCGAGGATAAGTTCGTAACCGAGTTTTTAAGGTTTTGGGCCTAGAGTCCTAAATAGTGTTGGGCTTTAGTTTATGAGTAGTAATAATCCTATGTGGATGGATGTAGTAAGCTTGGATTGGGTTGAAGGGCTAGGATTAGTCCTTGTGAGTTAGTAAAGATGGAGGGCCAAGATTCATTTGTTGGGATTATAAGATATTTTGTGTGAATGAATAGTGTCATTTCCTCCTTTCCTTTGTGAAGAAAACGTGAGAGAAGAGAAGAGAAGGAGAAAACAAGAGGAAAGCTAGGGCTTGAGATTTGAGGCTTGAGATTGCTAGAGAACTTTGATTCCAAGGTAAGAGAGTTAGTATTACATTATTACAAGTGATTGAGAAGGGGAGAATGTCTATTTCTCCATCCCAAACTTCTCCTCACTTTGTCTAGGTTTTGTTAGAGAGCTTTTATGGTTTAAAGTTGTTAATGTTTATGTTTTGCTTGATTGAATGCTAAGTGATGTTGTTAATATGATTTGTTGGAGTTATTGTGTTGTGGGTTCCTAAGAAAAGTTTATGAAAAGTTATTGTTTTGAACCCTAATTTCTATGCATGATGCAATCTTTGTTTGTGATGGTTTATAAATGATGTTTTATGGGGGAATGTTGTTTTTAACAAGTTCTGGAACCTTGGGTAACCATAGATGGGCTAAAATGGTGGAAAAATCACATTTTTATGACTGTGTACTGATACGGTCGCTTGTAGCGACGGAGCATCGCTTGTAGCGACCAGGCAGGATTATTCCCTGCCTATCTGCGCTTGTAGCGACCACACGGACGCTTGTAGCGACCAGGCTCGCTTGTAGCGACCGAAGGTTCGCTGGTAGCGACCAAGCAGGACAATTCCCTGCCTAAGCTCGCTTGTAGCGACCAAGAGCTCGCTTGTAGCGACCAACCCTGAACAGGTCTTCTTTGTTGAGTTGCTCTGGAGGTCCTGGTGCGCGCGGAGATGTCTTTTTGATACTGTATTTTTTATTATACATTTTTGGAAAACCTTGCCCACCATTTTAATCCATCTCTAATGTTTTCTGAAGAGTATTTTGTTTTCCGAGAAAGTTTTGAGTAAAACCCTAACATGTGTGTGGGTTATCAAAGTGTGTGGGTTTCCCTTTGAAACCCTTATGGGTGAGAGTTTGATATGATTTGATTAGTTTATTTGAGATTGATGAACATGGTCGAGTAATACATGTTGTGCCTTATGATTTGGCCATGAGAGCCTAGTAGTGGTGTTTGTTGTTGTTGTTGATGTTGTGATAATTATCAGAGAGCTGATAACTAGTTGTGTTGTTTGAGTTTGTTATTGTTGTGATAATTATCAGAGAGCTGATGATTAGTTGTGTTAGTAAGTATAGTGATAAGAGTATCATATATTTGCTAAGTGAAACATCATGCATTTTGTCGCGGTGATTTTCGGAGATCAAGCTATTTAATTAGCGTTGACTCGCATTTTTGAGATCACCACCGATCTTTTATTTTTTCCAAGGAAAAGGGGAAAAGTTCGAATAAACCCTAAATTTTTAGAGATCAAAGGTCCGGGGGTTGGTTACGCAAAGGGAAGGTATTAGCACCCTAAACGTCTATAGTATTCTATAGGAACCTCTTATTTTCATTTTATCTTTATGCTAAAATTGATTACTTGTTTGTAAATAAATGCTTAAGTGTGAGAAAGGATTAAGGTGATGAGTTTAAAAGAAAGAAAATGTTTTGGTTATTTTTATTGATTTTTTTGTTTAGTTGGTTTGGAAGGACAAAGTCCTTTGCCTACATACCCAAAATGGGATCAAAACCGATGTAGTTCGGGTTAAAACTGAGTGATTTGTTTGATTGATTTTAAAGCTTAAAAATTATTTTGAGAAAGATAAGAGGCCGAAATGGCGTAGAAGGATAAAGATGTGAGTTTGATTGATTTTACTTTGAAAAAAAAAGGTTTGAAATAATTAAAATTGATTGAAATTGTTTTTTTTTTGAAGAAATTGTAGGAATTAATTGACTTGAAAATGAAATTTGACTGAGAAAAAGATTTTTTTTGGCTTTTTATTATTTGAAATGTTTTTGGTTTTTGATTAAGTTAATTAACTAAAATAAACTAAGTGCGGGAGTTTTCTCACAAAGACGTTGAAGCAAAGTGAGATCCCCTTTTCCTCGGATACGTTCGTTACTTTTGCGTTTTAAACATAAAGCGGAATAAATAAATGTGTGTGTCGGTGCAATATTCTCATTTATATTTACATTGTTCCTAAATACATTCTAAGTATCAATAATGAAATAATAACAATAAAGCAATAAATAAAGAAAAATAAATTGCGAGTGCATAAAAAATAAATAAATATGCAAAATAAACAAAAATAAATAAAAAATGCATGAAATGGATTTTACATTAAGCAAACATGCTGCATGAAATAAGAAAGAAAAATAAAAAAAATGCATTGGAATAAATAAAGAATAAAGATGTATGATGTGCAAGGCATTAAATAAATATGTTGCATAAATAAATAAAAGAAAATAAAAGAATGCATGACAATAAAAAGAAAAATAGAAATAACAATAAAATGCATGAGATACTGAAATATAGAAGCTATGAAATAAAGTGCATGAAATGGATGGAAATTAAAAAATAAAAAGCAAGAAATAATAAAAAGAAAGAAAATAAAAATAGAGAAGGAAGGGGGGTGCTGGAAGTGAGAAAACTGATCAAATTAAAAGAAATAGGCCCAAAATGCATTGGGCCAACGTACTCTGATCTGGGCCGTCTGATTAATCAGATGGCCCTGATCTGATCACAAGGGGAATAAGCCTGAACCGTATGATTTAAATCAAGTGGTCTGAGGGGGCGAGGGTGCACGCTAACGCGTACACCCACACGCACAGAATCAGGGAGGGGTATTTAAACCCTTTCCCTTCTCATTTCCTCTCATTTCACAATTTCTTTCTCACTCTTCTTTCCCTCTCTAGTCCGCCCCTCTCTCCCTCTCTCCTCTCTCTCCTCAAAGTTCTTCAGAAATGAAGAACAGGGATGAATCTTCATCCCTTCCGGCGAGCCACCACCATGGAACCCAGATTCCGGCGGTGGTTGGCGGCGGCCAACACGGCGGCGCCACCGCCGGAATCCCAAAACAACCCAAAATTAAAACTTTCTTTGTTAAAACGACTCCTCTCCCTCTTCTGAGTCTATATCTAGCCCTCAAAACACAAAAAGATTAACAGAAATGCGCAGATCGGATTTCAAAATTTTAGAAAAAAAAAGTTTCTATTCCTACCCTTTTTCGTTTGTTCTTGGTCCTTTTGTGCTAGCTAGGCTTTGTGTGTGTGTGTTGTTTTAGGGTTCCGTTTTTTTTTTGGGTTTGGTGAAGGAGGTGGTTTTTGGCCGTGTAGGTTATGATGGTAGGGTGGCTGGATTTTTGCGGTGGTGGTTCGGAGGAGGGAGAGGGCGTGTGGCTGGTTTGGGTTGTGGGGAGGGTTTAGTTGTTTTGTGTTTTTTTTTTTGTGGGTAGTAGAAAAATAAGAGTTTTTTTTTGGTTAGAAAATTTTGATTGTGTTCTTTTTTGTTGTCTTTTGTGATTCTGCCTTAATGAAAATCCTCCCCTTTGATTCAAGATTTCTTCCTCATTATATAGGCAGATTTGAATCTTATGTGATGATTAACAATGGGAAGAAAATCTTTGCCTTTCTGAATTTGTGAAGGATTGTGTGAAGCAATGAACAAAAGGAACAGTGGAGAAGGCAGAAAAAGAAATGATGGAGATGCAGGAACAGTGTACAGTATACACTGTACACGGTAATGACTTTGACCCATAAAAAATAACTAAAAAAAGAATTTAAAAAAAGATAATAATAAAAAGGAAATAATTAAATAGTAATAATAATGATAATAAAAAAGATAATAATAAAAGGAAATAATTAAATAGTAATAATAATGATAATAAAAAAGATAATAATAAAAAGGAAATAATTAAATAGTAATAATAATGATAATAATAATAATAATACAATGGAATAAATGAACAATAAATGAAAACTGAGACTAAAAAGTAAAATGAAAAAAAAAAAAAAAAAATAAACATAAAAAAAAGATAACAAGTGGCCCTAAAACGAAACGAGAAAAAAATGAGGTATTTTAAAATACCTTTCTGCCGAAATTTCGTCTGAAACGACGAGAATTTCTGGCTTAAAAGGACGAGAAAAACAAAAACGAAAATTGGTCAAAAAATGGGGTATGACAGATGCCCCTATTTAAGTTTCTTCGTTACGGAGATTTAAAAGTGAAAATTTTAATTCGACGGGTCGAAGAGACTTAAATACAGAGTACACCATTTTTGACCAATTTTGACTAGAGAATGCTATGGATGCAATGTTTATGCATGCAATGCTGTTAATGCTCGCGATGCAGGTATAAATGCAAGACGGCGATGATGATCCGACTGGGGACAGAACAAACAAAAAGATACCCGAGTCTGTTAAAAGAAACGGGGTCCGACTCTACTGGGAATAACATGGTTTCACTGGGAATGCATGTCAGCTGTTTGGGTTGTTGCCAAACTTGCCACTGACGACAGGATAAAAGGATAAATGCCAGCTGTTCGGGTTGTTGCCGAACTTGCCACTGACGACAAGATAAAAGATACATGTCAGCTGTTCGGGTGATGCCGAACTTGCCACTGACGACATGATAAAAGGATAAATGTCAGCTGTTCGGGTTGTTACCGAACTTGCCACTGACAACAAGAAACAGAGGTAAATGCCAGCTGTTCGGGTTGTTGCCGAACTTGCCACTGACGACATGATAAAAGGATAAATGTCAGCTGTTCGGGTTGTTGCCGAACTTGCCACTGACGACATGATAAAAGGATAAATGTCAGCTGTTCGGGTTGTTGCCGAACTTGCCACTGACGACATGATAAAAGGATAAATGTCAGCTGTTCGGGTTGTTGCCGAACTTGCCACTGACGATAAGATAAAAGATAATGTCAGCTGTTCGGATGATGCCGAACTTGCCACCGACGACAAGATAAAAGATAAATGTCAGCTGTTCGGATGATGCCGAACTTGCCACTGACGACAAGATAAAAGATAAATGTCAGTGTTCGGATGATGCCGAACTTGCCACTGACGACAGGATAAAAAAGGTAAATGCCAGCTGCTCGGGTTGTTGCCGAACTTGCCACTGACGACATGATAAAAGGATAAATGTCAGCTGTTCGGGTTGTTGCCGAACTTGCCACTGACGACAAAAGACTGGATAAGACAATGCACAAGCTGTTCGTTAAGGAACTGCCACTTGGCGAAAAGAGGGTGACATCTCTGGACCAGACACACTGGGGATGACACTTGGGGAGAGACGGTTACAAATTATTCATGATTGATTGGCATGAAAAGACGATTAAAGCAAGACTCAGGGTGTTAATGCAACCATGTATAAATGATGTTGCCTATATGTTGTATATACATGAATGTGTATATGCATGAATGTATGAATGCATGAATGACGACACGAATTTGTATGACTGGATAGAGGATTGAATTATGTGACTAGATGACTGATTAACTTGTGATTGTATGAAGGATTGACTTGTATGATTGTATGAATGATTGACTTGCATGATTGTAAGGAGTATTGACTTGCATGATTGTAAGACTGATAAACTTGATGAGACAAGATTGGACAGGTGAGAGGGAAAATGACCCGACGTCGCGTCACAAACACTCGGCAATCTTCAATGGGGACAATGCCACTGGGGGGCGTATCAAAACAGTGATGGGGTAAAGCTCGGCATATACAATAACTGATGAGGAGTAAACACTTCTTGGGGGAAGCGTGTCAATCCGAAACCATGGTAGAAGAACTGGTGCTTCTGTGGTCATGCTTATTTTTGTTTTGCTTTTTTGAATCCCTAATTTTTGCCTGGACCGCCCTCTCGGGTTTTCAGCCCACCGGGAATATATTCTTTTGTATGTCCCTAATTTTTGCCTGGACCGCCCTTTCGGGTTTTCGATCCACCAGGACGCTCATTTTTGCCTAAGCCGCCCTTTCGGGTTTTCGACTTACCGAGCTCTTTCTTTTTCTCTTTTTTCTGTTCTTGATTCTTTTCTATATTTTTTGTATTTGACCAAGTTAAATCTGCGGAGTTTGCTCGTTCCTGAAATGGATGTTGATATACCTCTTACTTATTCATGAGTATGAAGAAAACGCAATTGTTTGTTTACACTTTTCAAAAGGCATGAAGAAAATTTTATTATTTAAAAAAAACTTTACTTTCAAGTATTGCTATCAATAATAGAAGAATTTTTTTGAAAAATAGAATAAATGAGACTTCCAAACAAAAGGCACAAGCTCAACTTTATTTAATAGAGTGGTGGCCTGCCAATGGCATGGCTCCACAGATCTTAAAAAGTTTGGAAAATGGTAAATATAAGGGGAAGGTACATTGAACACAATAATCGCTATTCTCCCTGACAACTTTGAATTTCACTGTTTAGATGCTTCAGATTCAGAGTTCCTTTGACAGCTAATGTGCCCCGAGTGAGTCATGGCTAACCCGATGCAGTTACTTCGTCTTTTGTTCCTTAATTTTTGCATATGTCGTCCTTTCGGGTTTTCGACCTATCAGGATGACTGTTTTTTTTTTCTGTTTTGTGTCTCTAATTTTTGCCTGGACCGCCCTTTCAGGTTTTCAGCCCACCGAGACGCTCATTTTTGCCTAAGCCGCCCTTTCGGGTTTTCGACTTACCGAGCCGTTCTTTTTATTTTTTTTTTTAGACAAAGTATTTCTTGACTGCATCGGTGTTTACAGGACGAGGAAGCTCATCACCATCCATGGTTGCGAGAATCATTGCACCACCGGAGAAAACTCTCTTGACAACATACGGGCCTTCGTAGTTAGGAGTCCACTTGCCCCTGGAGTCGGGCTGAAACGATAAGATCCTTTTGAGCACAAGATCTCCTTCTTGGAATTCACGGGGACGAACTTTCTTGTCAAAAGCTTGCTTTATCCTCTGCTGATATAACTGACCATGGCACAAGGCCGCCATGCGTTTTTCTTCGATTAAATTCAACTGATCATATCTGCTTCGACACCATTCAGCCTCGGATAACTCAGCTTCCATCAGGACTCTCATTGATGGGATCTCGACCTCTACGGGAAGAACTGCTTCCATGCCATATACCAAAGAGAAAGGGGTTGCCCCTGTTGAAGTGCGTACGGAGGTGCGATACCCGTGCAAAGCATACGGTAACATTTCATGCCAGTCCTTGTAGGTGACTACCATCTTCTGCACTATCTTCTTGATGTTCTTGTTTGCAGCTTCGACTGCGCCATTCATTTGAGGCCTGTAAGGAGAGGAATTATGATGTCCAATCTTGAACTCTTCACACAACTCTTTCATCATCTTGTTGTTCAGATTGGTCCCATTGTCTGTGATGATTCTATTAGGTACACCGTAGCGGCAAATGATATGATTCTTGATAAAACGGACCACCACTTGCTTGGTCACATTGGCGTACGATGCAGCTTCGACCCACTTGGTGAAGTAATCAATCGCCACTAGGATGAAACGATGCCCATTTGAAGCTTTGGGTTCAATCTTGCCAATCATGTCGATGCCCCACATGGAGAAAGGCCAAGGAGATGAAAGAACATTCAGAGCAGTTGGCGGCACATGAATTTTGTCAGCATAAATCTGGCATTTATGGCATTTCCTGACATGTTTGTAACAATCTTTTTCTAAAGTCATCCAGTAATATCCTGCTCTCAAGATTTTCCTAGCCATCGTATGTCCACTGGAATGAGTTCCAAAGGAACCTTCGTGTATCTCATGCATTATCCGGTCTGCTTCTTGCTCATCCACACATCTGAGCAGCACCATGTCAAAATTTCTCTTGTACAACACCTCTCCATTTAGAAAGAAATTGCCAGCCAGTCTTCGCAAAGTCTTCTTATCCTTGTTAGATGCCCCAAATGGGTATTCCTGCCTTTGAAGAAAACATTTGATGTCATGGAACCATGGTTTGTTGTCTATCACCGCTTCAGCTGCAAACACATGTGCGGGCCTCTCTAGGTTTTGAACCTTGATCGTTGGAATCTCATTTCTACGGCTGACCTCGTACATAGAAGATAAGGTTGCCAAAGCATCCGCCATCTGATTCTCGTCCCGAGGGATGTGATGCAGCTCGACCTTGTTGAAGAAAGTTAACAAACGCCTTGCGTAGTCTTTGTAAGGAACCAGGCCGGGGTGGCGAGTTTCCCATTCTCCTTTGATCTGATTGATCACAAGCGCTGAATCTCCATAAATGTCAAGGTTTTTGATCCTTAGGTCAATGGCTTCTTCGATTCCCAGAATACACGCTTCATACTCTGCCATATTGTTTGTGCATTCAAATAACAGTCTTGCAGCAAAAGGAAGATGCTTGCCCTCAGGGGTGACAATAACTGCCCCAATTCCATTACCATAAACATTAACTGCCCCGTCAAAGATCAACTTCCACCTAGACTCAGGATCTGGACCTTCTTCAGGTAATGGTTCGTCACAATCCTTCATCTTCAAGTACATGATTTCTTCGTCGGGAAAGTCAAACTTGATTGGTTGATAATCTTCAATCGGTTGATGAGCCAAATGGTCGGCAATGATGCTGGCTTTGATGGCCTTCTGAGTGCGGTATTCAATGTTATATTCTGACAACAACATTTGCCAACGAGCAATTCTCCCTGTTAAAGCGGGCTTCTCAAAGATGTACTTGATTGGGTCCATCTTGGATATCAACCAAGTAGTATGATTAAGCATGTAATGACGAAGACGCTTGGCGGCCCAAGCTAGTGCGCAACAAGTCTTCTCAAGTAGGGAGTATCGAGACTCACAATCTGTGAATTTCTTGCTCAGGTAGTAAATAGCATGCTCCTTCCTACCGGTCTCATCCTGCTGCCCGAGTACACAACCCATGGAGTCTTCCAACACCGTTAAGTACATAATCAGAGGTCTTCCTTCAACTGGAGGGATAAGAATTGGAGGTTCTAGCAAGTAATTCTTGATACTGTCGAAGGCCTTCTGGCAGTCTTCTGTCCACACTATCTCTTGGTTCTTGCGAAGTAATTTGAAAATAGGCCCACATGTGGCTGTCATATGTGATATGAACCTAGAGATGTAGTTCAAGCGTCCTAGAAATCCTCTCACTTGCTTCTCAGTCTGTGGAGCAGGCATTTCTCTGATGGCTTTGACTTTGTCGGGATCTACTTCAATACCCTTCTGACTGACGACGAAACCTAGAAGCTTTCCAGATCTCACACCAAACGTACACTTGTTAGGATTCAGGCGAAGCCGATACTTTCTCAATCGTTGGAACATCTTCAGCAAATACTCGACATGCTCATCTTCAGTACCTGATTTGACAATCATGTCATCGACATAAACCTCAATTTCTTTGTGCATCATGTCATGGAAGAGAGTGGTCATGCCTCTTTGGTAGGTAGCACCCGCATTCGTCAACCCAAAAGGCATTACTTGATAACAGAAAGTACCCCAAGGTGTGATAAAAGACGTCTTTTCTCTGTCTTCCACTGCCATTTTGATCTGATTGTACCCGGAGAAACCGTCCATGAAGGAGAAGACTTTGGACTTAGCGGTGCTGTCAACCAATACATCGATGTGGGGTAGCGGGAAATCATCCTTTGGACTAGCCTTGTTCAAATCTCTATAATCAACACACATCCTGACCTTACCATCTTTTTTGGGAACGGGCACTATGTTGGCCAACCACTGAGGATATTCTGATGTAATAAGAAAACCTGCATTAATCTGCTTTTGCACTTCCTCCTTGATCTTGAGGGCCATATCAGGGCGAGTTCTTCTCAGCTTCTGCTTGATTGGAGGACATTCAGGCTTCAAAGGTAAACGATGTTCCACGATCTCAGGGTCCAACCCTGGCATATCTTGATACGACCATGCAAAGATATCTACATATTCTTTGAGAAGCTCAACCATTCTTTCTTTGACAGACGCATCCAACAATGCCCCAATCTTGACTTCCTTCTTGTCCTCTTCAGAACCCAAGTTAATAACCTCCACTGCTTCCTCGTGAGGCTGAATGGCCTTTCTCTCCTGTTCTAATAGACGTATAATCTCGTCAGGAACCTCTTCATCATCCTCCTCTTCAGCTTCATAAACGGGAGACTCAAAATTGGGAGGAAGCATAGGGTCACGGTGTTCAACGGGCTTATTGATGTTTAGTCTGCACATGATTGATGATTGATTTCTTAGCAAATGAGTGGAAGATGCAGACTTTTTTTTAAAATCGATCGAAAATAAAATAAAATGTTTTTTGGTTTTTTGTGTTACCATTTTTCCAGAAAAAGTAGTAAAATAAAAATAAACGTCGTGGAAGAAAACGACGACTTTTCATTGATAGCGATAACTTAAAATCAAAGTTGAGCCCTACATGACTTCACTTTCGTCTTGGGCGAGACGAAAGGATTTTTGGAAAGAAAGTAAATCAAACAAACACATTACTTAGACACATGGACGGCAAGAGGCACGTCAACAGCATTCCAGTTGCGGACAGAGCTTTCTGGCGTCACAAACACAGGTGCCACCTCCTCCGGATCATTCTCCAGGATAGCATTGGTTTCCGGCGGGGCTTGAATAAACCCAGCGCTATTGAATGTGACATTGGTGGGCTCCAAACCTAATGTTGGCCTTAAGGACACTTGTTGATGACGCAAAACCCAAACCTTCTCGGTTCTTGTTCTTGGGTATCTGTACTAGTTTTCCCCATCTTCCCGCAGTTCCTTCCTTCAGAACCTTCTCCGCATCCTTCAAAGATGCCATGGATTCCTTGCCTGAACTCTTGCCTTCTATAGAAAGTCCTTGGAAAGACGTTCCATCTATCTCATCTGCACTGATGAAAGAAAAAGCCGACAAATGGCTCACTAGCGACGCTTCTTCACCATTCACAGTGATCAGCTTCCCATTCCGCACAAACTTCAACTTTTGGTGGAGCGTGGATGTGACCGCCCCTGCTTCATGAATCCAAGGTCTTCCCAACAAGCAACTGTAAGAGGCTTGAATGTCCATGACTTGGAAAGGTATCTGGAAAACCTGGGGCCCAATAGTAATAGGCAATACTATCTCCCCCATCACTGACTTTCTCGATCCGTCAAACGCCTTCACAATAACCCCACTGTACCTCAAAGGCGCACCTTGGTATGACAATTTATCGAGTGTAGTTTTTGCCATCACATTCAAAGACGACCCGGTGTCCACCAACACATTAGACAGAGCGTCCGTCCCGCAGTTAACAGAGATATGCAAGGCTAGGTTATGATCTCTTCCAGCTCCTGGGAGCTCTTCATCACTAAATCCCAGGTTGTTGCAAGCGGTTATGTTGCCAACTATCCCTCCAAACTGGCTAGTAGTCACGTCGTGGTCAACATAGGCTTGGTTTAGCACTTTCATCAATGCCTCTCTGTGAGCATCAGAATGCAATAACAGGGACATCATTGAGATTTTTGAAGGTGTCTGCAAAAGTTGGTCGATGATCTTGTAATCACTCTTCTTTATTAGTTTCAGCACTTCATCTGATTCTGAACATTCACCCCCGCTAGCTGGCACTGGATCAATGACTGGAATGTTGACCTTCTCTTGCACTATGGTCGGAAGAATGCGCCCACTTCTCAATACTTTGCTACTGTCTGCAATGTTGCTAACAGATGACAGAGGAGGTATAGGGGACTCTTGTCCATCGCCCAGGATAGTTGCATTGTACCTGTATGGCACCGCCTTCAATGATGCGTACGGTAAGGCTCCCGGTAAACAGATCACCAAGGGAGTAACAGCAGCATTCTCTTGATTACCAAGGGTTAATTCTAAATGTTCTGGAAGGTGAAATTCGGGCATTATCACACAAACATTCTCACTTTTTCTCGTCACAGACAACTCCTTGCGGTCCAACAAGCCTTGGATGTCATCCTGTACTTGCACACATCCTCGGGTATCCACAGAGCAAACCTTACACTTCATATGATCATGTTCGAACAGACCTGCTTTACACATTCTTGTGTGCATCGGGACCAGAGGTGTCCTGATGTCTTGAACATTGAAAATAGAGCAACCTTCCTGGCCATCTTCGACCATATTAACAGAGGACCCATGGTTAGGTAAGGGATTGGCCTGGACATTGGGACTTGGGTCGGAATCTTTGAAGGTTAGAAGTTTCGCCCGGATTAGCCTTTGGACCTCGGTTTTAAGAGCAAGGCAATGCTCAACATCGTGCCCAGGTGCTCCTTGGTGAAAGGCGCAAGTCAAGTCATGTCGGTACCAAGGAGGTAAGATATCTGGTGTACGGGGTGGTGCCCTGACCTGGACAAGGTTTTTTGTGAGTAATGCAGGGAGCAAGTCAGCATATTTCATCGGGATTGGATCAAATGTTGTTCTTTGGCGATTTTGTTGGTGATATGGTTGTTGAGGGGTTTGTGGGCGATTTTGTTGTTGAGGGTATGATGATTGTGGGCGAGGCTGTTGGAAATTTTGTGGGTAATTTTGTGGGTAATGAGAGGGTGGTCTTTGAGGTGTTTGGAAATTTTGTGTTACGGGTGGTGAAACATTGGCAATGTGTGGGTAAGTTGGGTACTGCAACTGGGGTCCTCCGTAGGCGACCATACCTACCTCTTGCTCCTTCTTCCTCGGATAGCTACTTCCGAACCTCTTAGCATTGTTAACAGGGGCAATTTCCTTCACTAACCGTCCTTCCCGGACACCTTCCTCGATTCTCATCCCCATTCCTACCATCTCGGTGAAGTCATTGGGAGCGCTTGCAACCATTTTCTCATAGTAGAAAGGACTAAGTGTGTTAAGGAACAGCTTGGTCAATTCTTTTTCTTCTAATGGAGGGCGAATCTGCGCAGCCAACTCTCTCCATCTTTGTGCATATTCTTTGAACGACTCCTTCTCCTTCTGAGTCATTGCCCTGAGCTCATCTCTATCCGGGGCCAGATAAGAATTGTACTTGTATTGTTGTATAAAGGCATTTGCAAGGTCATTGAAAGTACGGATGTCAGCACCATCCAAATCCATGTACCATCTCATAGCAGCGCCGGTCAAACTGTCCTGGAAGTAATGAATCAGAAGCTTGTCGTTGTCTGTTTGCGTGGACATCTTCCTCGCATACATCACCAGGTGTGCCTTGGGACAAGAATTTCCTTTGTACTTCTCGAAATCTGGGACTTTGAATTTATGCGGGACTACCACATTGGGAACTAGACATAACTCATGAGCATTCGAGCCGAACAACTCTTTTCCCCGAAGAGCCTTCATTTCCCTTTGCATCTCATTATACTTATCCTGCAGATCGTCCACCCTGTCGAAAGCTGCGACACTTTCGGTATGAAAAATAGGTCCCTGATCCTGAACTGTGTGTACTAGAGGCGCGGAATAGGTCATCGCTGCTTGGGGAAAAGGCAGGCCGGGTTGAGGAACCGGTGTTGATTGTTGAACGAAGGGAAGCGGAACTTCTGTTACAGCGGGTTGGAGACTTTCACTAGCCGGGGGAGGCATTCCCCATGTACAGCCCGGAGGCATAAACAGTGGTTGGGAAACTGCAGTGGAGAGTGGAGTGGTGCTTACAAACGGTTGTTCTACAGCAGCAGCAGCGGACTGAGAACCCTGAGCAGCCAAAAGAGAACTCATCATTTCTGTTAATCTGTCCATCCCTTCTCGCAGACTGGCGACCTCTTCCCGAAGGTTCTGATTTTCCTGCTCGACAAGATCCATCTTCCTCCTCTGATTAGCTCGAGTATTGTAAACGCGAGTAGACTTGCGAAGAATTCGTCGGGCCACTTTCTTCAACAGCGGCTGATTAACCCTTTATTGATGAACAAAGTATGAGACTCGATTTTGAAACTATGAATGCAGGATGATACATGATTATGTAAAAAAAAGGAAAAGAACAAATTATTATCGAAGGACTTGTTAGATCAATTGTAAACGTCATAAACTGAACACTTCACTAAAGCATTGAAATATTACAAAGAGTTTTTTTTTGTTTACAAGTCAAGCGATTTTGGAAGCTAAAATCTAAGCATAAGGTCCTGAGGACTTCAAACTCAAACTCCCGGAGCAGATGGATCCTCGGAATCTGAATGTGCACTAGAGATCGAATCCATAAACCTCCTCTTCCTCCTAGCGTCTTGGCGGAGCAAAGCATCCTTCCGACGAAGCAAGTCATCCTTCTCAATTATCTTCTGGTTCTGGACGAAAAGCTCATGGTTCTGCTGGGCTAGCTTCCCTTTCAAGGTCTCATGCTCGAGCTCGAGTTCCTGGTATCTCCTCTTCCAGGTTTCCTTCTCTTGTTTTTCTTTGGTTAGCTGCTCCTGAAACTCCTCCTTGGTGTCAAAAGGGATAGGCAGGGATGATGGTGGGATGGTGGAGGATAGGTATCTAGGTAGGTGGTAGGGTAGGCCAAAACTCATGGTCCTATCAATGACCCACTGAGTATAGGATTCATGCACATAATCAAACTTCTTCCCTAACTGACTTCTGTTAGGCCTGCGGATGGCGCTCCAAGCTCGTGCAAATCTCTCTCTCCTGTTTGTGTGGTCTTCATGATAAAGATAGAACTCACTAGTCAAGGCAAGATTGTTTGGTTTTGTTCTCATCGGGTACCCAAACTGTCGACGGGCTAGAAGAGGGTTGTAGCTAATCCCGCCACGCATACCAAGAAGAGGTACGTTGGGGTATTCACCACAACTGACAATGATTTCCCCCACGTCACAAGCTGCCTGATACCAAACTATATCTGAGGGATGGAGGGCCATGATTCTTTGGGACCAAGGAAGATCTTCAAGGTTAGCTTTGAAAGTATGAGTTTGAGGTAGGTGGGAGATGAACCATTTGTAAAGCAGTGGTGCACAGCAAAGAATGGTTCCACGGCAGGCTAGGGTACGGTCATGGATGGAGTGGTAAGTATCAGCTAGTAGTGTGGGTACAGGATTCTTGGAGAGGAAGATTTTGATGGCATGGATATCGATGAAGTTGTCAATATTTGGAAAGAGTACAAGGCCATATATAAGGAGGGCTAGGGTGGAATGGAAGGCATAAGTGCTAGCTGCTTCAGCGAATATGAAGGCTTGTTGGTAGAGGAAACGGGTGGGAAGACCTTGGAGGCCTCCTTTGGTGGTAAGGTTTGCTTGGATGACGGAGGTTTCGAGATGGAGAGCGGCTGCGATGTCGGAGGGTTTAGGGGTAGGTTCAAGACCGTGGAATGGTATCTTGTCTGGCACAGGTAAACCGACTAGGTAGGAGTACTCTTCAAGTGTGGGAACAAGCTGATAATCAGGAAAGGTGAAGCAATGGTAGAGTGGGTCATAGAACTGAACCAAAGTCTCTAAGCATCCCTCCTCAACATTTACTCTCAGGATACTAAGCAACCTCCCATGATGAGCTTGAAAATCCGTAGGATCACTTACTAAAGACCCTAGCTCCCTTAATTTTGACAAATCTGGTTTCTTGAAAAGATACTTCTTAGTGCTTCTTCGTGGAATGTCCATATCTACAATGTTTACAAAAAGTTTGTTTAAGTCCTTCGATGTTTTGGATGAAAAAGAAAAGAGTTTATGCATGGATGCATGTATGCATGATTATGCTAAAGAGCGGAGAAAACATGGTGAGTTTAGGTCCATAATGTTGGAGTCAAAGGTAAACACGCCATTTGGTAAGGACTATGGTTTCACATGCACCTGTATCACGGGTTCTACCAAGTTCCCAAAGTCCTCAACCCCTTCCAAATATCGTCGGGTTACGAGATTGACTCCCGATCCAATAATATTTGTAAGAAAGTCTCGTTTGAGTGTAGTATCGCGTATCAACTAATTCAAGATTACTCTTGGTTAGCCACCGCACTACGTCCTAAAAGGCCAAGATGGGTTAAAGGTAACTAAAGGTCCTCAACTTCATAGGTCACTTGAAAATATCAATGCCGGACACGACTTACTCATGCCAACATAGTAATACCTCCAAGATTCCTCCATTGAGTGGGGTTATCACATGTGCCACATCCGAAATTTACCCTCGGAAAGACACTTTGATTATACCACCGTCCTATCTTATGTTTCCCTCAAGTCCGGGTGTAGGACTTATCTCACCTCTCACGTAAAATAATAAACACTTAAGCACTTATTTACAATTTACAAATAATCATAAAGATAAAGAAAAGCAAGATAGGTCTAACCCACTTAGGACATTGTCCCCAGTGAAGTCGCCATTTTTGTCGCGGTGATTTTCGGAGATCAAGCTATTTAATTAGCGTTGACTCGCATTTTTGAGATCACCACCGATCTTTTATTTTTTCCAAGGAAAAGGGGAAAAGTTCGAATAAACCCTAAATTTTTAGAGATCAAAGGTCTGGGGGTTGGTTACGCAAAGGGAAGGTATTAGCACCCTAAACGTCTATAGTATTCTATAGGAACCTCTTATTTTCATTTTATCTTTATGCTAAAATTGATTACTTGTTTGTAAATAAATGCTTAAGTGTGAGAAAGGATTAAGGTGATGAGTTTAAAAGAAAGAAAATGTTTTGGTTATTTTTATTGATTTTTTTGTTTAGTTGGTTTGGAAGGACAAAGTCCTTTGCCTACATACCCAAAATGGGATCAAAACCGATGTAGTTCGGGTTAAAACTGAGTGATTTGTTTGATTGATTTTAAAGCTTAAAAATTATTTTGAGAAAGATAAGAGGCCGAAATGGCGTAGAAGGATAAAGATGTGAGTTTGATTGATTTTACTTTGAAAAAAAAAAGGTTTGAAATAATTAAAATTGATTGAAATTGTTTTTTTTGAAGAAATTGTAGGAATTAATTGACTTGAAAATGAAATTTGACTGAGAAAAAGATTTTTTTGGCTTTTTATTATTTGAAATGTTTTTGGTTTTTGATTAAGTTAATTAACTAAAATAAACTAAGTGCGGGAGTTTTCTCACAAAGACGTTGAAGCAAAGTGAGATCCCCTTTTCCTCGGATACGTTCGTTACTTTTGCGTTTTAAACATAAAGCGGAATAAATAAATGTGTGTGTCGGTGCAATATTCTCATTTATATTTACATTGTTCCTAAATACATTCTAAGTATCAATAATGAAATAATAACAATAAAGCAATAAATAAAGAAAAATAAATTGCGAGTGCATAAAAAATAAATAAATATGCAAAATAAACAAAAATAAATAAAAAATGCATGAAATGGATTTTACATTAAGCAAACATGCTGCATGAAATAAGAAAGAAAAATAAAAAAAATGCATTGGAATAAATAAAGAATAAAGATGTATGATGTGCAAGGCATTAAATAAATATGTTGCATAAATAAATAAAAGAAAATAAAAGAATGCATGACAATAAAAAGAAAAATAGAAATAACAATAAAATGCATGAGATACTGAAATATAGAAGCTATGAAATAAAGTGCATGAAATGGATGGAAATTAAAAAATAAAAAGCAAGAAATAATAAAAAGAAAGAAAATAAAAATAGAGAAGGAAGGGGGGTGCTGGAAGTGAGAAAACTGATCAAATTAAAAGAAATAGGCCCAAAATGCATTGGGCCAACGTACTCTGATCTGGGCCGTCTGATTAATCAGATGGCCCTGATCTGATCACAAGGGGAATAAGCCTGAACCGTATGATTTAAATCAAGTGGTCTGAGGGGGCGAGGGTGCACGCTAACGCGTACACCCACACACACAGAATCAGGGAGGGGTATTTAAACCCTTTCCCTTCTCATTTCCTCTCATTTCACAATTTCTTTCTCACTCTTCTTTCCCTCTCTAGTCCGCCCCTCTCTCCCTCTCTCCTCTCTCTCCTCAAAGTTCTTCAGAAATGAAGAACAGGGATGAATCTTCATCCCTTCCGGCGAGCCACCACCATGGAACCCAGATTCCGGCGGTGGTTGGCGGCGGCCAACACGGCGGCGCCACCGCCGGAATCCCAAAACAACCCAAAATTAAAACTTTCTTTGTTAAAACGACTCCTCTCCCTCTTCTGAGTCTATATCTAGCCCTCAAAACACAAAAAGATTAACAGAAATGCGCAGATCGGATTTCAAAATTTTAGAGAAAAAAAGTTTCTATTCCTACCCTTTTTCGTTTGTTCTTGGTCCTTTTGTGCTAGCTAGGCTTTGTGTGTGTGTGTTGTTTTAGGGTTCCGTTTTTTTTTGGGTTTGGTGAAGGAGGTGGTTTTTGGCCGTGTAGGTTATGATGGTAGGGTGGCTGGATTTTTGCGGTGGTGGTTCGGAGGAGGGAGAGGGCGTGTGGCTGGTTTGGGTTGTGGGGAGGGTTTAGTTGTTTTGTGTTTTTTTTTTTGTGGGTAGTAGAAAAATAAGAGTTTTTTTTTTGGTTAGAAAATTTTGATTGTGTTCTTTTTTGTTGTCTTTTGTGATTCTGCCTTAATGAAAATCCTCCCCTTTGATTCAAGATTTCTTCCTCATTATATAGGCAGATTTGAATCTTATGTGATGATTAACAATGGGAAGAAAATCTTTGCCTTTCTGAATTTGTGAAGGATTGTGTGAAGCAATGAACAAAAGGAACAGTGGAGAAGGCAGAAAAAGAAATGATGGAGATGCAGGAACAGTGTACAGTATACACTGTACACGGTAATGACTTTGACCCATAAAAAATAACTAAAGAAAGAATTTAAAAAAAGATAATAATAAAAAGGAAATAATTAAATAGTAATAATAATGATAATAAAAAAGATAATAATAAAAGGAAATAATTAAATAGTAATAATAATGATAATAAAAAAGATGATAATAAAAAGGAAATAATTAAATAGTAATAATAATGATAATAATAATAATAATACAATGGAATAAATGAACAATAAATGAAAACTGAGACTAAAAAGTAAAATGAAAAAAAAATAAACATAAAAAAAAGATAACAAGTGACCCTAAAACGAAACGAGAAAAAAATGAGGTATTTTAAAATACCTTTCTGCCGAAATTTCGTCTGAAACGACGAGAATTTCTGGCTTAAAAGGACGAGAAAAACAAAAACGAAAATTGGTCAAAAAATGGGGTATGACAGATACCAACTGAAATTGTTTGTTAAGCAATTTTAGCATTTGATACCAAAACAGAAAATCACATTTTTATATTGATGACTTTGGGAGGGATAAAGTATAAACTTTCAAAGCATTAATCATCATTGCCCAGGGTTATACTTATCAGATTCTGACCAAACATTAGATTTCTATCAGATTCAGAAGTCAGAAAATCCAGGTCTGAACCTTCAGACTCTGAAGTTTTTCAGGCTTAACTGTCTTCAGACTCTCAAACATGAGTGTCTGATAAGTCTTAGCTTCTGATGAACTCATAATCAAGGTTTTCATTCAAATTCAAGCATATTTCTCAAGAGATAAAGTGCATGTTCAGATTCTTTTTAATAAAATTGAATCTTTCTTCTGTTAGGGGTTTTGTGAATATGTCAGCCCATTGATGATCAGTATCAATGAACTGGATATCTAAAACACCCTTCTGAACATAATCTCTTATAAAATGATGTTTTATTTCTATATGCTTGGTTCTAGAATACAGAATTGGATTTTTAGACAGACAAATTGCAGCAGTATTATCACAATAAATAGGAATATTATCTGCATGAATCTGATAATCCTCTAATTGATGTTTCATCCAGAGCAGTTGTGTGCTACAACTTGCAGCTGAGATGTATTCTGCTTCTGCTGTTGACAAAGCAATGGTTGCTTGTCTTTTGCTGGCCCAGGATATCAGATTTTCACCAAGAAACTGACAGTTTCCACTGGTGGACTTTCTTTCAATCTTGTCCCCAGCATAATCAGCATCACAAAATCCAACTAGCTTATAATTCAGAGATTTCTTATGCAGAAGTCCCAAATTAGTTGTTCCTTTCAGATACCTAAAGATTCTCTTGAAAACAGTCATATGAGATTCTCTAGGATCTAACTGGAATCTAGCACACAGACATACACTAAACAAAATATCTGGCCTAGAAGCAGTTAAGTATAAAAGAGAACCTATCATACCTCTATACAGCTTCTGATATACTTTTGAGCCATTGTCCTCTTTGCTTAAGGTGCAGGTAGGATGCATAGGTGTTGTCATTAGATTGCAATCATCAAGCTTGAACTTCTTCAGAAGCTCCTTTGTGTATTTTGACTGATGAACATAAACACCCTCTTTTCATTGGTTGATTTGAATTCCCAAAAATAATTTCAACTCTCCCATCATGCTCATTTCAAATTCATCCTGCATTAACTTTGAAAACTCTTTGCAAAGGGAGGCATTAGTAGAACCAAATATGATATCATCAACATATATTTGCACAATTAAGATTTCTTTCTTAACAGTTTTTCTAAAGAGTGTATTATCAACTTGACCTCTTACAAAATCATTTTTAATCAAGAAGTTGCTTAGTCTTTCATACCAAGCTCTAGGAGTTTGTTTCAGACCATACAAAGATTTCTTAAGTTTAAACACAAAATCTGGATTTTTTACATCTTCAAAACCAGGAGGTTGTTTTACATACACTTCTTCAGTAATTACACCATTTAAGAAAGAACTCTTAACATCCATTTGGTACAAGATGATATCATGATTAACAGCATAAGAAAGAAGTAACCTGATTGCTTCCAGTCTTGCAACTGGAGCAAAAGTCTCAGTGTAATCAATTCCTTCTTGCTGGCTGTAGCCTTGAGCTACCAATCTTGCCTTGTTTCTGATCACTTCTCCTTGTTCATTGAGCTTGTTCCTGAACACCCATTTTGTTCCAATGATGTTCTTATGATCAGGTCTTGCAACAAGATCCCAGACATCATTCCTTTGAAACTGGTTCAGTTCTTCTTGCATTGCTACAATCCAGCCATCATCTGCAAGTGCTTCATCAGCTGTTGTGGGCTCAATCATGGATAGCAGGCCAAGCATAGACTCATTCTGACTGAATGCTGATCTTGTCTTCCTTGGACTATTCTTGTTCCCAATGATCAGCTCCTCAGGATGTGAAGACTTGTATTTGAAAGAGGTTCTGGGTGGATTAGCTTCTGAAGAACCATCAGGGATTTGTTCAGAACCATGTTGGTCTTGATTTGCTTCAGGAGTAGTGTCATTATCAGAGAGTTTCTCAGACTCTTCATCATTTCCAGCTTCTGAACCTTCTTCAGACTCTGAACTGGGTTCAGCTTCTGAAGGTTCTTCTGAGAGTTTGAAATCTACAAAACTCTCAACCAGCTCTGGTATTTCATTACCAGGCTTCTTATCATCAAATCTAATATGTATAGCTTCTTCAACAACATGTGTTTCAGAATTATACACCCTGTATGCTTTGGATCTCTCTGAGTATCCTAAAAGGTACCCTTTTGAGCCTTAGCATCAAATTTCTTTAGGTAGATCTTATTGTTCAGTATGTAGCAAGTACAACCAAACTGATGAAAATAAGAGATACTTGGTTTTCTTCCTTTAAAAAGTTCATATGCTGTTTTATTTAGAATAGGTCTGATATAGATTCTGTTCTGAATATAACATGCTGTGTTTACAGCTTCTGCCCAAAAGTACTTACCAATTTTGGATTCATGGATCATGGTTCTGGCCATCTCTTGTAAAGACCTGTTCTTCTCTCTACAACTCCATTTTGTTGTGGAGTTCTAGGAGATAAGAACTCATGGAGAATTCCATGATCTTCACAAAAATTTTCAAAAGGTTCATTTTGAAATTCCCCACCATGATCACTTCTGACTTCTAAAATTTTCAAATCAGTTTCATTTTGTACTTGTTTGCAGAATTTGAAAAACACATCATATGTTTCATTTTTAGTTCTAAGGAACTTAACCCAAGTCCACCTACTATAATCATCAACAATTACAAGCCCATACTTCTTCCCATTGATTGAAGCTGTTCCAACAGGACCAAACAAATCAATGTGAAGGAGTTCTAAAGGTTTTGAGGTGGAAACAATATTTTTAGATTTAAAAGAAGTTTTTGAAAACTTTCCAATTTGGCATGCACTGCACAGTGCATCTGAGTGATAATCAATTTTAGGTAGGCCTCTAACCAACTGTAACTTGCTAAGCTTAGAGATGAGTCTCCAGTTAGCATGTCCCAGCCTTTTGTGCCAAACCCATTTCTCATCACTCACAGATAGAAGGCAAACTACCTTCTGCTGAACCAATTCAGAAAAATTGATTTTGTACACATTGTTTTTCATGTTTCCTTTGAACACTACAGACTTATCATTGTTGTTAATTACAGTACAGGTGTTCTTATTGAACAAGACTTCATAATTACTATCACATAATTGACTTATGCTAAGTAAATTATGTCTAAGTCCATCGACAAGCCAAACATTATCAATGTACAGGGAAGAATTACTTATCTTACGAGTACCAATGATCTTTCCTTTCTGACTTCCTCCAAACCCGACAGTTCCTCCCTCTTTCAGAGTCAGGGTTTGGAACATAGACTTGTCTCCTTTCATATGATGCGAGCATCCACTGTCCAGGTACCAGGACCTTTCCTTTTCCCAGGATGACAAGCATATCTGCAATAGAAATGATCTCAGACTTAGGTACCCAGATTTTCATGGGTCCTTTGGGGTTAGTCCTGAAAGGTTTTGGCTTTTTCATCTTGTGTCTGAAGTTATGATATTCAGACTTGTTCTGATACTTTGGATATGAATCATTGTATCTTGAATAAGTCTGAGTTCTAGAACCTGAGTTCTTCAGAACCTGAGTTCTCAAAGGTCTGGACTCAGATTTCTTCAGAACCTGAGACTTGAAAGTCTTTGGTTCTGATTTGTTTAGAGTCTGAACCATTGAGTACTTTGGTTCTGATTTCTTCAGAACTCTAATTTTGTTTGCTTCAGACACAAGGCAAGCCTCAGTTTTACCTTTCTTAAAACAATCAGAAGCAGAAGATAGATTGGCTTGCTTTTGCTTGCTTTTCTTGACATTCTAAGATTGAAAATGTTTTGCATTGACTTGTTTAGTAGTTTTTGAAGTTTTCATAAACTCAGTCTTAGAAAATTTTGAGTTTGAATTCTTCAGACTCTGAGACTTACTAGTTTCAGGTTCTGAACTCTTCAGACTTTGAACATTTTCAGGTTTAGAGTCTGATTTTCTCTTACTCTTGGGCTTACGACCTTTTGGCTTAGATTTAGGCAAGGTTTTAACATCTGCCTTCATCTTACCCTTAGGTTCAGAAGCCTTAGAGTCTGAGTAGTTCAGAACTTCAGACTCAGTCTCAGTTTCTGCTGATTTTTGTTTCTCAGAATTATCAGAAGTAGGCACAAAGCATATTTCATTGCCATTCAAAATATTTCCAGAACAACAAGGTGTGTTTGATTCATTTGAAAGATTGAATGAATCATTGTTAAATCCAATACCTTCACCTTTGTTTTTGTAAATACTATAAATCATAGAAGCAACTTTACTTCTATTGATACCAGTTAAAATGAAGTCCTGAAGAGCAATTTCATGTTCATTAGGAATTGCTTCAGGTTTCTTATGAGCCTCATCTCTGAGTTCTTGAACTTCTTCATCAAACTCAATTATCTGATTCTGAAGTTTAAGATTTTCCTCAGACAGCAAGTTAGTTTTATTTTTCAAAGATTTTATTTCTCCTAACTTGCTTTTGAGACGACTCATCAGATCTTTAACTGTTTCAATTAATTCAGATCTAGTGAGTTCAGAATATACCTCATCTTCTTCATCTGAATCTGAACAAGATTCTACATCAGAAAATGCAGTTGCCATCAAAGCTAGGTTTGCTTCCTCTTCATCAGATTCAGACTCATTGTTCAGATCATCCCATGTTGCCATGAGACTCTTTTTAAGTTTGTTTCTGAAGTTACTGGACTTTGAGCTGGACTTCTTTGCTTTCTCTTTAGACTTTTCCTTCTCAAGATCAGGACAGTCAGCAATAAAATGCCCAGGCTTCTTGCAGTTGTAGCAGCCCTTCTGATCTTTCCTCTTTGAACTAGATCCTCTAAAGTTACTGCTTCTGTTAGAGAATTTTTTCTTTCTATTCATTAGATACTGAATTCTTTTAGAAAGCATTGCAAGCTCATCAGCATCTGAATCTTCTTCAGAATTTCCCTCAGGAAATTCTTCATCAGACTCAATAGCTTTCAAAGCTTTAACAGGCTTTCTTTTAGATTTCAGTGCTATTGATTTTGGTTCTCTAACAGACTCATCCTCATTGAGTCCCAGTTCATGCACCTTGAGGGAGCTTATAATATCCTCAATACTTAAAGTATTCAGATCCTTAGCTTCCTCAATAGCAGTCACTTTAGGTCTCCATTTAGATGGCAGACTTCTAAGGATTTTGTTCACATGATCAGCTGTGGTATAACTCTTCTTCAGAATCTGAAGTTCAGAAACCAGAGTCTGAAATCTTGAGAACATTGTCTCAATATTTTCATCCTCTTTCATTCTGAACAATTCATATTGCTGAACAAGAATGTTTGCCTTAGCTTCTCTAACTTTTTTATTACCTTCATAGTTAGAGCAGAGGGATGTGAAGATGGCCTTTGCTGTAGACTTGTCACTCAGCTTCTGATACTCAGTGTGAGGTAAGGAATCCACAATGATTCCTCTCACATTGTGATGCTTTCTATATATTTTTCTTTCTGCATCACTCAAAGCCCTTCTGGTGACAGCAACACCTTCTTCATCAACTGGAATTGTGATTCCATCTTCAATAATGTCCCATAGTGAATCATCAATGCCAATTATATGACTGTACATTTTACTCTTCCACAGGAGAACTTCTCATGATCACCGGTAAACATTGGGGGTTTATTGTGTGACCTGGATTTTCTATCATCAATACCATAGTCATATTGTACAGAAGTATGTCTACCACCAGGAGGAGGTGAACCACTAGATGACATGTTTTTCTCAGGATCAAGACTGACACACTGTTAAGTGTTAATATCAGAATCGGAGCTTTGATACCAACTGAAGGTGACAAAAACACACAAGAAGGGGGGGGGGGGGTTGAATTGTGTGGACTCAAAAACTTGGTTTCTTTTCTTCTCAAAACTTAAGACAAGTTCAGAAGCTGGTTCTGAACCTTTATCAAAGATTAAATGCAGTTGATTAAAAACAAAGAGAGAAGAAAAGAGAGGACACACAATGTTTTTATACTGGTTCCTTCCACAAGTTGGAAGTAGTCCAGTCCCCTTGTTACTAACAAGAGATTTTAACTATAATCAGATGATTACAATTGCTCAACCACAAAGGAAGAGACTTCCAGTTGCTCAACCACAAAGGAAGAGGCTTCTAATGCTCAAGACACTAAGTCAAGAGGCTTCCCAATGCTCAGACACAAAGTACTGAGACTTCCTGCTCAGACCACAAAGGAATGAGGTTACAACTTGCTCAAAACACTAAGTAATGAGACTTAAGATGCTTAGCACGCAGACTAAGACTTAGACCAAACTAAATTACAAGAAAGTAAGTTTGGGTTGAACAGTTGATAAAATATCAGAGGTGTTCTCTTAATACAACACAGGGTAAGACTCTTAACCTTAAGAAATTCTAAGATACAAAGATTGAAAGAATTTCTAAGTGTTTAGTGAACTGCAATTTCTGGACAGCAAAACAGAGCAAGTTTCAGACAGTTTTTGTTCCAAGAGTCTTAGCATTTTTCTTCTTCAGTTATTCTTCCTTTTATAGAGGGAATTAGAGCTGTTGAAGATTTGCAGAAATTCAGCAAAGAGCCGTTGCAAATTGAGAGCTAGGATAGCTGAAATTGTGTGCTGAACTTTGCAGAAAACCAGAGCTGTAACATCCCGCCTAAGACTCGAATATTATTAATGTTGAGATGATGTATCAGAAGTGTTTTAAGTAAAGGGCAAATTGGTAAATTGTCAGTTAATGGGTTTATTTATATGGCAAGTGTAATATCCCGCTTATAAGTATCGGTTAATAGTGCTAGAAACTTGTTAAGCAAGAATGGCAAACTTGTAATAAGTGGCATGGCATTTTAGTAATTATTTGAAAAGAGGAGATTGTTTAAGAAGAAGAACAAGATATTTTCTTGTTCATTTCCTTCTTCTTTCACTCACTCAAATCAGCTCTCTTCCTCTCCCTTTTCTCTCTACTCTCACGCCTCCTCTCCCTCTCCTTCACTCATCAAGATTTCATTCCAATTCATGTGAGGAAGAGTTAGCAAGCTTGTGGGGAAAGCTAGAGCAAGGGAAAGAATCAAGAGAAGAGAATAGAGGAGCAAGCTTGGGTTTATGATTAGAAGCTTGGCAAGGATTAAAGCTAGCATCAAGGTGAGCTCCCTAGGGGTTTTAGAACCCACTTTGAAAGTTTTGTAGAGTTTTGTTCATTTTGAGCTAAGTTTAGAAATTGTGCTCTAATCTCTTATGCTTACAAATTCCTTGATGAATCATGTTTAAAACTATCAATTTGTATTAGAAATTCATTCCTTATATTGTATGATGCCTGGATATGCTTAGATATGTCAAAATGGTGGAAAAATCACACTTTTAACTAGTTTTGAACTGTCATTTTCGCCCGGCGAACTCGGGGCGAGATTATAGCGATTTTCAGCATTTTTCCCTGCTTCATTTCGCCTCCACTTCGCCTCAGGGTCGCTCAGCGAGATCAGGCAGACAGCTCAGGTCTGTTATGGTTCGTTCTGGGTGCTGTATACGCGTTCGGCGAGGCTTTTAGTAACCGTTTTCAAAGAGAACTTAAATTTCTATGGAAAACACCATTCTTGACATATCCGGAAGGTTGTTTAAACATTTAAGGAATGGATGATTAAGGATTTGGAAAAGCATTGGAGATGTAAGAATAAACTTATTTAAGCTATGGAACCTTTCCAACAATTAAGTGATGGCTTATGATAACGATAAGCCTGTGATCATAGATTCATATGATATAGATTGGGAGATTAGTTTCCTTAAGAAATGCATTAAATATGCATAAGCTCATAGCAAAATATTAGAAGTACTTTCAAGTACATAAGTTAAGGAATTATGGGAATGAGAATGCACCTAGTGTACCAAGTTTCAGATGCACTCAATTAAGCGTGCGTATGCACAAAGAATGATTTAATGTTCAAAGTCAAGGACCTATTTATAGGTTAGATATTTAAGAATGATTTACTTAAAGAATGCATCAGATATGCATAGATTCAGTTGGTGTATCAGATATACACATATCAGTTAAATTAATTATCAGAATATGTATATTATATACAACAGGAATAATAATAAATAATCAGGATAAACTTTGTGTCTTCTGTGCTCTCGACCAGTTAGAGAGGACAGGGGGTTTCAGCATTGCTGGAACGGGCAGAAACTTTCCGCGAGGATAACCACACAGAGTTATAGTGTGTCTTCTGTGTTCTCGCCAGTTAGAGCACAGGGGGTTCCGGATTCAGCTGGAACGGGCAGGAATCTTCCGCGAGGATAACCACACACTCAGGCAAGAGGAGTCCGGTGATTAGCCTGATATGATAGGAATTTTCACCGGTTATCAGGGGAATGTGCTTCGGGGTTACTCCACCCGGGGGCATTCCGTAAAATGAACCCAGATAATATTGTTTGTTCAACGCTAACAGCTAACATAAAGACATGTATCAGTTAATATTTTTATTATGTTATCAGGCAGAGATAGTTATCAGGTATCAGTTATCAGGCGGTGATCCTAGGTTTCCCCTCGATCACCCAGTTATCAGGATATAGTCTAGATCTCATGACTATTCAGTATCAGATTCAGACAGTGATCCTAGGTTTCCCCTTGATCACTAGTTTAGCAGGATGTAGTTCAGTTTATAACTACACAGTTTAGCAGGAACAGTCAGGTAACCCTCTATGGGTAAGGTTGAGACTTGGCGATCATAGGTATCCCCAAGATTGCCGAGGTAGGCACGGCGACCCTAGGTTCCCCGTGGTTGCCAACAGTAGGTAGGGTAGGAGCTCACTGAGACATTATGTCTCATCCCTATCCTTCTGGTGCAGGTTATCAGGTAGCCAAGTGGTTTACAGATGAAGATCTTTAGGAAGATGCTGGATGGAGTGCAGATGCTCGTCAAGTTCAAGCTCAGGAGGTTGACAGATTACCTATGTATATGAGAATGTAATTGTAAATGATATTTGGATATTTGTATAAACGAGCTATTTGTACTCATTCAGTAGTTATATCTTGTATTTATTATTGAAAATTTTAATGTACCCAGTATCAGATTAATACGCATGCTAAATATTCTAGATAGTTTAGTATGGGTGTTACAATTGGTATCAGAGAAGGTCGATTCAGACCGTGCCTTGGGTCATTAAAGTTTCAATAAAAGTAGTGGGACCATTGGGTTCCGGATGTTGTTCTAAATGTCACATCTAGTTGAGCCTGATCAACTCAATCTAGTATATGGCAGTTAGGGTATATGTCCGAGAGCTGAATGTGACCAAGGAGGAATGAAGTGTATGAAGGGCGAAGATTAAGGTGACAGAATGTTAAGACGGAATTGGCGAAGAAGTATTCATGCCAAATGGACTATAAGTAACGAAGCCTGTCAGTGGTAAAGTTCAGAAACATAAAGGATATTTAAGAATAAGGTGAAGCACCTCAACCTTGTTGGACGCGTCGTAGGATGATACCTCGTCTGCGGAAGACTTACGGATTAAGAAGTTATGGAATACTCTAAGGAATGACATGGAACCTTAACGGGAACCGCAGTTCGAGAAGTTGAAGTGAAGTGTGGATTGAGTGTCAATTTTGAGTACAGAGTTAAGGAATTGTGGTACCAAACCTAGAGACTCAAAATGAGGAATTATCGGTATAGATAGAGTGCTGAGAACCAAACTCCAATCGGATGAGATTTTAATGTTCAGGCAGTTAAGGGAATAAATTGTGGATTAAGAGAATTATCTGGACAATGGAGCTAACCACTCAAGTGTGGTCTTTGAGCATGAAACGCAAGTAGGATTAACCCCGGCAGATCAGCCGCATCTCCCGAACCATAAATGCTAGATTTGAGAATTAAGAAAAGAAGTTGGTATGCAACCTAAGAACTAAGATGGATGGTTAAGTGTTGATAATAAGACCCGTTGCATATCGAGGCGTGAATCAGATATTCATGTGTGTTTTATTAGTAATAAGATTGGAAATAAGCTAAGTTTAACTGAAATTTTATTCAACGAAAGGTGTATATTAAATGATCAGTCATTGTGATTTAGTGAACTGATGGACGAATAAGGTTGAATTTCCCTCGATTGGACGAAGAAGGTAAGTTCAAGATAACACAAGGTTATAGTAGACCAGTGATGAAGGATGATCGGGATTACAGCCGAGAAATTATGTTGAGATATTATATACGGCGGATCGTCTTGAACATGAAATTCTAGGATTGAGGTAAATGCTAAGGAGTTGTATGTACCCCTTTGAAGAGGTTCCTTCCACAAACATTATAGAACAGAAAGAGATAACCTCGTGTTGATAAGTTTCCGAGGGCAGTAATAAGGTATAGATTTGAATTGTGAATACAATAACGAGTTACTGGGGGAATCCAATAGATCGTGATAATGTGCAAAAGTTTAAGATCGATTAATCGGGCACTCGAAGAAACGCAACCTATGTTGGGCGTTCTAGAGAACCGGTAAGAATTTGGAACTTTTCAGGACGGATTGTTCCGTAGAAACTCAAGGGTAACTTAAGGGACATGATAGAGCTAAGGAGACCAAAGTTGTCCCGGGAAGATTATGGGTATGAAATCACTACGATAAAGATATGAACCTTCAGAAGCCGTAAGTGGGTTTTAGAAGTTGCCACGAACGAATGTGCATGAATTTAAGCTGCCTCAGATATACTTCCAGTCGGGTTACTGCAATGTTTAATGATTACACATGAAGAGCTAACCAAGAGATGGTTACCGAATTCAGGATGTGGAAAGTAAAGTTGGAAACAGAATGTAAGCCGTTTGACCGGAGCATTATTGGGCTCGAAGTAGTTGCTAAAGACCGTTTACAGGTTCTGGCATAATTTCATGAAAGTAAGTATATGGCCCTTGTACGAAAGGAAAAGTAAAGTTAGGAGTTGACCAATCCGTAAGTTAAGATGGTTTAACCTACAAGAGAAGTGATACCGTTAGACAAATTTGTTACAGTGATTACAAAGTGATAGAGTAAAATGATTGATCGATGGAATTTTATGTGATAATAGTGAAGTCTTCCTACGATGCCAACTCGAGTGTTAAAAATCAGAGTGGCGCAGCGGAGTGGTAATCCAAGAGTGATATAATGAACAACGCTAAGCTGAGGCTTAGAGTATGAGAAGATGTTAAGTGCTTAATTCCTATTATACGGGATAGTAGTAAGTATAAGCGACTTGCACATATCAGGAGTTCTAATGGAAAGTTATGGAAGTTAAGTTGATAGATATTTTAAACCTTGAAATCCATGAGGGATGAAATAATTGAATAGAGGTCTTGATCAGATACGACAACGCAATGGCGAGTGAGTTTAATTCCATGTTGTAACAATGTCATGTTAACCTATATTAGCCGAAGATTTCGGAAGTCTTGAACTTAATGTTCACCAGTAAAGGAAGGAGAACTTTTACGTAGATTTAAAGTTACTCGTAGTCCCCAGTAAAAAGGGCTGCGTAATTTCAGGATTATGACTAAAGGATTAAAGACTGAGTGTACTATTGGGTAGCAACCAAGTAGAGTTTTCTGTTGAAAATAAGGATCTTGAATTCGACGTCCTGGACGAGAAATAAGTTAGTGAAACCAGTGAATCGTAACCATAAATTTACATGATAGGTTGTTGTATACTTAAGAATAAACATGAGTAACATTGGCGGGGCAAACCTGGCAAGCCAGTTGAAAGGCAAATCCCGGATGTTACGAAATGATTTAAGAGTAAGAAAAGATTTCCAATTGATGTGGTAGTGTCTCAAATATGTTAAGATTAAGAATGATGTCCCGTTAGTCGGACAAAGTTGAGGTAATGTGAAGTGTACACGTGCTCGCTTATGTAAGTAAGATATATGCTATGAAATATATTATATAATGATATGTGAGACGACTTAAGCCACTCTTCATTTGGACTAAACTCCCATGAGTTTGGAATTATTAGTATAGAAAACATTTATGCTACGACAAGAAAACGAGAATAAGTGGTGACAAGAACGATGGAAGATAGGCAAACTCCTAGTATGAAGAATGATTTCTAAGTTATCAAGATGAGTAACGTCATAGATCCACCGAAGCAGAACGCGAGTAATCAGTAAGATTTCGCGAATCTTTGAGGAATTCCGTGATGGAAGCAATGATTAAGATTATGGAAAGTAATACACCAAGATGCTTCCTCCTTGTATTTGTATAATGGAGATAGCGCGGTACTTTTACCCTCATTAAAGAATGGTATAATTATGATAAAACCATATAAGTAGGATGCCGTCGTATAAGGCAAAGGTCGAATATGAGAATTCAATGGAATCGTCAAGGATGATAAGAAAGTTCAATGTCGTCAAAGTAAGATTACGCGGACTATGACTAGATTGTAAGAATTTAGCACAAGTGTTAAGATTGGATAACTCTACTGTGGGTTACAAGAAGAGTATGAACGAGGATATAGTCAACAAGTTGGATGCGATGGTTCGGATAACCTCATATTCTGCTACGCAAGAATTGTGTGATGCACATCAAGTAATCCAGTCAACGAAAAGATTGTCGGATACGATCGACTTATAAAGTTGGAATCTAAGGGATTCCGATAAGTAAGACGAACTGGAGCTTTGGCTATTGAAGGAAGTAGTAGGAGAGATTAATTCATGTATGATAGTGGATTCTAAATTTCGAGGACGAAATTTCTTTAAGGGGGGTAGATTGTAACATCCCGCCTAAGACTCGAATATTATTAATGTTGAGATGATGTATCAGAAGTGTTTTAAGTAAAGGGCAAATTGGTAAATTGTCAGTTAATGGGTTTATTTATATGGCAAGTGTAATATCCCGCTTATAAGTATCGGTTAATAGTGCTAGAAACTTGTTAAGCAAGAATGGCAAACTTGTAATAAGTGGCATGGCATTTTAGTAATTATTTGAAAAGAGGAGATTGTTTAAGAAGAAGAACAAGATATTTTCTTGTTCATTTCCTTCTTCTTTCACTCACTCAAATCAGCTCTCTTCCTCTCCCTTTTCTCTCTACTCTCACGCCTCCTCTCCCTCTCCTTCACTCATCAAGATTTCATTCCAATTCATGTGAGGAAGAGTTAGCAAGCTTGTGGGGAAAGCTAGAGCAAGGGAAAGAATCAAGAGAAGAGAATAGAGGAGCAAGCTTGGGTTTATGATTAGAAGCTTGGCAAGGATTAAAGCTAGCATCAAGGTGAGCTCCCTAGGGGTTTTAGAACCCACTTTGAAAGTTTTGTAGAGTTTTGTTCATTTTGAGCTAAGTTTAGAAATTGTGCTCTAATCTCTTATGCTTACAAATTCCTTGATGAATCATGTTTAAAACTATCAATTTGTATTAGAAATTCATTCCTTATATTGTATGATGCCTGGATATGCTTAGATATGTCAAAATGGTGGAAAAATCACACTTTTAACTAGTTTTGAACTGTCATTTTCGCCCGGCGAACTCGGGGCGAGATTATAGCGATTTTCAGCATTTTTCCCTGCTTCATTTCGCCTCCACTTCGCCTCAGGGTCGCTCAGCGAGATCAGGCAGACAGCTCAGGTCTGTTCTGGTTCGTTCTGGGTGCTGTATACGCGTTCGGCGAGGCTTTTAGTAACCGTTTTCAAAGAGAACTTAAATTTCTATGGAAAACACCATTCTTGACATATCCGGAAGGTTGTTTAAACATTTAAGGAATGGATGATTAAGGATTTGGAAAAGCATTGGAGATGTAAGAATAAACTTATTTAAGCTATGGAACCTTTCCAACAATTAAGTGATGGCTTATGATAACGATAAGCCTGTGATCATAGATTCATATGATATAGATTGGGAGATTAGTTTCCTTAAGAAATGCATTAAATATGCATAAGCTCATAGCAAAATATTAGAAGTACTTTCAAGTACATAAGTTAAGGAATTATGGGAATGAGAATGCACCTAGTGTACCAAGTTTCAGATGCACTCAATTAAGCGTGCGTATGCACAAAGAATGATTTAATGTTCAAAGTCAAGGACCTATTTATAGGTTAGATATTTAAGAATGATTTACTTAAAGAATGCATCAGATATGCATAGATTCAGTTGGTGTATCAGATATACACATATCAGTTAAATAAATTATCAGAATATGTATATTATATACAACAGGAATAATAATAAATAATCAGGATAAACTTTGTGTCTTCTGTGCTCTCGACCAGTTAGAGAGGACAGGGGGTTTCAGCATTGCTGGAACGGGCAGGAACTTTCCGCGAGGATAACCACACAGAGTTATAGTGTGTCTTCTGTGTTCTCGCCAGTTAGAGCACAGGGGGTTCCGGATTCAGCTGGAACGGGCAGGAATCTTCTGCGAGGATAACCACACACTCAGGCAAGAGGAGTCCGGTGATTAGCCTGATATGATAGGAATTTTCACCGGTTATCAGGGGAATGTGCTTCGGGGTTACTCCACCCGGGGGCATTCCGTAAAATGAACCCAGATAATATTGTTTGTTCAACGCTAACAGCTAACATAAAGACATGTATCAGTTAATATTTTTATTATGTTATCAGGCAGAGATAGTTATCAGGTATCAGTTATCAGGCGGTGATCCTAGGTTTCCCCTCGATCACCCAGTTATCAGGATATAGTCTAGATCTCATGACTATTCAGTATCAGATTCAGACAGTGATCCTAGGTTTCCCCTTGATCACTAGTTTAGCAGGATGTAGTTCAGTTTATAACTACACAGTTTAGCAGGAACAGTCAGGTAACCCTCTATGGGTAAGGTTGAGACTTGGCGATCATAGGTATCCCCAAGATTGCCGAGGTAGGCACGGCGACCCTAGGTTCCCCGTGGTTGCCAACAGTAGGTAGGGTAGGAGCTCACTGAGACATTATGTCTCATCCCTATCCTTCTGGTGCAGGTTATCAGGTAGCCAAGTGGTTTACAGATGAAGATCTTTAGGAAGATGCTGGATGGAGTGCAGATGCTCGTCAAGTTCAAGCTCAGGAGGTTGACAGATTATCTATGTATATGAGAATGTAATTGTAAATGATATTTGGATATTTGTATAAACGAGCTATTTGTACTCATTCAGTAGTTATATCTTGTATTTATTATTGAAAATTTTAATGTACCCAGTATCAGATTAATACGCATGCTAAATATTCTAGATAGTTTAGTATGGGTGTTACAAGAGCCCAGCAGCCATATTTGAATTTGCTTTCCTTAAAAGCTGGGGAATGTTTGAGTCAGGGAGACAATTGTTCCATTGGAGTTGTTCTGACATATGCAGTCATTAAATGCGCACAGTAACAGTTGCTTTTCTTGCCACATCAGACTTCAGAAGCTTCTGCGTGAACAGTACTTCAGAAGCTCTCTTCAGAAGCACTGTTCATCAGACGCACTTCTTCAGACGTTGACTTTTGTTGACCTTCAGACGCACTGTTCATCAGACGCTCTCTTCAGACGTTGACTTTTGTTGACCCTCAGACTCAGACTTCAGATGCTGCCTTCAGACTCAAGCTTCAGACGCACCCTTCAGACTCAGCTTCAGACTCAACCTTCTGACCCAGTTTTCCCTCAATTTTGTAACTTGGCTTCTAAGCTTTCCTTTCTTTCTCTAAGCTTGTTCTTCCATAACCATTATCAAATACTGATCATTAAACACGTGGTTCTGCATAACTAGAACAAAGCATTAGCAATAACCAATTTTCTTTTCAACACTTTGTTATCATCAAAACCTTAAAGAGAGATATGTTCATACATAATGTTCCAACAATCTCCCCCTTAATTCAGAAGAGAGTTTTTTTAACACATTTTGTTCCAACAAATTGTAGTATCCAATATTATATGAAATGAGAATAAAAAAGTTCTTCTGTTGTACAATTCATTTTTATTCTTGACTGCAAATTTTTCTGCTATTCTTGAATCACTGCATAACAGAAAAACAGTGTGAGGTTCAAAATCGGTTTGTTTGGTTCTGACACAAATTGGATTAATATTCGATCTTCTGCATCAAAATCGGTGACATACGTATGTTCGCGTTAACTTCACGATATGTTCTAGCATTTTTAAAAATAGTGTGAGGTTCTCGCAATTCTGAAAACAGTTTAAGATAAAATCAAAGCTAAAAGCTTAATTCTCAAAATTCTCAAAACATGTTTAACAAATATTGTATCAAATAGGAAACATAATGAATGGTTCAATACAAAATTTAAAAAACACTATTAAAACATCATGACATATCATCAAATGGTTCAATATTGTCTTGTGTATTCTCAATTTCTCTGCCAATTTATCATCCTTCTTGACAGTTCCAGTCAGACTTCTTCATTAAGACATCACTTCAGATGTCAACACCAAACCTTCTGCAATAGTAAAGATCAAATCAATACACCATTTCAACATAACTCAAATTCTTTAAACACATAAATAGCATCAAGTTTAGTAATTTTATTTTTATTTTTGCAAATACTTCAGTTTTTACTGCAACTACAATCTCAGCCACATTTTTATAACTTTTTTAAACATTTAGTAATTCATGAATTTTGTTAAAATAGAAAAAGAAATATGAATTTGGAAGGTGGACTGGATAACCTTAATACAAAAGAATCAATTAAAAAAACGTGGATAAAAGGCTTATCCTATAAATATTGGTTTGGTTTTGAAATTCAACCTCTTGTTCTCAAATATATATATATATATATATATATATATATATATATATGGATGACACCTCAAACACCTTTAAATCATCTTCCAGATAAATACCATACTTCAATAGAGCACCATGGGTTGATCACAATATTTGAACGCATCACTTAGTCGCACGCATAAAAATACATTTTATTTAATTATATAATCATTTAATTATTTTCTTATTTTTATATTTTCTGAATTGTGTTAGTTCAAATAAAGTGTCTAAATGTTTGTGATCAATTACTTTCCTAGCCTCATTTAACATAATGAAAAAAAATGTTCGGTAAACATCTCTATCAGTGATGGATCCAGAAATTTGAATAAGTGGGGTCAAAGTCATATGTTATAAATACATAAGCGATAAAATGATGACATTCTATACGCAACGTCATTATTTTATCGCTTTTGTTTTTATATAAAAAAAAGTTAGAGATTCCAAAAAATTATGTCATTTTATATAAAAAAAATTGAAGTAATAAATACCTCATTGGATAAACAATATATTTTTTTTAATTTCTACTACATTTTTGAAAGATGATCAATTCCTAGTAAATAAGAAAATTGTTCACCATAAATATCGATGATGTAATTTTATGTTGATTGTCAACTCTCATAAGCTCCACAAAAAAAAATTCCAACAAATAAAGAAGAGTCAAATTAATCAACTTTTCCTTGTCAAATGAAAAAAATAAATCTTGTGGACTTAAAGGTTGCTAAACAAATAAGCAAGTCTCTGTTCATCTATGTAAATCTTG
The DNA here is from genome assembly GCA_018208015.1 of Medicago ruthenica. Classification (NCBI taxonomy): domain Eukaryota; kingdom Viridiplantae; phylum Streptophyta; class Magnoliopsida; order Fabales; family Fabaceae; genus Medicago; species Medicago ruthenica. The sequence goes on from CM031378.1 coordinate 48,615,027, forward strand.
AATTTGCCTCTCAATCGCATGATGAAATTTAAGTGATACAAATTTAAAACTATTTCAACTTTAAACGTTTTGATTTTCCATCAAACATGAATACATCATCCATATTTACCATGTCAATAGTATGGTTTTACAAAACAATGACACTTCATTGAGTAAACTATGTCTACCATCTTCTAAACTCAAACACCATTTTTAGTTAACCATCTAAAATTAAAAATCTAATTTTTATTTTCCTAGACCGAACTCAAACGTCAAGTAGTATTGCTAATTTATATATTACATATATAAAATATAAAAATAATATGTATGCTATGTACTTTTGATTATAAAATGTGTGTATGTAGTGTGCTAGTGTAGGGAACGATGATGCTAAGGGGGTATTATGGTATTTTAAGTGAGTTCAAATGATCAAAATATTTATTCTTTGGTTTTAAAAATAGAGAAGGTGTGGGGCCGGCTGCCCCATTAATATTCATTTTCTCTTTAACTTTCTTGGTACGACATCAATAATTTATCACATCTATTATATTATTCTCTTTATCTCAATCTTTATCAAAATATATACACCTCTAAAAATGCAATAGATATAATAGAAATGAAGAGATTCATATGAATTTTATCGGATAAAAAAGTAAATATTATGAATGTTGAAAAGAGGGTTAACATTCATCTTCTCCTAATATAGTCACCAAGTGCACTTCCCACAAACACTAATTCAAAGGTTTGTTGTTATCACAACCTGCGGGTCCTTTTCATGTTGGCAAAAGACAAATTAAATATGGACATATTCCATTGTACATTATCTACCACGTGAACTCCAATGGCAATATTCTCTTCTCTCTAAATATATACCCAGAAAATATAAAACTCTAACTCTTTAAGCCATCCCTAACAAAACAAAACAAAAAAAACTCTTGAATCCATATTTCCAATCCTAAAGACTCACTCAAATAACACAAACTTGGTAGATGGAGATGGAGAAACTAGTAGAAGTATGCGAACCTGCAGAGGTTCGCATAGAATTCACACTTAATAGCAAATGTCGAACTACAATACAACTTAAGTCTCTAAACCCAACCAAACCAATAGCTTTCAAAATACAAACTTCATCACCCCACAAATTCCTAGTTAACCCCCCCACTGGACTCATTCCACCACTCTCCATTTCCAGTTTTCAAGTCATCCTCAAACCTCAATCTCATCTCCCTCCTTCCTATCCTCGCTCTCCCAAAGACCGTTTTCTCATCAAAACCACGGAGTTCACAGCCAATTCTTCTGATAACGATTCAATAAACGCGTTGTTTGCTTCGTGTTCTTTTGGATTCTCTACTTATGATATCAAACTCAAAGTGGTGTTTGTTGGTTCGTTTCTTCTATGTGATGCTGTTTCTCGCGGTGATTTGGAATGTGTTAGGAGTTTGATTAAACGGCAACGTTCTGTGGTCTTGGATTTGTCTTTGAAGGAGTCTGAGTCGCTTCTACGAGTTGCTACGGAGTTGGCTCACCCAGATGATATGGTTCATATTCTGCTTGAAGCTGGATTGAGAATTCATGAAGCCGTTGGATTCGATAAGTTCAAGGGTTCTGGTGATGTACCTTTGGTGGGTGGGAATGTTGCTCGTGATGAAGAACAGCATGTGAGTGCCTCATCACTTTCTTCAATTTTTGTCCTGTTTTAGAGAAAACAAACAAACGGTATTTACATATTCATGTTAAGCCCAACAGTAAAAAAAATGTTGTCCAAATGTGTGGTATAAAAACTACATATCTTGTTTTAAAAACTGTTAATAACATGTATACGGTATACCATAAATCAGTACACAAGAAATGTATATCAAGAAATTTGAAATTTTAGAACAGCAACTAGTAGCAGAAGATTAAAGTAAACGAAAGTAAAAGACAATGGACACGATCGATATTTGTTGATGTAGTTCGGCCAATGATGGATACCTCTACGATTATAGAGCAACTATAGTTATGTTTGAATTTCTATAATGAACAAGCGTTTCAGTGTTACAGACAATTTATACAGTATTACTATTAGGATTCAGATTACAACAATACCTCTGAACTGTTCACTCCTTTCTTCGGTGTCATATATATATGAGCCACACTCAATAATTGTGTATACCGGAAATTTCAAGTTTATGGTAGTAGACTACTTCAAATGTGATGTATACTTTTGTTTGTAAAAAAAAATGTAATTATAAGCTTCAAATTTACATTATGCTTTATGGTATTGGTGTTTGGAAAATTCTGTATTGTGTCAGGTGGAGGATGTGGAACATGGAGGATTGATGTTAGAGGCTTCGAGGAATGGAAATGTAAGGGAAGTCGAGTTACTATTACGACGAGGTGTGAATTTCAACTATCGTGATCGTTATGGCCTAACAGCGCTTCATGCCGCGGCATTTAAAGGGCACAAGAATGTGGCCTTAATGCTTAGTGAGGCAGGGTTGGACTTGGAATGTGAAGATGATGAAGGTAATGTGCCCTTGCATATGGCAGTGGAGAGTGGTGATACTGAGACTGTTAGGGTTTTTGTTGACAAGGGTGTGAACCTTAATTCCATGAACAAGAGGGGTGTCACACCTTTGTATATGGCTAGAGTTTGGGGTTATGAGGATGTATGTCAGTTGCTTATGAGCAAAGGAGCATTGTCTACTCTTTCTCTTACTTAAGCTTAAAATTGTATTTTTTGTCATCCACCATAAAAAAAAAAAAAATTGTTACACCGGACTATTTCCAAGTTGAGAATGCTTTTATTATATATGTAATTTTATAATGTGGTTTCTGTCATCAACCATCAACCATAAAAAACAATTTGAGCTGTGAAAATAGATGATCGCAGTAAGAAATTTCATAACCTTTTTACGATCAAATACATAATTTTAAGGACTAACCGTTTTAAAGCATGAGTTTGAATCTTAGTTGAAAGAATCTTTGGTATGACTTTACTTACCTTTTCGGTTAAATTATGAATTATCAGTGTCTCATTTCCTTTCCCTGAAAACCAAAGGCTAAAGAATTATTTTTACATAATTCATGTTCATTGTATATATATATATATATATATATATATATATATATATAGACACACACACTTGTTCACATGTGTAAATCCAAGTCTTCATGATGATCTTATTGTTGGCCACCATAGATAAAAAAAACCTTACATTAATGTGTTTTCTCATATGCCCTTGCGTGCCTAAATTAGACACAAATCTCTCTCTAACCATCGTAAAACCCTAATCATAGTCCGAAGTTTTGAGGCAACACTCAATTGTCTTGAGATATTTTACACCTCTCAACGATTAGCAAATCGAATGGACAAATGAATATAGAAAATCAATGTGTGCATGCGCTAACATGTGGAGTTGGAGGAATCCAAAGTTAGGCACGACGATTACGAGCCTCAGTCGTTCGCTTCATTTGCATTCCTCATGTCCCGTATAGAGGAGGAAGGTTTTGTTGTACTCTGGCGGATTGTTCATCCTTACGAACGGGTCCTATGTATAACTGAGTTTTGGTGTGCCATGGTTGTGGGATTTAGAGGTTGTCATTTTATGTTTTGCGATTGTGAAGGATAGATTTAAAAGATTGTATAGTTCCCGATGGTACTGGTCAAATTTGCATGGTTTCCAATGTAACACCCATGCTAAATTGTCTAGAATATTTAGCATGCGTATTAAACTTGATACTAGGTACATTAAAATTTTCAATATTAACAAGATTCTTCTGAATGAAATACAAATCTACTCGTCTCATACATCTGATAAAGTACCACTAACGTGTACATACAAAAGTCTCATTGTATACAAAAGCACCACTGGTGTGTACATATGTATATATATTGAAATTCTGGCATGGTAGTTTCCTGATGTTGTATGTAATGTTCCAACACTGGGACTCAGGTGGAATGTTGAGTTTAATGTTTCAACATCAGGCTAACAATAAACAAACAGAACAAGAAAAATATAAAAGACAGAAACGTAAATGGCACAGGTTATTTGTTAACCTAGTTCGGTGACAAACACACCTACTCTGGGGGCTACCAAGCCAGGAGGAAGTTCACTAGTGTAGTCCTAGTTGTAAGTTCTCAGCAAACTCCAAGTTTACAACTTATCACCTAGCTACTACCCGTACTGACTTCAGCCTAGGAACTCCTAGACCTGAGATCCCATCTCACATTCACTCAATCAATCACTGCCCCAGTGATCTTAGACTCAAATAACAAAGAGGAGACACACTCCAATAAACAATATGATGAAGACACCTTCAGACACAAACTAACACCGTACTTCAAAGCTTAGGTGTAGTATACAATATTACAACTCAACTAAAACAAACCAACTCTAAACTTTTGATATTCAGTAGTAGCAATAGAGTGATATACAGAATAGAGCACACAACTCAACAAAGACAACCTAAAGTCGAAACCCTAAAATATTCTTTCAATGACGGCTTCGATTGTTTTCTTCAAGAGAGGTGTCTCTTTATATAGCCTTCAGCAGCAACATATATTTGAATCAAATATTCTTCTCAGAAATATGTTGAAACAAATAATTCTTCCGAAATATCAAATATATTTCCAAGATTTCTTCTAGAAATTTATTTGCACATTAAATCTTCCTTCAGGCTAAACATATATTTGTATCAAATATTCTTTTCAGAAATATATTGAAACAAATATTCTTCAGAAATATATTTTACAAAATCTCTTTTGAAAATATATTTGCACAAATAAAAATATCCATCTGAAAAATATAACTCTCGAAAATATCTTCCTTCTGGAAACACACGCAACTTGGAGAACAAGTAACATGAATGAATTCTTCAATCAAATCTTCAAAAGATCAGGTGTGATAATAAACAGCTCCAAGGCGCGAAATCAGGGCACACTGAAGTCGTACCCTCATGTTGGAACATTGGGTCCAACATCTTGCTTGTATATTTGATTTAGCAAAAATGAAGCCAACATACAAATATCCAACATATATATCAGCTGAAAAAATCTCGTACTGGTACATGACGAGCAAATATACTCCACTCAGCTTCTTCCTGCTAAACTTCATCACGAACCACTTGCTTACCTGAAACTAAACTAAAGGGATTGGGGTGAGACGGGCGTCTCAGTGAGTTCCACCTATCCTAAGTTGCAGGCGATCTCGGGGATTCTTGGATCGCCGCCAGTCTCTACATGACCCTGAAAAGGGGTTTTACTGTTCTGCATAACTTAGCGATTAAGGGGAAACTAGGATCACTATCTAATTTCTGACATAAGTCTTATCATATTTATAATCATCTTACTGTCATTCTTAAGTTAGAGGGTTATCGTGTAACACACAATTATTATCTGGGTTCATTTTACGGAATGCATCCAAGTGGAGTAACCCCGGAGTACATCCCCCTGATAACCGGTGAAAACTCCTATATGAGGCTAATCATCGGACTCCTCTTGTCGTCGTGCGGGTCACCCTTACGAAATGCCTCGTCCCACTGGCGTGAACCTCCCGTGTCCCACTGGCATGAACAACAAGAAGACGCGACTTAACTGATATATTTTAATTAATTCTGATCTGCTGCGTGAACTTCTCGTGTCCCACTGGTGTGAACAATGGAAAGCACGTCTTAGGGTATTCTATTAACTGTTAAATTCTAAGGTCAAAGACGTAGTGGTCCCGTCTTTAACACCTGTTTATATCTCGGGTCAGTGACCTACCCAATAATAACTTCCATGTTTATCTAAAGAATTACTCTCGGACCTCTGATGCATTGCCTTATCCTTCTTCACCCGTAATTTATCTGTTAAAAGCCTTTCGGATACGTCAAAATGGTCCTTTATAGAAAAGTAGGGTTTTTATATAAAACGACTACAGGGTGCCTTGCCTAACGCGCACCAGCTCGCTTAACCAAGCTCAACAGCTTAGGATGGCGCTGGTCAGCCTCACTCCAGCGAGCTAGCCCTCGCTATGGGAAGGAGTGCCAGTAGCAAAAATGTTATGCTCGCTTCAGCGAACTCCAGCTCGTTGCAGCGAGCATGACAGTACTGCAAAGTCCCAAAAACACGATTTTCCTCCATTTTGACTTGTCCAAACTCACTAAGTCTTAATAACAGTTCTAGGAATTATTTTTAGAGATAAATTAACAGTCTAAATCATGGGTAAACAAGGATTTAACATGCATTAGAGAATTGGGGTACTAATTAGCAAATTAATGCTAAATTGTGTAATCTCACACAAAGCTAACCCAAGGTGGGTTCTAGTGCTATAGGAACTCACATTAACACTTTCTGGTTTCTCGGCACAGCTCGATTCCCAAGAAAACTCGTGTCAGCTCCATAAGCACTTTTCTCCAAAACAGCTTACTATGCATAATCATTTTTGCAAGTCCCAAAACAGCTTATTGCTTAATCCCATTCTGAAGTTCTAAGCACCCAACCTTTAGTACATCAAACAACCAGCTCCAGCACTCACATTCATTCATTAGCTCAAACCTTTTTGTTTATGAGTTCTTATCACCAATCCAGGGCATAACCTTCATCAAGAACACACATGCATGGCCACTTAGCTTGATTTTGCAAAACCCACAAAAGTGGTAAAATGAGGGAAGGCTCGGTTAGGAGAGGGGAAAATGAGGGTTTCAAACTGATTTTGAGGTTCAAATGCTTAAAGGATCATGTTAGAGAGATTGCATGTTGATTCCATGGGGTAAAAATTGAAGAACAAAGGATGGTTATGGTGAGGGGGAAATAGGTGTGAGGGAGAAGAGAGAAGGAGGAGAGAAATTCTGAATTATGGAGAGAGAAAGGAGTGTGGGAAATGAGAGAAAAAGGAGAGCTTGGGCTATTTATAGTCCTTGCATGAAATTACCTAAATGCCCTTCTTAACTAAAACTTTCTCAAACTCATTCGTCTTCCGTTAACTAACGTTGTACATTTAAACATTCCTCGTTATATAATTAACCCTTCGTAAATATTTATTCTCTGACACGTTCAACTGATACCGCAGTCTGTTGAGGATTTAGCGGGGATGTTACATCCAATTTATTTATCTATTTTTTTATTAAGTAGTCTAGTGGTTAGAAATTCATTCTTAAAATGAATAAGTGGGGAATTTGAGGTCCGAACCCAGACCCTTGCATATATAATGCGTTGTCCCTGCATGGTTCCCAACTTCTATGACGTCTTTGAATCAATCAAATTTGGATAGATTAAAAAAGGAGGGGATATAAATATTTAAGGTACTTAAGAATTTTGAGGACCTCAATGATACAATCGGTAATAACTACCTTAACGGTCATTCAGGTGAACCTATATCTAACATGATTACTGGAGTACGAATATCACTAGATTAGATTTGAGTACAAATTCATTTTTCGTGGTTTTCTTAGCATGTGACATTAATCCAGTCCCCCAACCATAGAAAGTATCAAAATAATTCATGCGTGCACAAACGGTAAAATTAAGAAAATAGACTCTGAAGCCATTGTTTCAATTATTATTTAGAGACTAAATAGACGCTGGTTGCTTTAGTGTATGTTTATACTGGTGGTGTAAGGTGGAATGAAGTAGAATATAATAAGATAAACTCAACTTTTAAAAACTAAACAAGTGTTAGTTTCTTTTTCTTCTATTTCACTCTATATCACCAATTCTAACATATTCTTAAGATGAAATTGTTGCAAAGACAAATGATATCAACCATAAGCTGTTTCTTTTAGATTTTGAGGGGTCTCAAAAGCAATTCATAAGAACACTTTGGGAAGAAGTGTATCAAGCAGCAGTATCTCAGAAAGCACAATTAACCCATTTGAATTGAGAATTTCAACCAAATACTCCATCAATCTTTAGGATAAAGATTTTAGTAAACTGGATTTAAAAAGATATGCTCACATTGACCTCACTAGGTGGATTGGAGTGTGTGTGTGCGTGCGTGTGTGGGAGACAAAAAGACATCAGTATGCTTGGTAATTCAAAACATTAGATGAAAACATGGCAACAACAAATAGGATAACAAATCAATATACATTGAAATCAATGGGTCTACTTAAAAGGTAAATTTTCACCTGGTTCATTATGATACAACACCTGCATCACTTTGATTACTGAAACAAACAAGTTTTTAACAATTCTATGCAAGATACCGATACATTTTTCTGTCGTTATCATCCCTCTCCAAAAAGTCCCGCTCAATGAGAGACTCAATGCGTTTCTTGACCTCAGTTGGATTTGCAAGGAAACGTGACTGCAACTGCTTTGTGACTTCAGCTATAAGATTGTTATGATCAAGTTGCTTCCTAGATTTCATGATCCTCACTATCGCCGCCTCAATCTGAGGCTTCCTGTCCTCCTCCACTCGCTGCCGAGTTTCCTGTTTCTCAGGTTCGGATTCCTTTTGTGCAACTACAGTTCCTATTTTAACCTTGTATAGTTTACTACTGAACTTGTCATTGACAGAGAAAGCATCATCCTCACCAACATCTTTACTCATCGGCTCCTTTCTAAGGACATTTCTTCCCTTGACTAAAGCCAATGATTGCAGACATCTCTTAAGATCCGGAGCAGGAATCTCAGTTGCTTGCTCAATCTCCTTGTAGCTAAGTTTATCAGCATTATTGAAAAGCATAAGGACACACATTTGGTAGGTAGAGACATTTAACTCATGCTTCTGACCCTTCCCAAAGGTTGCTTTTAAGTCTGCAAAGCCCATGTTAGTTTGCCACGACAATCTCCTGCCAGTATGTGTGCCAAGGTAATACGACCGAAACTTCTCACAAAGTGCAGATATTTCCACGGGCAGGTTGCACGTAATACTAGACTGAGTTGGCCAAGACCCTGTTGTAAGAACCTGGACAGTAAGCGTAGGACCGTCGCCTAAGTCAGGGTGGCTGGCATAAAAGCCCTGCATTGTGTCCTGAGACGTTTTCATGTCTGTAAACATTCCCTCTAGTTTTGATGTAAATTGATAGCCACATTCGGTCTTGAGCTTAACAATGAGACTTCTCTCGGCATCATCCGAAACCGTTTTTCCAGACAGAAGCCTCTTTGCCAGATGCTGTTTATAATACTTCTCAAAAACATCTTTTTCTTGCAAGTATCGGAACAGCATCATCACCTTGTCCAGAGTAACCTCTACATCATCCTCGTTGACCCCTTTCAGACCCTTACGAAGTTTATCATCTACAAATAGTGAAATGAACTCTGGAGAACGGGGGTTCAAGTTAATGAAATATTCAAACGAGGAATTCAAAGCATTCTGGAAAGACTTGTCGTTGTTGAATGCCAGGTTTATGATCTTGTCGTATTTGTCTTTCTCATCTAAGAGCCTCTGCACAAACTCGACTGGATCCTTCAATCTTTCAGGATCAGTAACAAGCTGTTTACCAGATTCCCTTATGTGTGAAGTCATCACCTCTCGTATTTTCGAAAGACCGTCGGTTACACGGCGGAACAAGTTATACATCCTACCCAAATCTTCATATTTATCATCACAAAGCATGTTGACTAAACCAGAATTCTCCATATGGATTAACCTGAGCATGTGATTTTCAATCATCTGCGTCTCCACCACTTTATTAATCTTCTTTTCAGTCTCGGGATCCATGTAATGACTAACTCTATCCATTTCCTCATTCAGACGCCTTTCAGCTTTCTTAAGATAATCACCACAATCACAACACTCGATGAATCTTTGGGACTCTACCTGATAAAACTCAGCTGAAACTTGAAGAAAATGAGTCTCAAATTCTTGACCATAAACAGCCGGACCTAAATCCATTAGCATTTTTGTTATATTTCTCATTATCCCTCTATCAATAACTTCACCAGTGCGTTCACTATGTACTAATTCCAGAAGTGTGTTCAGTAGCCGAGTCCTGATCTGGTTGGAATAAATGACATTTTCTCTCCACAGATTCAGCCCGAGTTCATGAACAGGAGTCTTTTTGACGCATGGAATGTAAGTTCTGTCCATGTACATCAGTATATCTCTAATCATTTGCAATGCTTTGTTATGATCATTCCATTTCCTGTTGAGTTCTTCCAGAAAAGATCCTCCTTGAGCTGCTTCAATAGATTTAGCTATTTCTTTGAGATGTGCAGTCATAGTCGCAACCAATCCTGAGTACAACCTATCACCAAATTTGTGAAGCACCATATTGTATGCATTTCTGAATCCACATATAAACAAAAAGGGGGAAATTAGAAATATAAGATCTATTTTCTCTCATAGAAATAAATAAAGCATAAGATCCTCCGTGTGTAAATGTCCAAAAGGAAACTTCATAACAAACTCATCCAATATGCCAGAAACAATTCGTTAATTCAAGTAAAAGCAGGTCAATCAAGGACAGATAATAAAGGAAACTTGGCTGCAAACTTCAACATATTGAAACCCAAGTAAAGTTTACAAATCTATTATGTGAAAATCCTCTAAAATTAAAAAGTGCAACAGCAACCACCAAGCTTTGTCATACATACTGATTGACGCATCTATAAAAAAAAAAAACTAATATTCAATAAAACCATGTTTGAGCGGTACTTTAACTGGTTTTGTTGAAAATACATATAGAGTTAACGTTGTTTAATGTTCCACTTGGCTTAGATTCACTGCACAGAAGTAGTGTAGATTCACTGCACCATAGGAAATAGAATTAGCTCTAATTATTCCCGTTCTAAATTGTATATAAATATGACATTCTACTGAGTGGTCTATCAAACTATATTTTGCACAAACATCTTAAGTGGCTTCTCACTTTCTATAATTTACACTTCTCACATCATCCACTAGTGTTATATTAAACTATATTATATGTTATCCAAGCTTCTTATTGGCACCTTTGCTAGTCTTTTCATATGATCAAACTATCTCAGTTTTGCAACTTGTTTTATTTTTTAAATACAAAGAAGTTAATAGTGAATACAGAACAAACTGGTCAACCTAGAGGGGTTATAGATCATTTTGGGTCACGCAGTAGCCGCTAAAGTGAAGATAATAATAAATACAATTAGAACTAAAAATTTATAAAACATACCTGATCAATAATTGTAATAGAACAATTGCTTACCAGAATGAAGGTATATAAAACTAAGCAAAAACATAAATCTAACATGCATACTATAGAAAGGAACACAAATTTTAGTTAAAAATAAGGCAGTGATGGTAATTATTAAAAAAAAAAGGACACAGGTGATCAGGAAAATAAAGGACGATAACAGATTAGTAAAATTAAAAATAAATACCATGTAAAATAGTGAAACAGTGAAAAGTGGCTTTTTGTTTTAGTCCTCTAAATGAAATCATATGAAGACAGAAAGATAACAAGAATGGTGATGGGCTCAAGAAGATTGAAGGACGAAAGAAAATTTGTGTGCAAAACGCAAAGGAAGCTGAACAAGCATGCAATTCTGCTGTAAATATCGACAGTGAGAGTTTGACTGATGACAAATGGGTTCTAGCTGGCATATGCACCAGAATAAGTTTGCTCAGGATCAGCTGCTATTGCGATTATTCATGGACGTAACGACCCACATTTGTGGTTCTCCATGCCGCAATGCTCTCCTACGAGTCACTTGGAGCATAGAGCTCAGTAGGGGAGCAGTCTCCTGGCCAATATTGACTACTACTATAGTGAATTTCATGACAAATATAATGGATTGGTTGCATAAATTGATGTATATTTTGACAACCACTCTTTTTATCTGCACACCTCCTTGTATGTACTTGAGCCTTTACTAGATTACATTTTAGTTGTCTTTAAGGTTTCATTCCTTTCTTGCAAATCTCAAGTCAATGCCTTCACCTTGGTCTCCTCTTAAGCAAATCAAATTAAAAAGAGGTAGTTCTCTGACATACATAACTTCAAAAAGGGTGTTTCCCGTGGATATGCAAAAAAAAAAAAAGGTAATATTAAAATACAATTCAGCCCAAGACAACCATTCATGTCAACTCTTATGTTGTTCTGTGATGAGGATCTCATCCACATCATTCTGGAAGAGGAAAACTCAAATACGCCTCCAAACACCTATTAACCACTTCCGTTTGTTTACACATTGGTCTCTGCAAGATAGCAAAAGACATCTTCAAAACAAAACAGTTCCTGCCAATTGTATGAGTCCCATGTTTCCCCTCCTTTCTTCTAAAGGAGTTCAAACAATGGTAGAAGGAGCCATATGGAACCTGTGTTCTTAATCTCTAATCTTCATATTGGTAGGGATTTGGGTATTATGGGGTGCTCAAGTTCCACATCGAGTAGTATGGGATGTTCGATGGAGCATTTAAGTGTGACTTGGTTCTTCTCCCTTAATATCTACCTTTTAAGAAAGGGTTTCCCAAGTGCTTAGATACTTATCATACACCCCCTTTGAAACTTTACGAAAACTTTTTTAGCACCTCCTCCCTGAGAACATGAACCTGTAGTATAGCAAGCTTCTTACATCCCCAACATCTCTGTCTCTACATCACATGTTGCCTTATCACCTAAGATCATCTCTTACTGTGTGTTCTACAAATCAAAGTAAGTTTCCGCTCTTGTTCTCCATCCTCCTTGGTCAGTTCCATCAAATAACGGCACGTCGACCATGCTTGCTGTCATTCCATACCCCTCCGAGTGATCTTTGCTAGGAAACAATGAACCTCTTATTCCTGAAATACTACCTCCATTCTCATGGGTGGCGTCTCCCTGACCACTACCCCCGTTGTTCCCCCTCATCAGATGAATGTTGGTACATTGACTTGCTCAGTTCCAATAGAACAGCTATTTAGAATTTCACCAACGAGAGTTTGACAAAATCCTCCAAGAAAGGGAGCTTAGCTTCAAAGGAATCAACTCTGTTTGTCATCTTTGGTAGTATTTTGAACACCCAACAGTATTTGGAAGGTTTGAACCAATTGATAGAACTCCGGAAAATTGTAAAATGAAAATATTCTGTATTGAATAGTAATAAAGGAGCCTTGGCTTAGAAAAATACAATCATGGTCTTTATTCTTCTCATTCTTCCCCTATAAGTATGTTACATGCTGCAAGTAACTAGCGGCGTTAGCACTTCCTAATTTTCTCTACCCACTCTTTTTCTCACGGTTAATGGTTATAGACCCTCCAAATTATGAACTTTCCTTGATTGAGGCCCACTAATAGAACTCTCTCAGATTCAACATCAGTCCCCCCATTTTTTACACGAACAACATCAGGCCCCTTATAATCACAAGTAACCTATCATTATCTAAAGATTCTAAACTGACTCTAAAAGATGAGTTTTCCTACAAAGAATTTAAGCTAAGCAGCAGCAACAACAAAAACAACAACCAAACTTTATCTCACTAAGTGTGGTTGGCTACATAGATCAAATTATATCATAATGTTCCATCATAAACCATATTTCGATCCAACTTATTAATCTCGAGATCCTTCTTAATAGTTTCTCTAATAATTTTTCTAGTTCTTGCTCTGCCTCTAGTGATTTGACTATCGTTCATCTGATCTCTCCTTATTACAGAATCTACAAGTCTTCTCTCTACATGCCCAAACCATGTAAGCCTATTTTCCACCATATTTTCTACTATAGGTGCTACCTCAACTCTCTCTAATATTGTCATTTCTAATCATGTCCATCTAGTCTAACCACACATCCAACACAACATCCACAAAATTTAAGCTAAGCATCACATGATATTTCTCTTACTTGCCATTTTGTAGCGTTACAAAATGAATCATACGAGATTGACCATACATTGATAAAAGAAAATGGTATCGGTATCAAACGAAATTCGCCTTTTTCATCGCACAGTATCATACAAATTCCAAATAAATAAACTCAATAAATTAACCAGTTCAATCACAAACTAAACAAACATTTCAAATACTTAATCTAACAACAAACAAAAATCAAACCCAAAAAATGCTACAAATTAATTTCTTACTCAAATTTAACCAATCCAAAAACCTCAAATCCTATAACCATCACCTCAAAATCTTATAAAAATAAAATAAAATCACACATCCAATACAATAAATCAATAAAAAATGGATCAAAGCCAAGAAATGAATCATAATCATGGAAAAAAAAAAGTATGAACCGAACCTGTAAAGTTCTTCAAAGCTAAGACCACTAGCGTTATGATTATAAATCTCATGAATAGCATCTTCAAGAATCTTCCATGTCTTATCTGCATATTTCGGATCCATAACCACCCTATGCTTAAAAGCTTCAATCTGAAAATTCTTCTTCTTCTGGTTACTCATTTTCAAACCCTAAATCGATCGATGAGGTTGAAGCAACAAGGATTTAATTAACTCGATAAAAGAGAGTTACAACAATTTGTTCATTATTATTGTTATTATTATTTTCGTAATTTGATTTAGAAAACTTAGGATAAAATTATTAATGGTGGTGGGTTTTTATTTTTTGAGGGGTAAGAGAAGAAGATGATGACGATGAGGACGTTATTACAGAGACTGTGTTTGCTTCAGATTTGGTTTGAAACGATGCGTTTCGTGTTTAGTTGAAATGTTTTCAGCGCGTCTACAACAAACACATACTACTGGATTATTATTATTATTGCACTGCCACCTTACAATTACAAATAATAATTGCTTCACAATAATTTTATTTTTGTCAACAAAAGCGAGCATAAATGAAGTAATCTCACAAGTTTCTTTTTAGGAATGGATTAATAATATATTAAGTGAAAGATGATGATAGTAATTTTTTTACCACAAATGTTAATACTTATTTCGGTTTCATTTATAAGAAAAAGTTTAATTTTAAGATTTATTCAATAAATGATGTATTTTGTTTCTGATATATACTAGAATTTATATATATTATTTATTGAATGAATCTAAAAAATCAACTTTCTCTTATAAATAAGACCGGAGTAGTAATTACTACTTCGATATTTATGATAATGAAAAATTTTAACTTTTTAAATTTATTTAATAAATGGTGTATCTAGTCTATATTTTTTTTTTGTTACAATCTCTAGTCTATATTACGAATTAGTAAAAACTAGATACACCATTTGTCGCGGTGAATTTCAGAGATCAAGATATTGATAAGCGTTGACTCACTAATTTGATTTCACGACTGAACTTTTAATTTTTCAAAAGAAAAGGGGAAAAAGTTCTAAATTACCATAATTTTAAAGATTTAGGGTTCGGGAATCGATTATGCCAGGGGAAGGTATTAGCACCCCTCACATCCGTTGTACTCAACGGGAACCGTTAGTTAGTTTAGCGTTTAATCGTGTTAGTTTATGCCAAATGTTTGTAAAAAGAAATAAATAAAAGAAGAAACAAAAGAGAAGAGGTTAAAAGATAAAAAGAGTTTAAATAAATAAAAGAAACAAGAAGAGAAAAGATTAAAAGACTAAACATGAGTTTTTTATTAATGTGCTTGACAAGATTTTGATCTTGCTCCTACGTATCTCCCGGTGCGATGGAGAATTCAAAGCTACGTAGTTCTTTGTAGCAAAAGTTTGTGTGTTGATTGATTTTACTTATAAAAAATAATTTGATCGCGCTTGGGCGAAAAAGTTTGCTTTTTAAATGCAAAAGAACATGGTCTACTATCGTTGTGTTGATAGCTTAATGAAGACCGACAAATTATTTTACCTACTACCGTTGTGATGGTAGCTTAATGAAGGTAGAAAAGGACGGACTCGCACTTGGGCGATGATATCCGTTTGAAAACGCGCATGGGCGTGAAAAGGTTTAATTTGGTGAGTTAGGATTGATTTTAAACGGAGGACGAATATTCAAACAAAAGCGAAGTGTTTACCTCGTTTTCGAATATTCGGGGAAGCGTCGGGTATCTACCCAAGTTTTCCTTTTTCACTCACAAAAAGAAAATTGTTTTTTTATGTTTTGGTATATTAAAAATAGAATGACAATTTAATAAAATAAAATAAAAAGATATATGAACCCAAAAATGAAAGCATCAAAAAACAAGTTTGTTGCTCAAATTTGTTGTTGAAACTTAAAGAACAAAGTTTGTTGTTCAAGTTTGTTTTTGAAACTTAATGAACAAAGTTTGTTGTTCAAGTTTGTTTTTGAAACATAAAGAACAAAGTTTGTTGTTCGAGTTTGTTTTTGAAACTTAAAGAACAAAGTTTGTTGTTCAAGTTTGTTTTTGAAACTTAATGAACAAAGTTTGTTGTTCAAGTTTGTTTTTGAAACTCAATGAAATCCCAAATAAGAGCAAAAACACTTGTTATACTTTGAGAAAAATGAGTTTTAATCCTTTTCAAAAAGAGTTCAAAAGAAAAGACAAGTTCTAAACCTTAAAAATGCCCAGAAAACTACTTCTGAACCTTAAAAAATTGCCCAGAAAAAATGCTTCAGAAGCTGAACAATGCTTCTGAAGTACTGTTCAGAAGCTGCTTCTGAAGTACTGTTCAGAAGCACTGTTCATGCGTTGACTTTGGTTGACCCTCAGAAGCACTGTTCATGGGTTGACTTTTGTTGACCCTCAGACTCTGAACTTCAGAGTCTGAAGTACTGTTCAGACTCTGAACTTCAGGGTCTGAAGTACTGTTCAGAACCACCTGAATTCTGATTTTCAGAACCTCAAAGGGTAAAAAACTTTTGAATTCAATATGAAAAAGAAGTAAACCACTTCTTTTTTGATGTTTCTCAAACTTTGAGATTTCTTTGAGGTTTTAAAAGATGTTTTTCAGTTCAAAAGGAGTTTAAAAAACACTAAGAATGCAGAAAAAGATGCTGAATCAAACAGGAACCAACTGAACAAATGCAAACAGAATGCAAATGCAAGATAAAGAGTTTAAAATGACTTACAAATTCCTAGCCAAGGCTTGGGATGCAAGAAACTGAAAAAGGCTTTGAATGATTGTTGTCTTTGCAAAGCTGGGAATGTTGCAGAATACAAACAGCAATAACAATAGTATTTTGCTATTGTTCTTCACTCTTTGTATGATGTTCAATGGCTGTTTTGATTGCTTAGTTACTTTGTGATGGTTTGGGATGGTTTGTGAAAGAAGGAAACAGAAAAACAGGGCTTTTCTAATGTTTCTGTTGATTCTGAGTTTGTTCTAAAATCCCCTAAAAGCAAACTGCTTAATTGTTCTAAGACCATATTGAATTGGATTAAACAAACTGTGTAGAAACTATGTGTTGAAAACTGGGTGTTAAAACTGAACTGTGTTCAATCAAAACTCTATGTTTTGTGTGGAAATTCTGTGTGAATTGTATAAAACTAACTCTGTTTCTAAAATGAAAATTCCTCTCTGAATTGTATTCAAAAAAACTCCCTTCAATCCTTCTGCATTGTGTTGCTTATATAGGCAAATTGAGATCAATTGTAATCATGAAAATCCCATAAATCAGGGCTATTTTGTGTGCTATAACCAAGACTTTGGTTAGCATTTAATGCAAAATGAAGGAAGTGACCTTGCCTTGTGATCATGGTGAAGACTTTGGGGTTAATTCAGAACAATTGGGGGCTGAGTTTGACAGGAATTGTTGGAAACATGGGAAAACAAGGTGCTGCCCGTGCAGAGCTTGGGGGAAACAATGGAAAAGGTATGCTGCACTGTGCAGAGGTTGGGAGAAACAATGGGGAAAGGTGTTGTTGTAACGACCCTATTTTCGTATATTATATTTTTATATATTTTATTTTATGGATTTGCATTTATAAATATTTTCTAGTAATCGAGGAATAATTATTTGGCGCGAAGATAAGTTCGTAACCGAGTTTTTAGAGTTTTGGGCGAATTGGGCCAAGAGGGTGAATAGTGTTGGGCTTTAGTTTATGAGTAGTAATGATCCTATGTGGAGGAGAGTTAGTGAGCTTGGATTGGATTGAAGGGCTAGGATTAACCCTTGAGAGTTAGTAAGGATGGATGGCCAAGATTGATTGGATTGGATTATAAGATATTTTGTGAGAATGAATAGTGCCATTCCTCATTCCTTTGTGAAGAAAACGTGAAAGAAGAAGAGGAGAAGAACAAGAGGAGAGCTAGGGCAAGAAAAGCAAGAGGAAAGCTTGAGATTTGCTAGGTTTGAGAAGGTAAGAGAGTTAGTATTACATTATTACAAGTGATTGAGAAGGGGAGAATGTCTATTTCTCCATCCCAAACTTCTCCTCACTTTGTCTAGGTTTTGATAGAGAGTTTTTATGGTTTAAAGTTGTTAATGATTATGTTTTGCTTGCTTGAATGCTAATTGATGTTGTTAACATGATTTGTTGGAGTTATTGTGTTGTGGGTTCATAAGAAAAGTTTATGAAAAGTTATGGTCTTGAACCCTAATTTCTATGCTTGATGCAATCTTTGCTTGTGATGGTTTTTAAATGATGTTTTATGATGGAATGTTGTTTTTAACAAGTTCTGGAACTTGGGTAACCATAGATGGGCTAAAATGGTGGAAAAATCACATTTTTACATGACTGTACTGATACGGTCGCTTGTAGCGACGGAGCATCGCTTGTAGCGACCAGGCAGGATAATTCCCTGCCTATCCGCGCTTGTAGCGACCACACTGGCGCTTGTAGCGACCAGGCTCGCTTGTAGCGACCAAGCAGGATGATTCCCTGCCTATGCTCGCTTGTAGCGACCGAAGGTTCGCTTGTAGCGACCAATCCTGGACAGGCCAACTTCGTTGAGTCGTTCTGGAGGTCCTGGTGCGCGCGGAGACGACCTTTTTGCTACTGTATTTTTATAATACATTTTTGGAAACCTTGCCCACCATTTTAACTCATTCTTAATGTTTTCTAAAGATTATTTTGTTTCGAGAAAGTTTTGTGTAAAACCCTAATGTGTGTGTGGGTTATCGAAGTGTGTGGGTCTTTCTTTGAAACCCTTATGTGTGAGATTTTGATATGATTTGATTGGTTTATTTGAGATTGTGAACATGGTTGAGTGTATACATGTTTGTATTATGATTGGCCATGAGTGCCTACTTGTTGAAGTTAGCATGAGTATTGGTAGTGTACACACATATTTGAGCATATGTAGGTGTAAATATCAATAATTGCTAAGTGAACATACATGCATTTCATGATGGTATGTATGCTCTTTATGAGTAAGAATGAAATCCAATTATTATTGGTCATATGCACGACCGTCCTTTTATGGCGAATGAGAGGTGCAGAAGTAATCCAGCTTCGGTTGGTCAAGTGTACGACCGTCCTTTTATGGCAAATGAGAGGTACACAAGGGATATAAGTTTATCCAATAGTCCGCCATGACTCTAAAGCTGAGCAAGAATTGGTACCACATGCATTAGAGAATGCATTTTGAGGCATGCATCCTAATTGACATTAGTGTGCATTTTAGATATTATGTGTGCATAATGGATGTGAGTGGTAATTGATGTTTTGATGAGTTATGTGGGAAATTATGTGTGCATAATGGTTAATGATGAGTTATTGATGATAGTTGTTGTTGATGAGTGTTGTACTTTGTCAATTATGTGTTGTGATTTGGTTATGTATAGTAATGTGTTATTTATACATATTTATTGATTTGTGATACTAACACTCTCTGTTTTGTGTTATGTGCTGGATCTTTGGGGATCCAGATTATCAGGCTGACGAGGTTATCATAGAGGAGTAGCTTTGCTGTTTAAAAGCTGCGTAGTGGTGAGGACATAGCTTAGCTATCCTTACATTTTTGGTACTAGGTGTTGTATCCTAGTTAGAGTCTAGGGCTCTGATATTTGTAACACTATTTTGGGGTATCTGAACGTTTGTGTATAGATTTGGCAATAGTATCTGTTGTTGAATTGCCTTTTTGAAAATCGTATGTATATATTTTTGCGTAATATATGCAAGCTTAATTATAAACATTTGTTTTGTTGTATTCCGCTGCAGTGTTTGTGAATCAAATATGTTTTTGATTTCAGGTGATGTTTTATGAAAATGAGTTCCTTAATGTTGTAACTTCCTATGGCCTTAACGTTTTCTTTTATTAAAGTTAATAATCGGCGGTTAAGGGTTAGGGTGTTACAATAGTTGGTATCAGAGCAGGTCGATCCATTGGATCAATTAAGTTTAGTATACCCTTTGTGTAACCTGTGTTTTCTTAAACACTGTGTGCTCACTTGTGTTATGTGGTGCTTGGTAGTGTGTGGATATGGCGCAACGAGCACTTGCGGATGCGATGGAGCGGATGGCGGATGCCATGGCTCAGGATGCTGCTAGTAGGACTGCGGATAGAGCCGCACAACAAGCTAGAGGAGGCGGAGAAGATGAGCTGAGACTCGAGAGGTTTATGAACAACAAACCGCCTATCTTCAAGGGAGGATACGATCCAGATGGAGCACAGACTTGGTTGGAAGGGATTGAGAGAATTTTCGGGGCTATGCGTTGTCTGGATGCGCATAAGGTATTACTAGGAGCGTATGTTCTCCATGATGAGGCTGATCATTGGTGGGGAAATGCTAGTCAAAGGTTGGGAGCTGGTGGAGCTTTAGTTACTTGGGCTCGTTTCCGGAGAGAGTTTTTAACCAAGTATTTTCCGGCAGACGAGAGGAACCGTAAGGTGATTGAGTTCATGGAGCTCAAGCAAGGAAGTTTATCTGTTTCTGAGTATGCGGCCAAGTTTGAAGATTTGTGTCGTTTTGCTCCTCATTACAACACGGTGGAAGCTGAGGAAGACAAGTGTGTGAAGTTCGAAAATGGGCTGAGGCCGGATATCAAACAACTAATTGGGTTTAGCGAGATCAGGAATTTTCCGATGTTGGTGAATAAGAGCCGGATATGTGATAAGGATGGTAAAGCTAAGGCTAATTACTACAAAGCTGCGAATGAGAAGAGGGGAAAGGACATGGCTAGAGGTAAACCATATGGTAGAGGTGGAAAGAAACCAGATGAAGGTGGGAGTAGTGGTAACAAGTTTGGAGGTAATAGGAATTGCTTTAAGTGTGGACAACCGGGACATCGTTTCTTTGAATGCCCGAAGAATGGTGGAAAATGTTTCAAGTGTGGTGATCCAAACCACAAAACTGATCAGTGCAAGAAGGGTATTGTGTGCTTCAATTGCAAAGAAGAGGGTCATAAGAGCAACGTGTGTAAGAAGCCTAGAGCGGCTGGAGGAAAAGTGTTTGCTTTGGATGGTGGTGATGCGAAGGCGGACAACTTGATCAGAGGTACATGCTTTATCAATAATACTCCTTTGTCTGCTATTATTGATACGGGTGCTACCCATTCGTTTATTTCTATGGATTGCGTTGAAAGGTTGGGTCTTAGAGTAGAAAATATGATGGGACGCATGGTTATTGAAACGCCTGCGAGTGGTTCGGTATCGACTACTCTAGTTTGTGTTGATTGTTCAGTCATTATGTATGATCGACTCTTTGGTATGGATTTAGTCTGCATTCCGTTGAGCGGAATAGATGTTATCTTTGGTATGAACTGGTTAGAATTTAATCGGGTTCATATCAACTGCGGTGAGAGGACGGTTACATTTCCAAGACCGGAACCAGAGTTGTGTTCGAAGCTCATGTGTTGTCGAGAAGTGGTAAGATCAGTGAAGGCTCAAGAGGATGTGTTTGCTATGTTTGCTTCGTTGAGGGTGGAAGAGAAGATTGAGGTTGATGCGTTGCCGGTGGTGCGTGATTTCCCAGATGTTTTTCCAGATGACATTTTGGATTTACCACCCGAGAGAGAGGTTGAATTCGCAATTGACATCGTACCTGGCACTAGTCCAATATCAATGGCGCCGTATCGTATGTCAGCTGCTGAACTAGAAAAGTTGAAGGAACAATTGGAGGAATTGTTAGAGAAGAAGTTTGTAAGACCGAGTGTATCGCCATGGGGTGCGCCGGTTCTGTTGGTGAAGAAGAAAGATGGTAGTATGCGTCTGTGCATCGATTATCGTCAGTTGAATAAAGCAACTATCAAGAATAAGTATCCACTTCCGAGGATAGATGATTTGATGGATCAGTTAGTGGGAGCCTGTGTGTTCAGCAAGATTGATTTGAGATCGGGATATCACCAGATAAGAGTTAAGGCGGAGGATATACCGAAGACTGCTTTCAGGACAAGGTATGGTCACTACGAGTACGCCGTTATGCCTTTTGGAGTTACTAATGCACCTGGAGTGTTTATGGAATATATGAATCGTATATTTCATTCCTTTTTGGATCGATTCGTGGTGGTCTTCATAGACGATATTTTGGTATACTCGAAGACGGAAGAAGAGCATGCCGAGCATTTGAGGATTGTGTTGGAGGTGTTGCGCGAGAAGAAGCTTTATGCAAAATTTTCTAAGTGTGAATTTTGGTTGCATGAAATTAGCTTTTTGGGTCACGTCATTTCAAGTGGTGGTATAGCAGTGGATCCTGCTAAGGTAGAAGCCGTGCAAGATTGGGGGACGCCGGAGTCTGTTACTGAAATCCGAAGTTTTCTTGGTTTGGCCGGTTACTATCGGAGGTTCATTGAAGGATTTTCAAAGTTGGCGTTGCCGTTGACGCAGTTGACTAGGAAGGGTCAAGCTTTTATTTGGGATGACAAGTGTGAGCAGAGTTTCCAAGAGTTGAAGAGGAGGTTGACATCTGCACCTGTGCTAATTCTGCCGAATCCGAAGGAACCGTTTGTGGTTTATTGTGATGCGTCGAAGATGGGTCTAGGTGGTGTGTTGATGCAGAGGGGACAAGTTGTTGCTTATGCATCAAGACAGCTGAAGATTCATGAGAGGGACTATCCTACGCATGATTTGGAGCTAACTGCTGTTGTGTTTGTTCTCAAGATTTGGAGGCACTACTTGTATGGGTCAAGATTCGAGGTTTTCAGCGATCACAAGAGTCTGAAGTACTTGTTTGATCGGAAGGAGCTCAACATGAGGCAAAGAAGATGGTTAGAATTTCTTAAGGATTATGATTTCGAGTTGAGTTATCATCCGGGTAAGGCTAATGTGGTAGCCGATGCGTTGAGTAGGAAGTCACTGCATATGTCTTCTCTGATGGCGAAGGAACTGAGATTGATTGAAGAGTTTAGAGACCTCAGTTTGGTTTTTGAAAGGACAACCAGAAGCGTGAAGCTAGGAATGTTGAAGTTGACGAATGATTTTCTTGAAGAGGTTGTGGAAAAGCAAAAGTCTGATGTGAGATTGATGAAGCTTAAGACGCTCATCGAGCAAGGGAAAAAGGTAAACGTTGAGATCGACGAGAAAGGTGTGATGAGGTGTCAAGGAAGGTTATGTGTACCTGATGTGCCTGAGCTGAAGCGGATGATTTTGGAGGAAGGTCACAGAAGCAACTTAAGTATTCATCCTGGTGTTACTAAGATGTATCAAGATCTGAAGAAAATGTTTTGGTGGCAAGGGATGAAGAAAGAGATCGCCGAGTTTGTTTTCGCTTGTTTGACTTGTCAGAAGTCCAAGGTGGAGCATCAGAAGCCGTCGGGGCTATTGCAACCTATGTTTATTCCAGAGTGGAAATGGGATAGTATCGCGATGGATTTTGTGAGCGGTTTGCCGAAGACGTCGAGAGGTAACAATATGATTTGGGTAGTTGTCGACAGATTGACAAAGTCTGCTCATTTCATAGCTATCAAGACCGGTATGCTAGTACCGAAGTTGGCTGAGATTTATGTCGAGCAAATCGTGAGATTACATGGAATACCGTCGAGTATTGTATCAGATCGAGATCCCCGTTTTACTTCGAGGTTTTGGGAAAGTTTGCAAGAGGCGTTGGGGACTAAGTTGCGGATGAGTTCTGCTTATCACCCGCAGACGGATGGTCAGTCGGAGAGGACAATTCAATCATTGGAGGATTTATTACGATCGTGTATTTTGGAACAAGGAGTGAGTTGGGAAGCTTGCTTACCATTGATTGAGTTTACTTATAACAACAGTTTTCATTCGAGCATTGGTATGGCACCTTTTGAAGCGTTGTATGGAAGAAGATGTAGAACACCTTTATGTTGGTTTGAATCGGGAGAAAGTGTGATGCTTGGACCTGAGATTGTGCAACAAACGACCGAGAAGATCAAGATGATCCAAGAGAAGATGAGAGCGTCACAGAGTCGCCAGAAAAGCTATGCCGACAAGAGAAGGAAGGATATAGAATTTCAAGAAGGAGATCATGTGTTTCCAAGAGTTACATCGACTACGGGTATTGGACGGGCTTTGAAATCGAAGAAGTTAGCATCGAGATTCATTGGTCCGTATCAGATTTTGAAGAGGATTGGGAAGGTGGCGTATAGGATTGCGTTACCGCCGTCGTTGTCAAATCTACATGATGTTTTTCACGTGTCTCAATTAAGGAAATACGTATCGGATCCGTCACATGTAATTGAGTCGGACGAGATACAAGTGAGAGAGAATTTAACGGTTGAGACGGTACCCTTAAGGATTGAAGGACAAGTGATGAAGAGGCTCAGGAATAAAGAGATTTCATCGGTGAAAGTCGTTTGGGGAGGCCCAGCCGGTGAGTATGCGACGTGGGAGCTCGAGAGCAAGATGCGGGATTCTTACCCAGAGTTGTTTTCAGGTATTTTCGAGGGCGAAAATTCTTTTTAGGGGGGTAGAGTTGTAACGACCCTATTTTCGTATATTATATTTTTATATATTTTATTTTATGGATTTGCATTTATAAATATTTTCTAGTAATCGAGGAATAATTATTTGGCGCGAAGATAAGTTCGTAACCGAGTTTTTAGAGTTTTGGGCGAATTGGGCCAAGAGGGTGAATAGTGTTGGGCTTTAGTTTATGAGTAGTAATGATCCTATGTGGAGGAGAGTTAGTGAGCTTGGATTGGATTGAAGGGCTAGGATTAACCCTTGAGAGTTAGTAAGGATGGATGGCCAAGATTGATTGGATTGGATTATAAGATATTTTGTGAGAATGAATAATGCCATTCCTCATTCCTTTGTGAAGAAAACGTGAAAGAAGAAGAGGAGAAGAACAAGAGGAGAGCTAGGGCAAGAAAAGCAAGAGGAAAGCTTGAGATTTGCTAGGTTTGAGAAGGTAAGAGAGTTAGTATTACTTGATTACAAGTGATTGAGAAGGGGAGAATGTCTATTTCTCCATCCCAAACTTCTCCTCACTTTGTCTAGGTTTTGATAGAGAGTTTTTATGGTTTAAAGTTGTTAATGATTATGTTTTGCTTGCTTGAATGCTAATTGATGTTGTTAACATGATTTGTTGGAGTTATTGTGTTGTGGGTTCATAAGAAAAGTTTATGAAAAGTTATGGTCTTGAACCCTAATTTCTATGCTTGATGCAATCTTTGCTTGTGATGGTTTTTAAATGATGTTTTATGATGGAATGTTGTTTTTAACAAGTTCTGGAACTTGGGTAACCATAGATGGGCTAAAATGGTGGAAAAATCACATTTTTACATGACTGTACTGATACGGTCGCTTGTAGCGACGGAGCATCGCTTGTAGCGACCAGGCAGGATAATTCCCTGCCTATCCGCGCTTGTAGCGACCACACTGGCGCTTGTAGCGACCAGGCTCGCTTGTAGCGACCGAAGGTTCGCTTGTAGCGACCAAGCAGGATGATTCCCTGCCTATGCTCGCTTGTAGCGACCGAAGGTTCGCTTGTAGCGACCAATCCTGGACAGGCCAACTTCGTTGAGTCGTTCTGGAGGTCCTGGTGCGCGCGGAGACGACCTTTTTGCTACTGTATTTTTATAATACATTTTTGGAAACCTTGCCCACCATTTTAACTCATTCTTAATGTTTTCTAAAGATTATTTTGTTTCGAGAAAGTTTTGTGTAAAACCCTAATGTGTGTGTGGGTTATCGAAGTGTGTGGGTCTTTCTTTGAAACCCTTATGTGTGAGATTTTGATATGATTTGATTGGTTTATTTGAGATTGTGAACATGGTTGAGTGTATACATGTTTGTATTATGATTGGCCATGAGTGCCTACTTGTTGAAGTTAGCATGAGTATTGGTAGTGTACACACATATTTGAGCATATGTAGGTGTAAATATCAATAATTGCTAAGTGAACATACATGCATTTCATGATGGTATGTATGCTCTTTATGAGTAAGAATGAAATCCAATTATTATTGGTCATATGCACGACCGTCCTTTTATGGCGAATGAGAGGTGCAGAAGTAATCCAGCTTCGGTTGGTCAAGTGTACGACCGTCCTTTTATGGCAAATGAGAGGTACACAAGGGATATAAGTTTATCCAATAGTCCGCCATGACTCTAAAGCTGAGCAAGAATTGGTACCACATGCATTAGAGAATGCATTTTGAGGCATGCATCCTAATTGACATTAGTGTGCATTTTAGATATTATGTGTGCATAATGGATGTGAGTGGTAATTGATGTTTTGATGAGTTATGTGGGAAATTATGTGTGCATAATGGTTAATGATGAGTTATTGATGATAGTTGTTGTTGATGAGTGTTGTACTTTGTCAATTATGTGTTGTGATTTGGTTATGTATAGTAATGTGTTATTTATACATATTTATTGATTTGTGATACTAACACTCTCTGTTTTGTGTTATGTGCTGGATCTTTGGGGATCCAGATTATCAGGCTGACGAGGTTATCATAGAGGAGTAGCTTTGCTGTTTAAAAGCTGCGTAGTGGTGAGGACATAGCTTAGCTATCCTTACATTTTTGGTACTAGGTGTTGTATCCTAGTTAGAGTCTAGGGCTCTGATATTTGTAACACTATTTTGGGGTATCTGAACGTTTGTGTATAGATTTGGCAATAGTATCTGTTGTTGAATTGCCTTTTTGAAAATCGTATGTATATATTTTTGCGTAATATATGCAAGCTTAATTATAAACATTTGTTTTGTTGTATTCCGCTGCAGTGTTTGTGAATCAAATATGTTTTTGATTTCAGGTGATGTTTTATGAAAATGAGTTCCTTAATGTTGTAACTTCCTATGGCCTTAACGTTTTCTTTTATTAAAGTTAATAATCGGCGGTTAAGGGTTAGGGTGTTACAGTTGTACTCAGGAGAAAGAAGGAATGCTGGAGTAGGTCAGCTGTTTTAGAAACAGGGCAAGTGGTTTCAGAACCAAGGGTAGCAGTTTTGCAGCAATCCTTGACTGGTTTTTGATAAAGGAGAAGAAGGGAAAAAGGAAATGGCTTGCTGGAAAGCCTGGGTCAGAATGCAGAGGAAATTTGGGGAAGAAGAAGTGCTGCCCAGGGGCAGCCACTTGCTTCTGAAAGCACCTGCCTGGCACGTGCTCCTGGCTTGGCTTCTTTTCTTTCTTTTCTTGAGTTTGAAGACCTGTGCCAGGCACGTGGTCTTTTTTCTTTGTTTCTTTCTTTTTTTCTTCTTTTGTTTTGTTTTGAAATAAACAAATAAACAAATAATAATAAAAGTAATAATAATAATAATAATAAAAGTAATAATGAAAATAATAATAATAATAATAATAATAATAATAATAATGATAATAATAAGGATGATAATAATAATAATAATAATAATAATAATGAAAAAGATAATAATAGTAATAATAGTAATGGTAATGGTAATAAAAGATAATAATAATAGTATTAATGAAAAAAAAAATAATAACAATAGTAATAAAAGTAATAATGATGGTAATAATAATAATAGTAATGATAATAATTGTAGTACCCCAATTTTGTCCTAAGCCTTTTAAAAAAAGAAAAATAAAAAAAAATCAAAGAGAGGGAAAAAGTCAAAGTCAACCAAAGTCAACAAAAAAGTCAACATTTCAAAAATGATGACTTCGCAGTGCGAAGGTCACTTCGCACTGCGAAGTCTGCGATTTTTCTGCAGATTTTTGGTTTCTTTGATTTAATTCCAGAATTTGTTGCATATCATTTGCATATTTATTTTAATCAGCATTCATGGCTAATTGAGCCAACCAAAACCAGAAATGAGAGACTTGCCATTAATGCCAAGGTTAGAAGCTTTTTCTTCCAACCTAGCATGTGACAAGCAAGTGGGCTTGCCCTTGGGCAGCTCTTGTCCCTCCCAAGTGACCTGTTAACCACCCCAAGGTTGCCAGCCACCTGCTTGAAGACTTTCCTCCTGCTTGCTCCCCCAAAACCAGTCAAAACCAGCTGGATTTTGTACTTGAAAAAGCCATGAGTGCCTACCCTGTTTTGCAACAACTTTTCACCCTCTCACCCCAGCCATATGTAGCCTTTTGCATCCCCCAATCTCTGCACATCACAGTGCACGTTTTTATTGATCAACCATTGAGATTGCAAGGATTGATCCCCAAGCTTGGGTTCCAAACCAAATTATGTTCCAGGATTTTGGTTTGGAACCAGTTCAAGGATTTTGCATAATATTGGAAAATTCGCAAGTTCGGGTAACACTTTGTGGATAACTTGCAAAACAAGTTATGTTCCCAATCTTTCAAAACAACTAGAACAAACCAGCTATGTTCATCATTTTCAATCCAAACTTGAACAATAAAGATTGTTCATGATTTTCAAAACTCAAACATGAACATACGCCGAATTCGTTCGCTTTTCAAAACCGCTCACAAAATGAGCCGAACTTATGCGTTTTCTAACAAAATTGCTAAAATCCCTTCACTTTGGGTTCCAAACCAAATGTTTTGATATACTTTGGGATTTCTAAGAAATTCTACCAAAAAACTTGAATGAAAAAGGGATGGTGTGACGTATGTCTCTCCATTGCCCCGATTGTACGAATGCGTGACGTATGTCTCGTCGTTCGGACAATCGTCATTCCATTTTCAACGTATCCAACCATAACCAAACCAAATCTTGGCCCCTTGTGGTCAATCCGAATCTTTTGGTCCCCAGTGGCCACTAGATTCGATCCCTCGACTCGTTTGAGTCACTCGGTCAATGTTCGACTCGTCCGAGTCCATTGTACCCGTTCTTGATCCCATTGGATCAATCGAACAATTCCCCGACTCGTTGGAGTCCCCTCGGTCAATGATTGACTCATTTGAGTCCATTGCGCCTATTTTGGTCCCATAGCGACCAACTCGAACCCTTTTACCCAACGGACATGTTTTGCCTATTCTAAACGTGATTCGTAAACAAACGCTTAATAAGTCTCCCAAGCGCGAGCATACAAGCAAGACGCTTAATAAGTCTCCCGAGCGCGAACATACAAGCTACGTTTTAATCGCAAGAATTCGGTTAAAACATCGTCCATTTAAAATTAACCAACATATGTACGTTTTTTCTACCAAAGAACTACGTACGCTTTGAATTCTCCGACTACCGGGAGATACGTAGGAGCAAGATCGACATCTTGTCAAGCGCAATAATAAAAAAAACTCTTTTTTCTTTCCTTTCGTTTGTTTTCATCTCTTTTCCCCCTTTTAGTATATTTTCTTTTGACATAGATAAGCATGCGCGCAAAACATTTAAAAACAATTTAAGCTTTAGCCAAATAGAAGGTTCCCGTTGAGTACAACGGACGTGAGGGGTGCTAATACCTTCCCCTTGCGTAATCGACTCCCGAACCCGACAATGGTTGCGATGACCAGTCCTTTTCCTCATCGTCAAGGGTTTTATTATCGTTTCCCTTTAAACAAAAAAAAACTTAAGGGTTTATCAACGTTCCCTTTACACAAAAACTTTGGTGGCGACTTCACAAAGGCCCTCCGAGCGTTCGAGGACATCCTTGGAGGATTTGCGCGTTTTTTAAACGAGGTGCGCACAGCTGGCGACTTCACTGGGGACACTTTTCCCACTAGCGAGTCAAGCCTATCCTATTTGGCTTTTAAGTTATTTGTTTTTATTTTATTTACGCGCATGCTTTTATTTTATTCATTTATGTCATTCCCATGCTTTATGTTTATAAATACTTTATTTTGCTTTATATTCATATCATATATATCAAATGCGGGGGTTACTTGAGCGATGTTACTCCACATTGTTCGGGTTAATGCCGGACGTGTGAGGCTCTCTACCCGAGCTTGAGAAAAAAACTAAGTTAGAAGGAGCTTGTGTGCGGAAGCCCGCGTTGACGTATGTCCGTGAGGTAGGATGCCCAACCCCGCTTAGAGGAGATTTTCACGTGGAATTAATTGAAGTCATGTCGACGTATGTCCATAGACAACCCTAATTCCATGTGAGATCTATGACTCTAGGGACCTCTTCTTAGGAGATTTCACCTTTTAGAGCCTACATGTGAGGATGGGGGGAAGTTCCGAACATTCATCTACCAAACCCCTGCATATCATAAGCATTTGCATTCATAAAACTTTTTGCATAAACAAAAAAGAGGGGCATATTTTTGCATACTCATTGCATTCATACATTCACATGCATTTTCATGCATTTCAAAGAGGAACCCTCATATTATTCCCTCGAAAAAAAAAAAGGGGAAGTACCCGACCCGGTGTACCGTAGCATTTCGGATGAGATCCGAACAACCGGAGGGCCATCGAAATTCTAGAAATCATTTCTTTGTCCAAGTATTTTATCTTGTTTTTTAAAAAAAAAATCATTTTGCTCTTCCCAAGGCAAACGATTAATTTTATGGGACCCCCATATTTCAAATCATTTCCGTCATTAATAAATTTGCAGTTTATGTTCAAAGAGTTCGTTTTTCTTTCGTTCTCAAATAAATTTTCATAAACCCTACAAAAAAAATCATCATAAATACACCACCAAAAATAACACTGCTACGATCCCTTTTGACTTCAATCTTCAAATTAACCAAACGGAAGATGATAATAAGGACGATTTTGAACCTCCTGAAGGATTGTCCAGACTTGGGGATCAAGAGGATAGGGTAATACAACCTCACCAAGAGAACCCTAAAAAATAGCACCACAGTTCTCCCTCTGCCGGGGCACACTCTATAAGAGAAATCATAGTCTCACTCAGACGTGTGGATAAACATGAAGCAGTCATGCTCACCAAAGAAATCCATGAGGAGTCCTTCCAAACCCACGCCAAGACATGTCACAAGTGACAAAATTATGCCAACAAGGGGCACATACCACAAACACCTCTGAATGTCATGACATCACCCTAACCTTTCTCTATGTGGGGCATAGACATGTTTGGAATGATTTAGCCAAAGGCTTCAAAAGGGCACCAGTTCATACTAGCTGCCATCAACTGTTTCACCAAATGGGTCGAAGCAGCTTCTTATGCAAACATCCCCAAACAAACAAAGCCCAATTTTTATTGGCATCCCCAAACACAAAAAACCCAGTCGTCACTAGCATTCCTCACATCTCCAACAAAAGACCAATTTTCATTGGCACACACAATTTCCAAACAAAAGGCCCAATTTCCTTTGGCGCTCACAAACCCCATTTCCAATAAAAGCCCAATTTTCAGTGGCATTCCCATCCAAAAATCAAAAAGCCCGACCTCGCTCGGCAACCAAAATCAAAAAGCCCGACCTTGCTCGGAAGCCAATCACAAAAGCTCGACCTTGCTCGGAAGCCATTCCCATCCAAAAAAAACAAAAGTCCGACCTTGCTCGGCATCCCATCATAAAAGCCCGACCTCGCTCGGCATCCAATCATAAAAGCCCGACCTTGCTCGGCATCCACACACCCAAAGTCAAATTTCATTGGCATTCAAACACAAACAAGGTTCGACCAACTGAACCCCATAAAAGAGAAACACCTCACAACATTGTGGCATGGACAGCTCGACAAGAAAGTTTATTCTCGAGAATTTAGAGAAGGAGACTTAATGCTTGGAAAAA
This sequence comes from Medicago ruthenica, assembly GCA_018208015.1. Classification (NCBI taxonomy): domain Eukaryota; kingdom Viridiplantae; phylum Streptophyta; class Magnoliopsida; order Fabales; family Fabaceae; genus Medicago; species Medicago ruthenica. The sequence goes on from CM031378.1 coordinate 48,646,613, forward strand.
AGGTATTACCCATCCACAAGGATCCCCTTATCAATAAACTCCGGCGCAGTCAAAAAAATATATATGCCAAAAAGAAAAAAGAGCTCGCTAAATCGAAAACCCGAAAAGGGCGGTTTAGGCAATAGAGAGCGTCCTGGTAGATCGAAAACCTGAAAAGGCGGTCTAGGCAAAAATTAAGGACATCAAAAAAGGAAATATACCCCAGTGGACTGAAAACTCGAAAGAGCGGTCTAGGCAAAAGTTAGGGGGTTCAAAAAAAAAGAAAGAAAAAAAGGCAAAAGACTGCGGCACGTGAGGTCCGGACAGAATTCAAGAGGGAAAGAATCAACCTCATTATCATCTTTCGAAAGCGAGTTATTTCAAAGTCATAGGGAAAGTAGCACGTGAAACCCAAGCAAATCTTCATTTGCCTTTTTGTTTCTTCCTTTTTCTCTATCTCAGTAATCACCTCTTATAGGAATTATCATTTTCACGAATAGTTACCCATACAAGGGACTATGTTTCGTTGAATCAAAGTCATTTTTAAACCTTTTCATTGTTATGCGTCCTTACTTGCTCATAAAGTGTGTTTTTATTCATGATAAATAATGCATTGAAATATGGGAATAACATAAAAAACAAAAAAAATGTGTTTTTTACTTGGACGTTAAATGTCGAAAGAATTTCGTTGGTCCCCGTTATTGCATCAGAGGACTCAAAACTTGAAGCTCTGCATCAGTCATTTTAAGACTCATGCTCTTCAGCAGAAATAAGTGCGTAGCTCACGGCGCGTAAAACGCAAAGATCCCGAGGGTCGGAGGAACAAATTTTCCCGAATAAAGCTCACCCCCATACATCTTTTTCATCCACTAAGGCCGGATATCGATCATGCTTCCAAAATGATCCTTATATCCCCATGAAGCCAAACCTTATTGACATTCCCCAGGGAGTCTCAACCCAAAACAAAGAGTCCAATCATCATTGGCAGACCAACACAAATCCCCAGGAGAAGCCCGACCTTGCTCGGCATCCAGTCATAACTCCCAGCATTCAACATGCATCCCACATATCATGCACAACATTCATACATGCATCATGTCAATTTCATTCACGCATGCATATCCAAATCATTCATACACGTGCATTTCATAAATCATGTCATGCATCCTCCACGAGGATTCTCCAGTGAATATCACATATTCACCAGCATCCATCAACAGTTAAGCAAGTGTTCCCCAGTGAACCTCCTTCACAAACTGTCACCAATTCCCCCAGCGGGAATCTTTGATTGAGTCCATCATATCATGTTGCATTGCATATCATACTGCATAAGTTAACATGAAGCATAACATGCATCATACGATCATGTTTTCCGGCTCAAAGCCGAGCACCTATTCAGGGTAAGACCATTCCAGTTCCCCGTTAGGAATCGACCTTCAGTGTTAGCGGCTGAATAAGATTACCTATCTTAAGGTATCGACCTCTAGTGTAAGCGGCTAGATAAGATCACCTTCCTCAGTGTTCGACCTTCAGTGTTAGCGGCTGAATAAGATCACTTCACCGTTAGGAATCGACCTTCAGTGTTAGCGGCTGAATAAGATTACCTATCTTAAGGTATCGACCTCTAGTGTAAGCGGCTAGATAAGATCACCTTCCTCAGTGTTCGACCTTCAGTGCTAGCGGCTGAATAAGATCACTTCCCCGTTAGGAATCGACCTTCAGTGTAAGCGGCTGAATAAGATTACCTATCTTAGGTATCGACCTCTAGTGTAAGCGGCTAGATAAGATCACCTTTCCTCAGTGTTCGACCTTCAGTGTTAGCGACTGAATAAGATCACTTCACCGTTAGGAATCGACCTTCAGTGTAAGCGGCTGAATAAGATTACCTATCTTAGGTATCGACCTCTAGTGTAAGCGGCTAGATAAGATCACCTTTCCTCAGTGTTTCGACCTTCAGTGTTAGCGGCTGAATAAGATCACTCTCCCCTCAGTGTTCGACCTCTAGTGTTAGCGGCTAGATAAGATCACACCCATCCTCAGGGATCTACCTCCAGTGTTAGCGGCTGGATACGATTACCTTCATCCCCAGTGGATCTACCTCCAGTGTTAGCGGCTGGATACGATCAACCTTTTCAAATCATTGCATTTGCGTATTTTACTTTTACTACAAATTTTTTCCATTCCGCGAAGGACAAAATTCGGGTCCTTCTTTTACTTAATTGATCTTCGCAAAGAGTTCATGAGATGCCCTCGGCACTCACACACTCTATGCAAAGACACAATTAAGTAGGGGCAGCTGTAGTACCCTAATTTTGTCCTAAGCCTTTTAAAAAAAGAAAAATCAAAAAAAAATCAAAGAGAGGGAAAAAGTCAAAGTCAACCAAAGTCAACAAAAAAGTAAACATTTCAAAAATGATGACTTCGCAGTGCGAAGGTCACTTCGCACTGCGAAGTCTGCGATTTTTCTGCAGATTTTTGGTTTCTTTGATTTAATTCCAGAATTTGTTGCATATCATTTGCATATTTATTTTAATCAGCATTCATGGCTAATTGAGCCAACCAAAACCAGAAATGAGAGACTTGCCATTAATGCCAAGGTTAGAAGCTTTTTCTTCCAACCTAGCATGTAACAAGCAAGTGGGCTTGCCCTTGGGCAGCTCTTATCCCTCCCAAGTGACCTGTTAACCACCCCAAGGTTGCCAGCCACCTGCTTGAAGACTTTCCTCCTGCTTGCTCCCCCAAAACCAGTCAAAACCAGCTGGATTTTGTACTTGAAAAAGCCATGAGTGCCTACCCTGTTTTGCAACAGCTTTTCACCCTCTCACCCTAGCCATATGTAGCCTTTTGCATCCCCAATCTCTGCACATCACAGTGCACGTTTTTATTGATCAACCATTGAGATTGCAAGGATTGATCCCTAAGCTTGGCCAATTGCAATTCAGCCATGTTTCTCATCATTTCTATCCTAAAACCTTTGATTTTGTGGCTGAAATCAGTCAAAGACTTAACCCTTGGCACAAGGCAGGGTTGCCTCTATCCATTAGCATTAAATGCAAAGCCAAATAGCCTGAATTAGCCCACAAATCAGCTAGGTCCTATGGATTTTCATCATTACTAGAGATTGCATTTTGGCCTATAAATAGAGATGCAAGGCAAGAGGAAATGCAGCAATTGCATAGCAATATAGAGCAGTTAATACAGCATTCAAAAAGAATTACATAGCATAAGATAGAGCAGTTAATACAGCATTCAAAGAGCAAAAGAAACACTACTCATTCCAGCCAAACAACCAGAGAAAACCAATCAAACACAAAGCTTTGCACAAGTTCAAAGTTCATCACCAATATCAAAAACCTTTGTGAGAACCGTCAACCAATTCAAATCCACTGCAGCTGGAGCTTTGCTAAGGATCTCTGTAAGTTTCTAAGCCTTTGTTTTGCATTTTCAATTGTGTTTGCATAGCAATTTTGGTTCAAAACCCTTTGGTTCTAAAAAACCCCTTTAGAATTTCAAAGAAACCCCAAGGTTTTCAAAACATCAAAACTGGTTTGTCCAGCCTTTTTCATCTTAAAAACTCAAAGTTTTTCACTCTCCTAAAAGGTCCTGAGTGTGTTCAGAAGTTGTTTCTGAACAACAGTTCAGATACAGCTTCTGAACTCAAAAATTCGCATTGTTCGCAGTGCGAAGTCATGGTCGCAGAGCGACCATGACAGAACTCAGAATCTGAGTTTAGGTGCCCAAATGGCCAATTTTTGAGGTTCTAGCCCAAGAGCTCAGAACCTAGGAGTTTTAAAACCCATGTGTTTCAAACCAGTTCAAGGATTTTGCATAATATTGGAAAATTCGCAAGTTCGGGTAACACTTTGTGGATAACTTGCAAAACAAGTTATGTTCCCAATCTTTCAAAACAACTAGAACAAACCAGCTATGTTCATCATTTTCAATCCAAACTTGAACAATAAAGATTGTTCATGATTTTCAAAACTCAAACATGAACATACGCCGAATTCGTTCGCTTTTCAAAACCGCTCACAAAATGAGCCGAACTTATGCGTTTTCTAACAAAATTGCTAAAATCCCTTCACTTTGGGTTCCAAACCAAATGTTTTGATATACTTTGGGATTTCTAAGAAATTCTACCAAAAAACTTGAATGAAAAAGGGATGGTGTGACATATGTCTCTCCATTGCCCCGATTGTACGAATGCGTGACGTATGTCTCGTCGTTCGGACAATCGTCATTCCATTTTCAACGTATCCAACCATAACCAAACCAAATCTTGGCCCCTTGTGGTCAATCCGAATCTTTTGGTCCCCAGTGGCCACTAGATTCGATCCCTCGACTCGTTTGAGTCACTCGGTCAATGTTCGACTCGTCCGAGTCCATTGTACCCGTTCTTGATCCCATTGGATCAATCGAACAATTCCCCGACTCGTTGGAGTCCCCTCGGTCAATGATTGAATCATTTGAGTCCATTGCGCCTATTTTGGTCCCATAGCGACCAACTCGAACCCTTTTACCCAACGGACATGTTTTGCCTATTCTAAACGTGATTCGTAAACAAACGCTTAATAAGTCTCCCAAGCACGAGCATACAAGCAAGACGCTTAATAAGTCTCCCGAGCGCGAGCATACAAGCTACGTTTTAATCGCAAGAATTCGGTTAAAACATCGTCCATTTAAAATTTACCAACATATGTACGTTTTTTCTACCAAAGAACTACGTACGCTTTGAATTCTCCGACTACCGGGAGATACGTAGGAGCAAGATCGACATCTTGTCAAGCGCAATAATAAAAAAAACTCTTTTTTCTTTCCTTTCGTTTGTTTTCATCTCTTTTCCCCCTTTTAGTATATTTTCTTTTGACATAGATAAGCATGCGCGCAAAACATTTAAAAACAATTTAAGCTTTAGCCAAATAGAAGGTTCCCGTTGAGTACAACGGACGTGAGGGGTGCTAATACCTTCCCCTTGCGTAATCGACTCCCGAACCCGACAATGGTTGCGATGACCAGTCCTTTTCCTCATCGTCAAGGGTTTTATTATCGTTTCCCTTTAAACAAAAAAAACTTAAGGGTTTATCAACGTTCCCTTTACACAAAAACTTTGGTGGCGACTTCACAAAGGCCCTCCGAGCGTTCGAGGACATCCTCGGAGGATTTGCGCGTTTTTTAAACGAGGTGAGCACAATAATAATAGTAATTATAGTAATGATAATAATAATAGTAATAATAATGAAACGATAATAATAACAAAAGTATTAATAAAAAAGGATGATATAATAGTATTATTGAAAAAGATAATAATAATAATAGTATTATTAATAATAATAGTAATAATAGTAATGATAATTGGACCGTAGATCTCACCATCCAGGACTTGAGATCCTAAAGATAAGGGTATGAACCCCTAGAATAAGGCTGGACACCCTCCAGGAGGGCGCAGGGCCCACTTTACAGTCATAAATAGCCCTAGGTGACCTTCCTAAAAGGCACCCTCTGGGGGGGCCCTTAGAAGTTCACGAGGGCGCCCCAGCCATGGTTTTGGCCCTTTACGACTTGGGCCCAAAACTATGACCGGGTAGGCCCAAAAGAGGCTACAAATAGTAACCTTGGGATCATTCCCAAGGCATGACCTAAACACAGCACAGAAACCCTAGTTTCTAGATATTGTACTCACTAACAGTACAATTTCTCTTGTAATAAAGACCAAATGGAGTAATTGTTACGTTAGTTTTTTCTTCTTTGTTCGGATTTCAACTTAGACCACCAACTTTATATCTTTTAATTTAAATTAGTTGAACTACACAACCCTCGATGATAATATTATTTAAACATAAGAAAACAAAAAATGTGGATAGTGTAATACTTCATCCATATGAATTAAGAAATATAGTGAATTTTGTAAAACAAACAAATTACGAGTGATTTCACAGAAAGATCCTTCATTAATGACACATGATAGATAAATTAGAGGAATTGGAAGAGGTTAAAGCAACTAATAGTAAAGAGGATAATATGAAAGTAAACATTAATGTTTTATTGATATTGTAAGCTGAATTATACTTTACCACAATTTTTTCCAAGTGATATATAATAAAATATATCAAGGAGTATGAAGGTGAGAAAACATACACAAGAAGGGGGGGTCGAATTGTGTGTGTGCGGTTTTTAATTCTTTTTTCTTTCTCAAAACTTTGGTTAAGTTCAGAATCAGGTTTTGAACCTTTTTATGAGAGTTTATGCAGCAGATTCAAAAGTAAAGAGAGAGGGAAATAGAGACACACAATATTTTTATACTAGGTCCTTCCACAAGTTGGAAGTAGTCTAGTCCCCCTGTCACTTACAGGAGATTTAACTATAATCAAACTGATTACAATTGCTCAAAACACAAAGTTAAGAGACTTCAATGCTCAAACACCTAGTAAGAGACTTCTAATGCTCAAGACACTAAGTCAAGAGACTTCCCTGCTCAAGACACACAGTCAAGAGACTTCCAATGCTCAAGACACTAAGTCAAGAGACTTCCCTGCTCAAAGCACAAAGATAAGAGACTTCTAATTGCTAAATACACAAAGTAAAGAGACTTCTGGTTGCTTAGCACACAGGATAAAACTTTGGGTATCAAACTGATTTTACAACAGAAAATAAGTTTGTGTTGAACACTTGATCAAACAAATTTCCTTTTGTTTTTTGTTTTTTCTTGTCTTTCTCTATCTTTTCCCCAGCAGAGTAATCACTTCTTACAAAGATTACATCTTCATATGTTGTTACTCATTCCAGGGATCAAATCTGCATTGAATAAAATTCACATTTAAACCTTTTCATTGTTTTGTGCTCTCATTAGCGCATAAAATGTTATTTTTATGATAAATAATGCATTGAAACATGGGAAATAAAAAAAAAACTTGCAAAAACAAATGTGTGTTTTACTTGAATTTCTTAAATGACGAAAGAATTTCGTTGGTCTTCGGTGTTGCGTCAAAGGGCTCAAAGCCTGAAAATGTTGGTCAATCATTTTAAGACTCATGCTCTTCAGCAGAAACAAGTGCGTAGTTCACGACATGTGAAACGCAAAGATCCCGAGTGTCGGAGGAACAAAATTCCCCAAATAAAGCACACCTCATGCATCTTTTTCATCCACTAAGGCCGGATATTGATCATGCTTCCAAAATGATCCTTATATCCCCAGTGAGGTCACACTCAGAGCCCAACCATGATTGGCACATACTCACGAATAAAGCCCAATCGTCATTGGCACATACTTACAAATAAAGCCCAATCATCATTGGCACTCACCAACATAATTTCCAACCAAAGCCCAATCATCATTGGCACAATCACAACCAAAACCCGATCTTGCTCGGCATCCAATCATAATCCCCAGCATTCAACATGTCATCCCACATGTCAGCATATGTATGCATCATATCAAACTCATTCATTAGCATGCATCTCAAATTCATATCATGCTCTCCAGCAAACACTCCCTAGTGAGTATCCGACATTCACCGGCAATCATCTCCAGTGTTCCCCAGTGAACCTCATCCAAGAGCTTCCCCAGTAAGTTCTTTTAAAGAAAAATTCCCCAGCGGATTTCTTCCCAGATTATCCCATTCCCGAGTGGACCTGCTCACGGCCACTAGGATTCCCCAGTTGAGTTTCCCCAGCAGAAATTCTTTGTTGAGTTTACCTCATTGCATAACATACTGCATAAGACAACATGAAGCATATCATGCATCAACAATCATGTTTTCCTTTTCAACAATCTAAGTACTAGCCACGTCTAGAGACGATTACATTCATCCCCACATCAGTATATTTTATTTCCCCAGAGAAGTCTAAGCACCCACCGAGGCGACTACTTGTCAGATCTAAGCACCCACCGAGGCGACGACTTGTCAGATCTAAGCACCCACCGAGGCGACGATCTTTTACCTTTTCAGTCTAAGCACCAACCGAGGCGACGACTTGTCAGATCTAAGCGCCCACCGAGGCGACGATCTTTTACCTTTTCAGTCTAAGCACCCACCGAGACGACGACTTGTCAGATCTAAACACCCACCGAGGCGACGATCTTTTACCTTTTCAGTCTAAGCACCCACCGAGGCGACGACTTGTCAGATCTAAGCACCCACCGAGGCGACGATCTTTTACCTTTTCAGTCTAAGCACCCACCGAGGCGACGACTTGTCAGATCTAAGCACCCATCGAGGCGACGATCTTTTACCTTTTCAGTCTAAGCACCCACTGAGGCGACGACTTGTCAGATCTAAGCACCCACCGAGGCGACGATCTTTTACCTTTTCAGTCTAAGCACCCACCGAGGCGACGACTTGTCAGATCTAAGCACCCACCGAGGCGACGATCTATTTTTATTTCCCCAAGAGAGTCTAAGCCCCCCCCCCCCCCCCCCGAGGCGACGACTTGTCTTCTAGATCTAAGCACCCACCGAGGCGACGATCTATCTTTTTATCCCCCAGCCAGTCTAAGCACCCCCGACGCGACGACTTGTCTATTTCATTCTTGGTTTATGCACCAGTAGCCAAATCAGGGGACCCTGCATTTACTTTTGTTCATTTCATTTTGCATATCAATATTTTCATTATTTACTACAATCTTTTCTCACCTTGAAGGACAAAATTTGGATCCTTCTTTTACTTAATTACTCTTCACAAAGAGTTTATGTGATGCCCTTGGCACTCGTATTCTCTATGCAAAGACACAATTAAGTAGGGGCAGCTGTTGTATCCTAATTTTGTCCTAACTGTTTTCAAAAAAAAAAAAGGAGTCAAACTTTATTTTTCCTTTTTAATAAATAATAATAAAAAGCCTTATTATTATTTATCTTTCCTTTTACTTTTTTCCTTTTTTAAAATAAATAATGAATAATAATAATAAAGTTTTATTATTATTATTATTTTCTTTTATTATTATTATTATTACTTTTATTTGTTTTAAGTTTTATTTTCAAAAAGAAAAGAAACAAAAACAAAAGAAGAAAAAAGAGGTGAAAGAGGAAAAGAAAAGAAAGAAACAACACGGGCCCAGCCCACAAACAAAAGAACCAGAAGAAGAAGAGAAAGATAAAGGAAGAGGCAAGTGCAAAGCACACGTCCTCAGAAGCAGAAGAAGAAAGAAGAAAAACCAGAAGACTGGGCACGTGCCTGGCACACCCAGTCAGACCCAAGTGGCTGCCCAGGGTCACCTTCTTCTTCCCCACTTGCTCTGCACCTTGTCCCCTCCTTTCTAGCACACAAGCCATTGCCATTTCCCTTCTTCTCCTTTATCAAAAGCCAGTCAAACATAGCTTGCCCTGATTGCAAAATAGCTTGCCCAAGTTTTGAAATGGCTGACCCTGTTTCAGCATTTCTTCCTTCTTCTGCAATTCAACACGTTTTCCTTTGCTTATCCCCAAGCTCTGCACACGAGCACACAGCCTTTTCCTGTTTGTCTTCTCAAAATTGCAAAGATTAATTCCAAGAGACAACACAAGTGTGACCTGTCCCCTGTTTTCATGGATTCCAGCAATACCTGTCAAAATCAGCTCCATTGGTTTCTGAAATTAGCCAAAGTCTTCACCATGATCACAAGGCAAGGTCACTTCCTTCCTTTTGCATTAAATGCAAGCCAATTCAATATGATCATAGCCCACAAAATAGCCTGTTTTAGGGATTTTTTTTTTCATCATTTCAATTGATCCTAATTTGCCTATAAAATCAATGCAATGCTGAAGGATTATGGGCAGAAAAATTTTACACAATTCAGACAGTTAATTTTGCTAAGCATCAGACAGTTTTTGAATACAATTCTCACAGAATTTTCAAACACAATCTCAGAACAAAAACACCAGCTTTAATACACAGTTTGAACCTAGTTTGTTCAACACCATTCAATCCAATCTTAGAACAATTCAGTAGTTTGTTCTAAGGAAATTTAGAACAACTCATACCCGTAAGGAACATCCAGAAATTCCCAACAACTTCTGAATCAGAAGCTTTGTTTTCTGTCCTATTATTTGCAAACAATCAAATATCCTACCCAGCAATCAAACCAGTCATTAAATCCCCATAGGCATCACACCAAAGTAAGGAATAACAGCAAAAATATCATCTGGTATTGTTGTTTCTTATTCCTCATCATATTCCAGCTTTGCAAAAACAACAATCATTCAAGTCCCTTCCAGTTTCTTGCAACACAAGCATTGGCTGGGAGTTTTGTAAGCATTCTGAACTCTTTATCTTTCATTTTGCATTGCTGCCTGCATTTGAACTGATTCCTGTTGATTCAATTTCAGTTTCTGCATTATTAGTGTTTGTTTAATTCACTTTCAAACTAAAAACATCTTTTGAAACCTCAAAGAAATCCCAAGGTTTACAAAACTTTAAAACAGAAGTGGTTTAATTCCTTTTCCAACTGAATTCGAGGTTTCTTGCCCTTTAAGGTTCTGAAAATCAGTTCAGAAGCAGCTTCTGAATAGTGCTTCAGACTCTGAGGTTCAGAGTTTGAACAGTGCTTCAGACGCACTGTAGCAGCTTCTGAAGTTCAGAGTCTGAAGGTCAACAAAGGTCAACCTATGAACAGTGCTTCTGAGAGGTCAACAAAAGTCAACACCATGAACAGTGCGTCTGAACAGTACTTCAGACTCAGAAATTGAGCTTCTGAAGTACTGTTCACTCAGAAGCTGAATTTCAACTTCTGAAGCATTTCTGGGCACATTTTAAGGTTCAGAAGCACTTCTTGGCATATGTTTAAGGTTTAGAACTTGAACTTTTCTTTTGAACTTTGGTTGAAGAGGATTAAAACTCATTTGGTTCAAAACATAACAAGTGTTTTCTTTGGCTTTTATTTGGAATTTCATTAAGTTCCAACAACAAATATGAACAAGAAACTTGTTCATTAAGTTTTAACAAACTTGAACAGCCTTGTTCATGAATTTCAAAAACATTTGGACATTAACTTGTTCATCAAGTTTCAAAAGCATTTGAACATTAACTTGTTCATTAAATTTCAAAAACAACTTGAACATCTTGTTCATTTTTTTTTAATCATAAGTTTGAACAACATCTTGTTCATGTTTCATAAGCTTGTGCTTTTTTCATAAACTTATTCATTTTTCAATAAGCTTCAATCATAAACTTGAACCAAATTTGTTCTTTTTTTTTTCAAAAACTTGTTCAACAAACTTGTGCTTAAGTTTTAACCAAGTGTTTTGATTACTTTGGGATTTCTTAATTTCCAATAATAAACTTGAATGAAAAAGGGTTGGTTAGACGTATGTCTCTCCATTCCTCGGTTGCACGAATACTTGACGTATGTCTCGTTGTTCGGACAATCGTCATTCTATTTTCAACGCATCCAACACACCAAAATCAATTCTTGGCCCTCTGTGGTCATTTTGAACCTTTCTTGACTCCGTTGAGTCAATTGAATCAATGCTCGACCCGTTGGTCCATTGAACTTTTTCTCGGTCCCCCGTGACCTATTGAATCAATGCTCGACCCGTTGGTCCATTGAACTTTTTCTCGGTCCCCCGTGACCTATTGAATCAATGCTCGACCCGTTGGTCCATTGAACTTTTTCTCGGTCCCCCGTGACCTTTTGAATCAATGCTCGATCACGTTGGATCCATTGAACCTTTTCTTGACTCCGTTGAGTCAAATGAACCTAATTCTTGGCCCCCCCGTGGTCAATTCAACCCTTTTTTTCCCCAATGAACATGTTTTTATCAATTCTAAACGCGATACAAACAAAAGCTTAAGTCTCCCACGCGCGAGCACACAAGCTACGTTTAACCGCAAAGAATATGATCAATAACATCATTCTTTAAAATCAACCCACAAATATACGTTTTTCTACCAAAGAACTACGTAGCTTTGAATTCTCCATCGCACCAGGAGATACGTAGGAGCAAGATTCAACTCTTGTCAAGCACAAATGATAAAAAATATCTTTTCCCCCTTTCTCTTTATTCCCCTTTATTTATATATCAAGCATGCAAGCAAAACTTTAAAAACACTTTAGCCTTAACTAACTAGGAGGTTCCCGTTGAATACAACGGACGTGAGTGATGCTAATACCTTCCCCTTACGTAATCGACTCCCGAACCCGGTAATGGTTGCGATGACCATCCTTTCCTCATCGTCAAGGGTTTTATTATCGTTTCCCTTTAAAAATAAAAAACTTAAGGGTTTATCAACGTTCCCTTTAAACAAAAACTTTGGTGGCGACTCCGCACTTTCATCCCGAGCGTTCATACACGTCTCGAGGATCGCGCGTTTTTTTCGAGAACGCACAGTTATGATGTCCTGTTTGATAAGAACACTTGCACTGTAATCAACAACAAAGATAAATCTGTTGTGTTCAAAGGAAAGAGGAAGAACAATGTTTATAAGATTAATTTTTCAGAACTGGTTGATCAGAAGGTAGTTTGTCTTCTGTCAGTGAGTGATGAGAAATGGGTATGGCACAAAAGGTTGGGACATGCTAACTGGAGACTCATCTCTAAGCTTAGCAAGTTGCAACTGGTCAGAGGCTTACCAAACATTAATTATCACTCAAATGCTCTTTGTGGAGCATGCCAGATAGGAAAAATAGCTAAAACTTCTTTTAAATCCAAAAACATTGTTTCTACCTCCAGACCCTTAGAACTGCTTCACATTGATCTGTTAGGTCCTGTTGGAACAGCTTCAATCAATGGGAAGAAGTATTGGCTAGTAATTGTTTATGATTACAGTAGGTGGACTTGGGTTAAATTCCTTAGAACCAAAAATGAAACATATGATGTGTTCAACAAATTCTGCAAACAAGTACAAACAGAAAATGATTTGAAAATTTTAAAAGTTAGAAGTGATCATGGTGGTGAATTTGAAAATGAACCATTTGAAACTTTTTGTGAAGATCATGGAATTCTCTATGAGTTCTCTTCTCCTAGAACTCCACAACAAAATGAAGTTGTAGAGAGAAAGAACAGATCTTTGCAAGAAATGGCCAGAACCATGATTTATGAATCTAAAATTGCAAAGTACTTCTGGGCAGAAGCTGTTAACACAGCATGTTATATTCAGAACAGAATCTATATAAGACCAACTCTGATTAAAACAACATATGAATTATTTAAAGGAAGAAAGCCAAGCATTTCTTATTTTCATCAATTTGGATGTACTTGTTACATTCTGAACAATAAAGTCTACCTAAAGAAATTTGATGCTAAGGCTCACAAGGGTATCTTCTTAGGATACTCTGAGAGATCTAAAGCATACAGGGTGTACAATTCTGAAACACATGTTGTTGAAGAATCAATCCACATTAGGTTTGATGATAAGAAGCCTAGTAATAAAATACCAGAGCTAGTTGAGAGTTTTGCAGATATAATGCTCTCAGTGGACCCTTCAGAACCTGAACAGAGTTCCGAGTCTGAAGAAAGTCCAGAAGCTGAAAATACTGTTGAAGCAGAAAAACTCTCAGATGCTGAAACTCCTCCTGAAGCCAATCAAGATCAAAATGGTTCTGAACAAGCACTTGATGAGTCATCAGAAGTGAATCAACCCAGAACCTCATTCAAGTACAAGTCTTCACATCCTGAAGAGTTAATCATTGGAAACAAGGACAGTTCAAGAAAGACCAGATCAGCTTTCTGTCAGAATGATTCCTTAATTGGACTACTATCAATTATTGAAACTACAACAGCTAATGAAGCACTTGCAGATGATGGATGGATTGTAGCTATGCAAGAAGAACTCAATCAGTTTCAAAGAAATGATGTTTGGGATTTAGTTGCAAAACTAAATCACAAGAACATTATTGGAACAAAATGGGTGTTCAGCAACAAGCTAAATGAACAAGGAGAAGTTGTCAGAAACAAAGCTAGACTGGTTGCTCAAGGCTACAGCCAGCAGGAAGGAATAGACTACACTGAAACATTTGCTCCAGTTGCAAGACTAGAAGCAATCAGGTTACTTCTTTCCTATGCAGTTAATCATAATACCATCTTATATCAAATGGATGTTACGAGTGCTTTTTTAAATGGAGTTATATATGTCAAACAACCTCCTGGTTTTGAAGATTTAAAAAATCCAGATTTTGTTTTTAAACTCAAGAAATCATTGTATGGTCTGAAACAAGCTCCCAGAGCTTGGTATGAGAGACTAAGTAATTTCCTACTTAAAAATGATTTTGTAAGAGGACAAGTTGACAATACACTTTTCAGAAAGAAACTTAAGAAAGACATCTTAATTGTTCAAATCTATGTTGATGATATTATATTTGGTTCTACTAATGTCATTCTTTGCAAAGAGTTTTCTAAGTTAATGCAGGATGAATTTGAAATGAGCATGATGGGAGAATTGAAATTCTTTCTTGGAATTCAAATCAACCAATGCAAAGATGGGGTGTATGTTCATCAATCTAAATATACAAAGGAGCTTCTGAAGAAGTTCCAGCTTGAAGATTGTAAATTGATGACAACACCAATGCATCCAACCTGCAATTTAAGTAAAGAAGAAACTGGCTCAAAGGTAGATCAGAAGCTCTATAGAGGTATGATTGGTTCTTTGTTATACTTAACAGCTTTTAGACCAGATATTTTGTTTAGTGTATGCTTGTGTGCAAGATTCCAATCAGATCCTAGAGAATCTCATATGACTGTTGTCAAGAGAATCTTCAGGTATCTGAAAGGAACAACTAATTTTGGACTTCTGTATAAGAAATCCTTAGATTATAAGCTGGTTGGATTATGTGATGCTGATTATACTGGGGACAGGATTGAAAGAAAATCCACCAGTGGAAATTGTCAATTCCTTGGTGAGAATCTGATATCCTGGGCCAGCAAAAGACAATCAACTATTGCATTATCAACAGCAGAAGCAGAATACATCTCAGCTGCAAGTTGTTGCACACAACTGCTCTGGATGAAACATCAGTTAGAAGACTATCAGATTCATGAAAACAGCATTCCTATTTTCTGTGATAATACTGCTGCAATCTGTTTGTCTAAAAATCCAATTCTGCATTTAAGAGCCAAGCATATTGAAATTAAACATCACTATATTAGAGATTATGTTCAGAAGGGAGTTTTGGATATTCAATTCATTGATATTGATCATCAATGGGCTGATATATTTACAAAACCCCTCACAGAAGACAGATTTAATTTTATTAAAAAGAATCTGAACATGCATTTCATCTCTTAAAAATTGCTTAACTCTGAATAAGAAACTGAGAATCTGAAGTTCATCAGAAGCTATGACTTAACAGACACTCACTTTGAGAGTCTGAAGATAGTTCAGCTTCTGAAAACATCAGAATCTGAGTTTCAGAATCTGAATCTTTGTGACTTCTGATAAAACTCATTATAAGTGGACACTTCACACGTGGCCCACTAATGAGAGTGAATCTGTACAGTTGTCTAACACTTGGTCAGAATCTGATAAGCTATAACTGTTGGGCAGTGATGAATTAAAGCTTTGAAAGTTGTACTTTGCACCCTCATCAAGTCATCAATGTGCAGTGTGTTTAAATGTTTTTCTGTTTCTGAAAAATTTTAACAAACACACTCAAAACACAGTTTTCAGTTTTCATCTTATGTGTTTAGTTTTTCAGACCCAGTTTAAAAACTTTCAAACAATTCTGTTTGAAAGAGTTCAATGGTACTGATGCCAGCTTCTGAAGACTGTGTCTGATGAACAGTGCGTTTGATGCCAGCTTCTGAAGAACTGCGTCTGAAGACAGATTCTGATGAACAGTGTCTGAAGCCAGTTCTGAAGAATGAGTTTTAAGGAAAAGCAATTGTCACTATCAACAGTAAAGCACTGTTCAGTCAGAACAGCTCAATGCAACAGTTGCCTCCTTGGATGAAATACGCAGCCAACTTTTAAGGAAACAATTCAAAATTGTTGTGCTCTATTTTCTGGTTTGCGCACACAATGACATGAATGAATTAAATGCTGGATGTAGCTTCTAGTGCAACGGCTCTTTTTCTAAAACTGGCTCTTTCCAACAGCTCTTAATTCTCTATAAAGGATTGAAGTTTTGAAGAAGAAGTTTAAGACTCTTTGACTGAAAACATAACACTCTGTTTTCTGAAACAAAGTTCTGCCAAATCTGAAAGTCATCAAAACAACTTAGAAATTCTTACAAACTTCTATCTTAGAATTTCTTAAGTAATAAAGTCTTAAATCTGTGTTATATTTTGTGAACACCACTGATAGTATATCAAGTGTTCAACTCAAACTTATTTCTCTTCTAAAATCTGTTTGATTTAAAGTCTTAGATTGTGTGTCTAAGCAAAGAAGTCTCTTACTTTGTTTTTGAGCATAGGAAGTCTCTTACTTAGTGTTTGAGCAACTGGAAGTCTCTTACTTTGTGTTTGAGCATAGGAAGTCTCTTGCTTTGTGCTTGAGCAATTGTAATCTTTGTGATTATAGTGAAAATCTCTTGTAAGTAACAAGGGGACTGGACTACTTCCGTGTTGTGGAAGGAACCAGGATAAACTGCTGTGTGTGTGTCTCTCTCTCATTTACTTTATACCCGCTGCAAAGAACTATGAAAATAGTTTCAGAATCTGATCAACATCTCATTCTGAACTAAACATAGTTTTTTTGAGAAAGAAAAGAAAAAGCCAACACAATTCAACCTCCCCTTCTTGTGTTTTTCTCACCTTCAGAGAATGAATCTTTTGAAACTTTTTGTGAAGAACATGGAATCTTCCATGAGTTCTCTTCTCCTAGGACTCCACAACAAAATGGAGTTGTAGAGAGAAAGAACAGATCTTTGCAAGAAATGGCCAGAACCATGATTCATGAATCTAACACTGCAAAGTATTTTCGAGCAGAAGTTGTTAACACAACATGTTATATTCAGAACAGAATCTATATTATACCAATTCTGAATAAAACAGCATATGAGTTATTCAAAGGAAGAAATCCAAACATTTCTAATTTTCATCAGTTTGGATGTACATGTTACATTCTAAACAATAAAGTTTATCTACAGAAATTTGATGCTAAGGCTCACAAGGGTATCTTTTTAGGATACTCTGAGAGATCTAAAGCATACAGAGTGTATAATTCTGAAACACATGTTGTTGAAGAATCAATGCACATTAGATTTGATGACAAGAAGCCTGATAATAAAATATCAGAGCTAGTTGAGAGTTTTGCAGATATTCAGCTTTCAGAGGGTACTTCAGAACCTGATCAGATTTCTGAGTCTGAAGAAAGTTCAGAAGCTGAAGATCTTCCAGAAGCTGAAAATTATCCAGATGCTAAAAACCTCTCAGAAGCTGACACTCCTCCTGAAGCTAATCAACATCAAGATGTTTCTGAACAAGGTCTTAATGAATCTCAAGAAGCAAATCCACCCAAAAACACCTTCAAGTACAAGTCTTCACATCCTGAAGAGTTAATCATTGGAAACAAGGATAGTCCAAGAAAGACCATATCAACATTCAGACAGAATGACTCTTTGCTTCGATTACTGTCAATGATTGAACCTACAACAGTTGATGAAGCACTTACAGATGATGGATGGATTGTGGCTATGCAAGAAGAACTCAATCAGTTTCAAAGAAATGATGTTTGGGATTTAGTTGCAAAACCAAATCACAAGAACATTATTGGAACAAAATGGGTGTTTAAAAACAAACTGAATGAACAAGGAGTGGTAGTCAGAAATAAAACTAGACTTGTTGCTCAAGGCTACAGTCAACAGGAAGGAATTGATTACACTGAAACATTTGCTCCAGTTGCAAGATTGGAAGCAATCAGGTTACTTCTTTCCTATGCAGTAAATCATAATATAATTTTATATCAAATGGATGTTAAGAGTGCTTTTCTAAATGAAGTCATTTCTGAAGAAGTGTATGTAAAACAACCTCCTGGTTTTGATGATTTAAAACATCCAGACTTTGTTTTTAGGCTTAAGAAATCATTGTATGGTCTGAAACAAGCTCCCAAAGCTTGGTATGAGAGACTAAGTAATTTCTTACTTAAAAATGATTTTGTAAGAGGACAAGTTGACACTACACTGTTCAGAAAGACACTTAAGAAAGACATCTCACTTGTTCAAATCTATGTGTATGATATAATATTTGGTTCTACTAATGCCACTCTTTGCAAGGAATTCTCTAAGTTAATGTAGGATGAATTTGAAATGAGCATGATGGGAGAATTGAAGTTCTTTCTTGGAATTCAAATCAACCAATGCAAAGATGGAGTGTATGTTCATCAATCAAAATATACAAAGGAGCTTCTGAAGAAGTTCAAGCTTGAGGATTGTAAATTGATGACAACACCAATGCATCCAACCTGCAACTTAAGCAAAGAAGACACAGGCTCAAAGGTAGATCAGAAGCTGTACAGAGGTATGATTGGTTCTCTGTTATACTTAACAGCTTCTAGACCAGATATTTTATTCAGTGTATGATTATGTGCAAGATTCCAATCAGATCCTAGAGAATCTCATATGACTGCTGTCAAGAGAATCTTCAGGTATCTGAAAGGTACAACTAATCTTGGACTTCTGTATAAGAATCCCTAAATTATAAGTTGATTGGATTCTGTGATTCAGATTATGCTGGTGATAGGATTAAAAGAAAATCAACCAGTGGAAATTGTCAATTCTTTGGTGAGAATCTGATATCCTGGGCCAGTAAAAGACAATCAACTATTGCATTGTCAACAGCAAAAGCAGAATACATCTCAGCTGCAAGTTGTTGAACACAACTACTATGGATGAAACATCAGTTGGAAGACTATCAGATTCATGAAAACAACATACCTATCTTTTGTGATAATACTGCTGCTATCTGTTTGTCTAAAAATCCTATTCTACAATCAAGAGCCAAGCACATTGAAATTAAACATCATTTTATTAGAGATTACGTTTAGAAGGGTGTTTTGGATATAAAATTCATTGATAATGATCATCAGTGGGCTGATATATTCACAAAACCCCTAGCAGAAGATATATTTGATTTTATTAAAAAGAATCTGAACATGCATTTCATCTCTGAAAAATCTGCTTGACTCTGAATAGAAACTGAGAATCTTAAGAACATCAGAAGCTAACACTTATCAGAAGCTCACTTTGAGAGGCTGAAGAAAGTGCAGCTTCTGAAGCCATCAGAGTCTGAGTTTCAGAATCTGAATTTTTAGCTTCTGATAGAACTCATTGTAAGTGGACACTTTACACGTGGACCACTAATGAGAGTGGATCTGAACAGTAGTCTGACACGTGGTCTGAATCTACTGGGTAACAACTACAGGGCAGTGATGAGTTAGTTTTGAAAGTTGTAATTTGCGCCCCCATTCGTCATCAATGTGGAGTTGTGTTTAATGTTTTTTGTCTACCCTCAGTTTCTGAATCATTTTAACAAAAACACTTCATCACTCTCATACTTTCACATTCACATCCTACACGTTCATCTTTCTAACAAAGAGTCTTCCTTTTCAAAACTCCCTTAGAACCCTAAAACCTAAATCCTTCAAAATCAAATGGCTAGTTCATCGTCTTCTTCTCACAAACTTGCCATGGATGTTCAGTCTCAAGAAGCTACTATCATTAAACCCAAAACCATGCCTCTCAACAAGGAGGATTTACAACTGATTATTGAGAGTGCAGTGGATTTTGAGTCTCTAGCTTTGAACGGGTGTGATATTTCAGAGTACGTGGACCATCAACAATGGAGGCCCTTCTTCAATATGCTAAATGTTCCATCATACACAGAACTGGTCAAGGACTTCTGGGTCAGAAGCGAGGTCTTTGATAAAGAAGAAGCAAGAAAGGAAGAAGCTAAGAAGGTTGTTGAGAACCCAGGATTGAAAGGGAAATCAAGAGCTTAAATGGGTTTGAAAGAGTTCAGTGGTACTGAAGTTAGGTCATCTGTTTTGGGAATATCAGTGACAATCACTGAGGAGATTAAAGCTAAGGTTATTGGTGTCAAGAGAGGAGGTTTGTTTCAGACAAACACCAAGAAAACCAGCACCTGGGTTCCTCTGATCAGACAGACTCTGTTTCTAGGGAGAGAGTCTGAGAAGACAGTTGACATGAAGGCTGAGCACAGGGTTATGCATAAGTTGCTGCTCCAATGTATAGTTCCCAGATCAGGAGGATCAGATTACAAGTTCTGGGATCTGATGCATATGCTGACATGGTGGTACTTGAAGAGACCAGTTAACTTGGCTGCTTATCTCAAAGGAAGATCCTCATGAGGTGTTGGCACACTTTGTTGCACAGCACTTCAAGGAAACAGGAGTTGATATCACTTGGGATATGATTCCTGATAGACCCAATGAACCATGGAAAGCTGTGAAGAAGAGGCAACATTCTTCAAAATCTGAACAAACTGAAAAGCTTGAACCTGTGAAGAAGGCTAAAGTTCAGAAGCCTGCTCATAAACCAGTTATCAAGACTACAGTGTCTGAAACTGTGGTGGAAGCTGAAGAATTAGATCCAGTGGAGATCCTTCCCACCAGAACTAGAAGCAAGGTGGCAAGGTCAGAAGCTGAAGGAGCTTCAGAACCAAAGAGAAGAAAGTTGAGGAAAATGATTGTGGAATCTGAGGAGAAAGAAGAAGTAGAAA
Source organism: Medicago ruthenica (assembly GCA_018208015.1). Classification (NCBI taxonomy): domain Eukaryota; kingdom Viridiplantae; phylum Streptophyta; class Magnoliopsida; order Fabales; family Fabaceae; genus Medicago; species Medicago ruthenica. The sequence goes on from CM031378.1 coordinate 48,667,173, forward strand.
AGATGACTTATGAGGAAGAAGTAGCAAAAAATAAGAGGATCAAGGAGCTTCTGGCTCAAGGTGCTATTAAGAATGGTACTCTACCTGCTGTTCAAGAAGCTGCTGAGGAAGAACCTCTGACAAGAAAGGGAAAGGTTGTGATAAGTGCATCTGAAGCACAAGTGGCAAATAAAATGAAGGAAGATCTGGAGAAGGCTGTCAGTTTAGCTAAGGAACTGGACCATTCAACAGTTGCAGGGGCAAGGGAAATTCTCTCTTCTCATCTGGAGATAAAGAGAGAAAGTACCTCTAAGGCACAACAGTCAGAACCTGTTTCATGATCTGCTTCTGATCAAGGTAATGTTGCAACCTTCATTAATTTAGAATTTGATGATGTTCCTGACCTTAACACTCAACTACAAATAGCCTCATCCAAACCTTCTTCACCCACTGAATCTTCTATTTTGAGAGAACTCAACACCAATGATTTTTTAGATGCTCTCAACAAGAAAAGAGCATGCATTCTTGCTGAAAGAGAACACTCTGACAGAGAAGAAGCTGCTTCTGATCATGTTGAGATAGCTAATCAGTCATCCTCACCTACCTCACCTAAAACCATACCTTCACCATCAAACTTACCTTCACCTCAACCTTTGGACATACCATCTCTCCAAACTTGCTTACCTGGTGAGACACACCAAATCTTGAGAGAACCTATCAGCCACAAACTGAAGCCTTTGTCACCAGGATCATATAGAATAGAATTCTGAGTGATGCTGGTGGTATACCCCAATCCTGCATCCTTACTAGACCATCTTTCAGCTCCAGCTCTTCATCTTCCTTAGAAGAACTGGAACAACACTTAGGTGGTGAGCTCCCCTTTGTCACAACTTCTCAACCCATAGACCATGTTACCACTTCTGATGGTGACTCAGTATCAGAAGTTGAACCACTAATTGCCTAACCAATCCAGTTTGCCAAACCTGAAGGATCTGATGTTCTTCTCCTATGTGGAGCTTTAGAATCTGAACTACCTACATCAGACTCTGTCTTTCCAACATCAGACCCTCAACCTGCCTCTGATGCAAACCTGATAAATGTTTCAGAACCTCATACTGGAACTTCTGATCAGATTGTATCAAAATCAACCCAAACACTTCATTCTGAACAAATTGCACTCCCATCACCTAGCTATCAAAATATTGCCCAAACATCTTCATCAGATTTTAATTTAAAAGTGGTTTTCAGCCTGTTAACTATGTTGAAAAATGGAACAGTCTGAGAGAGCTTGTCAATACTACTCTTGATACACAACAGTTTCTCTCAATGGTATCTCAACATGAAGCTCTACAAAAGTGGTTGTCAGAAGTGGTCAAGAGTATGGAAAGTGTAGAATTCTGAAGAGACCCCTCAAGACAATTGCCAAGTAGTTCTTCATCAGTAGTAGAAGCAGCACCTGAAGTTCCTCAAATTCTGAAATATGGACTTCAGAACTCATTTCTAGGCAAGGCTGCTCTAATGCCTCTGAACTTTGAAGATTTGAAATTGGAACTGGGAGAGCCTATGCTGAAGCACATGGTTGATCAGATGCAAGTAAAACTAGTTTCACAAAGGGCAAGGCAAGATGCATTGCATAACAAGATTCAAGATCTGAGTGCCAAGTAGGATGTCATGGCAGAACAGCAAGCAGTTATGGCAGAACAGCAAGTTCAGATTTTGTCCAGTCAAGAAGAAATGAAGTCTGGGATAAGTGCCATTTTGGAGCTTCTGAAGAAACCTCCACAACCTTAGAATGCACACCCTAGTCTTTAGTTTTAAATTTGCTTCTGAAATATGTTAATTTGTCTTGCTTCTGAACATCATCCTCTGTCTGATATCTCTTGTTTCTGAATGAAATGTTTATGTATGTTCTTATATGTTTATCACTCTTATCTCATTATCTTCTCCTCTTTAATGTCCTTCTTGATTAAGCTTTTTGTTGATGACAAAAGGGGGAGTAAGTTTACAAGTATTTCAGGCTCTGCGCCAAGTTAGAATAAATTAATTTTTTGAAAATTAATTTTTTGAGAACATCTTCTCATCTCTTAGCCTCTGATTATATTTTCTGTGAGATAATTCTGAGTGATTTTTCACTTTTTGATTTAAACAGAATTTAATTAACATGGATAAGACTCAGGGGGAGCTTACAAACCTCATGTTGAGTCTTTTGGTGTTGGCTGCATTGTTTGGCAAAAACCAAAGTATTGAATAGAAGCATCTCCATATGTAGAACATTTCTTCAGTTACAAGTTTTCTCATTTGAAGCCATTCAGAAGCTAAAATCTACATCAGAAGCTGAAATGCTCTTCAGAAGCACTGTAGCAGTTCAGTAGCAGTTTCAGGTTCTGAAGCCAGCGTTGACTTCTGTTGACCACATCAGAAGCTGGGTTTGCTGGATTGTTTTTGCGCGTATCTTGGGAGATTTAGCAAGGAATTATCTTTGTATAATTGCTTCTAGAAGGCTGGTTTAATTGGAGAAGATATCTTTGAAGATTTGGTTCAAAGTTATGAAAATTCATATTTTCTGTTTTAAATCTTTCAAAGATTTGATGCAGTTTTATTTGTTACATTATTGGACCAATCTTATTCCAGTAACAAATCAATTCAGAAGATTTGGAGCATAATTAAGAGGCTTGCTGAAGATTATAAAAGGAGAAGCTTGGCTATTGAAGACTTACGATTTAGAGAGTTAGAAAATCAGAAAATTGAGTCTGTGTTTTAACTTAGAGTTTATTGTGCACCACTCATATGTTTTGAGTTGGTTTAGAGTTTTATAGTGTTGTGATTCATTCTAAGCCTTTAGGTACGAATGAAGTCTTTGTATTTTTGAAGTTTTTCTGAAAAACAGAGTGTCTTTGATTAAGGGTTTCAGTAACTGGGTTTAGTTACTTGAATAGGAAGATAGTGGAGTCTATTACTCAGAGTTGGGTAGAAGTCTTACTAGGTGGAGGTTAATTGCTTGGGATAAGAACTGGGAGTCAGTGTCTGAGTCTTAAGGATTAAATCCAATAGTGGATTTCCTTCCTGGATTGGTATCCCCCAGAGTAGGAGGTGTTTACTCCGAACTGGGTTAACAAACCCTGTGTGTTCTTTAGCTTTCCTGCACTTTATATTCCTGCTGATTATTTGCTTTTATAATTGTGCTAAAGTTCTGATCAGTACCAGCTAAGTTCTTAATCAGAACCAGAACCAGTTAATATCTTTGCCTGGCCAGAATTTCAATTGGCATCAGAGCAGGCACCCTGCCTGTATTTTGGGTGAGATCCAGAGGACTTAATTTCTGGTAAGCATGGATAGAGAAGGAGGATATGTCAATAGACCACCTCTACTAGATGGCACAAACTATGAGTACTGGAAGTCTAGAATGTGTGCCTTCTTAAAATCTATTGACAGCAGGACTTGGAAAGCTGTGATTAAAGGCTGGGATCATCCTGAGGTTTTGGACAAAGATGGTAACAAAACTGGAGTGTTGAAGCCTGAGGAGGAATGGACCAAAGCTGAAGATGATCTGTCATTGGGAAATTCAAAAGCTTTGAATGCTATCTTTAATGGTGTTGATCAGAACATGTTCAGACTTATCAAGCAGTGTACTGTTGCTAAGGAGGCCTGGGAAATTTTGAAGACAACTCATGAAGGAACCTCTAAAGTGAAGATGTCCAGATTGCAGCTGCTGACCACCAAATTTGAGAACCTGAAGATGAAGGAGGATGAATCCATTCAGGATTTTTACATGAATGTGCTGGACATGGCAAATTCTTTTGATTCACTTGGGGAGAAGATGTCTGATGAGAAGTTGGTGAGAAAAATCCTCAGGTCCCTACCCAGAAGATTTGACATGAAGGTCACTGCAATTGAGGAGGCTCATGATATTTCTGCCATGAAGCTTGAAGAACTGATTGGGTCATTGCTCAATTTTGAAACTGCCTTTTGTAAACAGACTGAGAAGAAAGGAAAAGGTGTAGCCTTTAGTGTGAACTCTGAAGCTGATGATCAACAAGAGTCTGAAGAGGATGACCTATCAGAAGCTCTGGTGTTGCTGGGAAAACAATTCAACAAGATTCTGAAGAATGTCAACAGAAAAGCCAAAGCCAAAGGTCAGAATTTCAGATTCAATAACAAAAAGCAACAAACTGATGAGAAGAAGACCAAGTCTGAGGAGAAAAGTAACCAAGCCAAAGGTGTGCAGTGCTATGAGTGTGAGGGCTATGGGCATATCAAATCTGAATGTCCTACTTTTCTTAAGAAGCAGAAGAAAAGCCTAGCTGTTGCATGGTCTGATGATGGTTCTGAAGATGATGATGTTAGTGAATCTGATATGTGTGATACTGGTCTTGTTGTGAGGTCAGGAGCTATCTTAAAGAAGGAACCTGTTTTAGAGTCTGAGACCTTTTCAGAGTCTGACTCAGAGTCTGAAGCCTCATATGTGTCTGAAGCTGCTAAAACCTCATATGATGAACTAGCTGATAACTACAAGAAGCTGTATACCAGAAGTGCTGAGGTTTGCAAACAAGTTTTGGATCAGAAGGAGACTATTCTTCAACTGGAGGCTGAAAAAGGTGAACTGTTAGTGCAGAATTCTGATTTAAAAGAAGAAGTGAACCAACTGAACTCCCAACTTGATCAAATGAAAAAGCAAGTGAAGATGTTGAACTCTGCTACTGATAAGTTGGAGGACATTTTGGGGAATCAGCAACAAGGAAAAACTGGTTTAGGTTTTGTTGATCAAACTCAGATTCCTAAAGAGATGAGTTTTGTTCCCGCTACTCAAACTCATGACTCTATGGTTGGAACATCAAAGAGGAGACCTCAGAAACAAGCCCAGATGCAAGCTCAGAAGAGACCTCAGATGCAAGGTCAGAAGTATGTTCAGATGCAAGGTCAGAAGGATGGTCAGATGCTACCTCAGAAGCAACCCCAGAAATCTTTCAGAAACAGAAGGAGGAGGAATCATCCATGGGTCTGTCATCATTGTGGAAAGAGAGGGCATATCAAACCATTCTGCTTTAAATTGTATGGTTACCCTGAACACTTTCAATTTAGAAGAGTGCAACCAGCTGCACCCAGACACAGTGTTCAGAAGGTGTGGAAACCTAAGGTTCAGAATGTAGGCCTGATTGCTCATACTTCTTTGAGAGCTACTTCAAAAGAAGACTGGTATTTTGATAGTGGGTGTTCAAGGCACATGACTGGTGTGAAGAAGCTACTGAGCAATATCAGATCATACTCCAGAAGTTATGTGACATTTGGAGATGGTGTAAAAGGTCAGATTCTAGGTATTGGAGATTTGATCAGAGAAGGTTTGCCCAGACTTAATGATGTGCTACTGGTGGAAGGATTAACCTCTAATCTGATCAGTATCAGCCAACTTTGTGATCAAGAATTGAAGGTTAATTTCAACAAGCAAGAATGCATTGTTACTGATCAGGAAGATAAGATTCAGATGAGAGGCTGCAGATCCAAAGACAATTGTTATTTGTGGGTTTCTGAAGAAGAAAGAAGTCTGACTTCTTGTCTTATGAGCTCAGAAGAGGAAGTCAAGCTCTGGCACCAGAAGTTAGGTCATCTGCATCTGAAAGGCATGAAGAAAATCCTAAGTACTGAAGCTATCAGAGGTGTACCAAATCTGAAGATCAATGAGGACAATGTTTGTGGTGATTGTCAAATTGGGAAACAAACAAGAAAGTCTCATCCCAGATTAGTTCACCAGGTAACTACTAAAGTACTAGAACTTGTTCATATGGATTTAATGGGGCCTATGCAAGTAGAAAGTATTGGAGGAAAAAGATATGCTTTTGTAATGGTAGATGACTACTCTAGATATACATGGGTCAGCTTTGTTAGAGAAAAGTCTGACACTTTTGAAGTTTTCAAAGAGATGTGCATCCAACTACAAAGAGAGAAGGATAGTGGGATTATCAGAATCAGAAGTGATCATGGCAAAGAATTTGAAAACAAGAGCTTTTCAGAATTCTGTGCTTCTGAAGGTATAAAGCATGAGTTTTCTGCACCTATCACACCTCAGCAAAATGGTGTAGTTGAGAGGAAGAACAGGACTTTAGCAGAATGTGCAAGGGTTATGCTGCATGCTAAGAAGCTGCCATATATGTTTTGGGCTGAAGCCATGAACACTGCATGTTATATCCATAATAGAGTCACTCTGAAGAAGGGAACAACTTGTACCTTATATGAACTATGGAAAGGAAGGAAGCCTACAGTCAAATACTTTCATGTTTTTGGGAGCAGATGCTACATCTTGGCTGATAGAGAAAATAGAAGAAAGCTGGATCCTAAGTCTGATGAAGGCATATTCCTGGGTTATTCAGTAAACAGCAGAGCTTATAGGGTGTTTAATTCAAGAACTAAAGTTGTGATGGAGTCCATTAATGTGGTAATTGATGATCTGACTGCTGAGAAAGATAGAAGTGAGTCTGAAGTTGTTCCAGAGTCTGAAACATCAGAAGAACAAACTTCAGAAGCAGAAATTCATCCAGAGTCTGAAGAAGCAGATGTGCATCCAGAACATGATCCTACCAATAAAGGGCCATCCATTAGAATTCAGAAGGATCATCCTAAGGAGCTTATCATTGGGAGTTTGGATCAAGGGGTCAGAACCAGGAGATCAGAACCAGCTGCTACTGATTCATGTTTTGTGTCTAAGTTTGAACCCAAAAATGTGAAAGAAGCCCTGACTGATGAATTTTGGATTGAAGCAATGCAAGATGAGTTGAATCAATTCAAAAGGAGTGAAGTGTGGGATCTGGTACCAAGACCTGAAGGGTTGAATGTGATTGGCACTAAGTGGATATTCAAGAATAAAACAGATGAAAGTGGTACTGTGGTCAGAAACAAAGCAAGGTTGGTTGCTCAAGGCTATACTCAAGTTGAGGGACTTGATTTTGATGAGACATTTGCACCTGTGGCCAGACTAGAGTCCATAAGATTATTGTTGGGTGTTTCCTGCATTCTCAAGTTCAAGCTATTTCAGATGGATGTGAAGAGTGCATTTCTGAATGGATATTTGCAAGAAGAGGTATATGTTGAACAGCCTAAGGGTTTTGTGGATCCAAAGTTTCCAGAACATGTGTACAAGTTAAAGAAGGCCTTATATGGATTGAAGCAAGCACCAAGAGCATGGTATGAAAGGCTTACTCAATTTCTTGTGGCTCAAGGTTACAGAAAAGGAGGTTCTGATAAGACTTTGTTTGTGAAAGATGAAAATGGGAGTCTGATGATTGCTCAGATTTATGTGGATGATATAGTGTTTGGAGGGATGTCTCAGAAGATGGTCAAACTGTTTGTTCAGCAGATGCAGTCAGAATTTGAAATGAGCTTAGTTGGTGAACTGACTTATTTTCTTGGATTACAAGTCAAGCAAATGGAAGATACTATCTTCATTTCTCAAAGTAAGTATGCCAAGAACATAGTGAAGAAGTTTGGAATGGAATCAGCTGCTCATAAGAAGACACCTGCTGCTACTCATCTAAAGCTAACCAAAGATGAACAAGGAATATCAGTTGATCAAAGTCAGTACAGAAGCATGATAGGGAGCTTATTGTATTTAACTGCAAGCAGACCTGATATCACTTATGCTGTTGGAGTTTGTGCAAGATATCAAGCTGATCCTAAGATGAGTCATCTGACACAAGTTAAAAGGATCCTGAAGTATGTGAATAGCACAAGTGACTATGGAATCATGTATTCTCATAGTTCAAGTTCTGAACTGATGGGATATTGTGATGCTGACTGGGCTGGAAGTGCTGATGACAGGAAGAGCACCTCAGGAGGTTGTTTCTTTTTGGGAAATAACTTGATTTCATGGTTTAGCAAGAAGCAAAACTGTGTGTCATTGTCAACTGCTGAGGCTGAGTATATTGCTGCTGGAAGTAGTTGCTCACAATTGGTTTGGATGAAACAGATGCTGGAGGAGTACAACATGAAACAAGGAACCATGACCTTATTTTGTGACAATTTGAGTGCCATCAACATCTCTAAGAATCCAATTCAGCACAGTAGAACCAAACACATAGACATCAGGCACCATTTTATCAGAAACCTTGTGGAGGATAAAGTTATTCAACTGGAACATGTAGCTACTGAAGAACAAGTTGCTGACATTTTCACAAAAGCTTTGGATGCTAAGCAGTTTGAAAACTTAAGGAGCAAGTTAGGAGTGTGTTTGCATGAAGAATTATAGCAATTACTGCAAACTGGATGTGAGGAAGATAGAGTACCTGCCAGTTGTGCCTATGCTAAGTGTGATCCTGAACCTGAGTCTGAATCTGATATGTTTTCAAGGATCTGTGTTACCTGTTTTGATTTTATTCCCTATTTGAAGACTATGATTTGTCAGAATTTTATGGCTAAAAAGGGGGAGAAAATCTTATGCAATGTGTTGTTGGCCTTGTTGGCTCTGATACCACGAATTAGAAGATGTATTGCTCTGATATGTGTGCCATTAATTCAAAAGGTGACTAGTTTTGCTCTGATACCAAGCAAGATATGTCCAGATATGATCAAGGGGGAATATGTGTCTCAGAGGGAGTACAAGATTGTTATGATCCTGAGTGTCTCTGTGATCCTGAAGTGTGCTTCTGATATGCTCTGATACCTTGTTTCTCTGTAGTTCAGTAGTAAGGGGGAGTTTGTGTGAGAAGCTGAGTTGCAGGGGGAGTGTTGTGGAGATTCAGAAGTAAGGGGGAGTGTTTGTGATGATCAAGAGTTGATCAGTAGCTCTGATACCTTGGAGTAGCTCTGATACCATGGTTGTGATCAGAAGTTGATCAGTACTTGGTTATGTGTGCTTCAGTAGCTGATATGAACTGAAGCTGGTTTGTGTTTTTCATAGCTGTGTCCGCTGCTTATGTTTATGCTATGATATATTATTGTGGAGTTCTTCATTGCTGAGTTGATTTTAAGGGAGATTAAAGAACTTGGTTGGTTTTAGCCAAAAATTTGCCAAAGGGGGAGATTGTTGAGTCTTTTGGTGTTGGCTGCATTGTTTGGCAAAAACCAAAGTATTGAATAGAAGCATCTCCATATGTAGAACATTTCTTCAGTTACAAGTTTTCTCATTTGAAGCCATTCAGAAGCTAAAATCTACATCAGAAGCTGAAATGCTCTTCAGAAGCACTGTAGCAGTTCAGTAGCAGTTTCAGGTTCTGAAGCCAGCGTTGACTTCTGTTGACCACATCAGAAGCTGGGTTTGCTGGATTGTTTTTGCGCGTATCTTGGGAGATTTAGCAAGGAATTATCTTTGTATAATTGCTTCTAGAAGGCTGGTTTAATTGGAGAAGATATCTTTGAAGATTTGGTTCAAAGTTATGAAAATTCATATTTTCTGTTTTAAATCTTTCAAAGATTTGATGCAGTTTTATTTGTTACATTATTGGACCAATCTTATTCCAGTAACAAATCAATTCAGAAGATTTGGAGCATAATTAAGAGGCTTGCTGAAGATTATAAAAGGAGAAGCTTGGCTATTGAAGACTTACGATTTAGAGAGTTAGAAAATCAGAAAATTGAGTCTGTGTTTTAACTTAGAGTTTATTGTGCACCACTCATATGTTTTGAGTTGGTTTAGAGTTTTATAGTGTTGTGATTCATTCTAAGCCTTTAGGTACGAATGAAGTCTTTGTATTTTTGAAGTTTTTCTGAAAAACAGAGTGTCTTTGATTAAGGGTTTCAGTAACTGGGTTTAGTTACTTGAATAGGAAGATAGTGGAGTCTATTACTCAGAGTTGGGTAGAAGTCTTACTAGGTGGAGGTTAATTGCTTGGGATAAGAACTGGGAGTCAGTGTCTGAGTCTTAAGGATTAAATCCAATAGTGGATTTCCTTCCTGGATTGGTATCCCCCAGAGTAGGAGGTGTTTACTCCGAACTGGGTTAACAAACCCTGTGTGTTCTTTAGCTTTCCTGCACTTTATATTCCTGCTGATTATTTGCTTTTATAATTGTGCTAAAGTTCTGATCAGTACCAGCTAAGTTCTTAATCAGAACCAGAACCAGTTAATATCTTTGCCTGGCCAGAATTTCACCTCAGACCCTGAAGTCAACTTGTTAATTAAATTAACAACAATTTTCTATTAATACTTATGTTTGTCATCATCAAAAAGGGGGAGATTGTTGGAACAAAATGTATGAACAAGTCCCTTTTGAGTTTTGATGACAACAAAGTGTTAAAAAGAAAATTGGATATGCTAATGCTTGTTCTAAGTTTGCAGGACCATACATTTAAATCATGTATCTAATAGTGGTTCTGAAAGATCAAGTTAAGAGCAAAGAAAATTATTGAAGCTTGGGTATCAAGTCAGAATCTGAAGACTGGAGTCTGAAGACTGGAGTCTGAAGATTGGAGTCTGAAGCTCGGAGTCTGAAGTCTGAAGACTGGAGTCTGAAGTTTGGAGTCTGAAGTCTAAAGACTGGAGTCTGAAGTCTGAAGTCTGAAGGGAACTCAGAAGTCAATTGTTGTCACTGTCAAAAGGACATAGTACGACAAGACCTCTGTAACCTGCTCTGAAACATTGTCTCCTTAGACGAAACATTTGATCCATTTTAAGGAAAGGATTCAAACGTTATTCTTCTGATACGCATACCAAATCAAGGAATATATCAACGTTGGTTGAAGCTTCAATTCAAACGACTCTATTCATGATCTGGCACCTTCTCAATGTCTCTTTATCCATCTATAAAAGGACAGAAGACTTGAAGAAGAAAAAAATACAAGACTCTACAATTTTGAAAGTGCCAATACTCTGTCAAATTCACTACGCATCAATAACTTAGAAATTCTTTCAAACTTTCTCATCTTAGAATTTCTGAAGTATAGAGTCTGAAAACTGTGTTGTATTCTGTGAACACCACTGATAGTATATCAAGTGTTCAACTCAATCATATTTCTCTGTAATTCTGTTTAATCAGAAGTCTCTTGCTTTTGTGCTTGAGCAATCAGAAGTCTCTTGCTTGTGTGCTTGAGCAATTAGAAGTCTATTACTGTGTGTTTGAGCATTTGGAAGTCTCTTGCTTGTGTGCTTGAGCATTTGTAACTATTTGGATTATAGTGAAAAATCTCTTATAAGTAACAAGGGGACTGGACTACTTCCGGGTTGTGGAAGGAATCAGGATAATTGCTTGTGTCTTTCTCTCTCTCTCTCTCTCTCTCTCTCTCTCTCATTTACTTTTAATCCGCTGCATCTAACTCTGAAAATTAGCTTCAGACTCTGATCCCAATCAGAAGCTGAACTAACTCAAGTTTTTGAGAAAGAAAAAGCCAACACAATTCAACCCCCCCTTCTTGTGTTTTTCTCACCTTCAAACTCAACATTTATATCATATTCATATTCAATTATAATCTCAATCACAATCTCCAATCATATATCAAACACTCAAGATTCATTAAGTATCAACAATTAATTTATAATTTTAATCACAATCACAAGAACTTATCAATTAAGCATTTACCACACAAAATGCACAAGTTCACGCCAAAACATTACCAAACACGACTTCTATGAATGTAATGCGCCTAACACGACTCTATATGTTTTACGGTACCGCCACCAATGAACTCCTCAAGATCTAAAACCCCGCAATGAATTCACCATACAATCACAAATGAAATCCCCGAGATCTTAAAACCACGCAATGAAATCACCACACACCACACCAAACTGACTTATGAATGCATGGACCCACAAAGAGACTCGACAATGCTCACCAAATACACTCACCATTTGTTATACAATTCACTCCGCCATATAACATATCATCACCAAATCATCACCTAACGCATTATCAAATCACTAAGGCCACACATCAAGTCAAGTAATTAAACATCATCATCATTTACTCAACATCGTCACTTAACACATAACATGTATCATTATCACACATCATTCAATATCATCAATAGCATCATCAATAGCATCATCAATATCATCATAAATATCATCATCAATATCATCATAAATATCATGTGTAAACAACAACACATCACAACATCAAGTATTTACAATTTTCAACATTCTCATAATTTATGTTTCATGATTTAATCACACCAACTACATAAAACATCATTAAAGATCGCAACTTCATAATTACCTACTCATTTATTAACTCTAAATGATTCCTTAGACTTGTTTTTAATTTTAAGGATATTTCAAGATTCATTGAAAAAAGTGCGAAAGTTTCACGAAAAATGTGTCATGACCTATGTGTAGTATTTTGATCATAACTCAAGTTCTAGGAATCAAAATTAAGTCCAACCAACGACAATTCAAAGCTAACATCCATATATACAACTTTAATCCTTACACCGAAACCCAGTTCAAAACAGAAACTAATGAAAAAGGGACAGAACAGTAAAACTATTATTGTCAGTCGAAAAATGTGTCATGACCTATGTCTAGTATTTTGATCATAAATCAGGTTCTAGAAATCTAAATGAAGTCCAACTAATGGCAATTGAAAGCTAACATCCATATCTACAACTTTCATGTTTACACCGAAACCCAGTTCAAAACAGAAACTAGTGAAAAAACGGACGTAACAGAAAGAGTTGATGCTGTCAGTGGTTGCTACGGCTACGAGAATCACTTAAAACTCGCTCAAAAATCCCATTTTTGATCCCCATCAACCCAAAAACAATTTGCAGATATTAACCATGATCAATACACTCAAATTGAACAATGCTTACACAACAAAACATCAATTGATATGAATTTCACAAGATTTTCGGTTAATTTTCAAAGTTCGTCTCAAAATCCAATTTTTTTTCCCAAAACAACTTAAAATCCCAAACATATTTATACAAAAACAATTCCAACTTTCTAATCACATCAACATTTTCATAAGCACATAATTAACAACATAAATCAACTTAAAATCAATTATGTCAATAATTCATTCAAATTCACCAATTTAAGCAATTTTCATATAAACAACAACAATCATAATCCCAACTTAACCCAAACAATATAACCTCATAATTTCATAACCCAAATACATAATCATACTCATAATCAATTCAATTAATCATAAACAACACCAATTATCATGTTATTCATTAATTTCACCAAATTTCACAAAGTTCATAATTAACAAAATCAAATTTTGAGTTTTGACGAAGTAAAAGCATGAAATCAACAACTTAACACATATTCAATTCAGTCATCAACAAAGAGCACGAAAATCAACACAATTAATCATAATTCATAAAATTAAGCTATAATCTAAAAGCTCACAAACACGCAATTGCTTCTTAAACTCATATGTTAATCATAATCTCCCCTCTTACCTTAGTTTCCTCGCTATTCTTGCTATTCTTAGTGCAATCCTCTCCTTCCCCTTTGATTCTCTAGCTTTCCTCTTCTCCAAGCCTCTTCTCTCTATCTCTCTCTTGCCTCTCAAAAGATTTGTGAATAATGAATAACCTAATTCATTCACCACTAACTAGTGTATTTATAATAGGTTTCTAGGGTTTGTTACGATTTCAAATATATATTTTAAAACAAAGTTTGTTGCCTTTTAAAATAAAATAAGGTTTGTTACGATTTCAAATATATCTTTTAAAACAAAGTTTGTTACCTTTAAAAATAAAATAAGATTTGTTACGATTAACTCACAATATTTTTCTCAACACTTTTACTTCACTTAAACCCCCCTATTACTTATACACCACTATTTTCAAATATTCAAATTTTGAACTTCTAACATATTTCAAATATGTCACTAACTCTCAAATTACCAAAATACCCTTCAGCTTCCAAAATTCAATAAATCACCAAAATAAACAATTAAACACACATAAATAATTAAATAAATAAAACCTAAAAATCGGGTTGTTACAATATTGTCACCTCAATTAATTACTATGATAACTTGTATTTTTAACTCATAAAATGATGTAAGTGTGACAATACATCATTAGATGTATGTTTAAAATGACTTTACACTAACCGATCATAAAAATTAGGTCTTAAACTCATTTTTTACCAAAATTAAACACAAATTATGTAAAAGTAAAAGGTAAAATTTGAAGAGGGTGATACTTATAGATAATATGATAAAATTAGTTAAGGATGGTTAATTAGTTATTAGTATGGATGAGACTAGTTAGATATATAACCAAGGAGAATAATGTTCTATGTTTAATAGGATGCCAGTGAAATGAGATATATGTGAATAAGAACTCATGAAAGAGAATTCTATTAATCTAATTTGCTCAATTGAACTTTTGACTCTTCAAGTAAGTATTGAAATTTGGAAATTTTGATCTTCTTTTTTTTTTGAGGGGATCTCTTATTACTTCAGAATGAGTGAATTGAGTCTCTAGAGTCTATCTCCATTTTCATTTTTTAGGTCTCCCATTAATTTTGACTCAACCAAAGCATTTGTCATTTTTTCCTAACAAAAAAATACTAGTTTTAAAGCTCCTTCACGTTGATATTAACTTGTGGCAGGGCCCTTGTGATGTTGGTGGGAAGAGTGTGAAGGAATATTGAACGTATGATAAATGAGTTTATCTAAAACAAGAGATTGAAAACCTTTCAGATTGTTTGCTTTGGGAGCAGCATATAGTAGTAAAGTAGGGGAGAGATTTAAAAGTGGAAGACTAAAATCATCAAACCAAAATGTCTGAAGGTCAAAAATGTATTTAAGCTTATCAATTTTCTATTCAATTTTCAATATTCAAGCTTTAGTAAGATTGAAATATTCTGCTAAATAACTGCCAATTGGAAAATTACACTCTACAAATATTTAAGGACTTCCTATGGTTTTTTAATCCCTCTTGGTCTATGAAGATTTAACATGATACAAGTTTGAGAAGTTAATAATAACAACCCTATATATCCTTTGAAAGTTGAAACTCAACCAACAAAAGAACAGAGGTAATAAGAATATGCAAATATAACCTGAAATTTTTTTGTTCAGATGTAGGAACACATAAAACAGTGATCATACCATCAATTATTACAACAAAACATACCTAATAAAAGAGAGAAATTGAATTCAATACATAAAGTTTAACATACTGAAAATAACATAATGTTTGATAATAAAAAAAAAAACTTTATAATCTTCTCTTCACAGCACAAAATCCATCCACATGCTCTCATCTCAAGCTCAGCCATGAGTATTAAAAGCTTCCCACAACAAGTTCTGTGGAGCAGAGTTGGTGAAATCCCTTGCCTGCAATGCAGCAGTCCTAAGAGTCTTAAGAGTCCAAAGATTTGCCTCAACAAATGACAAACTTCTGTAAGGCAAATTGTGCTTCTTGCATAGATCAATCACCAATGGCGAAATCTTCCTCAATTGAGCCCTAGGAAGCCTTGGAAACAAATGATGTTCAAGCTGAAACTGCAAACCACCAAAGAACCAATCCATCCATGTTGAACAAGTGATATCCAATGTTCCAGCTGTTTGTTTCTGAAACCAATCATTTCCGCTCGGTGGACCGAGATACACGTTTGCAGCGAAATGGTTCAAACAGAATTGAAGATGTTGGATGGAACAAACAACAAAACAAGCAAGAACAAACATGAGCCTTTCTGACCAACTTGGGAGGGCTGACAATAGCAGAGGGAACCAAGTCCAGAACACACCGATTCCCATGATGTTGTAAAGCCTATCAGGAACATTTCGTGATGGCGAAAACAAGAGCAAAAATGTTTGAAGGTACAAGTTAAGCCTTGCAAAACACAAGACAGGGTAAAAAGTGATATGTTGGTAGCTGATAAGAAACCTTGACAAAGCATCAAACTTTAACTGTCTATCATAGAAATAAGATTTGATGGAACCAAAGAATCGCGATGAGACAGCGAAAACAGGGATATGCTGCAAATCAGGATCATAATCAAGACTATTGCAGGCAATATGATGAGCATTATGAGTCCATTTCCACCAAGCAATACTTATACCAGTCATACAATTACCACAAAGAATTTGTGCTAATTTGTTATAACTTCGACTCGACATAACCTCATAATGACCAGAATCATGACCAATATAAGTACTTTGCATCCAAAGCAAACCCAACAACATACCAGAACCCAAATGAGCCCAAACACTTGTACAACCAACAACACCATAAACAACAATAGCAAGCATAATAGCAACAGATGTTAATGTGAATAAAGCAACATGTTCTTTCTTTTCAAACAAACCCATTTTGACAAACTCAGAAACAAGTCTCCTATAATCTTTAGAAACTTCAGATACCTTAAAATCCTCAAGGTAATAGCCAGTAAAAAACTGGTCAAGATGTTTCCATGCTGAACCAGGATGATATGCTATGAATGCATCAGTTACATCCTGACCAGCAAGATTCAACAAAACAACCTCTCCACCAGGATGTTTTTTAGCCCAATCTGAAACATTGTAAACCTTACCCTGAATTGAGATCCATAGATCCCCTTCTTTGTCATGCTTTTTCAGTTCCTCAGATGTTATGTACTTCTTCTTCTCAACCTCCATGATAATGCAAACACCAAAATCAAACCCAGATGAGAAAAACAACAGAAAATCACAAAACTCGTAAAAGGGTATCTGAATCTGTGATTTTTATCAGATCCTGCAACAATGTAAAAAAAATCTCAAAACAAGGTAACGCCTTTAATGGTTGTTTTTGAAACACAACCAAAAAGGGTCCTTGAAAAATGTTTTTTTTTTTGTTGTGCAGAGATCTAATCTAATAAAATGACCCTTTTCTTTTTTGTGTGGCTTATGGTTATTCTAAAGAGTTTTTTGATATTTGAATGAATGAATGAATGAATAATACAAGAGACTTATAAGCACTTTAAAAAGGAACGAAAATTAGGCTTAAGCCACGCTGTTAACAGCGGCAATTTCGTGGCTATAACGAACAGAAAAAGGAATATGATTGGTTAAAAAATAATGGGTCAATGGAAATGGTGGTGAATGTGGGGTGTAGGTTACATGTTAAGAGCAATGGGGTTGTAATGTAGAGGGTTATAGCTTAGTTAGGATAGTATCGAATTGAAGATATTTTTGGGAGAGAACGCGTTAAGTAATGTGAGTGACGCTGCTTCCCATGTGGGTTTGTGGAGAGAGAGAGAGAGGGGGACTTGTTGCCGTTGCTGTTGTTTTCATTTTTATTAGGAGGGAGAAGTTTATAAATTAATTAATCATTTCTTACTTTATAATTTTAAATATTATAATTTTTTAATTTTTTTTACAAAAAGAAAACGATATTCATTTGTTCAAATGGATAGAATACATCAGATACAATAACATGATAAACATCGCTAAAAACGTAAAGAGTGAATCTGCTAACAAACTCACAACACTCAAGTTAATAGCATACAACGACAAAATGTCTACAAATAATACGATAAAATTTAAATCACTAGAATACTCATGCTTCCGGATTTGCAATATTGACGTCCAAATAATCTGTTATTGACAGAAGTTGATCTTTCAATATGAATCAAATGAACACCATAACAAGACGTTAAATCAAACAACGTCGCACAAGACGACAAACATCACAATGTCGCACTCAGAAGAAGAAATCACAAAAAACACAAAGAAAAAACTTGATATATGTGGAATGACTTATTTAGATTGAAAGGAATGAAAAAAAGATGCAAATGACTAATTCTATGTCAAAAAATACCTAAAACTATTCATCCTCGATAAGTGAAAGAGAAAGAGAATTTAGAGAGAAGTTGAAATTTCTCTCACTAACAACGGTTAGTATTATAATAATATAATATTGTAGTATATTTATGCCTATTTTCTTTAATAATCCATTCGAAAAAAATGGAGTAATCGAGTTTATGTGGTTAATTAACTCCACAAGGATGAACTGTTCAGAAGAATTTACGTTTAATTTTTTAGTAGAACAATTTTTTATCAACATTTAATTACATCACGACCAAACTCTGTATTACCAAGATTTCTTTTTCTTAAGAATCGGAGGGTTAAAAAAAAGAGTTCATCGAAAAAATGAATAAATCAATCTCAAAAGTATAGTATAGTTGCTGGTTGCAGCGACGTTGATGTACATAGACGTGGGTTTGAATGTGTGATTTCCTATTTCTCTATGTATGTGAGTTTTTTTTTATTAAGTAGTCTTTTTACTAGATAATTGAATAAAAAATGGAATAAATCAACGGTTTGTAATTTTAGGGAATATATTTAATTAGGAAAAAAAATTATGTAGAGTAAAAGTATATTTAATCTTTCTTTTTTGACATATTAGGAAAAAAAAACTTTCTTTTTTAATCCATATTTAAATTTGGGAGATAATCCATTTTTAAATTTTATCCAAAAAAAAACGTTGATATTCTATGCACAATTCTTGTGTGCAAGGAAAAAACAGTTGGCGTTCAATTAATATTATTTATTTATTATTTCCTTTTCAAAGAAAATATTATAACTTATTGTGAGTGGTTGAACATTTTATATTTACAGCTTTTTATTTCAAACAAATATCTAAAATAATTCCCTAAAAAAAATATCCAAAATAATTTCCATTAAATTGTGAATCGTGGACAACAGAACAATTTCGATCGATAATGGGTGTAAAAGGACATTTCATTCAAAGCAACGGTTTTACATCAACATTCATACTCATTTGTTCGAAGTTTCGGTTTTATTGGGTGACAATTTTTTCCCATGATAGTTAGTTTTGGGTGGTTAGTTTGTGTGATTGTGTGTCTTTGGATCTCCACTATTGTGGAGTAACTAAAAAGTTTTCATAACATCTACCATGGTTTGATGATAACAAATCTATTAATGAAGAAATAATTTGTCTACAAAGGGTGTCTATGAGCATACTAGTTAATAATATAAGACAAATAAAAGAATAAATTTAATCATATGTTCTTGATGCAACGGTTGAACATCTAAACAAAGAAGACATACAACTATATTTGAGAAAACTAGACTCTAAACGCACGAGTTTTTTAGAATTTCATGTATAAGTATCAACATGTGATTGTCATAAAAGCAAAACTTTTCAATTGAATACAACATATTGAAAAATGAGTGACATAATTTTAGAGCTTCCACATATATTGACATTAAATGCAAAGCTTTTCAATTGAGTAGAATATATTTTTTCTACCTCTTTATAAGATCAACATGTTATTTTTCTTCTTTTGTTGGTTCAGCAAAACCTTTCTCTAAATTATCTCTATAACCATCAGATTTTAAACATAGTTCCATAGAACTTGTAATTTGTTGATTAGACTTTGCTTAATTTGAGATACTTTCATAAATCTAATAAAATATGATAAAAGTTGCAATATAAATCACATTTAACCTAAATCTTTAATTAGAAAATCCAGCAAGATCATTAATTCAAATTACTAAATATCAAATTCATAGAAAATAAGATAAAAATGATAACAAAAAAGGACAATGATGAAGCATACCCAAACATCCAAATAAAGACAATAAAAAACTTGATGTGGAGGGCAATTACATAGTTCAACAAAACACTTCAAATTAAGATACCATGACATGTTAAAAAAAAAAACATAAGAAGACCCAAGCAAATGACACTAATGCAGACAAACAAAACATAAGATACTCCAAATAGAACACATAAGATCACTTGGTGTTTTCAAGATTCACACATGTTATTTTTAGCTCTTTAGTAACGGATGAAGCGTCATCGGCTTCTTCACCGGTGACACCCGTATAGACAGTATCAGCAAACCTCTTAGCAAATGACTTATTGATTGGGATATGCATTAAATCTATCCCAAGAGACTCTTCCTTGTCATTTGAATCACCACCTTCAATAATTTCCTAAAAAAATATAAGTGTTAACATTAGAAACTGCCTTAAGGTTAATTATTTAAAAAGCTTGCAAAACAAAATAATACCAAAATATTTATCCAAAAAAAACAGTATCAAAGCATTGTTATTAGATATCTAGCTAAGTGCATGAACATCATCAGCTTCCTCAGTTGTATTTTCTATTTGTTACAGACATATCCCACGATTAGAGGTGTGAGAAAACTTGAGAATGTATTAATTAAGCCACAAAGCGTATTCATACATTGATCCCATGAAGAGACAAAAACTGGTTAATAATATTCTCATCTTGAGTAAGTTTCTTCATTCTATAACAACACAGTTGTGAAATAGATTGGCATCGCTGACCTCTACCTTATAACCAACATCCTCTTTTCTACAAATATTTTGAGTTCTGGTGGGTAAACCATATCCTATGTACAAATAATTTGAGTAAGTGACTTTATAAATAAGGGATGAATATAATTTTTATAACAACACAAAAGATTTACAACAAAACCAAATTATTTGATACATAGAATCGAGCAAATCTTGCACATTTCTACCCAAAATTTGGGAAACAACACGGGTAAACAATGTGAAAGTTGTTGACCCCGAATTGTCTATCACTTGACATGAACCTTAAACCTTTTGAATGCATAATCGTGATCACCATAGAAAAAATAAAAGTATAGTAATCAGATCATCATATATTAAAACACATTTGACTGACTTTCCTAGGAATAACATTCTTTGGTTTCTTGCATTTCTCGAAGTACATGCTACCAACATCAGTAATAAATTTTGATGCACATTTTGTGCAAAGCTTGATAATACTAGCCTAAATCGGTCTCTAGCTCACATGTCCTCACCAAAACATATCCAACACATTTCGGCCAATGTTTTTTGTTTTTCATCAACAAAAAAATAGATATATACATTATAATGACTTCAAGTAAATCATGAAAAATTGACATGTTAAAGATTTTGTCACCAAAAGACATACCTTAGTTACTTCGATCAAGTCCTCAATAGTCATCCTCTGTGTTTGAAGAAAATCATCAGATAGAGACAGTATAGTAGGCCCAGTCATTTGACTAACAACTGGAGTTAGTTCAAGTTATGTCCCGTCGAGTTTGTTCCTATTATAAGTAATATAAGGGGTTAAGGTAGTGGAGCATACACATAGTGCAAGTAAACAAAAAAAAATCATTGATTTTATTTTGTTGTTAACACTTACCGCAATTTATAATCAGCAACATCGGGTAAATCAACATTCAACATCATTTTGGTTCCATAAAAAGTATTCTATACACCCATTACTCTTGTCAAGTACAAAAAAATAGATAAATATGAAGTAAAGTTGTAATATGATAATCAGAAATAACATATGTGAAGATTATATATTAGTCTCAACAAAAGTATTGATCGTACTTGATCAAATGAATGATGTCCAGTGTGGTTGTTCATGGCGTTTGTAAGCTCTGGAACGGTGGGGGTGTACATACAGATACTCCGATGCTCAAGTTAGTAGGAGCAGAAGAAAGGGGGTTTATGGTTGAATAATATCGTACCTTTGGGGACTGTGAAAAGTCCCTTATATAGTGAGGAGGGACATGTATCGTTGTAATGGAACTGGTAGATTTAATGTGCTCGTATGGGAGCTAGCTACTGTAAGGAGTTTTTGTGCTCGCGAAGAGCTTTTGATGCTCGCTTGGGGACTATGTCCTTTGGAATGCTCGTGGATATGGGACGAACACTTGTCTACGCCAGCGATATATGCCTTCCCCAAAATTCTCGATCTCCCATTCACTGAGTTAGACTCACGCGGAAGGGAAACTTGGGAAGTGTGCCTCCCCACAACCAACAATAGAATTTGTTCTCGATATCTAGAGAACATGATCCCCATGTATGAGGTGTTGATTAAAGATGTGGGGCTTCGATTTCCCTTCTTAGACTTTTAAAAGGAGGTTTTCCACTGGTTATAGTTAGCTCCCTCTCAGCTTCACCTAAATTCCATGGCTTTTATCAAAGCCTTCGAGTTGGTTTCTACCATCGCTCTTTTTTTCTCCATCTTTACACTCTAGCGAGCGACATAGAATGAAGGAGGTAAGAGTTAGTTTTCTTTAAGGCAGGCTAGGAATTTTTCAGTATCTCGTTGATTATGTTTGGAATTTTAAGGATAAATATTTCCTTGTAAAACCGAAAAAGGACGAGACTTCGAGCAATAGCTTATGAAAGAAGAATCATGCGAGGTCTAATGGTACATTTGTTCCCGAACAAGTTCATAGTTTCCCTTTCTATTTGTGTAATGACCACTACAAACATTAGCCCTGGATTTTATTTTTGCTACAATTTACTGACAACGAAGGAAACTAATGATTATGACAAGCTATGGGTGTATACCAGCAGTTTTGTCCCCTATACGCTTGTAGAAAAAGATCATCATTTGCTGATTGATTCCGAAAGAAATCCTTGCACCGAACCTTGTTTTATTAATACTTATGAGCGAGTGAGATCCTTATATACAAAGGCCTTGTTAGGTAGGATGTGTTGTTTTACTTTAACTTGTGACTCTATTAGCTTGTTATTGACTCCCGACTATATTCTTTGTTTGTAGGTGCTTTGGCGACCATGCAGGAGAAATTGAAGAAGATTTCCAAGAAAGTTGGGAACAAGGCTACTAGGGTGAAGAGAAGAGACCTCCACAACATTAACACCTTGATCTTTGGGGCCACAGGTTTCTCCTCTCGGGCGGACACATCTGTTACTGTTGGATCATCACAGCATGTGGTGATAGATGTGGATGATCACCGGCCGAAAAAGACAAGGGTGGAATCACCGACCCGAGGTAAAGGGGTTCAGAATGAAGAAGAGGTGATCAAAACTCCATACGGTCCAGTACTCACCATGACACGTCTAGTCAAACTCAGAGAAGTTTGGTCCTCATACTACTTTGCGGCTAAACGACACTGAGTCGTCGATAGTAGACAATCTTAGGCCCGTTGGGAGGAGTCGGGCAATGATGGAGGGAATTCTGGGCGTTGTGAAGGCGCTCAATGTAGCTATTGCATTGAACAAATCCGAGAGTGAATACATGGCTTAGTCTGAATGTCTACGAGGTAAAATGTAGGTGCTCGAGGCTAAGGTGACCAAGTTGGAGAACAAATTCAATGGTTACAATGAGATGTACAAGATCCAGGTGGGTTTGGTCATATGGAGACAACAATAAAGGGAAAATACTTGGAATTGGTTAAGTTGGTATGCCTCCCTTTACGACCATTGATAATGTGTTATATGTTGAAGGTTTAAAGCATAATTTACTAAGTATTAGTCAATTATGTGATAAAGGCCTTACAATTAGTTTTAATAAAGATTCTTGTATTATAGAAGATGAAATATCATATGAAATCAAACTTGTTGGAAAAAGAATAAATAATATTTTTATGATTTCATTAGATGATTTGTCTATAAAACTTAAATGACTTGTGGTAAACAACAACAATGATGCATGGTTGTGGCATAAAATAATTGAACACATTCACATGGATCATTTGAATAAATTAGTAAAACATGATCTTGTTGTTGGGTTGCCTAAAATTAAGTTTATTAAAGACAAAATATGTGATTCTTGTCAATGGTAAGGAAACTAAAGTTTCTTTCAAACCAAGACATATAGTCTCAACTTCTAGACCTCTTGAATTAATTCATAAGAATCTTTTTGGTCGTTCAAGAACTAGAAGTTTTGGAGGAAACTGTTATGCCTTGGTAATTGTTGATGATTATACTAGATTCACTTTGACTTTATTTCTTGATAATAAAAATGATGATTTTAAAGCCTTTAAGAAATTTGCAAAGTTAGTACAAAATGAGAAATCCTTGAAGATTGTTTCAATTCGAAGTGATCATGGTGGAGAATTCCAAAATGTTTTTTTTTTTAAGAATTTTGTGACGATCAAGGAATTTTCCATAATTTTTTGGCACCAAGAACACCACAACAAAATGGTTGTTGAAAGGAAGAACAAATCTTTGGAGGAACTTGCAAGAACCATGCTAAATGAGACAAACATGTCAAAATATTTTTGGGCAGATGCGGTAAGTACGGCTTGCTATGTAAGCAACCGCGTATTGGTAAGACATATTCTAAATAAAACTCCATATGAACTTTACAAGGGTAAAAAAAAACCCCATATTGCTTATTTTCATATTTTTGGTTGCAAATGTTTTGTTTTGAACAATGGGAAAGATAGCCTTGAAAAATTTGATGCAAAATCAGATGAGGGTATCTTTCTTGGTTATTCTCTCACTATTAAGGCTTATAGAATTTTTAACAAAAGAACCCTTACTATTGAAGAATCTGTTCATGTTTCTTTTGATGAGACTAATACCCCCAAGGAGGAAAAAGTTATTCTTTCTAATGAGGATGATACAAATTGTTCACCAGAAGATATCAACAATGATGATGAACAAAGCAAACAAAACAATGCACACCAAGATATCAACAATGGATTTTAGCCATGCAAGAGGAACTAAATTAATTTGAAAGAAATCAAGTTTGTGAATTAATACCTAGGCCTAAGGATAAACATATCATTGGGACAAAATGAGTTTTCAAAAACAAATTAGATGAAAATGGTATTATTGTAAGAAATAAGGCTAGGTTGGTTGCACAAGGCTACAATAAAGTATAAGGGATTGATTTTGATGAAACTTTTGCTCCAGTAGCAAGATTAGAAGCCAAAAAATTACTTTTAGCATATGCATGTTCTTTGAATTTTCAGTTATATCAGATGGATGTCAAAAGTGCATTTTTTTAATGCATATATACATCAAGAAGTTTATGTTAAACAACGTCATCTGAGTTTTGAAGATTTTAAAAATCGTTCTCATGCATATAAATTAAAGAAAGCGCTTTATGACTTAAACAAGCACCAAGAGCATGGTATGACAAATTAGGTAATTTTTTATGTGAAAAATGTTCTGAAAAAGGAAAAGTAGATGCTACTCTTTTTATCAAAAGAATTAATTGTCACACTCTGCTTGTGCACATCTATGTTGATGATATTATTTTTGGAGCAACTAACAAATTTTTGTGTAAGGAATTTTTCGAGATGATGCAAGGAGAATTTGATATGTCAATGATGGGAAAACTGAATTACTTTCTTGGTCTACAAATAAAGCAATCAAAGGATGTAATCTTCATCAATCATTCAAAGTATTGCAAAGATCTCCTCAAGAGGTTTGATATGGAAATTTTCAAGGAAATTGCAACACCAATGAGTTCCAACACCTATGTAGATGAAGATGAATCAGGAAAGCCAATGGACATCACAAAGTCTAGAGGTATGATTGGCTCTCCTCTTTATCTAACAACAAGTAGACCAGATATAATGTTTAGTATTTGTTTATGCGCTAGATTTCAATCTTGTCTAAAGGAATCTTATATTTCTTATGTTAAAAGAATAATGAAATATCTTAAAGAAACATCCAATGTTGGTTTGTGGTATTCTAAAGGTAGTCTATGTGAATTGGTTGGATATTCTGATTTGGATTATGCAAGATGCAAGACTGATCGAAAAGCACTTGTGGTACATGTCACATTCTGGGAAATGCATTAGTTTCTTGGTCATGTAAAAAGCATGTTTGTGTAGCATTAAGTACTGTAAAAGCATAATATATTGATGTAGGAAATTGTTCTGCACAAGTATTGTGGTTAAAACAACAATTATGTGACTTTGTTTTAAATTTAGGATGCATTCCCCTAAGATGTGACAACATCAGTGCCTAAATTTAACTAAAAATTCAGTCATGCATTCTAGAACAAAGCACATAGATATTCCACATCATAGTCTAAGAGATCGTGTTCTTAAGGGAGATGTTGAAGTCACCTTTGTGGATACCCATTCTCAATTGGCTGATATTTTCACCAAACCATTTGCTAAAGAGCAATTTGTTTAAATTAGAAGAGAATTGTTATTTTGGATGAGAATGATATTTAATGCATATACAAACGATCTTAGTTTACTTGTATATATGTATAAGTATGTGTGTGTATGTATATATATATATATATGTTAGTTGCACCTTGTTTGTATGTGTTTACATGTATTCATGATTGATATATATATATATATGTTATGTGTGTTAAAATTGCTTAAACTTTACGCAAAACCTCGAAAAAATACGTATTTTTCAAATTTTTCCACATGGTAACCGGTTGCACCATGTATGGTAACCGGTTACAAATTCAATTTTTTTGAAAAAATTTATACGTTTTTTTGCAGACCCAGTTTGTAACCGGTTACAACCCACGAAAATACATTTTTTTCAACTGCTTACAAGTGATTTTGCATCAGTTTCTTTTCATTCTATCTTTTTCTTCTCTTGAGAAAACTGATCACTCCCTCTTCTCCCCTCATCCAAAGTCACTTCAAACTTCAATTCTTCATCATTTAAAGCATTTTTCACCCATAAGTTGGTATTACAAGCAATATTATTCCCCATAATCACTTTTAATCTCCTTTTACCCCAAATTTTCAAACCCTAGAAATCACTTTTTCACCATGCACTCTCTAAGAAACTTCAGAACCAAAAACCCCAATGTCAATTCTTCAATGCAACATCCAGCATCATACACCTTGGATTTAACAAGATTGCTTCCAAACAAAAGTCAAAGGGATATGTTCCAAGCTTCATATCTCAACAGGAATTTGCAGACACCCAAGTATGGTAATCTCTCTACTTTCTTTGATTTTCCCTTTCCAAGCTTGCTTAAGACCCAAAATATTGATCATCTTTTCCGTGAACATGGAGAGTTTTACCCGGATTTAATGAAGGTGTTTTATTGTAACCTAGTAAAAACTGATTATGGATTCAAAAATGTTGTTAAGGGTGTGTGTATCAACATGACCTTGGATAAACTTAGTAAGTGTTTAGGGATATTTGATGCAGAGGCAAATCTTCATCCAGACATTGCTTGTCCCTGGCCTGAATTTGATAAGAAAGCGTATTATTTGTCCCTGTGTAGATACTCTTAACAAGTTATTTGAAGTAAGAACCAGAAATTAGGAAATTCTTCTTCTGCGAATATCATGTCTGGTGGTCATTTACATGTTAGTGATAGATTACTACATTACTTGTTGGTGAGAATTGTTGTGAAGATAGTGAGGTGTTATCTTGGTGTGTATAGAAATATTGTTAGGGGGCCTTGGGTTAAGGTTGCTTATAACAAAGATTCATACATAGTGGAAATCCTTCGCAGGGTGTGAAGGGAGTGGATGTACCCTTAAGTTAGAAGGGGAACTGTAATATCCCGCTTCAGAATCAAGTATTTATCAGAGGTGAGACGATGTATCAGAGATTTTTTAAGGAAGGGCAATTTGGTAATTGTCACATCAATATTTTATAAAAGGGGCTAAACCCCATAATTTCTCTCATTTCTTCATTCTTCCTTCCCTTTAAACATTTTCCTCTCCCTTCTCTCTACTTCTCTCACGCCAACCTTCCTCCCTCCCTCCAATAATCATCAATCCCTACCTCAATCTCTCAATACTCATGCAAGCAATCACTAATTTTGGGAACCTTGAGACAAGAGTAGCTTGAGGAAGCAAGAAAGGAAAGGATTTAAGCTAGAGTTTGAAGAGGGAAGCTTGGCAAGATCAGAAACAATTGCTAGGTGAGCTCCTTAGGGTTTTAGAACCCACTCTGTTTGAGTTTGAGTGTATATCTCATTTTATGCTAAGTTAAGGTTTTGTGCCCTATTCCAATTACTAGTAAATTCCTTGCTCAATCATGTTTAAAACTGTATAATTTCATTGGAAAATCATTCCTAACATCTTTGGGATGCTTGGGTAACTTGGATGGAGTTAAAATGGTGAAAAATGCAATTTCTGGACAATTTTTGTACTGATAAGCTCGCTACAGCGAGCAGAACCATTTTGGCCACGGCACAGGGTCGCTATAGTGACCAGCCCGTCACTATAGCGAGCTCACCAGAACAGCATTTGTCAGCTGAGCTGTTTCGGGTGATCCTGCGCGTGTAAGTGAGGTTTTTCGCAACCGTTTTCTACAAAAACTTTAAGGAATCAAAGGACATCATTTTAACTCATCCTAAAGGCCTTTAGTGGGCAAAATCATAAGTGAGCAAGGGATAGGCAAAGTATAGGAAGTGCAAGAACAAAGGATTAGATGAACAAATCCATTACGTGTGAGTTGGTAAACTCTTAAGGAAGGCATATGACAACGATATGTCTGGAACCTATGATAGGTTAACAGGAATAGAGTTGTATCCAGGTAAGGGTACAAGAGTACTAGGAATGTTTCAACATTCAAAGCTTCAGATAAGCTTAAAGGTTGGATTTCCAACAATGACTAAGTGGCTTATGAGAACAATAAGCTTAGAACCTTATATTATAGGTTAAATATCACATGATTAGTTACGTGATGAATGCATTAGATATGCATAAGATTAGAATAATGTATCAGATATACATATGAGTTTTAAGTCAAGAATTAAGTATATTTTACACGTGTTCATCAGACTCCGGGATACGCCGGATGGGATTTCTCCGAAAGGGCAATCCACACGTAAGTTTTTAAGACTATGTTAGCATGTTCAACAGACTCCGGATTATGTCGGATGAGACTTCTCCAAGAGGGTTGTCTACAAGCAAGTTAAGTTTTGTTCAGCAGACTCCGGAATCAGGCCGGATGGGACTTCTTCGAGAGAGTTGCCCACACAACGATAAGAGGAGTCCGGTGATTAGCCTCAGATAGGAATTTTCACCGGTTATCAGGGGAATGTGCTTCGGGGTTACTCCACTCGGGGGCATTCCATAAAATGAACTAAGATAATAATGTTTGTTCAACGCTAACTTTCTAACTTTATGTTAAAGTAAGATGTATATGTATTTATTACATAAGTTTATGTCAAGTATTGTTCAGATAACAGTTATCAGAAAGTGATCATAGGATGTCCCCAGATCACTAGGTATGAGATTATGTTATTAGGCAGAATTACCTATCAGACAGGTATCAGGTGGTGATCTTAGGAGTCCCCTCGATCACCAAGTTATCAGGTTATAGTCTAGATTTCATGACTATTCAGTTATCAGGCTCAGACAGTGATCCTAGGTTTCCCCTTGATCACTAGTTTAGCAGGATGTAGTTTAGTTATTATGACTACACAAGATAGCAGGAACAGGCAGGTATACCCTTTATGGGAAGAGTTAGAGCTTGGCGATCATAGGAATCCCCGAGATCGCCAAAAGTAGGCATGGCAACCCTAGGTTCCGCGAGGTTGCCAACAGTAGGTTGGGTCGAGCTCACTGAGACATTATGTCTCATCCCATTCCTTATGGTGCAGGTTTTCAGGTTAGCACGAGGTTCGTGAGGATGATCATCAGGGAGACGCTGGATGGAGTGTTGTTGCTCGTCATGTACCAGCTCAGGATCTTATCAGACTTTTGTTTATGTATTTATAATGGTACTTAAAAGGTTGTATAAACGAGCAAAATTGTGTTCATTCAGTTGTGTTGTTTTATTATTATTGAAAACCTTGATGTATCCAGTATCAGTTTAATGCACATGCTAATATTCTAGATAAAATTAGTATGGGTGTTACAATTGGTATCAGAGCAGATTGATTCAGATCGTGCCTTAGGTCATTAAAGATTCAATAAAAGTAGTGGGACCATTGGGTTCCGGATATTGTTCTAAGGGTCACATCTAGTTGAGCTTGATCAACTCATTCTAGTATATGACAGTTAGGATAAATATCTGAGAGCTGAATGTGACCGTGGAGGAATGAAGCGCATGAAGAGCGATGTTTAAGATGTCATATTTTTAAGACAGGAATTGGCGAAGAAGTATTCAATGCCAAGTGGTGGCTACCAAACCATAAAGTAACGGAGCCTGTTAATGGCCGAGTTTCAGGAATATTAAAGATATTTAAGAATAAGGTGAAGTACCTTAAAATAGATGGACGCGTCATTGAGAAATGTCTCGTCTGAGGAGACATAAAAAGTAAGGAATTATGGTGAGACTTTAGAGACCGAAGTTGTCTCGGAAAAAACTATGAGTATGACTCCTTATGGAATACTTTGAGGAATGTTTGCAACCTAAGAACCAAGAATTTGAGGTTAAAACGCAAGTTTCAGGATTCTGAGTTCTGCTACGATCGCAGAGCGATCAGGACTTTGCTCTACGAAGCTTCAGACTCAGGAACAGGCTACAGATTCACCCTTCAGACCCAGGAACTCAGAATGAGAATTATCAGTCGATTACTGGACCCTCTAGACTGCCAGCAAAGATAGGGTGTGTAAGAATCAAAGGACTTGCACACTTGAACCGGATGAGATTTTATTACCCAAACAGTTAAGAGACTTATTTATGGATTAAGTGAATTATTGGATAGATGAACATATTATCTTCCTTTATTATGAGTCATCAAGATGCTTTGTAAAAGAAACGCAAGCTTAGCGATAAGTGAAGGAAACCCCTGGTAAGGGCATGAAATAAAGACCGAATCGCATGTTGTCAGATTATAGTAGACCGGTTCTGAAGAATAATCAGGAATTATCCAAGAACTATTGTGAGGCTCTAGCATCAGGAAGATCGTCACTAACGCACGAGTTAAAGTTAAGGTTGTGGTTAATGTTAAGGAGTTCTAAGTTTCCATTTGATGGGTTCCTTACACAAGTATTCTGGAAAGCCGACAGAGATCACTTATGTTGGTATGCTTTCAAAGGTGGGAGAATATACAGACCTTGGATTATTTGAAACCATATGAAGGAGACAACGGTCGAGAAGACCTTTGGAGAATTATTCTGATAATAAGGTTAGATTTGAATTATGGATACAGTAACAAATTACTGGATGGATCCAATTGGAAATGATAAGTGTTGAAGTTTAAAATAAATTAATCGGGAACTCGAAGAGGCGTAACATATGTTTGGGCTTACAGGAGAGCCGGTAAAAGTTGAATCTTATCCAGACGGATTGTTTCCGGAGAAACTCGAGGAGTAACCAAGAGATATGATAAAGTTATGTGGACCTAAGTTGTCTTGGAGAAGGTTGTGGATGTGAAATCCTTACGGATAATTATAGAATGAAACTCGATTCATTAGTGGATTCAGTATATGAAAGATGTGAATTTCCAGAAGTCATAGAATGTTTTTAGAAGTTACCACAAGTGAATAATGTATGAACTTAAGTTGCTTCAGGTATGCTTTCAGTAGGGTTTCGGCAATGTTTTAATGATTATACATGTTGAGCTGACCAAGAGATGGTTACAGAATATGGAGAGTAAAGTTAGAACCAGAGTATAAGCTGTTTTGACAGGAGCATTGTTGGGCTCGTAACAGTTGCGGGAAACTGCTTACAGGTTTTGGCATATTTTCGCGAAAGTAAAGTATACGGTTTATGTCCGAAAGGAACACAAGTCAGGTGATGACCAATCAGTAGGTTAAACAGGTGGTTTAAGCCACAAGAGAATCAACAAACGTAAGATGGTTCCGCTATGATAGCTGCGAGTCATTAAGGAACAAGGTTAGCCAGGAAATTTAATAGTGGTGTATTACCCCTATTCCAAGGAGTATTGTTTAAATCAGAGTTGCGCAGCGGAGAAGTAATCCAAGGATGGGTTAACGAACAGTTCTAAGCTGAAGCTTAGGGAACAAGGATGCTTGTGAAGTTCTTATCAGATGTACCGCAGGAAAGGCAATAAGTGCCCAATTATTGAACCACATAATATCAGTGAGCAGTGACGACTCGAACTTATCCTAAGTTCTAACAGGAATTTTTTAAAAGTTAAGCTGAGGAATACTAGGAACTTTGAAACTCATGAGGAATGGAAATCGAAGCAGTTTAAGATTATGTGATAAGAAATAAGAAGGATGTGTTTCTAGCACAATAAGTCTAGAAAATTTAGCTATTTTTTTAGCTCAGTAACTTCAAGTGGACTTGAAGAGTAAGTTTAGTCAAAAGGATTAAGCATAAGGCAACATTAGTAAAGGATGTACTTGCAAGATGATATTTTACAGATTGAAGCATTGATCAGAAACGACAATGCAGTGGCATGTGAGTTTAATCCACATTGTACCCATGTTATGATAACATGTTGCATGTAACAGTTTATGTTAGTATTATGTATACTTATCAGGCAGTGCTTATACTACTCAGATAGTAGTGTAACCGATTTTCAGTTATGTGACATGTATTGGTAACCGTGGTACGCAGTCAGGAATGTTTAAGTAGGAAGGTTTTGACCAGAACAGGTTTGTTGATATCAAACGTATCTTAGCTGAAGAGTTCAGAAATTCTTGAACTTAATGTTCACCAGTAAAGGAAGAAGAACCTTCTATGCAGATTAAAAGTTACTCGTAGTCTACAGTAAAGGGCTACGTAAGTTCAGATTATGATTAAAGGATTAAAGACTAAGTGTGCTATTTTTGGTAGCAATCAGAGTAGAGATTTCTTTTGAAAACAAGGATCTTGAACTCGATGTTCAGAAATGAGAAATGAGTTCACAATATCTACAAGTGTAACCATGATCTATGTTATGTGATAATGTATGCTCAAGGAATAAACATGAGTTAAGAATAAAAGAGGGTCTCCAGTTGGTGTGGTATTGTCACAAGGATATTTTGATTAAGGAGGATGTCCCGTTAGTTAGACAAGGATGATGCGATGTACTGTGTACCCGTTAGTAGTGTACACGTACTCGATCCTGTATGTAATTTATGTGCTCTGTATTGTATCATATGATGATATGGGAGACGATGTATACCACTTATCACTTGGACTAAATCCTATAAGCTTTGAATGTTCGGTAAAGATGATTATATATGAAGAATGGTATATTTATAACTGTGAGTTGTCGTCTTACGAGGCGAAAGTCAAGGATAAGGATTCAGTGGAATCAATTGAGGAGGATAAAATTGACTCGATGTCGTCAAGGTAAGACCAAGTGGTCAATGAAGGAAACTTATGAATTCAGTACAAGTATCCAATACTTAATAACCTTAAGTTGGATTCGCACTAAGTGTGTGAGCAAGAGTTATAGTCAAGTGAGTCGGGTATTGGTTCAGATAACCATACATCCTACTATGTAAGAATTGTGTATGTACCTCAGGTCCTTCAGTTAAGGAAGAGATTGTCAAATATTTTGACTTACAGAGATGGAAACCATGGCTAGGGAACAGTTTTAATCAGTCAGGGTTAATCGAGGCGCATGGATAATCTGCATTACAGACCCTAGAATAGCCATGGAATCCCAATAAGCAATTGTTTTGGAGCTTTGACCAGTAGAGAAAGAGGCAGGATGGATCTAATCATTCATGATCTCAGGAGAATTCTAAATTTCGAGAACGAAATTTCTTTAAGGGGGTAGAGTGTAATATCCCTCTTCAGAATCAAGTATTTATCAGAGGTGAGACGATGTATCAAAGATTTTTTAAGGAAGGGCAATTTGGTAATTGTCGTGTCAATATTTTTATAAAAGGGGCTAAACCCCATAATTTCTCTCATTTCTTCATTCTTCCTTCTCTTTAAACATTTTCCTCTCCCTTCTCTCTACTTCTCTCACGCCAACCTTCCTCCCTCCCTCCAATAATCATCAATCCCTACCTCAATCTCTCAATTCTCATGCAAGCAATCACTAATTTTGGGAACCTTGAGACAAGAGTAGCTTGAGGAAGTAAGAAAGGAAAGGATTTAAGCTAGGATTTGAAGAGGGAAGCTTGGCAAGATCAGCAGCAATTGCTAGGTGAGCTCCTTAGGGTGAGACAAGAGTAGCTTGAGGAAGTAAGAAAGCAAAGGATTTAAGCTAGGATTTGAAGAGGGAAGCTTGGCAAGATCAGAAGCAATTGCTAGGTGAGCTCCTTAGGGTTTTAGAACCCACTCTGTTTGAGTTTGAGTGTATATCTCATTTTATGCTAAGTTAAGGTTTTGTGCCCTATTCCAATTACTAGTCAATTCCTTGCTCAATCATGTTTAAAACTGTATAATTTCATTGAAAAATCATTCCTAACATCTTTGGGATGCTTGGGTAACTTGGATGGAGTTAAAATAGTGAAAAATGCAATTTCTGGACAATTTCTGTACTGATAAGCTCGCTACAGCGAGCTGGAGCTCGCTATAGCGAGCAGAACCATTTTGGCCACGGCACAGGGTCGATATAGTGACCAGCCCGTCACTATAGCGAGTTCACCAGAACAACATTTGTCAGCTGAGCTGTTTCGGGTGATCCGGCACGTGTAAGTGAGGTTTTTCGCAACCGTTTTCTACAAAAAACTTTAAGGAATCAAAGGACAACATTTTAACTCATCCTAAAGGCCTTTAGTGGGCAAAAACATAAGTGAGCAAGGGATAGGCAAAGTATAGGAAGTGCAAGAACAAAGGATTAGATGAACAAATCCATTACATGTGAGTTGGTAAACTCTTA
Source organism: Medicago ruthenica (assembly GCA_018208015.1). Classification (NCBI taxonomy): domain Eukaryota; kingdom Viridiplantae; phylum Streptophyta; class Magnoliopsida; order Fabales; family Fabaceae; genus Medicago; species Medicago ruthenica. Next base: position 48,701,399 of record CM031378.1, read on the forward strand.
AGGAAGGCATATGACAACGATATGTCTGGAACCTATGATAGGTTAACAGGAATAGAGTTGTATCCAGGTAAGGGTACAAGAGTGCTAGGAATGTTTCAACATTCAAAGCTTCAGATAAGCTTAAAGGTTGGATTTCCAACAATGACTAAGTGGCTTATGAGAACGATAAGCTTAGAACCTTATATTATAGGTTAAGTATCACATGATTAGTTACGTGATGAATGCATTAGATATGCATAAGATTAGAATAATGTATCAGATATACATATGAGTTTTAAGTCAAGAATTAAGTATATTTTACACGTGTTCATCAGACTCCGGGATACGCCGGATGGGATTTCTCCGAAAGGGCTATCCACACGTAAGTTTTTAAGACTATGTTAGCATGTTCAGCAGACTATGGATTATGCCGGATGAGACTTCTCCGAGAGGGTTATCTACATGCAAGTTAAGCTGTGTTCAGCAGACTCCGGAATCAGGCCGGATGGGACTTCTTCGAGAGAGTTGTCCACACAACGATAAGAGGAGTCTGGTGATTAGCCTCAGATAGGAATTTTCACCGGTTATCAGGGGAATATGCTTCGGGGTTACTCCACTCGGGGGCATTCCATAAAATGAACTCAGATAATAATGTTTGTTCAACGCTAACTTTCTAACTTTATGTTAAAGTAAGATGTATATGTATTTATTACATAAGTTTATGTCAAGTACTGTTCAGATAACAGTTATCAGAAAATGATCATAGGATGTCCTCAGATTACTAGGTATGAGATTATGTTATTAGGCAGAATTACCTATCAGATAAGTATCAGGTGGTGATCTTAGGAGTCCCCTCGATCACCAAGTTATCAGGTTATAGTCTAGATTTCATGACTATTCAGTTATCAGGCTCAGACAGTGATCCTAGGTTTCCCCTTGATCACTAGTTTAGCAGGATGTAGTTTAGTTATTATGACTACAACAGATAGCAGGAACAGGCAGGTATACCCATTATGGGAAGAGTTAGAACTTGGCGATCATAGGAATCCCCGAGATCGCCAAAAGTAGGCATGGCAACCCTAGGTTCCCCGAGGTTGCCAACAGTAGGTTGGGTGGAGCTCACTGAGACATTATGTCTCATCCATTCCTTATGGTGCAGGTTTTCATGTTAGCACGAGGTTCGTGAGGATGATCATCAGGGAGACGCTGGATGGAGTGCAGTTGCTCGTCATGTACCAGCTCAGGATCTTATCAGACTTTTGTTTATGTGTTTATAATGGTACTTAAAAGGTTGTATAAACGAGCAAAATTGTGTTCATTCAGTTGTGTTGTTTTATTATTATTGAAAACCTTGATGTATCCAGTATCAGTTTAATGCACATGTTAATATTCTAGATAAAATTAGTATGGGTGTTACAGGAACCACTATAATTTCTTGTGATCTTTTTCTCTTCTCCACTCTTTATTTTTCATATTTATTCATTCCTTTAACACAATTTTCCAGAATAATATTAAGAACACTAACAATCTCGAAAATTATCCTAAAAACTTTAATAACCTAATCCCCCCTAGGTTACACTCTGAACTTACACGTCTCAATCGATCTACTTGTTCAACTAATACAAAAACACAAAACACACTACAAAGTTATCTGGTTAGGAAGAATTATAGCACAACAGTTAACTTCTCATAATATTTGTAAATATTCCAAGCTTTATGCAATATTCAAACCAAAATCACTCACATCAACTAAATTTCTAGGGAAAAACCCTAAAAAACACTAAATATGTGTTTATGACATAGAAAAACCCTAAAAAAAATTAAATATGTTTTTATGACATGGGAAAACCCTAAAAAACACTAAATATGTGTTTAATGTCATGAAATAAGAGATATATTTTATGTAAGGGTCTTTTGGGGAGCTTATAACATTAGGGTGAATCTTCACATTGAATTAAAAGTAACAACACATATGCGAGTTTAAATTCAACATCTTCATCTAAAGTTTTAAGGCACATGGATTCTTTCACTTGTATTCTCAACATCTATTATTTTATTAAATATAGGACGTCTAACTCACACATAAATACATCAAGAGGATCTAGTAGAATTTTCTAATCGAGCAAGGGTCCTTGTCTATAAATTGATGTTTAAGACATGGACGGTTCATTAGTCATCATTTAGAGATACAAAACAAGAGTCATTACTCATTGCCAACATGTTTACCAGAAAATAATAATATTTTTTTTGAGTAAATTACACTTCTTTCCCTTGAAAGATGCTTGAATTACACTTCCTTCTCTTCCCATGTTAAAATATATACTTACCTCCCCTTATTCAAAACATATTAGAAAATATTTCACTCCCCTCCCCTGATGGAAGCTTTAATTGCATTCCTCTCCCCTTTTTTGTTAAAATCTACACTTTACTCCCTTAATAATTTTTTAATTTCTTTTTTTTTTTGGTCAAGTAGTCTAATGGCTAGAGCTCACACATTTTAAATGTGGAGAAGTGGGGTGTCCGGGGTTCGAACCCCGACCCCTGCATATAATATGCAATATCCCTACCAACTGAGCTAAGCTCACGGGGATTAATTTTTTAATTTCTAACAATCTAGTAAAAAATAATAATCTAACACACTTCAAAGAGAAATAGTATTGCAGGTCCATTTTAATATAATCAAAGTTTGAATGCATATTTTTCGCTATTTTTATTCACAATTTCATTAACATATAATTTTATATCCTATTATAAAATATGAAAAACACAAAATAAAATTAAAATATGTGAGAAATTACTAAAGTCAATAAAGTATACTCATTTTAAAGTGAATTTTATACTCTAAATTGTAAAATTAATAAAAAAAAGTTTAAATTTAATTATCATTAACATTTTAATAAGAAAGAAATTTTATTTTTCTTATATGATGGTTCAAAATTTGTATATATCATAAAAATATTTATTTATGTTAAAATAGATTTAAGTGTAGTGCATATTTAATTATTAATGGAGGATGTTTTAATTCAAGCATCTTATAGGAGATGTGAGTATAAAATTTACTTTTTAAAGAAGAAGAGTGTATAATTCAAGTTAGGGGAGTGTAATTTACTCTAATTTTTTTGAAGGGTATAAAAAAGAATCTTATTTATGATATCGAGTTACGCTTCCTAAATACAACGGTCCATTTTGAAAATAAAATATTACCACATGGACATGCAAAAAGTGGAAGTGGTTTGTGATCAGAAAATTCGCTTTTGGTAGTTAAGAAAAATATCCACAATATAATAATTCCTCGACATTTTTTTTTGAAGGAATAATAATTCCTCGGCATAACGTTTGTATTTGAAGTGGCTTATATTTAAAAGCTAGTAAAAGACCCGTGTTTTCGCACGTGTCACGTAACGTTGCAATACTTATGTAAAAAATAATTAAATTGTTAATATTGTAGAATGTTTATAGATATTAAATGAAAATTATGAGTATTAATGTAATGTTTCTATTAAATATTTTTCTCTTATATGTACAAAAATTTGTTAAATAGTTGAGTCACACAAGTTATGAATTTTATTTGCTTAATATGCGTAAACAAATTTTTATGCACATAAAATTTTGAAATCCCGTGACTATTTTCAAAATCAAAATTAATGTAGTGTTTCTATTAAATAATTTTTTATTTTATATTCAAAATACTGCTCAATGTTTGCACCGCACTCGTTGCAGATTTTTTGTACTTATATTTGCATAAACAAATTTTTATATACATATATGAGAAAGTCGATATGATAAAATTTTAAAAACTTATGACTATTTTCAAAATCAAAATTAATGTAGTGTTTCTATTAAATAATGTTCGTAATATATATAAACACTACATTAAATAATGTTCGTAAATAGTGTTTTTAATAGAAACACTACATTAATTTTGATTTTGAAAATAGTCACAGGATTTCAAAATTTTTGGTAGGTGAAAACTTGTAATATTAATGTTCGTAATAATTCTCATTGTTGGTGGTCGAGCCTCTTTGTTTGTATGGGCATCGGCTAACCGACTCTTGGTTACTGAGGTGAACTGTGTATTTGACTTTCAGTGGAGCTCTGGGTTGGCACACCTTGTGCTAATTTAGAGTCTCCTCATCTATTAATATATATCCCATTTTTGCTTGTTCAAAAAAAAAAACTTTTTATTTTATATACAAAACATTATTCAATGTTTGCACCAGACCCGTTGCAGATTTTATGTACTTATATCTAAATAAACAAATTTTTATATACATGTATGAGAAAATCGATATGATAAAATTTTGGAAACACATGACTATTTTCAAAATATCAACATTAATGTAGTGTGTCTATTAAATAAATTTTTATTTTATATTTAAAACACCGTTAAATATTTAAATCGCACTCGTTGAGGAATTTATATGCTTATATATGCAAAGAAAATTTGTACGTATCAATATGTGATAGTCGATATAATAAAATTTTGAAAACACGTGACTAATTATAAAATATCAACATTAATGCAGTGTTTCTATTGATTAAATTTTATTTTATATGCAAAACACTGTTCAATGTTTGCACCGCTCCTGTTGCAGATTTTAAATGTTTATATTTGCAGAAACAAATTTTTATATACATGTATGAGAAAGTCGATATGATAAAATTTTGAAAACTCATGACTATTTTCAAAATATCAACATTAATGTAGTGTGTCTATTAAATAAATTTTATTTTATATGTAAAACACTGTTCAATGCACCGCTCCCGTTGAAGATTTTAAATGTTTATATATGCAGAAACAAATTTTTATATAGATATATGAGAAAGTCAATGTGATAAAATTTTGTAAACACATGACTATTTTCAAAATATCAACATTAATGTAGTGTGTTTATTAAATAAATTTTTATTTTATATTTAAAACACGGTTGAATATTTAAATCGCACTCGTTGATGAATTTATATACTTATATATGCAGAAGAAAATTTGTATGTATCGATATGTGATAGTCGATATGATAAAATTTTGAAAACCCGTGACTATTTTCAAAATATCAACATTAATGCAGTGTTTCTATTGATTAAATTTTATTTTATATGCAGAACACTATTCATTGTTTGCACCGCTCCCGTTGCAGATTTTAAATGTTTATATCTGCAGAAACAAATTTTTATATACATATATGAGAAAGTCGATATGATAAAATTTTGAAACCTCATTACTATTTTCAAAATATCAACACTAATGTAGTGTGTCTATTAAATAAATTTTATTTTATATGCAAAACATTGTTCAATGTTTGCACCGCTCCCGTTGCAGATTTTAAATGTTTATATCTGTAGAAACAAATTTTTATATAGATATATGAGAAAGTCAATGTGATAAAATTTTGGAAACTCATGACTATTTTCAAAAAAATAAACATTAATGTAATGTGTCTATTAAATATATTTTTATGTTATATTTAAAACACCGTTAAATATTTAAACCACACTCGTTCATGATTTTATATGCTTATATATGCAGAAGAATTTTTTTGTACCGATATATGATAATCGAAATGATAAAATTTTGAAAACACGTGACTATTTTCAAAATATCAACATTAAAGAGATCATGAGTTTTAATAAGGACGATTATGAAATTTCGTTGTACTTTGATTTTTATATTTTGTTAGTAGATGTTAGTAGATATGAACATTATCCGTAATTAATTTTTTAGAAAACAAATAAATTAGTTTCATAGTTATCCGAGAAAATTGCTTACACCTGTGATGAACATTATTCGTAATTACTTTTTTAAAAAACAAATAAATTAAATTTTGTAAAATGACCGTTATGCACATAAAATTAAGGAGATCATGAGTTTTAATAAGGACGATTATGAAATTTTGTTGTACTTCCATTTTTATATATTGTTAGTAGATAATAATTAATTTTTTTAAAAATAAATTAGTTTCAAAGTTATCAGTGGAAATTGGTTACAGATATGGTGACCATTATGCGTAATTAATTTTTTAAAAAACAAATAAATTAAATTTTGTAAAATGACCATTATGCACATAAAATTAAAGAGATCATGAGTTTTAATAAGGAAGATTATAAAATTTTGCTGGACTTCGATTTTTATATATTGTTAGTAGATTTTATCCGTTATAATTAAAAAAAATTTAATAAATTAGTTTCATAGTTATCCGTGGAAATTGATTACACATATGATGACTGTTCATTGAAAAACTAGGGTTCTTTTTGGGATTGATCCAAGGTTCTATTTATAGTCCCAATATGGGCCTATTCAGCCATGATTTTGGGCCCCCAAAATCATGTGACTGTCAGGTGGGCCTTGTACCCTTCTGGAGGGCGCCCAGCCTGATTCTAAGGGTACAAGGCCTTGTTCGTGGGGCCTAAAGGCCTAAAAGGTAAGATCTACAGTCCACAGCCCAACAAGCACGAGCTTTGGGACAAGGCGAAGTGATTAAACTGCTAGCCTAACATGGGGTGCTAGCCCACATTAGGTGCTAGCCCAGCACGGGTGCTAGCCCTAACATGGGGTGCTAGCCCAACATGGGGTGCTAGCCCAACATAGGTGCTAGCCCAACACGGGTGCTAGCCCTAACATGGGGGCTAGCCCAACATGGGGTGCTAGCCCAACATAGGTGCTAGCCCAGCACGGGTGCTAGCCCTAACATGGGGTGCTAGCCCAACATGGGGTGCTAGCCCAACATAGGTGCTAGCCCAACACGGGGTGCTAGCCCAACATAGGTGCTAGCCCAACACGGGTGCTAGCCCTAACATGGGGGCTAGCCCAACATGGGGTGCTAGCCCAACATAGGTGCTAGCCCAGCACGGGTGCTAGCCCTAACATGGGGGCTAGCCCAACATGGGCGCTCGCCCAGCATAGGTGCTAGCCCAACACGGGTGCTAGCCCTAACATGGGGGCTAGCCCAACATGGGCGCTCGCCCAGCATAGGTGCTAGCCCAACACGGGTGCTAGCCCTAACATGGGGGCTAGCCCAACATGGGGTGCTAGCCCAACATAGGTGCTAGCCCAGCACGGGTGCTAGCCCTAACATGGGGGCTAGCCCAACATGGGCGCTCGCCCAGCATAGGTGCTAGCCCAACACGGGTGCTAGCCCTAACATGGGGGCTAGCCCAACATGGGTGCTAGCCCAGCACGGGAGTATGATACATTCTATTCTTTAAACTTCTCGTCTGTTCCTTTTACCCTCAAATTTATTCATTTTAGAAAGCATCTCTTAGGCGGCGGTCGTTTATTAGCGTTCGTTTCGTAACAACATTGAGAATTATTTACAGCCACAGCCCAACAAGCACGAGCTTTGGGACAAAGCGAAGTGATTAAACTGTTGCTCGGGAATTATTTGTATATGACTTCTTGCCCAACAAGTGAGACTTACCGGTTGTTAAACTATGTAAAAAATTTTAAATTACGAGGTACTAGCCCAACGCAGGCGCTAGCCCAACACGGGTGCTCGCCCAGCATAGGAGCTAGCCCCAACATAGGTGCTAGCCCAGCACGGGTGCTAGCCCTAACAAGAGTTTTTAGCACACGACGTCTTAGAGCCCTTTTATAGGGTTAAGGAATTAGGCGGCGATCTCTTTTTCTGCTCGCGACGTCTTAGAGCCCTTTTGGGGTTAAGGAATTAGGCGGCGATTTCATTTTCTGCTCGCGACGTCTTAGAGCCCTTTTGGGGTTAAGGAATTAGGCGGCGATTTCATTTTCTGCTCGCGACGTCTTAGAGCCCTTTTGGGGTTAAGGAATTAGGCGGCGATTTCATTTTCTGCTCGCGACGTCTTAGAGCCCTTTTGGGGTTAAGGAATTAGGCGGCGATTTCATTTTCTGCTCGCGACGTCTTAGAGCCCTTTTGGGGTTAAGGAATTAGGCGGCGATTTCATTTTCTGCTCGCGACGTCTTAGAGCCCTTTTGGGGTTAAGGAATTAGGCGGCGATTTCATTTTCTGCTCGCGACGTCTTAGAGCCCTTTTGGGGTTAAGGAATTAGGCGGCGATTTCATTTTAGCACACGGCGTCTTAGAGCCCTGTCTTTTAGGGTTAAGGAATTAGGTGTGCAACCCTCACTGGGGTTTGGCGAGTGCAAGCTTCATTTTCTCTCCGGATATTGCCGGATTATGTCACCATCTTTTGCTTCAAATCTTTAAAGTGCGACACTTCATATCTCACCTATGCAAGAATTCAAAGACATGTTGACAAACAACAATTTGCACGGATTTTGGTGTTAGCGCAATGAAATGTAAGCTAAAACTTAAATGTGCCTGTTATGTTGAGCTTCACAAATAGTTCGAAATAATCGGAAATAAAGTAATAAACACAGTTTAGACTTTGTATACCAGTTGCAGCAATTATAAGATTCTTGAGCAAGCTTCTCAAAAATGTGATAGTATCAACACCAATTCCATGACAGTAACCCCGTATGCAATTGTTCAACTTTTGCCACCAACTCACATCCCTCCAATTCTTCGTTCAGCAGCACTCATTTCCTCTTTATCACTCCAGCCCACCTTTGTGATAGAAATTCAAGAACAAGGACCCAATGCGCTAGCCACTGAGTACTATTATTAGATAAAGTGCAATATTGACTCCTTACCAAATTTGTGATAGAAATTTGGTAACAATTCTATTAGTTGTATAATAATAGAATTGATATTTTCTTAATATAATAGTTGTATAATAATTCTATTAACAATTGATATTTTTTTTATTTTGATTCATATTTGGGTTTAAAGCTGAAAAGATTTCTTCAACAATTTAAGTGGATGAGATTAAATAATGCTGTGGCATGAATGTTCTTTGAATATATTTGGTTTTCTTTCAGTGTATTAGTATTTAATATTTTAGTAGAAAATCAAACACAAATATATGGCATTGGTCATTGGAAAGATAACAATGGAGAAAAAACAATATATATAGTAGACTTAACGACAGAAAAACTAGGAAGGACAAGAGTGGGGAACAAATATGAATCTGGGATGTTACTATTTCATTTTTTTAAAACCAACAGAACCTTGTCCTTTCTATCAGAAGTTATATTACAGGGTTGTTTCACTGGGAAAAATTGCTGGCAGAAAACTACATCCTGTTATCTTCATTAGTTTGAATATTTTCTCAAACAAGTGTACTGTCCCTTATGCATGCTTATATCCTGTTTTTTTTTTATTTGTTTGATTGTTATAGACCTCCTAATCATGTTTGTCTTCTATTATCAAATGTGATAGAAATTTTATCACCCAAGAAAAACTTCCTTATCAGGCCCCATTACTACATACAAATAATTATATTATTTTTTGCACAAACATGAACTGAAGACTATGCAATAAAGTAGCAAAAATACCGTATAATCAACAGCATATACACGTAGCAGAAAAAACCAGAAAATCAGTTGTTGCTATCAATAGAACACACCCAGAAACATTGCTAGACCACTTTATCTTGCCTATGGTAATTTTTGGAACTTAAAGCACAATATTTAGTGCTTAACCTCCCCTATATTTCTTCCTAACTTGAATATAATGCACCTTACCACCAACAAGATGAAAACATATTGACAATTGACAAAGTAGCCAACAACCACAAATCAATTCAATTCGCAACAGAAAATTATCCAATTTGTATAGAAAATCGATTAAGGCAAAGGAACGGGTGCTGACACATGAACGGCAAAGGATCCCAATCAAAAACCTGATGATAAAATTGAGTTTAAAGATAACATTACTGATACACAGCCACCAAGTTGTATTCACGAAAGCTTGTCCAGATCAAAAGAGGATGTAGACGGTACACCTTTACCTTCTCCTCCGCAGGCTGTTCATGAAACGCCTTCATAGATAACACTTCGTAGCAAATCCGAGAAAGAATCCAAACATACTCGCCGCCGAACGAATCTGTTCCACGACGGCGGCACGGGAATTGTGGACGGCGGAGAGGTCGATGAAGAGGCAGTGATTATTTTCGTCGATGGCGAGGAGGAAGGTGCCGTCAGGGGAGACAGCGATGCGGGAGATGTTGAGTTGATGATAGAATAGGGAGAGTTGTGGTTTGGGATTTGCGGAGGTCGGTCACGGAGACACGGTTGCCTACGGGAGAGAGGAGGAGAGTGTTGGAAGTTCATAGTTCATAGTGCGAGAAGTTCATAGTTCACCGTACGAAGGTTGGAGGTCCAGCCCCCTCCTTCTAGCGCCACTGTTCATTGAAAAACTAGGGTTCTTTTTGGGATTGATCCAAGGTTCTATTTATAGTCCCAATATGGGCCTATTCAGTCATGATTTTGGGCCCCCAAAATCATGTGACTGTCAGGTGGGCCTTGTACCCTTCTGGAGGGCGCCCAGCCTGATTCTAAGGGTACAAGGCCTTGTTCGTGGGGCCTAAAGGCCTAAAAGGTAAGATCTACAGTCCAATGACCATTATCCGTAATTAATTTTTTAAAAAATAAATAAATTAAATTTTGTAAAATGACAATTATGCACATAAAATTAAGGATATCATAAGTTTTAATAATAATGATTATGAAATTTTGTTGGACTTCGATTTTTATATATTGCTAGTAGATTACTCTAATCTCAAAAGGTGTATACAAATATGCTTCCCATCGGAATGAATTGAAACTTATAAAGTAAGAAATAATTTGATTAGACGTTCTCGTCGACAAGTCTTCTAGAACCTTGAAGCATTCTAGGTTAATGGGTCCCTTCAACATGCTGAATTGACTAATGTTAGCTTCAAATCAATTGTGATTTTTGTGTGTACTAATATAAGATTCCATTGATTGATTCCTGATTATTGGAAAACAATAACAGCGGTACAATGACAGAGTCGAGCTCAATATAAATTATAATCTATTAAAAGGTGATAACTTGGGTACCCATCAATAAAAGGTGGGTAACACAACCCATGCTGAGTTGACACCAATCAAAGTTCTTTGTTTGTTTTTTATTATTTTTAATAATATATAAATACATTGTTTTGATTGGGCCAACTCAACATGGGTAGTATTACTCACCTTTTATTAATGGGTAAACAAGAATTTTCCCTATTAAAAAGTCGAGTTCAAAGACAACACACCAACAGATTAATATTTTATATAATTATTTAATAACATTTTATTCTTTTTTTGGTTACCAATAACATTTTATTTTGATGTTACATTAATATTATATTGTTTTTAATATATCTCAACAAATTTTATACGGTAAATCTATTTAGATGGGTTTCTAAAAATATTCTGTATTGTTGCATTGTATAATCTTTAAACTTTTAAAAGTTAATTTGGGACACCAGTTAAGGAAACCAAAAAAAGAAAGTTTTAAATTAAAAGTAATATTTTTTAGACTTTTAATGAGTTGACTGTACAAGTTTCAATGTGATATTACTATATTTGCTTCTTTAACCAGTGCTCCGGGGCACCGGTTAACATTTCCCAAATAAAATATATAAAAATTATTGGAGGCTTAAATCGGTGGTTTACATCGACATATGCTATGTTTGATTTTTACTACAATTATTGGAGGCTCAATCCTCTTTCTTGTCTAATGGTTGGTACTTAGTTGTTTCTTTGCTTTGGTTAATTCATTACTTTATTGGATCTAGGGGTGTACGTGGGTCCTTTTGGGTTGGGTTTGGTCAAACCCAAAACTCGAACCATATAAAGTACTCCGGTTTGGGTGAGGTAAAATAACCACATGTTACACCATTGGGTGGATTTGGGCAAACCCGCTAATTTTTTGGTTGGGTTGGACTGAGTAATGGGTTACCCAACTTATTTTTTGGTTGGGTTGGATTAAGTGTTAGAGTCTCAATAGAGTTGTATTAAGTGAACACCTCTGATATTTGATCAAGTGTTCAACCCAAACTTACTTTCTTTGTAATTCAGTTTGGTTCAAGTCTCAGTCTGCGTACTGAGCATCTGAAGTCTCATTACTTAGTGTTCTGAGCAATTAGAAGTCTCATTACTTTGTGTTCTGAGCAAGGAAGTCTCATTACTTTGTGTTCTGAGCAAGGAAGTCTCATTACTTTGTGTTCTGAGCATTGGAAGTCTCTTGACTTAGTGTCTTGAGCAGGGAAGTCTCATTACTGTGTGTTCTGAGCATTAGAAGTCTCTTACTAGGTGTTTGAGCATTGAAGTCTCATTACTTTGTGTTCTGAGCAATTGTAATCAGTTTGATTATAGTTAAATCTCCTGTAAGTGACAGGGGGACTAGACTACTTCCAACTTGTGGAAGGAACTAGTATAAAAATATTGTGTGTCTCTCTTTTCTTCTTTACATTTGAATCCGCTGCATAATTAACTCTGAAAAAGGTTCAGAACTGATCTATATCAGATTCTGAACTTAACCAAAGTTTTGAGAAGAAAAGAAACCTAAGTTTTTAAGTCCACACAATTCAACCCCCCTTCTTGTGTGTGTTTTCTCACCTTCAGTTGGTATCAGAGCATCGGTTCTGATATTCAATCACTTAACAGTGAGTCAGTATTGATCCTGAGAAAAACATGGCATCTGGTAATTATGGTGAATCTACATCCAGAGGTGGTGGTGGTGGCTATGGTACAGAAAACAAGAAATCTCACTCACACAATAAACCCCTTATGTTTAGTGGTGATGCTGAGAAATTCTCATGGTGGAAAAGCAAAATGTACAGCCACATTATTGGTATTGATGACTCCTTATGGGATATAATTGAAGATGGAATCTCTATTCCAGTTGATGAAGAAGGAGTTGCTATCAACAGAAGAGGGTTGACTGATGCTGAGAGGAAAATCTACAGGAAGCATCACAATGTTAGAGGAATCCTTGTGGACTGTTTACCCCACAATGAGTATCTCAAACTGAGTGATAAATCAACAACAAAGGCTATCTTCACTTCTCTATGTTCTAACTATGAAGGAAATAAAAAAGTTAGAGAAGCAAAAGCAAACCTTCTAGTTCAGTAGTATGAGCTGTTCAGAATGCAGGAGAATGAAAATGTTGAGGTTATGTTCTCAAGATTTCAGACTCTAGTTTCTGGACTTCAGATTCTGAAGAAAAGCTACACTACTGCTGATCATGTGAACAAGATCCTCAGAAGCTTGCCATCTCAATGGAGACCTAAGGTGACTGCTATTGAGGAAGCTAAAGATTTAAATACTTTAAGTATTGAAGATCTTATAAGCTCTCTCAAGGTGCATGAATTGGGACTCAATAAAGATGAACCGGTTAGAAGTTCTGAGTCTGTAGCACTTAAATCCAAAGGAAAGTTTTTAAAAGCTCTAAAAGCTTCAGAATCTGATGAAGAATTTTCTGAGGAAAGTTCTGATGAGGATTCAGAAGCTGAGGAGCTAGAAATGTTTTCCAAAAGAGTTAAGTTCTTGCTGCAAAGACAAAGAAAATCTTCTAACAAGAGCAGCAACTTCAAAGGATCTAGTTCTAAGAAGGATGAACAAAAGGACTGCTCAAACTGCAAGAGAACTGGTCATCACAAATCTGAATGTCCCGAGTTTCAGAAGTACAAATCCAGAAAGAACAGTTCAAGATCAGGCAAAGACAGATTCAGAAAAAGTCTTATGGCTACTTGGATTAATCTTGACCAAGAATCAGATTCTGAAGATGAAAATGAAGATGAAGAAGCTAACCTGGGTTTGGTAGCATTAGTATCATCTGATGAGGAATCTGGATCAGAATCTGACAAGGAAAATGAAGCTGAATCCAATTTGAACTTGGTTGCAAATGTATCTTTTGATACAGAACCTGATTCAGACTCAGATGCTGAAAATGAGGTATTTTCTGAACTCACTAGATATGATCTTATTGATACAGTTAAGAAACTTATGAACAACCTCAGAAACAAGTTAAATCAATTTAAATCTTTGAAAAAGAAAAATAACTTGCTGGCTGATGAGAATCTTAAACTTCAGAATCATATCAATGAGATTGATGAAGAGGTTAAGGAACTCAGAGGGATAGTTCATAAGAAGCCTGATAAAATTCCAAATGATCATGAAATTGCACTTCAGAATTTTATCATAACTGGAATCAACAGAAGCAAGATTGCTTCTATTATTTATAATATCAGCAGAAACAAAGGAGAAGGAATTGGTTTCAAAAATGATTCATTTAATTTTTCAAATGAAACAAACCTTCTATCTTGTTCTGATGATAGTATAAAAGGCACTAAGGTATTGTTTGTACCTGCATCTGGTAACTCTGAGAAGCAAAATTTAGCAGAAACTGAGAATGCTAAATCTGAAGTTCTGAACTGCTCAGAATCTGAAGCTTCTGACCCTAAGGGAAAGATGAAGGCTGAAGTTAAAACTTTACCAAAATCTAAACCAAAAGGTCCTAAGTCTAAGACCTTGAGAAAATCAGACTCTAAACCTGAAAAGGTTCAAAGTCTGAAGAGTTCAGAACCTGAAACAAGCAAGTCTCAGAATTTAGGAAATTCAGATTCAAACTTTCAAAAGGCTATGTTTAACAAACCAGTTTATTCAAAACCTTTTCAAAACCAGAATGTCAGGCAAATCAAACAAAAGAAAGCAAATATGTCATGCAATTCTGATTATATTAAGAAAGGTCAGAAAGTCTGCCTTGTGTCTGAAGCAAACAAAACTGCAGTTCTTAACTACTCAGAACCTTCTACTTCTGAATCCAAGCTTCTGAACAAATCAGAATCAAAGACTCTTAAGTCTAAAGTTCTGAAGAAATCAAAACTCAAGTGTTCAATGGTTCAAACTCTGAACAACTCAGAACCAAAGACCTTCAAGTCTCAGGTTCTGACGAAATCTGAGTCAAGACCATTGAAAACTCAGGTTCTGAAGAACTCAGTTTATAAAACCAAGACTTATTCAAGATTAAAGGATTCACATCCAAAGTATCTGAACAAGTCTGAGTTCTATAGTTCAAGACATAAGTTACAAAAGGCTAAACCTTTCAGGACTAACCCTAGAGGACCCATATGGGTACCCAAGTCAGAAATCATTTCTGTTTCAGATGTGATCAAATGTCAAAGAAAAGGTAAAGTCCTGATGCCTGGACAATGGCTGATGGCATTGCATGGAAGGAAACAAGTCTATGTTCCAAACCCTGATCATGAAAGAGGGAGGAACTGTGGGATCTGGAGGAAACCACAAAGACTTGATAACTGATACTGAGATTCAGCTCTCAGAGGACACTTCAGAACTTGAGTCTGAAGAATGTCCAAATAGCTGAAAAGAGCTCTGCAGAATCTGACACATCTCCTAAAGCAAATCAAAGAACATTGTTGAACAAAAATTGGTGTTCAGCAACAACTAATTGAATAAGGAGAGGTAAATCAGAAGCTCTACTGAGGTATGTTTTTGTTCTCAGTTATTCTTAATAGATTCTACATGAGTTGGGAAACCATCAGATTCATGTAATCAACATAATCTTCTTTGTGATAACATTACTGTAATCTGTATGTCTAAAAACTCCAATTCTGCATTCAAGAACCAATCATTTTTGAACTTAAACTTCATTTTATTAAGAGATTTTGTTCAGAAAATAGATTTAAAATTATTAAAAAGAATCTGAACAGTGCATTTCATCTCTTTGAAAAATATGCTTGAATCTGAATAGAAACTGAGATTCTGAGTTCATCAGAAGCTAATACTTAACAGACACTCATTTGAGAAATCTGCAGAAAGTTCAGCTTCTGAAGACATCAGACTTTGAGTTTCAGAACCTGGATTTTCTGTCTTCTGAATCTGATAGTTATCTAATTTTTTGTCAGAATCTGATAAGTATAACCCTGGGCAATGATGATTTTAAGCTTTGAAAGTTATATTTTGTCCCTCCCAAAGTCATCAATACAAAAATGTGTTTTTCTGTTCTCAGTTTTGAAATGTTTAAACACAGACACATTTTTTCAAATGCTCAAATTAGTTTCAGACATGTTCAATCTTTCAGAACTTATTTAAAATTGATATCAGTTTTATCTGAAAGAATTCAGCAGCACTGAACCAAATTGATGAGTTTCGCGGAGCCGTCGAAAGCAAATTAGGAATATTGCTGGTGGAAAAGGTGAAAGGACTCAAAAATGAAGAAACAGAATGGATAGATAGGGGCGCCACACTCTTTCTAATCCAAGAAAGATTGATAAGCCGATGGATGAAGATCGCCACAAGAAAATGATTCCTTGATATGATCAGTTTTGGTCCAATCCAGAACCAAAGAGAATCCACAATCTATTTGTACTCATTCTAAACTTTCATCAATTCCATGATGAAAATGGTAGGCGCCACAATCAAGACAATGATTGATAAGCCATGAAGAATCACCACAATGGAACCTTAGCCATTGATAAGATTCACTTTATAAGTTCTAATCCTAGAACTAAAGAGTTTCATCCAAAACTCTTTTTATTCATCATATGAAGGTAACATATATAGGAGCCATGGACCAATTAGTAAGAGCAAGGAAAAGCCACAATAACTAACATTAATCCTAATGGCTGCATGATAACTCTTACTAATTGCCTTGTATAGTCTTAAATGCAAAACGGTTACAAAATTATCAAAGAAAAGTCAAAAGTCATTTTCCACCAAGAAAGTTATTGCTGCAACACCCCCCTTTTGCTACCTCCTATTTATTTTATTTAGATAATACTCTAATGAAGCTCTTAACACAATGAAATCATTAGAAATTCGTGTTTTACTTCCCGGACGAATTTTATCATGATAGAAGCCGAATCAGGTAAAGATACGTGAAGTAGAAGTTGTAGGAAAAGTTGTTATCTTTCTAACGCATTAGAGAACAGCTCAATCGGACTTCTACAACTCTAGATATTACCAAAATACGACAGATGTATGATCACCTTAAAATCACATCACAAATGCTATATCTTGGTATCAGCAGCAATACCTTTTCAGGTTCTGAAAAGAGTTCAGTTGTGCTAAATCCTTCAGTAGGTATATGATCTGAACAATTTTGTCTAAAATAGTTCAGTGATACTGAATAAGATATACTGAACAACTGTGTCTGAACAAAAAATGCTCTGATCAGAATGCTCTGAACTATCTTTTTATGCTTCTGAACATCATTCTATTTTTTAAATGCAATGTCATATACTCATGTATAATCAAGTCTGCTCTGATGTTCATCTTTGCTGCTTGATTACCTATATGATTGCATGATTATCTCACATGTTTTTCAAACCCTCTTGCAAATTCTGGAAATTTTTCTTGTCTAAAACTTTCTTTTTGTTGATGACAAAAGGGGGAGAAATGTAAAACAAGTATTAAAGCTCCTGAGCTCAAAATATAAGTTAATTTCTGTCAGTTAATTAACTTATGCGAAGGAGTAAAAGGTATTAAGGCCTGAGGCTCATAACCTAAGTTAATTTCTGATTAAAATTCACTTATGAGAACTATTTTTAATCTCTTAGCCTCTGAATTTAAGTTTGTGAGATATACATTACTCTTAGTGAGTTAAAATGAATTTCAAATAACTTGGATAAGACTCAGGGAGCTTACAAAACTCATCCTGTGGATTATCAGACTTAGGGGGAGAGCTTACAAACCTCAGAACCTGAAGTCAACAAGTTATTTACAATTCTGAGTGTTAATTTCACTTTATTGTTTTAAGTTAAATTTAATTAACTTGGATAAGAATCAAGGGGAGCTTGCAAACCTAACCTTGAGGATTATTAGACCTAGGGGGAGCTTGCAAACCTCTCCTGAAGTCAGCCTGTTAATTAAACTTAACAACAATTCTGAAATTTTCACCTGTTTGTTCTTAAACTAAATTTAATTAACCTGGATCAGACTCAGGGGGAGCTTGCAAACCTCATACCCTGCAGTCAACTTGTTAATTAAATTAACAACAATTTTCTGATTAATACTTATGTCTGTCATCATCAAAAAGGGGGAGATTGTTGGAACAAAATGTGAACAACTCTCTTTTGAATAGAGGGAGATTGTTGGAACAATATGTATGAACAACTCACTTTAAGGTTTTGATGATAACAAAGTGTTAAAAAGAAAATTGGTATTGCTAATGCTTTGTTCTAAGTTGTGCAGAACCATGTTCTTAATGATTGGTATTTGATATTGGTTATGGAAGAACAAACTAAGAGCAAGAAGGAAAACTTAGAAGCTATGTTGCAAAGTTTGAAGGAAAACTGAGTCTGAAGGGTGCTTCTGAAGGCAGAGTCTGATGCCTGCGTCTGAAGGCTGAGTCTGAGGGTCAACGAAAGTCAACGTCTGAAGGCTGAGTCTGAAGGTCAACAAAAGTCAACGTCTGAAGGGAGCGTCTGATGAATAGTGCTTCTGAAGTGAGCGTCTGATGAACAGTGCGTCTGAAGTGAGCTTCTGAAGTACTGTTCTTGAAGAAGCTTCTGAAGTCTTACATGGAAAGTTTCCTTCAGCATTTAATGCCTGCAGTGTCAGAACAACTCCAATGGAACAGTCGTCTCCCTGGCTCAAACATTCTCCAGCTTTTAAGGAAAGCAAATTCAAACTTGGCTGCGTGCTCTGTTTTCTGCTGGGTTTTAGCTCACAATTTCAGCCTGACCTAGCTCAAGATTTGCAACGACTCTTTGCTTAAATCCTGGCAATCTTCAACATCTCTATTTTCCTCTATATAAGGATGAAGATTTGAAGAGAAAATGCTAAGACTCTGTACAGAAAAACAACCTGAACTGCAAACTTGCTCTGTTTTACGTTTTCTGTCACAAATTAACTTAAGAATTCTTACAATTGTTTATCCTAGAATTTCTTAAGTGTTAGAGTCTCAATTGAGTTGTATTAAGTGAACACCTCTGATATTTGATCAAGTGTTCAACCCAAACTTACTTACTTTGTAATTCAGTTTGGTTCAAGTCTCAGTCTGCGTACTGAGCATCTGAAGTCTCATTACTTAGTGTTCTGAGCAATTAGAAGTCTCATTACTTTGTGTTCTGAGCAAGGAAGTCTCATTACTTTGTGTTCTGAGCAAGGAAGTCTCATTACTTTGTGTTTTGAGCATTGGAAGTCTCTTGACTTAGTGTCTTGAGCAGGGAAGTCTCATTACTGTGTGTTCTGAGCATTAGAAGTCTCTTACTAGGTGTTTGAGCATTGAAGTCTCATTACTTTGTGTTCTGAGCAATTGTAATCAGTTTGATTATAGTTAAATCTCCTGTAAGTGACAGGGGGACTAGACTACTTCCAACTTGTGGAAGGAACTAGTATAAAAATATTGTGTGTCTCTCTTTTCTTCTTTACATTTGAATCCGCTGCATAATTAACTTTGAAAAAGGTTCAGAACTGATCTATATCAGATTTTGAACTTAACCAAAGTTTTGAGAAGAAAAGAAACCTAAGTTTTTAAGTCACACAATTCAACCCCCCTTCTTGTGTGTTTTTCTCACCTTCACGTTGGATGTGTGGTAAGATTGGATGAGATAATATTAGAAATGACAACATTATAGTCTATAGAGATAGTTGGGGTATCACCTATAATATAAAATATTGTGGAAAACAGGTTTAGGTGGTTTGGACATGTAAAGATAAGGCCTTTAGATTCTATATTAAATAGAGGATAAAACATTACAAGAGGTATATGAAGACCTAGAAAAACTATTAGGAAAGATTTAAAGATTAATTAGTTAGATCTAAATATGGTTTATGATAGAACAATATGACATATTTCGATCCATGTAGTCGACCCACTTAGTGGAATAATGCTTGGTTGTTGTTGTATTGTTGTCTTTTGGAATCAATAACTCATGCAAAACAAAAATTATTTTAACATTTTATGTTCAACTACCATATTTATTAATCAATGATATAATCAACTTCCCGTGCATAGCAAGGATCCAAGTATTAGTTTAAAAAGAAAATATATTATATATCGTGTGACATATGATGCCCAAAACAAGTGATATGTAGTCCTTATCAAAGGTGTCCTCTTGTAGCATATACCACCTCAAGTGACAGATATATCCGTCTACCGTCTACCGTCTACCGTCCTTGAAAGGTCAAAAGAGGTTGCTCTAGATATTTTTATGGATATCAATATTTTTGTTTTGAAAGAATTTTTATGGATATCAATTTGTAAATTATTTTTCATATAATAGTTTTTTTTCATTTTCATGTATATAGATTCTTTTTATTTTTATTTTCAAGTATTCTAATAATTAAAAATTTACTTCTTAGAATGAATAAGTAGAGAACTTAATATTCAAACTTCAGTCTTTGTATTGTATGATATCTCCACCAACTGAATTATGTTAAGGAAGATTTAATTTTTTTTGTATTATTGGTTGATAGTATCGTGCACGTGATAATATCATTGGCTTTAAACAATATTAGTATTTATATAACTCAGAGCAAAAGACATGATTACAGAATGTTGCTGTGACCTCAGCTAAATAAAAAAACTCAAAATGTTAATTGTGGCCATGAAGCCATCGTTATAGAGTTTTTCTATAATTGTACAGACTATTTAATATGTATAATAGAATTATAGAACAACTAGCCCTTCAAAAAAAATCATAGAACAACTAGGGTACCGTTTGACCTGACTTTTTTTTCTACTTCTCTACAATTTTAAGGAGAAGGTAGGCCAAACATGATATCTATTAAGCACTTACTAAAAAATATATTTTAAACATTTTTTCCCTTCAAAAAATATTTTAACAATTATTTATTTATTATATATTTATACAATATTTTGCCAAACAACTTTTAACTTAAAAATAGCTTTAAAACTAAAAAAATAATAAAGTAATCAAACAAATTTAACTTCTTTTTTAAAGTCCTTAATTTTAACTTTGTTTTAAAGTAGCTTTTGGACTGTAAAAAAGTCAGGTCAACCGATGCCTAGGTATATTAACTTCTTTTTTAATAAAATTCAAGGTATATTAATTTAAGAATAACCGAGAATAACGTGGCTTTGACCCGAAGCAATTGGCTTCCAATATATCTTGAAAAAACTATTCAGTCAGCAACACTCCTTTAAAAATGACTCTATAATCATTTTTGAAGAAGCTAAAATGAAATTATATAAAATCAAACGACTTTACTTTCTCTGCATAATAAATGTTAAGAGAGAAGAAAAGACAAAAATAATGTTACATCAAAATACGATATAAGTCACCAACAAGAAAACAGTCACAAACATAAAAGATGATTTATCCACCACATGTGGTAGTTAAAAGCAAAATTGATGTGTTTGGTTTTCAACCATCCATAGGATTGCATCTTAATTTTGTCAAACATGTGGTGGATAGAACCATATTTATTCTTGAAGATTCTTGCATTACTTTCTTTCCATAATGCACAAACTAATGAAAACCAAATTAATTGGATAATGCCACGTTTGTATTTTGAGAAGTCGCCGCCGAATTGAGTTAATTGATCTGAAATACAATACGAAGTGACCATGACAAAGCCTAACCAAACATAAACAACAATCCAAACTTGACAAAAATAGCCGATGAAGAAAAAGATGAGCCGCGTCTTCTAAGTTATCGCACGCTCCCACACAAGATTGAGTTGTAGCCGGAATCACCCGTCTCTTGAACAAATTGTCGTTTGTTGCAAGGCGGTTGAGAAAGAGACGCCACACCAAAATATTGACCGAAACATCTTGATACCAAAATACAAGGTTATCTACCATGTTGCTTTGAATTGTTTGTTGTTGGGAAAAGTTGTAAGCTGAACTAACAATATATATACTATCTATATTAAAGTAAGGTTATTTTTATTAGACCAATTTACAAGTGGCATCACCATATGCATCCAATTTTCCGCTTACTTTATTTTTCATATATATATCTCAAAAAACCAAATCTAATTTTATTTTATTTTCCATATATATCTCAACAAACTAAATTTTATTTTATTTTTGCAATAATATCTCAACAAATTCATCAAATTAACTATTCAAATGTTTTTTCTTTTACATCTAACTTTCGTAGTTCCTTTCTTTTTTCAAAGTAATGATTTGTTAGAATATTCTCAATTAATATCGATCAAATCACAAATGTATGTATTGTAAAAAAAAAAATCACAAATATATGTTTTTTCATTACAAATTTATCATTTTTATTTAGTTATATGCATATTAAGAGTGAATATAACATATCAATAGGTCTAGATACATGCAGAATTATAAACAGATTTCACATATTAAAATTACATACATCAACACACACACGCGTGCACACACACACTAACGTTCAGACGGAAGCATTCTTTTTTTTGGTCATATAGCCTAGTGACTGGATCTCATACATTTTAAATGTGGAGAAGTGGGGTGTCCGGGGTTCGAACTCCGACCCATGCATATATTATGCATTGTTCCTACCAACTGAGATAAGCTCACGAGGACAACAATAAAACATTCTTATAGAGGTAAATTTATTTAAGGGTATAATTGGAGGTGAAAAAACCACCATAAAACCATTTGTATAAATTATTCTATAACTCAAAATTTTGTTATCATATTATTTTCCTAAAAATATAAAAAACCAATTATACTAATTTATGATTTATATTTACTTATTTATATTTTCCTCAAATTTTCCTTCAAAAAAAATATTTTCCTCAAATTTGTCTATTATTTATCTATTCTATTATTCTATATATATATAAGTAAGGTTATTCAATTTAAAGAAACTCATCTTTGCGTCTCTTTATTCTTTATGATTTCCCTTTTATATATTTAGTATTGATATCTCAACAAACAATATCTAATTTTGTTTTGCATAAAAATATCAACAAACCACATATATATTAGTTTGATTTTATCCATTAAATATATAAATATAATATTTTTAATTCATTTCTAATAAGAATCAAAATCATATTTTATTAAAATTTACTAAAAGTAGGAGAGTCCATCGTTGGATGGGGTCGATATTAGACGGCCCTTGAATATATATATATATATATATATATATATATATATATATATATATATATATATATATATATATATATATATATATATCCTAAAAAATTATACACAGTGTTTTTATTCAGGTTCTAGAGAGAATAAACAATTATGTCTTCCCTAATTTAATATATTTGAACTAACGGTTCTATTTCAAAGTCCTATATATTTTTTTAGCACACATCTCGAAAATGTTCTATCTGCCTGTCTTATCAATTGTCTATCTAATTGTCTTTTTGCCTATATGTTTATTTGTTTATTTATTTGTCTATCTATTATATATGGAGCATATCAAGTGAAAATGTTATATTTATGTGAGAACAATATGAATAAATGGTAGCCCTTAGATTAAAAGGAATGGTTGAGATTAAAACATGACTTAAGTGAGTCATATGTTAGCTCTCACTTCATTCTTTAGGCACCATTGCGTTAAGGCTTCACTTTCTTCTTCTTTGCATGTTCAAACTCTACTTCGTTTTCCTGCTTCAACATTTCTTCTCCCCCTCCAACTATTCATCTTCATTAAAAGATAAATTAACATTTTCATCTTATGTAGAAGCTAAATTAGTCTCATCATCTTCTCCAATAAATTTAAAACAAAATTCATGTAAGAATGCAAGATTTTATATCTG
This sequence comes from Medicago ruthenica, assembly GCA_018208015.1. Taxonomy (NCBI): domain Eukaryota; kingdom Viridiplantae; phylum Streptophyta; class Magnoliopsida; order Fabales; family Fabaceae; genus Medicago; species Medicago ruthenica. Next base: position 48,724,904 of record CM031378.1, read on the forward strand.
GTACTCTCAAGAACATAAAGTTTAGCCATATCTTTATTTAGAAAAGAAAAAACCAAAGAACTCTGCAAAACAAATTTAAAAATTGCATTATGAACAAATACATAATTAAATAAATAAGGATACATATGAATTTTTATCCTCTATTTGTTATTATTATTCAAGGACGAGAGATATGTTGTGGACAAGAAGCATGGAGAAAGCATAACCAGAAGATGTGAGGAAGCGTTAACGCGCTCGTGCATAAGCGATGGAATGATAATTGACACATGAATTGCACATGTCTCACTTAAGTCATGTTTTAATTTCTACCATTCCTTTTAAAATGAGGGCTACCAAATATATATATATATATAATCCAAAATAAGACAATCTCTAAATGACATACCTATACTCATCTATACTCCCTCATTGAGATATCAACCGATTAGGACGGGATTGAGGATTACTTTCTGCTCCTTGTCCTTGTCTACTAACATGGTCACTGTCCCTATCTCCATTCTTCACCTAACCAACTCCCAACCTAACCACCTACAAACATTATACCACACATGGTAAGCAAAGACACACATGTGACAAATAAATGGCTCTCAGATTTGACTGGATTCTCACAAAACACACACAATATACCACTAAGATCAATGATGACCCAATTTCTTAAGAGATTCTAATAGGTAGGAAAACTGTCTTGGAGCATCTAACAAGAGAAGATACTTACTTTGATAGGGCCCAACTTTTCCAAACCTTAGCAAGAAGTTAAACTTTCTCATGTCATATTTTATGTCGAAAGCAGCCGATAGAATCGGGTATGTCTAACTAACTGACTGGACCTCATTCATTTCATACTTCCATAACCAATATCCCCCTCATGGAGATACTCAAACATCCAACATCTACCTGGTACGTCACCACAAGTATACAATTATTATCGAGTAGTAAAAATATCGATCCACAGTGAGTTTTGTAAGTACTGATTTAATTTTCAAAGAATGTTAGCTGAACAGATTAAGTTTTTAGAGTTGGACAAATTCTTTGGTTTAGTTTTATAAAATAAAAAGCGTCTTGGGATTATTGGTATATCTAATGACAGAATATAAACATTCAAGCCTATACCTCTATTCTATATTGATTCCATTTTCCAAAGACAAGATTCACTAAGGTAATTCATGTTTCCTTTCGAAATACATGGATGTATCCCAATAACAATCACGCCTATTCTCATGGTTGATTGTTATATGAGACCCATTAAGCACAAATCTTATGGCCTCAAGACATCACAAAGCTACTCATTTGGCGTGTTCCCATCAAGCTTTGGGATGCCTTGTCTAATCTCATTTGTTCCAATATCAAACTTCTTCGTTCGATACTTCACTTGATATTTGAAATGATGAAATAGTAGTTGCTGAAATTCCCCGTTCGGTACTTCGTTCAACACTTGCTATTGAGTTTAAAAACGATGAGATTAGAAGGAAAATAGTTTTGAATAAAATAGAGTCTAGGCTTGGTTTGATTAGGATCTAGTCATTAGACTTTTCCAACAATCTCAAGACTAGACAAGTCTACTCACGATTGTTCATCGTAGACGCTTACAAATTATAAAGGACATGAATTGTAAATGCATAAAGATCAATGACAAGAATGATAAAGTGCAGAAAAGTAAAGAACATGAAATATAAATTGCAGGAAGTTAAAAGTGCAAGAAAATAAAGAAATGAACTTAGAGCAATGTAGTAATTGGATTTCACTATAGTAACAATACACCAAGTCTAAGCTCCTTTACAAAGCTGATTGTAGCCCTATTTATAGCTAAAAACCTCAGACAAGGTGTAAACACGGATTACATAGCAATAATGGCCATTTTCCAAGAGTTTTCTGTCATTAAAACTGACTGCATAACGCGCACGGTCGTGCCATATGGGCGCACGACCATGCCATGTTTTAAAACTGAAGAAACTGAAAATCTGGAGAGGCGCACGACCGTGCCATTTGGACGCACGGCCGTGCGTGAAGAATCTTCCAGAGATGACACAGTTTGCTCAAAACGGGAGCACGACCAGTACAAAAAGTGGCACGACCGTGCCACCTAAAAATTGCCTTGAAACATGATTTTTCTTGCTTGGCTCTTCATGTTTTTGATCCAAGGTGCTTGCTCTTCATTATTTTTACCTAAAAAGAAAAACAAGTGCTTTGAAGTAAAATAGTTCAAGAAAGTAAAGTAAAACGACTAAAATTGATTTAAAATAAACCCTTAAAAACCTAATAAAATACTACTTATCACTACCTCATACTGCCCAACATCTTCTGCTTATATATACAACACCCCCCCCCCCCCCCCCCCCCCCCCCCGCTCTCTCTCTCTCTCTCTCTCTCGATATATTGAGAAGAAATTTTCAATATTTATCGGTATTCTCCTCCAGCAATAAAGAATGTCCAAATTGGACCTATACAAACAAAACATTAAAATATAAGCATTAATTGGGCTATAACCAAATAATTTTTGGCTAAAACATATGTTTGATGTTTAGTTTTTTTTTATATAAAAATGTTACAAATATCTTGATACATTGTATTTTTTTTACAGTTGGTTCGTGCTTTAGAAAATCAGCTTAAAAAATAGTTACGAATCTCACAATTCATCTATTCACCAAACTATATGTTAGTGTTGTATATATCAAAATATGAAAGTCATTAATGAGTCACTACGAGCCATCCCGTGCTTAGCACGAGTCACTACACTAGTAGTTTTTTAAGAATGCAAACTCCACAACCACCTGTCAATAACATCATCTTACAAAATAATAGAATTTAACAAAGCACTACACACCCTCACCTGCTCCTCCTCCCAAGCCCATAATCTAATACACCACTTCTAAGCCTCACCTCTCACCCCATCCTAAATGATTCATCTCGGCCACCATTGTCATTTTATTATTAGAAACCTCAAAAAGGCGACTAAAATAATAATCTCTTTGATGTTCATTTTGTAAAGACAAAACTGGAAAATCAGTGAAGAAAACTAAGATAGAATGGCATCAACCATTAAACTGACCAGCAATAGAATTCCATTTTTCTAGAGTAACTATAATTTGAAGATTTTATTTTTTTTTGAATGGATAATTTTAAGATTTTATTTATAGTAGTGGTAAGTTATTAATATGCGAATACAAGCACAAAAAAGATAAATTATGCAAAGTCTATTACAAAAGATTCGAGAAGCCGAGTATATATTAAACTCGTACAAGAATTTCATCTAAAAGAAAAATTGTAAGGAAATCAATGTACACAAATAGGCAACAAATTCTCTCATTTGTAAGTATTAAGATTAGTATATGGTGAAATGCTAAAGAAAACATTTGATATGTTGGAGTGAATGTTCAAATCGACGATATCAATTTCGAGTTAAGTTTAGTTGGACACAACCATGTCGGAGTGAATGTTCAAATCCACAATATCACCATCGAACTAAGAGCACCTCCAGCGACATAAAACAGTTATCCGCCAGTTTGAAGTATTACAAATTGTGGTATCTTGACAAAATTTTTAATCGTGCATTCAGAAGATAACAATTATTTTGATTATAAAATCAATTAACAAACTAGTCTTTTTGCTAATACAGTACACAACCATGTCCTTTGTTAATTTTTTCATTAGTTAGTAATATCTATAAATTGTGATCATTTAGGAAATTACACACAATTTTCTCTCTTTGTTCTTATTTTTACACAATTTTTCTCTGATTATTTTAACGTCACAATTTCATCTCTTTAGTTTATGTATCCTTTAAAAAAATCTCTTTAGTTTATGTCAAATGTATCCGGTCAATATAATTATCAACGATCTTTGTAGCATTTTATGCAAAATCACTAACACCCTAGTTCTCAAAATTCTCAATTTTTGTCACCACAATAAAATCCACCATATAATCTTCTCTAACTTTTCTCTCACTCTTCTCTCACACTTCTTTCACGCAAATGGATCCAAATAGTTCGGAATACCTTAATAATCTCTTTTGTGAGTTGATAGAAGAATTCATGGACAACACTACTGATGATACGAATTTGTATGCTTTAATTTGTAATGTAGCGGAAGCAAACAACCAATAACGAAGATACTAGGTACCACCCTTATTAGTCGAATTCTGCTAGGTATTTTTTTGAGGGTTTTCGTATTTAAATGGAACAGCAAAGGATAAGCAATGTTAGACTACACCAATAGTTTAACAAAGAGATTAGCACTCAACACCAATTGAGCTAATCGGATTATTATCAAGACGTCACTTGCTAATAACCATTCGAAAATGTGGACACAAATTCTGGGCAAACTGAATTGTTTTATTGCATAATATTCTGTGTTACAATGTTCAGCAAGCATGGCATATATAGCCGAAAATTACAATGCAAAACTGGTAATAAAATACATCATAAAAGGCAATTATACTAATAATAAAATGACATTATTCCATCAGCTATGTAACTCCTGTTCCAATGAGTGGTTGGGCGAAATTAAGGCTGGAATTTGTCTCTTTAATGCTCCTTTGTAACTGCTCAGAATAGGATTTAAATGGCTGATTTATTTGTCAAACTTGGTAATTAAAATGACTGCACCAGAAATAATTAAATGGTTAAAATAACCAAGTAATTAAACTCAGTCCTTGATGATGATTAGCAAAAGACCCCACGCCACTAGCTCCTTGGTGTGCGCTGATTTCAAGTTCTTTTTGATCAATTTTCGCATCATCCCCTCCCCCTTTGAAAGGAATTGACCTCAATTCTTGAATACCATCATCATCCAAATATGGTGAGAGATCTCCAACATTGAAAGTTGCATGTACTCCATATTCTCCGGGCAAGTCAATCTTGTATGCATTGTCATTGATCTTTGATATAACTTTGAAGGGACCATCAGCCCTAGGCATGAGCTTATTCTTTCTTTTGCTTGGGAATCTCTCTTTTCTCAAATGGACCCACACAAGATCACCTTCGTTGAACAACTTAGGCTTATGATTCTTAGACCTTTGCTTGTAGACTTCATTTACAGCCTTGATTCTTTCTCGCACTTGCTCATGTAGTTTCATCATTGATTCGAGTTTGGCCTTTGCATCTGGATGAACTAGTTCCTCCTTTGGCATAACCACCAGGTCCAATGGCAAGTAAGGATTCACACCATAAACAACTTCAAAAGGAGAATGATTAGTAGCATATGTAGGGGATCGGTTGTATGCAAATTCGGCATGAGCTAACTTCAAGTCCCAATCTTTTTGAGTTTTACTAACCAAACCACGCAGCAAGGTACCAAGAGTCCTATTAGTCACCTCTGTTTGCCCATCGGTTTGAGGGTGGTGGGAAGTACTGAACAGCAACTTAGTACCCAATTTCCTCCATAATGTATTCCAGAAATAACTCAAAAACTTTGAATCACGATCGGAAACAATAGTTTTAGGAACTCCATGTAAGCGCACAATCTCACGAAAGTACAAATCAGCAACGTTACTAGCATCATCTGTTTTGTGACAAGCTACAAAGTGTGCCATCTTTGAAAACCTATCAACAACAACCATAATTGCATCCTTACCTCGCTGTGTGCGGGGCAAAGCCACAATGAAATCCATGCTCACGTCCATCCAAGGCCCATTAGGTGTTGGTAATGGAGTATATGCTCCTGGTTTGAAAGAACTCTTTGCCATATGACAAGTAACACACCTGCTAATGACCTTTTGCACATCTCCTAACATCTTTGGCCAATGAAAATGTTCTTTTAAAATCTCCAGGGTCTTTGTAATGCCAAAGTGACCAGCCAAACCTCCACCATGAGCCTCACGAACTAGTAACTCACGAATTGCATGCCTTGGAATGCAAAGCCGATTCTCTTTGAACAAAAATCCATCCTGCATTATATACTTTCCAAATGCTCCATTTTCACAGTTAGAGTATATTTCACCAAAGTCTACATCCTCTTTATAATAGTCTTTCAAAGTCTCAAAACCAAGTAAGCGAGTTTCGAGAATTGAAATCAAAGCATACCTCCTTGAAAGGGCATCAGCCACCACGTTACTCTTACCATCTTTGTACTTTGAAGAGAAATTAAAAGATTGAAGAAATTCAACCCATTTAGCATGCCTTGGACTCAACTTTTGTTGTCCGTTGATATACTTTAGAGACTCGTGATCTGAATGCAACACAAAGTGGTTAGAACGCAAATAATGACTCCAATGATCAAGAGCTCTTACAATGGCATAGAACTCCTTGTCATAGGTGCAGTAGTTCAATCGAGCTCCCCCAAGTTTCTCCGAGAAATAAGCTATAGGTCTTTTGTTTTGTATCAAAACAGCTCCAATGCCAACTCCACTAGCATCACATTCGACCTCAAATGGTTGAGTGAAGTCGGGCAAAGCTAAAACAGGAGCTTCACAAAGCTTTAATTTAATCAATTCAAAAGCTTTTTGTGCTTGCTCATTCCACACAAACGCACCCTTCTTCAAACATTCAGTAATAGGACTTGTTATAGTGCTAAAATTCTGGATAAAGCGTCGATAAAATGATGCAAGACCATGGAAAGATCTCACCTCCGAAACTGTTGTAGGACTCGGCCATGTTTTGATAGCATCCACCTTTGTTGGATCAACCGATACTCCATCTTTAGACACAACGTATCCAAGAAACACCACACTTTCCACCAAGAAGTCACACTTCTCCTTCTTCCCATAGAGTTTTTGTGCTCTTAGGGTCTCAAAGATTTGCTTTAAATGAGTGAAATGCTCCTCACTAGACCTGCTATACACCAAAATATCGTCAAGGTAAACAACAACAAACCTGCCCAAAAAAGGCTTGAGTACTTCATTCATGAGCCTCATGAAGGTGCTAGGTGCATTTGTGAGTCCAAACGGCATAACCAGCCATTCATATAGACCGTGTTTGGTCTTGAACGCCGTCTTCCATTCATCACCTTCACGCATTCTGATTTGGTGATATCCACTCCTTAGATCGATTTTTGAGAAGATAACCGACCCATGTAACTCATCAAGCATATCATCTAACCTTGGAATGGGAAAACGATATTTGATGGTTATGTTGTTCACTGCCCTACTATCAATACACATTCTCCAAGAACCATCCTTCTTAGGAACCAGCAACGTTGGAACAGCACAAGGACTCATTGATTCACGCACATAACCCATGCTGATCAGTTCTTCAATTTGTCGTTGCAACTCTTTTGTCTCCTCCGGATTACACCTATAGGCAGCTTTGTTTGGTAATGGAGCTCCGGGAATTAGATCAATTTGATGCTCAATCCCACGAATAGGTGGCAAACCAATTGGTAATTCAATTGGAAACACATCTGCATACTCACCCAAAACAGCCTCCAATTGTTGTTTAAGAGGGGTTTCGATATCATCCTGTTTAGTACTCTTTGCAATCAACAGGTAAACTATTTCACCATTATCAATAGCATTTTTCACTTCATTTTCAGTAGCAAACATAGTGAGACTAGGCTGTTTACCTCTTTGTGTAGTCATGGAACGAACTTCACTCGATGCCATAGGTTTCAGCACCATCTTCTTGCCCTTGTAGTTCAATTCATACTCATTTGATCTTCCTCTATGCGTCACATCTCTATCAAATTGCCAAGGACGTCCCAGAAGTATATGACTCGCATCCATAGGCACAACATCACACAAGACCTCATCAACATAAGACCCCATGGTTAACCCCACATTAGTCTGTCTTGTAACTTTTATATTACTCCCATTGTCCAACCAATGTAGTGTATAAGGTTTAGGATGTTTTGTTGTAAGTAATCCTAACTTAGACACCATTTCAGTTGAAGCCGCATTGGTACAACTACCTCCATCCACAATGACACTACACCATTTATCCTTCACTTGACACTTGGTATAGAAGATTTGATTCCTTTGATCCCCCTCCAAGGGTGCGGTTTTGGCCTGTAAAGTTCTAAGCACCAAAGTATCATAGATGGGAGGTCCATATTCTTCTACCTCATCGTCGTCATCTTCGACAATTTCAAGTCCCTCCACGTCAACATTGCCACCAGAATCTTCTTCTTCCTTAATCAACTCATCACGCATGCTAATTGCTTCTCTGAGGGTCACAACTCTTTGATTAGGACAAGCTCTAGCAAAGTGTCCAAAGCCTTGACACTTATAACATCTAACCGTTGACAGGCTAGTCTCTTTGGATGCAGCACCAGATTGCTTAGGAGTAGGCTCCACCTGTTTTGGTTGCGTCACATTTGGTTTAGTGCTAGGGGCTGCAGCTGCGCTACCGGACACACCTCCCTTGGACCAACCACTTGAACCACCAGCATTATACCTGCTCTTATTTTGATTTTCAATTTTTAAACACAAGGTGCACAAAGTGTTGAAGTCAGAATAATTACATAGCTCAACAGCAAATGCTATGTTCTTATTCAGGCCACGAAGAAAACGACTCATTTTTTGCTCTTCATTTTCCTCCAATTCACCCATTAAACATAGGTTTTCGAATTCATCAATGTACTCAGTAACACTCATTTTTCCTTGTACTAAATCTGAAATCTTTTTGTACAAGTTCAATCGGTGGTTCGATGGCACATACCTTTTGCGCAACTTTCTTTTCAAGGACTCCCAAGAACTGATTTTCTCCTTCCCATCTCGTGTTCTTCGAGCCTTCAAGCCCTCATACCACAACGATGCACTTTTGCTAAGTTTCAGAATAGCATACTTACAACGCTTCTCATCATCAAGATCCTTGAAGTCAAACATTCTATCGATCTTGCGCTCCCACTCCAAATAAACCTCCGGGTCTGCACTGCCATTGAATTCAGGTAGCTCGGTGATTTTGAATTCATCCACGTTTGGGCGTGGTTCATTCCTTCTAGCCCTCCATCGTTCATCTCCCAGATTGGCGCTCCTTAAAGCTTCACGCAATCTGTCCATGAAATCATCACTGTTGTAATCCACCATTGTCACGTAACAAGGAATTCAGAACCGAAGCTCTGGTACCACAAATGATACGAATTTGTATGCTTTAATTTGTAATGTAGCGGAAGCAAACAACCAATAACGAAGATACTAGGTACCACCCTTATTAGTCGAATTCTGCTAGGTATTTTTTTGAGGGTTTTCGTATTTAAATGGAACAGCAAAGGATAAGCAATGTTAGACTACACCAATAGTTTAACAAAGAGATTAGCACTCAACACCAATTGAGCTAATCAGATTATTATCAAGACGTCACTTGCTAATAACCATTCGAAAATGTGGACACAAATTCTGGGCAAACTGAATTGTTTTATTGCATAATATTCTGTGTTACAATGTTCAGCAAGCATGGCATATATAGCCGAAAATTACAATGCAAAACTGGTAATAAAATACATCATAAAAGGCAATTATACTAATAATAAAATGACATTATTCCATCAGCTATGTAACTCCTGTTCCAATGAGTGGTTGGGCGAAATTAAGGCTGGAATTTGTCTCTTTAATGCTCCTTTGTAACTGCTCAGAATAGGATTTAAATGGCTGATTTATTTGTCAAACTTGGTAATTAAAATGACTGCACCAGAAATAATTAAATGGTTAAAATAACCAAGTAATTAAACTCAGTCCTTGATGATGATTAGCAAAAGACCCCACGCCACTAGCTCCTTGGTGTGCGCTGATTTCAAGTTCTTTTTGATCAATTTTCGCATCAACTGAGGAGTTGTTGATGTCAATGCTCGAGAGGGAACAATAATCAGACAATTTTACTAGGCCCAGATGAAGAAGAAAAGCCGTGAAGAAGAAGAAAAAGGAAAACTATTTGTTCAACATCAAGAATCGACAAGAAAAGATGTAGAACACGCATTTGGTGTGCTCCAATCTAGATTTGCAATTATTCGCGGCCCATCACGTGCTTGACATATGGAAACTTTCAAGCATATAATTTATGGATGCATCATATTACATAACATGATTGTTGAAGGCAAACCATACATACGAAGGTTATTTTGATTAATCTTATGGTAATGTGAATAATGACGTCTCAACATTTGAAACATCTAACAGTCCTCATTCTAATAATACGACAACACTACAAATGACATCAAATCTCCGTGAAAAACAAGTTCATTGATAACTTCAAGCAGAAAGAGGAAAACTATTTCTTTTTAATACTATTGAAATAAATGGATAATGCGATTGTTAACATGTGTGCCTAAATGCAAAATATTTATGTATATGACCAAGTCTTAGCCATCAATAAGTCATTTCTCTATATTTAGCGTCAGTGAGTTTCATTACAAGATTTTTTGAAATAGAATAAAATAATTCTCTTATGTTTTCTTCGTTTAAAATATCCTCATTTTTCTAGAATAAAAATATCGTCATTCTTAAACAAACATCTTTCCGTTTTTACATATTTTGAAATTTTCCCTTTGTTAAAAAAAATCACTTTCCCCTTTACTTTTGTAAGATAAGATTCCCACTAGACTCTATGCTCATAAAAGACATCTTCTTCTTTTTTTGAGGCTATATAAGACAAGTTAAATGGCATATCTTAAAAGAAGTTTGCTTGCATGATGACAAATGTGTGGCCACAAGGTCAATTGTGCCGTTGTGAGCTGTCAATTTGTGTTGATATAGTCTTTTTTATGGTTGGTTGGGACGGATCCATCCACGTACTTAGATTGGAATAAGTATAGTCAAATGAAGTGTGGGTCAATTGATTGAGTCCAACCTAGTAAACTTGCGGGACAAACCGTTCAATACACCTATTCTATATTTTATTTGAGAGGTCTATTCTATATTTTTATATACTATATATAGAGAAAATATGGATATTTTGTTTGATTTTTCTCTTTTCAATTTTGTTCTTTATATCCCTAAAAAAAAATTAATTTTGTTCTTTATATAAAAAATATCAAATATTGGTGTAAAGGTTTTTCATTCAATTTTATCTTTTTTTAGGGGAAGAAATTCAACTCATTTCGTTTATACAAGGTGATACACCAATAAACAATTGGAAGCTACCTTCTAATCGGGTTGTTTATGTAAATTCATGAGTGACTCCAATTGTTTGTCTCCTGTTGAACTATACATTAGAGTTGGTAAAAAGTGTTAAAACAATTGTTTACAAGAAAGAATAATGCTACCAAATTCATTGTTACTATTATTGTTACCATTGAAAGCATCAACGACAATATTTGAATCCAGAGAAAAATCCATGTTATCAAAGCCTAACTCAGCCACCCACTGCAACGCTTGACAAAGTCCTAACACCCCACCAACATCCATCAAGCATAATGGGGCGAATCAGATGGTTTTTGCCATAACAAAACACATGTCGGCATCGCGAATGCACATACCAATACAAACCTTATTATGAGCGGAAGAGAAAGAAGCATCAACATTTTTTTTAAGAAGAATAGAAGCATCAACGTTACATATCTACATGGGGTGGGTTTCTGCCATTGTATGTTGTTTGCATTGCTCGGATTTGATGTATTATTTGTAGCTGATATATTTGAGGTTTGTCTAATCTTTTGTACAAGCTTCCAATCTTCTAACATATGCACGACACGTTCAAAGACTTGTGATGTTGTTTCATTCATCTGCTGCCATAACTTTAAATTACACCGCTTTCAAATACTTTAAAGAATAGATTAAAATAAAGGACATTGTGATGGTTGGAGTTAAGACAATGGCTGAAACACTATTGTTGCTGGGTTATCAGAATCATTGACGGTCTGCTCTACATATCCAATTTTACCTTTTGTTTAAACTTTAATATTACCATTTTATTGTTCTTTTTTCAATTATATAATTTAACTCCTCTAAAAAAAATTATATAATTTAACTTTTTATTAATTAAATAAAATTTTACAACTTATATTTTTTTATCGATAATCGGAAAGAACACACTTGGGTTGGTTTGATGGTGTTGACTTGAGATCTTAGAGTGTGCTTCTAGTCAAGGTCTCAAGTTTGATTCTCTCCGATACAGTAGTCATGTCTTGAAGCTAGTCATCAAATTTTTTTTGATAGAGTAATCCATGTTTAAAAAAAATTAACATATAAATTAATAAGAAAAATTGGTTACCAAATTTAAAATATTTAAATTTAAAAAAAAGAAAATAAAAATATTTAAATAATTAGATTTGTTTGGTCTTGTATGTTAATCCATATATTATTGTTGTATACACTTCAAATAAAGCTAAAACACACCTGAAAATTACATTTTTACCCCATCGGCAGTTAACTGTCGCCGAATTGAATTCATCGGCAGTTAGGTGTCGTGGCGTTTTATTGCTGTTTACAGCAATCTACTCCTACACTATTCCATCATCACCTTTTTCTACTCCCTCTTCAATCTAAACCCCTAAATCCAATTTTTTTTTACACAATCCTTGTCCAAAATCATTGTAGCAGCAATCTTAGAAGGTTTCAACACACTTTTGACGTCAAGAAACATGTAATGCATCTTTTAATCCGTTTTTTATTAATTTTTTTGCCATTTTCGTAAAAAATCTGACATGAGCGTATCGACAGCTAACTGCCGCTGTATGGGGCCATCAGTTCTTAACTATCGATGGGCATCGACAGCTAACTGCCGATGAGATTCTTAAATAACAAGCATTCTGCCTTTTTTTTTAGTTTATTTTTTTTAGGTTTAATTAATCTTGATATTGATGTTATTGCAATTGTAAGTTATTTATTCATAGTTATTTGTTGTTTATTCATAGTTATGGATGAAAATGTGGATGATGATCCGGTCGAGACAAAACCTATTTTTGTCGATAATTCCGGAAATGTCATACCGCCTAAGGTTGAAGCCAAACCAAATATTGATGAAATTTCTGTCCATGTTGAAGCTTCATTATATGTTGACTCCGGTGTCGTCCCTCTTGAGGCCAACGAAGTTGACACGGCTCATATTTTTTTTTTCAAGCGAAGTTAAATGGAAAGATAGAGATGATTTGCTTAATTGGGTACGTCGTCAAGCAAATAGGGCGGGATTTACAATTGTTATACGTATATCCAACTTAGAGGGGTGCCGCTGCTTAAGCAAAAAAACCCCATCATGTGCCTAGGCTTAATTTCCAATCATTTTGTTCTTATTTTTTTGAAAGATTGTTGTCCACTACCTCCATCATCTACGGAGTGGAACATCCATAAAAGTGAAGAGACATCGACTTGAGAATTCTAGTATTTGGATCAACAAGCTAGGTTCCGAGACCTCATGAACATTGAAAAAAGAGAGAATCCGCTCCCACCAAAAAAAGGAGTCAAACCAAGCAAATCCAATTTTGTGTGACACTCCTGAAAATACAAAGCAAAAATTTCAAGTTATTGCGGAAGATAAAGATAGTTCAAATTGACTTGATGTGATATGAGTGATTTTTTGTTTTTGTCGGTGTTCATCCTTTTTTTTGGTCGATATTACACCGACATATTTTTTGTAGTCGATATTGTAACGCCAATTTTTTGTGGCCAATATATAACTAACATATTAATATATATAAATATATGACTTTTATGTGGTGGAGTATGCATCTACTTTGTTATTGGTTATAATGTTTCCGCATTTGATATATATATATATATATATATATATATATATATATATATATATATATATATATATATATTGGTTATTACGTTTCATTTAATTTTATTCTGATGTTTGATATTTCATAAACTTTTGTGGAGTTAAACATGTCTGAGGTTGCACAAATTGAAGCTCATGTCCGGTACTCTGCTTTCAAAAAGACAATTAAAGTTTTTCTAACTCCGACCGACACTATGGATGAGTTGAAAGCACAACTTAACAATTATTTTCTCCATGTTGGTGAAAATCATCATACATGTCATGTATTTGCTCAGATGCCATGTTATGACCTGGGGGCAGATAAAGATGAAGACATGTGGAAAATGGTCTATTTTTCTCAGCTTATTCGTGACGATAGTGACGTTGGATTTATGTTTAGACATATGGTTGAAAATAATATATTATATCTTTGTGTTCGTTCCAACTTTATGTGCAACGAATGTCGGTAGAGATTTCATGTAATATTATGTAATGTGTTGTTAAATTTCAAACACTCTTTATGTTTTGTTGAATTTCAAACATTCATGTAATTTTAACGAAATGTCGAATTGATTTCATTTTGGTCAATTGTGAAAGATTATGTATTGTTCTTGCTTATGAATGATTATAATTGGTGTATGATTTCTACTGCTTCTGGAATTGTCGTTTTGAATTACAGGTAATAAATAGACCGAAAAATGGCTTGAGAATCAAAACAGAACCTGTTGTTCTGCATGATTCCCCGCAGCGGCAGTTAACTGTCGATGCAATCCGGCGGCAGTTAACTACCGCCGGGGTAAAAACGTAACTTACTGGTGTGTTTTAGCTTTCCTTGAAGTGAGAAAAGCAATTTTCTAATCCATATATAATACGCGAGCCTTACGCTCCGAACCACTTTGGGCCAAAGTGCTGGTAGGCTTAAAATTCGGGTGTAACTATTAACACCTCTTTTTATTAAAAATAAATGTTTATCTTTGGAAATTTTGTTTTTCGACGGTAAAAAATTGTCCGAAAATAAAATTTCAAATGAAAAAAATAAAATTATTTGCAAAAAAGTTTTATCCCAAAACGAATTATCCATTTCAATTGCTCATACATAAAAAACTATAATTTTTTTTAATTGTACACTTTAATAATTACTTGTTTCATTCTCAATTCAATATATTCCACTTTATCTCTTAAAAAAATCTTTCACTTTATATTTATGATAAAGGTGAATATACCAATACATGATAAATATACTTTAGTAAAAATACCCTTGTCTATTTTTCATTCATATACTTTTCTTAATCTGTATGAATCGATCAACTATGTCAATTTGAAAAAGACTTATATTTAAAGGTATTAGTTAGAGTTATGCTTGAATTGGGAATGTTAGTTAGAGTTATGTTTGAAAATAATAATAATCAAATTTACACCTAATAATTTGAAATAAGACTTATATTTAAGGATATTTTTTTTAAAAGGTATTTTTTAATCAAGAACCGAGGGCAAGTAGTCTAATTCAAATTTGTATTAGATCGTCTCACATTCAACCAATTTTGAGTTGTGATTACAAAAGATATATTTTTGCGCCTTAATGACGATGTCACATTTAAGCCACTTTCCTAAAGATTTCAAATTCAAGATTATTCTTGTTTGATCACAAGACCAAGTTAAAATCTATTAGGCACACTAACAAAATATTGGTTCTACCTTTTTTTTTTTGACAATGGTTCTACCTTTTTTTTTTTTTGAAGGAATGGTTCTACCTATTATTCTCTTAGTTATTTCAAAATTAATCAGAAAATTAATTCTATGTTTTACTTTTTAATGAGTGTGTCTAAGACTTGTGACTATGGAAGCCTTGCTCCCAAATTCAATGATTTGATTTATTTATTAACGAAATCATAAGTTTGTTCTACGCAAAGATAAAATTGGTTTAACAAAATCAAATTTCTAAAAGCATAATATTCATAATAAGAATAATACTAGCAAGTGTAACAAAAAAAAAAAAAGAATAATACTAGCAGTAGCAGTAGCAGGGTCAACCTATGGGGTGGCAAGTGAGGCAGCCGTCATGGGCCTCACATTTTGTTATGTCTCAAATTTATTATTTTATTTTAATTAATATTAATTATTTTAGGTCACATAATATAAATTTTACTCATTAATTTTGCCACTTATTGATTTACTAAAAACTTAATTAATCTTGTGAATGTTATAAAAGTTTTTGTGTTGTTTAATATTTTAAAATTTAACCAGGCTTAAAAAGACCTCTAATTTTATTGTTGTTAATTTTTAAAGTGTCTTATTTCAAATTTTAGCCTAAATTTTAGCTTATACCTCAACAATTATACCCTCACTCACCCCTATATTTTGTTTGAACTGTCCCTTTTTTCCTGACATATATCCTAAAATTATTCACTTTTTCCTCAGGTTTTTTCAAAAGAGAGTAAATTTTTTAATACAAATTGAAAAAAGTTACCAAAATTTTCGGCATACATTTATTTTCAAAAAAACTATTAGTTCAAAAATAAAGTGCAAACCGGAGAACTTAATATAAGTTTTCCGGTATGATCTCAGGAAAAGTTATATTATGTTTTCCGGCATACATTTATTTTCGAAAACTTAGGTAACTACATGGCAACACGTGAAAATCGTTGTCTTACCATCTATAGCAGCAGTTTTGTAAATGTTGGAAAAGTATATTAGTTCAAAGAAAAATACAAACCTGAAAGCTTAATATAAGTTATGGGGAAATTCTTGTTTATCCATCAATAAAAGGTGGGTAATACTACCCATGTTGAGTTGGCCCAATCAAAACAATGTATTTATATAACATTAAAAATAATAGAAAACAAACAAATAACTTTGATTGGTGTCAACTCAGCATGGGTTGTGTTACCCACCTTTTATTGATGGGTACCCAAGTTGTCACCTAAGGTATGTGTTTTCTGATTTGATGTCCAGAAAAGTTATTGAATAATACGGGACCAGTGCCTTTACGAAGAGTTAATCACTCAGGAATATAACCCAACTTAAAAGACTGAAAGTCCTAAGATTTAGGTTCAAATACTAATAAAAAGTTTTGAAGTGATAGGATATGAACATGCTATAATAAATCAAAAGAAGCATGATTCCTAAAGTGATAAGAGAATGACATAATGTAAACTCTTAATGACGTCTATATGTATTCTATGTGACGTGGAGTACCTAGATATAAGAGTACTTTTAATAGACTCACCTATGTGAATATGGAAGTGGGGGACGCTTCCTACAGAATTCTAGGCAAAATACTTAAAGTGTTCAATATACTAGGATAGATGTGCAAGGACTTCAGTGCACAAGCTTTTAAAGAATACACCTAAAAACCAAGTTGTGTGTGTTTTGATGTCACATATACACTTGAAGACTATGAGTCACTCTAGTAAAATATGAATCTTACTCAATATGCAAAAGTTCAAGTCGGAAGACACATTTGCTTATGCATAATTCTTATAGAAGCGTTTTACATAGAGTGAGTGAATTGTAAATAAAAAATCTAGAATCCTACATTGGATAATGTAGAGTATACTAGCGGGTGTGCTTTGAAAAATACTAAAGTTCCACATTTCTTAATTTAGACACATTCGTTAGTTTCCAACATTAAACAATGAGTGCTCACGTATCTTTCCAAGACACACCAAAACTCAATGGATTTCCAAGTTTTCTCTCTTATCCCTTTTCTACTCAACGCACTTCTGAGTCACTTCTCCCATTTATTTTTTGTCTGTTCAGTAGTTTGTCCCTTTGATATTTAGAGTGATCATAATACCACTGTTCCTGATACTTAGAGTGATCATTGTACCATATTTCCTTCAGTTTAAGAGTGGATCTAGTACCGTATAATGTTCTTATAGTACCATACTAGAGTGTTCATAGTACAATATTTGAATGGTCTTAGGACCATATTAGAGTGATCTTAGAACCATATTCGAAGGTGTATTCTAGAACGTATAACACAGTTCAGTAAGACTCTCATATAGTTGTAGCTAAATTTTTTTATCCTAGGGGCGTCATCGTTTATAGTCTGCTTGCACAATTTTTGGCACTTCTACGAAATGTATTAAAGAGAGCGACCTAATACGTGACTCATCCCAATAATATTCTCGATAGATGAAAATAATTTTTAAATGATTTCTAACTCCAGTTACAATATGGATTATGGTGTTCAAGTAAACTTTTGGAAGAGTTACTTAGTTAGGGTTAATGTGTCAGACGAGTTCTTAGCTATGGTGTCTGATTGTCTTCAATTTAGGATTGGATCGACCCGTTCAAAGTATCTTGGGATGCCTATAGAACTTAATCACTGGAAGGTGACTACTTGACAATCGTTGATGTTCTTCATTGGAGGCTAGGCCCTTATGAGAATAAATTTATCAATCTTGCGGGCATGATTGTGTTGTTAAATGTTGTTCTTAGTGCAACTCCAATTTTCTATCTTTTGTTTATGAAGATTCTAGTTAAGGTTTGAAAGGTGGTCGTGAAACTTCATAGGGAGTTTCTTTCGGGATGGTTGATGAAGAAAATGAGCACTAGTTGAGTTAAATAGGGGAACATTTGTAAACCCAGGAGGGAGGAAGGGTTAGGAGTGAGAGATCTCCACTTGGTGAATAGTAGTTTATTGACCAAGTGTAGGTGGAGACTTTTGATGCAAAACCATGATGTTTGGAAAGAGGTCTTGGTAGCTAAGTATGGATGGGTAATATGGGGTTGTTAGGATGAGGGAGGATAATTCTATAAGGAAAGAATTATGTGGTGGAGAGATATTGAAGGTGAGAAAAACACAATAGGGGGGGGGGGTTGAATTGTGTTAGCCTTTTCTTCTTCTTGATTAAGGCCAAAGTTTAGCTAATGATAAATTTTAAAATCTGAAGCAATGTTCAGAGTCAGATGCAGCGGATATCAAAATTAAGAGAGAAAGAGAGAGAAGAGAAAGACACAAGGCAATTATCCTGGTTCCTTCCACAACCCGGAAGTAGTCTAGTCCCCTTGTCACTTACAAGAGATTTTTCACTATAATCATAAATATTACAAATGCTCAAGCACACAAGCAAGAGACTTCCAATGCTCAAGCACACAAGCAATACACTTCTTACAAACAAAGATTACAAAGAAAGAATGTTTGTTTGAACACTTGATATACAATCAGAGGTGTTCACAAAATACAACAAAGTTCAGACTCTAGAACTTAAGAATTTCTACGATATAAAAGTTGTTAAGAAATTCTAAGAGTTTGATACGAAATTCAATTTGACAGAGTTTTAGCACTTTCTGTAACACCCTAACCCTTAACCGCCGATTATTAACTTTAATAAAGAAAACGTTAAGGACGTAGGAAGTTACAACATTTTGAAAAAACAATTTTTAATAAACATCAACAGAAATCAAAACATATTTGATTCACAAACACAGCAGCGGAAGAATAACAAACACAGCTTATAACCAAGCATGCATATAATATACAAAATATATACATAAGATTTTCAAAAGGGGCAATTCTACAACAGAGACCATTGCCAAATTCATACATACGCGTTCAGATACCCAAAATAGTGTTACAAATATCAGAGCCCTAGACTCTAACTAGGATACAACTCCTAGTACAAAAGGTAAGTAAGGATAGCTAAGCTATGCCCTCACCACTACGCTGACTTCTAGACTGCAAAAGCTACTCCTCAACGATATTCTCGTCAACCTGATAATCTGGATCCCCAAAGATCCAGCAGATAACACAAAACAGAGAGTGTTAGTATCACCACCAATAAACATGTATAAATAACACATTATTATACATAACCCAAAACACAACACGTAATTGACAACGCACAAAACTCATCAATAGCAATTACCACTTAACAACCATTATGCACACATAATTCCTAAATGAACACTAATGTCACAAAGGATGCATGCCTCAAATGCATTCTCTAATGCATGTGGTACCAATTCTTGCTCAGCTTTAGAGTCATGGCGGACTGTTGGATAAACTTATATCCCTTGTGTACCTCTCATTTGCCATAAAAGGACGGTCGTACACTTGACCAATAATAATTGGATTTCATCGACTGCACCTCTCATTCGCCATAAAAGGACGGTCGTGCATATGACCAATAATAATTGGATTTCATTCTTACTCATAAAGAGCATACATACCATCATGAAATGCATGTATGTTCACTTAGCAAATATATGATACTTACTAACACAACTAATTATCAGCACTCTGATAATTATCTCAACATCAACAACAACAAACACATCCACTAGGCTCTCATGGCCAAATCATAAGACACAACATGTACATACTCAACCATGTTCACAATCTCAAATAAACCAATCAATCATACCAAAATCTCAAACACATAAGGGCTTCAAAGGAAAACCCACACACATGCTAGGGTTTTACTCAAGCTTTTCTTGAAACAATTAATCTTTAGAAAACATTAAGAATGAGTTAAAATGGTGGGCAAGGTTTCCAAAACATATTATGAAAATACAGTAGCAAAAAGTCATCCCCGCGCGCACCAGGACCTCCAGAACAAATCAACGAAGTTGGCATGTCCAGGGTTGGTCGCTACAAGCGAGCCCTCGGTCGCTACAAGCGCGGACAGGCAGGGAATTATCCTGCCTGGTCGCTACAAGCGAACCCTTGGTCGCTACAAGCGCCCCTGGTCGCTACAAGCGCCAGTGCGGTCGCTACAAGCGCGGATAGGCAGGGAATTATCCTGCCTGGTCGCTACAAGCGACGGTCCGTCGCTACAGCGACCGTATCAGTACAAAATCATGTAAAAATGTGATTTTCCCCCATTTTCTCCCATTCAAGATTACCCAAACATCCAGGGCATATTAAAAACGATTTTCCATCACAAAACATCATTTAAAAACAATCCCAAGCAAGGCTTGCATCTAGCAAAGAAATTAGGGTTTAAAACACTAAACTTTTCATAACTTTTCTTATGAATTCAAATCACAATAACTCTCAACCAAACATACTAGCATCATCACTTAGCATCAAACAAGCATAACATGATCATTTAACATCTTTAAACCATAAAACTTTCTATCAAAACCTAGACAAAGTGAGAGGAAGTTTGGGATGGAGAAATAGACATTCTCCCCTTCTCAATCACTTGTAAAATAGCAATACTAACTCTCTTACCTTCTCAAAATCAATGAATCTCTAGCAAACTCAAGCTTCCTCTTGCCCTAGGTTTTTCTCTTGCTCTTCTCCTTCTCTTTCACGTTTTCCTTCTTCTCCACAAAGCAATGAATAGTGATTCACAAGTCTTTGTGATAATCTCTTATAATCCAAGCAAAACAATCTTGGCCATCCATCCTTACTAACTCTCAAGGATTAATCCTAGCCCTTCAATCCAATCCAAGCTCACTACTATCATATACACTTGATCATTACTACTCATAAACCCAAAAGCCCAATACTATTCATCTTCTTGGCCCAATTTCGCCCCAAAACCCTAAAAACTCGATTACGAACTTATCCTCGCGCCAAATAATTATATCTCGATTACGAGAAAATATTTTTAAATGCAAATCCATAAAATAAAATATATAAAAATATAACATACGAAAATAGGGTCGTTACACTTTCAAAATATTACAGAGTCTTGATTAATTCTTCAAGTCTTCAATCATTTATATAGAGCTTGAAAAGAGACGTTGAAGAGACTGTCAATGCATCATAGAGTCGTTAGAGAAGCTTGATCAATCACCAATGATTTGTTGCTTGATTTGGTTCATGTCATATAAAGGAATGTATTTGAATTTATTCCTTGATATGGAATGAACCGTTCTTTTCCAAGGAGACACAACTTGCAGCAACGTACAATTGCACATGGAAATACTGGAGGTACGGTATGTACTATGTCCTTTCCTGAAAGTGACATCCATTGACTTTTGGAACTTTAGAGCCACCATGTCTTAACTTGCAGAGGCTTTAGCAACAAACGTCTTCAGCTTTCCTGTGTCTGGCTTCCAGAGAATATGACTTTCCGAGTCTGGGTCTTCAGCTTCTGGAGTAGCCTTCAGATTTTGGGTCTTCAGCTTCTGAGGAGTCTTTAGAGTTTGAGTCTCAGCTTCTGATCTTCAGATTTTGACCTTCAGAACCAATACATACATAAATCAATATAATTTTTGTCTATGGTCCTGCACACTTGAACATATATTAGCATATCCAATTGATCTTTTAATACCTTGTTATCATCAAAACTTAAGAGGCATTGTTTAAACTTATTTTGTTCCAACAATCTCCCCCTTTTTGATGATGACAAACATATGACAATTGTTGTTAGTCTAATTGACAAGTTGACTTTAGGGTCTAAGGTTTGTAAGCCCCCCCCGAGTTCTATTCAAGTTAATTAAATTCATTTTAAGCTCTTGAAGAATTTATAAATCAATATTGTGCCAAAAGCGTCACTCATAATTATTCACATTAAATCCATAGGCTAAGAGATGAGAAGAAGGTTCTCCTAAGTCAATTTTAATTAACTTATATTTGGACTTAGAGCCTAAATAACTTATGTCTCTTACTCCCCCTCTTGTCATCAACAAAAATGAAACAAAAACGAGTAAGAAAAGATAAGGATAAAAACATGAATTCAACATAAGATATATCAGATGCAAGCATATCAGAGGCAAAATATATCAGAACCAAAATTGTGTCAGAAGCAAAATATTCAGAAGCATAGTATGAGAAGCAAGAATCATCAGAGGCATAAACAAATCAGAAACACAAGCAAAAGATTCATAAAACTAAAGTGTGCATCTAAGGTTTTTGTTGTTTCTGCATCATCTCCAGAAGAGCATTGATGCCATAATTCATCTGATTTTGTTGCTTTGCCATGTCTGCTTGTGTCCTGGCTATCTTAGATTGCTTCTTAGCCATTTCAGCTTACTTAGACACCAACTCCTCTTGCTTCTTGACCATTTCAGCTTGACTTGCAGCAAGTTCTTCTGTTCTTTCATTACTTCCAGAAGTTGAGATTCCAAAGCTTCTTGTCTTGCCTTCTGTTCTAACATATCTGCTTCAATCTTGTCTGTGAATCTGATCATTTCTTGCTCTTCCAGATCCAGTCTCTTCAGAACTACCTTGTCAGGTTTGACAAAGAACTTGGAGATCCAGGAAGCTTTAAGTTCAGACTTCAGAATCTTAGGCACTTCTGTAGGAATTTCTTTATAGAAGGTAGAGTCTGATATCTGTCTTGTGATATCCTTCTTGAGCTCAACAACTTCCATGCTGGAGATAACATCCTTGAACCATTTTGTTAGAGCTTCTTGCTGAGAAGCAACTGATATCTTCTGAAGATCACCTAGAGTTCTGTTGACCAATTGCCTTAGATTCTCCCACTTATTAACATAATTTACCAATTGGATGACATTGTGCCTTGATTCCACAAGTTCTTCTAGGCTATCAAAGATTATCTTGCACACTCCTTGTAGGACAAGGTTAGATGTTAAGGTGGGAGGTGGCTTAATGGTTACAGGTTGGATGGAGGAAGATGAGGTGGCTTAATGTTCAAATCCACAATATCACCATCGAACTAAGAGCATCTCCAGCGACATAAAACAGTTATCCGCTAGTTTGAAGTATTAAAAATTGTGGTATCTTGACAAAATTTTTAATCGTGCATTCAGAAGATAACAATTATTTTGGTTATAAAATCAATTAACAAACTAGTCTTTTTGCTAAGACAGTACACAACCATGTCCTTTGTTAATTTTTTCATTAGTTAGTAATATCTATAAATTGTGATCATTTAGGAAATTACACACAATTTTCTCTCTTTGTTCTTATTTTTACACAATTTTTCTCTGACTATTTTAACGTCACAATTTCATCTCTTTAGTTTATGTATCCTTTAAAAAAATCTCTTTAGTTTATGTCAAATGTATCCAGTCAATATAATTATCAACGATCTTTGTAGCATTTTATGCAAAATCACCAACACCCTAGTTCTCAAAATTCTCAATTTTTGTCACCACAATAAAATCCACCATATAATCTTCTCTAACTTTTCTCTCACTCTTCTCTCACACTTCTTTCACGCAAATGGATCCAAATAGTTCGGAATACCTTAATAATCTCTTTTGTGAGTTGATAGAAGAATTCATGGACAACACTAATGAGGAGTTGTTGATGTCAATGCTCGATAGGGAACAATAATCAGACAATTTTACTAGGCCCAGATGAAGAAGAAAAGCCGTGAAGAAGAAAAAAAGGAAAACTATTTGCTCAACATCAAGAATCGACAAAAGATGTAGAACACGCATTTGGTGTGCTCCAATCTAGATTTGCAATTATTCGTGGCCCATCACGTGCTTGACATATGGAAACTTTCAAGCATATAATTTATGGATGCATCATATTACATAACATGATTGTTGAAGGCAAACCATACATACAAAGGTGATTTTGATTAATCTTATGGTAATGTGAATAATGACGTCTCAACATTTGAAACATCTAATAGTCCTCATTCTAATAATACAACAACACTACAAAGGACATCAAATCTCCGTGAAAAACAAGTTCATTGATAACTTCAAGCAGAAAGAGGAAAACTATTTCTTTTTAATACTATTGAAATAAATGGATAATGCGATTGTTAACATGTGTGCCTAAATGCAAAATATTTATGTATATGATCAAGTCTTAGCCATCAATAACTCATTTCTCTATATTTAGCGTCAGTGAGTTTCATTACAAGATTTTTTGAAATAGAATAAAATAATTCTCTTATGTTTTCTTCGTTTAAAATATCCTCATTTTTCTAGAATAAAAATATCGTCATTCTTAAACAAACATCTTTCCGTTTTTACATATTTTGAAATTTTCCCTTTGTTAAAAAAATCACTTTCCCCTTTACTTTGTAAGATTCCCACTAGACTCTATGCTCATAAAAGACATCTTCTTCTTTTTTTGAGGCTATATAAGACAAGTTAAATGGCATATCTTAAAAGAAGTTTGCTTGCATGATGACAAATGTGTGGCTACAAGGTCAATTGTGCCGTTGTGAGCTGTCAATTTGTGTTGATATAGTCTTTTTTGAAATTTGCGTTCACACTTCAACAAAAGCTAAAAAAACATCAGTATTTTACGTTTTTAACCCCATCGGCAGTTAATTGTCGATGATGAGTAATTCGGCGGCAGTTAACTGCCGATGGAAAAGAAACCAGCGGCAGTTAGCTGCCGTTGCCATGTTTTGCTTATATTTTCCAAAACTTTTTTTTTTTATCTTAATGTGAACAGAAACGATAAAATGACATGCGATTAAAATGAAAAAGTTTAAAAAAAACAGCTAATTTTTTTAAAAACAGATTTAATTTTAACAAAAACTAATTTCTAACAGTTTTAATTTAAAAAAAAAACTGATTTTAAAAAATCAGTTTTTATAAATTGTTTTAATTTAAAAACAATTTTCAATTTATTAAAAAAAACAGCTTTATTTTATTTTTTTATAAAAAAACTGTTTTCCAACAATAAAGCTTTTTAGTATATTATTTTTATGAGGTATTTTTATTAAAAAAATCTTTTTTAAATTAAAAAATAATAATTTTTTAAAAACAGATTTAATTTAGCAAACAGTTTTACTTTTAAAAAATATCAGATTTATGACTACACAATGTGGTTGTGAATGTGTTGTTAGTTATGGATTGATAGTTATCAATGGTTGCCTTCGTGTTAGTCGTAAACATTAAAACCATTTTTAAATTAAAACAATTTATAAAAACTGATTTTTTAAAGTCAGTTTTTTTTTTAAATTAAAACTATGTTAGAATTAGTTTTTGTTAAAATTAAATCTGTTTTTAAAAAAATTAGTTGTCTTTTTTTTAGCTTTTTCACTTTAATCGCATGTCATTTTATCGTTTTTGTTCACATTAAGATGAAAAAATGTGAAGTTTTGAAAAATATAGGCAAAACATTGCACCGGCAGCTTACTGCCGCTGGTTTCCTTCCCCCATCGGCAGTTAACTGCCGCCGGATTTGACTATCGGCAGTTAACTGCCGCCGGATTTTTCCATCGACAGTTAACTACCGATGAGGTTAAAATCGTAAAATACTGGTGTTTCTTAACTTTTGTTGAAGCGGATAAAACAATTCTCGTCTTTTTTATGGTTGGTTGGGACGGATCCATCCACGTACTTATTAGATTGGAATAAGTATAGTCAACTTAAGTGTGGGTCAATTGATTGAGTCCAACCTAGTAAACTTGCGGGCCAAACCGTTCAATACACCTATTCTATATTTTTATATACTATATATATATATATAGAGAAAATATGGATATTTTGTTTGATTTTTCTCTTTTCAATTTTGTTCTTTATATCCCTAAAAAAAAATTAATTTTGTTCTTTATATAAAAAATATCAAACATTCAATTTTACCTTTTTTAGAGGAAGAAATTCAACTCATTTCGTTTATACAAGACGGTACACCAATAAACAATTGGAAGCTACCTTCTAACGGGGTTGTCTATGCAAATTCATGAGTGACTCCAATTGTTTGCCTCCTGTTGAACTATACATTAGAGTTGGTAAAAAGTGTTAAACAATTGTTTACAAGAAATAATAATGCTACCATTGAAAGTATTATTGTTACCATTGAAAGCATCAACGACAATATTCGAATCCAGAGAAAAATCCATGTTATCAAAGCCTAACTCAACCACTCACTGCAACGCTTGACAAAGTCCTAACACCCCACCAACATCCATCAAGCATAATGGGGCGAACAAGATGGTTTTTGCCATAACAAAACACATGTCGGCATCGCGAATGCACATACCAATACCAACCTTATTATGAGCGGAAGAGAAAGAAGCATCAACATTTTTTTAAGAAGAATAGAAGCATCAACGTTACATATCTACCTGGGGTGGGTTTCTGCCATTTTATGTTGTTTGCATTGCTCGGATTTGATGTATTATTTGTAGCTGATATATCTGAGGTTTCTCTCATCTTTTGTACAAGCTTTCGGTCTTCTAACATATGCACGACACGTTCATAGACTTGTGATGTTGTTTCATTCATCTGCTGCCATAACTTTAAATTACACCGCTTTCAAATACTTTAAAGAATAGATTAAAATAAAGGACATTGTGATGGTTGGAGTTGAGACAATGGCTGAAACACTATTGTTGCCAAATTAATAGAAAAATTGTTGTATACACTTTAAATAAAGTTAAAACACACCTGAAAATTACGTTTTTACCCCGTCGGCAGTTAACTGCCGCCAGATTGATTCCATCTGTGGTTAGCTGCTGTCGCTTTTGAATCCATTGGCAGTTAGGTGCCGTTGCGTTCTTGATATTGCTGTTTACAGCAACCTACTCCTACACTATTCCATCATCACCTTTTTCTACTCCTACTTCAATCTAAACCCCTAAATCCAATTTTTTTTTACACAATCCTTGTCCAAAATCTTTATAGCAGCAATCTTAGAAGGTTTCAACACACTTTTGACATCAAGAAACAGTAAATGCATCTTTTAATCCGTTTTTTATTAATTTTTTTTTGCCATTTTTGTAAAAAACCTGACATGAGCGTATCGGCAGCTAACTGCCGCTGTATGGGGCCATCGGTTCTTAACTACCGATGGGCATCGGCAGCTAACTGCCGATGGGATTCTTGAATAACAAGCATTCTGCCTTTTTTTTGTTTTATTTTTTATTTTTTTTAGGTTTTATTTTTTATTTTTTAGGTTTAATTAATCTTGATATTGATGTTATTGCAATTGTAAGTTATTTATTCATAGTTATTTGTTGTTTATTCATAGTTATGGATGAAAATGCGGATGATGATCCGGTCGAGACAAAACCTATTTTTGTCGATAATTTCGGAAATGTCATACCGCCTAAGGTTGAAGCCAAACCAAATATTGATGAAGCTTCTGTCCATGTTGAAGCTTCATTATATGTTGACTCCGGTGTCGTCCCTCTTGAGGCCAACAAAGTTGACACGACTCATTTTTTTTCAAGCGAAGTTAAATGGAAAGATAGAGATGACTTGCTTAATTGGGTACGTCGTCAAGCAAATAGAGCGGAATTTACAATTGTTATACGTAGATCCAACTTAGAGGGGTGCCACCGCTTAAGCAAAAAAACCCCATCATGTGCCTAGGCTTAATTCCCAATCATTTTGTTCTTATTTTTTTGAAAGATGGTTGTCCACTACCTCCATCATCTACGGAGTGGAACATACACAAAAGTGAAGTGGCATCGACTTGTGAATTTGAGTATTTGGATCAACAAGCTAGGTTCCGAGACCTCATGAACGTTGAAAAAAGAGAGAATCCACTCCCACCAAAAAAGGAGTCAAACCAAGCCAATCCAATTTTGTTTGACACTCCTGAAAATGCACAGCAAGAATTTCAATTTATTGCGGAAGATGAAGATGGTTCAAATTGACTTGATGTGATATGAGTATTTTTTGTTTTTGTCCGAGTTCATCCTTTTTTTGGTCGATATTACACCGACATATTTTTTGTGGTCGATATTGTAACGCCAATTTTTTGTGGCCAATATATAACAAACATATTAATATATATATATAAATATATGAGTTTTATGTGGTGGAATATGCATCTACTTTGTTATTGGTTATAATGTTTCCACATTTGATATATATATATTGGTTATTACGTTTCATTTAATTTTATTCTGATGTTTGATATTTCATAAACTTTTGTGGAGTTAAACATGTGTGAGGTTGCACAAATTGAAACTTATGTCCGGTACTCTGCTTTCAAAAAGACAATTAATGTTTTTCTAACCCCGACCGACACTATGGATGAGTTGAAGGCACAACTTAACAATTATTTTCTCCATGTTGGTGAAAATCATCATACATGTAGGGGTGTGCAAAAATATGGTTAACTGAACCATATCACCAAACTGAGCTGCACCGAACCATAAAAAAACCAAACCATATTAAATGGTTCATGAACTGAACCATAAAAATAAAACAGTTCAGTTAACCAAACTAAATTAAATAACCGGATTTAAACTGTTTTCCAAAAAAAGTTCAATAGATCGACGCAGAATTTAATGCAAATTTGTTAAAGTTCACGCAAATCAACGTCACTCATCAGCGCACAATAGCCATGGCCATGAACATCAAACACCAGAAAAGAAAAAAAACAAAAAAGTTGCGTAATAACAAAGTAAAAGCAGCATTCTACTAACCTCGCTTTGAAACTCAGATTCTTCCGGTTCACGTCCCTTCCTTTTCCGGTCCAACTCCGGTTCTCTATGAACCGGTTCAGCATTCCCGCTAGAACAACCAGGCGACGATGTAACTGTCATGTCCAACGTCGTCGCCGCTTTTCCGGTGGTGCTCACACTCACACATCCAGTTTCCGCCGTCGCGCTCCTGATCGTTTCCGATAATCTCGAAGCCGCATACGTCTTCGCCGTCATGATCGGCGTATCACATGAATCTACCACCGTCTTACCGTGGCTTGTGCTTGTATAACACCGACACCCCCGTGTTTCTGACCGGCGCTTCCGGCGGATGAATGAAAAAGTGTTTCTGAACTGAAATCGTGACGGTTGAAAGGAGGATCTTCAACTTCATTCATTGAATAAAAAATCCACGAAGCCATTTCATCTTCTTGCATGAACAAGTGTTGATTCATGTAGTTATCTTCTTGAATGAAAGTATATTCCTGTATGTTTTTGGGATTCAGTTCAATAGAACTTCTTATTTAACTTAGTTTGGTTTGAAAACTAGTTAAAGAATAATCTGGTTCAGTACGAAAACCGGTTTAAAACTGGTTAAAAATAAGTAAACTGGTTTAAAACTATAAACCGGTTTTGAACCGGTTCTAAACTGGATTGGAACTGTTTTTAAGAATTAACCAGTTTTTATTGAAATGGATTTTATGAACTGAACCAAACCATTTATATGGTTCAGTTCAGTGCAGTTCATGAAACATGAACACCCCTACATACATGTCATATATTTGCTCAGATGCCATGTTATGACCTGGGGACAGATAAATATGAAGACATGTGGAAAACGGTCTATTTTCCACGGCTTATTCGTGACGATAGTGACGTTGGATTTATGTTTAGACATATGGTTGAAAATAATATATTATATCTTTGTGTTCGTTCCAACTGTATGTGCAATGAATGTCGGTAGAGATTTCATGTAATATTATGTAATGTGTTGTTGAATTTCAAACACTATGTTTTGTTGAATTTCAAACATTTATGTAATTTTAACGAAATGTCGAATTGATTTCATTTTGATCAATTGTGAAAGATTATGTATTGTTCTTGCTTATGAACGATTATAATTGGTGTATGATTTCTACTACCTCTGGAATTGTCGTTTTGAATTACAGGTAATAAATAGGCCGAAAAATGGCCTGGGAATCAAAATAGAACCTGCTGTTCTGCATAATTCCCAGCAGCGGCAGTTAACTGTCTATGCAATCCGGCGGCAGTTAACTATCGCCTGGGTAAAAACTTAACTTACTGGTGTGTTTTAGTTTTCCTTGAAGTGAGAAAAGCAATTTTCTAATCCATATATAATATGCGAGCTTTACGCTCCAAACCACTTTGGGCCAAAGTGCTGGTAGGCTTAAAATTCGGGTGTAACTATTAACACCTCTTTTATTAAAAATAAATGTTCATCTTTTGAAATTTTGTTTTTCAACGGTAAAAAATTGTCCGAAAATAAAATTTCAAATAAAAAATAAACTTATTTGCAAAAAAGTTTTATCTCAAAACGACTTATCCATTTCAATTGCTCATACATAAAAAACTATACGTTTTTTTAATTGTACACTTTAATAATTACTTGTTTCATTCTCAATTCAATATATTCCACTTTATCTCTTAAAAAAAATCATTCACTTTATATTTATGATAAAGGTGAATATTCCAATACATGATAAATATACTTTTCATTCATATACTTTTCTTAATCTCTATGAATCGATCAACTATGTCAATTTAAAAAAGACTTATATTTAAAGGTATTAGTTAGAGTTATGCTTGAATTGGGAATGTTAGTCAGAGTTATGTTTGAAAATAATAATAATCAGAATTACACCTAATAATTTGAAATAAGACTTATATTTAAGGATATTGTTTTTAAAAGGTATTTTTAATCAAGGACCGAGGGCAAGTAGTCTAATTCAAATTTGTATTAGATCGTCTCACATTCAACCAATTTTGAGTTGTGATTACAAAAGATATATTTTTGCGCCTTCATGACGATGTCACATTTAAGCCACTTTCCTAAAGATTTCAAATTCAAGATTATTCTTGTTTGATCACAAGACCAAGTTAAAATCTATTAGGCACACTAACAAAATATTGGTTCTACCTTTTTTTTTTGACAATGGTTCTACCTTTTTTTTTTGAAGGAATGGTTCTACCTATTATTCTCTTAGTTATTTCAAAATTAATCAGAAAATTAATTCTATGTTTTACTTTTTAATGAGTGTGTCTAAGACTTGTGACTATGGAAGCCTTGCTCCCAAATTCAATGATTTGATTTATTTATTAACGAAATCATAAGTTTGTTCTACGCAAAGATAAAATTGGTTTAACAAAATCAAATTTCTAAAAGCATAATATTCATAATAAGAATAATACTAGCAAGTGTAACAAAAAAAAAAAAAGAATAATACTAGCAGTAGCAGTAGCAGGGTCAACCTATGGGGTGGCAAGTGAGGCAGCCGTCTTGGGCCTCACATTTTGTTATGTCTCAAATTTATTATTTTATTTTAATTAATATTAATTATTTTAGGTCACATAATATAAATTTTACTCCTTAATTTTGCCACTTATTGATTTACTAAAAACTTAATTAATCTTGTGAATGTTATAAAAGTTTTTGTGTTGTTTAATATTTTAAAATTTAACCAGGCTTAAAAAGACCTCTAATTTTATTGTTGTTAATTTTTAAAGTGTCTTATTTCAAATTTTAGCCTAAATTTTAGCTTATACCTCAACAATTATACCCTCACTCACCCCTATATTTTGTTTGAACTGTCCCTTTTTTCCTGACATATAACCTAAAATTATTCACTTTTTCCTCAGGTTTTTTCAAAAGAGAGTAAATTTTTTAATACAAATTGAAAAAAATTTACCAAAATTTTCGGCATACATTTATTTTCAAAAAAACTATTAGTTCAAAAATAAAGTGCAAACCGGAGAACTTAATATAAGTTTTCCGGTATGATCTCAGGAAAAGTTATATTATGTTTTCCGGCATACATTTATTTTCGAAAACTTAGGTAACTACATGGCAACACGTGAAAATCGTTGTCTTACCATCTATAGCAGCAGTTTTGTAAATGTTGGAAAAGTATATTAGTTCAAAGAAAAATACAAACCTAAAAGCTTAATATAAGTTATGGGGAAATTCTTGTTTACCCATCAATAAAAGGTGGGTAATACTACCCATGTTGAGTTGGCCCAATCAAAACAATGTATTTATATAACATTAAAAATAATATAAAACAAACAAATAACTTTGATTGGTGTCAACTCAGCATGAGTTGTGTTACCCACCTTTTATTGATGGGTACCCAATTTGTCACCTAAGTTATGTGTTTTCTGATTTGATGTCCAGAAAAGTTATTGAATAATATGGGACCAGTGCCTTTACAAAGAGTTAATCACTCAGGAATATAACCCAACTTAAAAGACTGAAAGTCCTAAGATTTAGGTTCAAAGACTAATAAAAAGTTTTGAAGTGAAAGGATATGAACATGCTATAATAAATCAAAAGAAGCATGATTCCTAAAGTGATAAGAGAATGACATAATGTAAACTCTTAATGACGTCTATATGTATTCTATGTGACGTGGAGTACCTAGATATAAGAGTACTTTTAATAGACTCACCTATGTGAATATGGAAGTGGGGGACGCTTCCTACAGAATTCTAGGCAAAATACTTAAAGTGTTCAATATACTAGGATAGATGTGCAAGGACTTCAGTGCACAAGCTTTTAAAGAATACACCTAAAAACCAAGTTGTGTGTGTTTTGATGTCACATATACACTTGAAGACTATGAGTCACTCTAGTAAAATATGAATCTTACTCAATATGCAAAAGTTCAAGTCGGAAGACACATTTGCTTATGCATAATTCTTATAGAAGCGTTTTACATAGAGTGAGTGAATTGTAAATAAAAAATCTAGAATCCTACATTGGATAATGTAGAGTATACTAGCGGGTGTGATTTGAAAAATACTAAAGTTCCACATTTCTTAATTTAGACACATTCGTTAGTTTCCAACATTAAACAATGAGTGCTCACATATCTTTCCAAGACACACCAAAACTCAATGGATTTCCAAGTTTTCTCTCTTATCCCTTTTCTACTCAACGCACTTCTGAGTCACTTCTCCCATTTATTTTTTGTCTGTTCAGTAGTTTGTCCCTTTGATATTTAGAGTGATCATAATACCACTGTTCCTTTGATACTTAGAGTGATCATAGTACCATATTTCCTTCAGTTTAAGAGTGGATCTAGTACCATATAATGTTCTTATAGTACCATACTAGAGTGTTCATAGTACAATATTTGAATGGTCTTAGTACCATATTAGAGTGATCTTAGAACCATATTCGAAGGTGTATTCTAGAACGTATAACACAGTTCAGTAAGACTCTCATATATTTGTAGCTAAATTTTTTTATCCTAGGGGCGTCATCGTTTATAGTCTGCTTGCACACAATTTTTGGCACTTCTACAAAATGTATTAAAGAGAGCTGAAGGTGAGAAAAACACACAAGAAGGGGGGGGGGGGGGGGGGGGGGGGGGGGTTGAATTGTGTGGACTCCAAAAACTTGGTTTCTTTCTTTTCAAAACTTAAGTTAAGTTCAGAAGCTGATATGAATCAGTTCTGAACTATTTCTCAAAGAGTATTGCAGCGGATTCAAAATGAAAAGAGAGAGGGAAAGAGAGACACACAAAGATTTATACTGGTTCCTTCCAAATGTTGGAAGTAGTCCAGTCCCCTTGTTTTCCAACAAGAGATTTCAACTATAATCAGCCTGATTACAATTATTCAGACCACACAGGAATGAGATTTCCAGTTGCTTAGACCACCAAGGAATAAGACTTCTAATGTTCAGACCACTAAGGAATGAACCAACCTTGCTTAGACCACAAAGGAATAAGACTCCCTGCACAGACCACCCAAGAATATGACTAACAGCTCAGACCACAAAGGAATGAGGTTACAATTGCTCAGTATACAGACTGAGACTTAGGGACCAAACTGAATTACAAAGAAATGAGTTTGGGTTGAACACTTTGTGCGCTCTCGTTAAAAACGCGCAATCTTCCGAGGACGTGTGCGAACGCTCGGAAGGCCTTGTGAAGTCGCCACCAAAGTTTTTGTGTAAAGGGAACGTTGATAAACCCTTAAGTTTTTTGTTTGAAGGGAAACGATAATAAAACCCTTGACGATGAGGAAAAGGACTGGTCATCGCAACCATTGTCGGGTTCGGGAGTCGATTACGCAAGGGGAAGGTATTAGCACCCCTCACGTCCGTTGTACTCAACGGGAACCTTCTATTTGGCTAAAGCTTAAAATGTTTTTAAATGTTTTGCGCGCATGCTTATCTATGTCAAAAGAAAATATAAATAAAAGGGGGGAAAAGAGATAAAAACAAACGAAAGGGAAAAAAGAAAGTCTTTTATTATTGCGCTTGACAAGATGTCGATCTTGCTCCTACGTATCTCCCGATAGTCGGAGAATTCAAAGCGTACGTAGTTCTTTGGTAGAAAAAACGTACATATGTTGGTTATTTTTAATGAACGATGTTTTGACCGTACTCTTGCGATTAAACGTAGCTTGTATGCTCGCGGATGGGAGACTTAAGCATATAGCTTGTATGCTCGCTCATGGGAGGCTTAAGCGTTTGTTTACGAATCGCGCTTAGAATAGGTAAAACATGTCCTTTGGGTAAAGGTTCGATTGACCACGAGAGGCCAAGAAATGGTTCATTTGGTCACGGCGGACCAAGAAAAGATTGTCACCTAAACAGGTGATTTCGATCTCCGAGACGTGTATGAACGCTCGAAAGGAAAAAGACCGCCGAGACGTGTATGAACGCTCGAAAGGAAAAAAGACCGCCGAGACGTGTATGAACGTGTATGAACGGTCGCAAGGAAAAAGATTTCCGAGACGTGTATGAACGCTCGAAAGGAAAAAGACCGCCGAGACGTGTATGAACGCTCGAAAGGTCGAAAGAATGCGAGACGTGTATGAACGCTCGCAAGGAAAAAGACCGCCGAGACGTGTATGAATGCTCGAAAGGTCGAAAGATTGCGAGACGTGTATGAACGCTCGCAAGGAAAAAGATTTCCGAGACGTGTATGAACGCTCGAAAGGTCGAAAGATTGCGAGACGTGTATGAACGCTCGCAAGGAAAAAGATTTCCGAGACGTGTATGAACGCTCGCAAGGAAAAAGATTTCCGAGACGTGTATGAACGCTCGAAAGGAAAAAGATTTCCGAGACGTGTATGAACGCTCGAAAAGAAAAAGATTTCCGAGACGTGTATGAACTCTCGAAAGGAAAAAGATTGTCAATGGACTCAACGGAGTCGAGCATTGATTAAAATGGTCACGGGGGACCGAAAAGGGTTTCGATTGACTCAACCGAGTCAAGAGAGGGTTCATTTGGTCCCGAAGGACCAAGAAAGGTTCGGATTGACCACGGGGGCCAAAATTAGTGTGTTGGGTTTGTTTTATTTTTTTGAAAATAGAATGACGATTGTCCGAACGACGAGACATACATCACGCATTCGTACAACCGGGGAAATGGAGAGCCATACGTCAAACCATCCCTTTTTCATTCAAGTTTTGTATGAAACTCAAGAAATCCCAAAGTGAACAAAACACTTGGTTGTTGCAACCTATGAACAAAGATTGTTCAAGTTTATGGAAAAGCACAAGTTTGTGAATAATGCACAAGTTCGGCTCAATTTTGAAAACGGTTTTGAAAAGCGAACAAGTTCGTCTTAAGTTCACGTTTGATTTGAAAATCACGAACAAGGTTTTTGTTCAAGTTTGGCTTTGAAAATGGTGAACATAGCTTATTGCTCAAGTTTGTTTTCAAAGTTTGTGGACATAACTTGTTTTGCAAGTTATTCCAAAAAGCGTTACACGAACTTGTGAATTTGTCAATATTATGCAAAATCCTTGTTATGGTTTGAATAAAATGAGTTTCAAACCTCTTAGGTTCTGAGCTTTGGGTTAGAACCTCAAAAATTGGCTTTTGAATTCATGTTCTGAATTCTGTCATGGTCGCACTGCGACCAGACCTTCGCACTGCGAAGTATGCGAAAATTTGAGTTCAGAAGCTGCTTCTGAACTTCTGTTCAGAAGCAACTTCTGAACAATCTCAGAACCTTTAAGGGATTGAAAAGCTTTTGAAATTAGCAAATAAAGGAGTGCAACAACTTGGTTTAAAGGTTTTGCAAACCTTGGGATTTCTTTTGGGTTTCAAAAAGGTTTTAAGTCAAAATGTGTAAAAACTCAAAAATGCAAAACTGAAATTGAACCAAATTGAAAACAAAACAAATGAAAGCAGTATGCAAATGGAGTGTAAATAAGTTAGAATGACTTACCTGCTCCTAGCCCAAGGCTTGTGTTGCAAGAAAATGGAAGAGGCTTGTATGCTTATGGTTTTGCAAGGTTGAAATGTTGATGAACATAACCAGTGACAATTTGCCTTAGTTCCTCAACCTTTGTGTGAGATTTAGTGCTTGTTTTGCTGGCTTGATTGCTTTTTGCAGGTTTGGAATGATTTTTGCAAGAAAGGTTTGGAGATTTTGCTCTAAAACTTACCAAAACCAAACTCTGTTTTTGGCTGTATTAATTCACTCTGTTCTCACCCTCTTTGGACTGGTTTTTGCTCACCAATCTCTGTGTGTTAACCCTCGAAAAGAACTCTCAAAAACCCCCTTCTGATCTCTCTTTAATCTTGCAGCAATGCCTTGCTTTTATAGGCAAAAATGTGATCAAAAGGTCATGATGACAAAATCTGCAGCAGGGTTGATTTTGTGCCATAATCATGACTGATTTGCTTTGCATTTAATGCTAAGGATAAGAGGTGACCTTGCCTTGCTGCAAGGGTCAAGACCTTGGTCGAATTCAGCTCCCAAAGCAACTGAAATCTGACAGAAAGTTGTTGGAAATCATGAAACCAAAGCTGTTTGCAAAACAGGGGCAGCATCTTTGCCTCAAACCTTGAATGGTTTTGGTAAAGCCTATGGCAAGGTGGTTGCTGGCAAGTAGCAGGGTTAGTTGTAGGTACAAGTGGGAGGGATAAGGACTGCCCAAAGTCAGCAAGTGGCTGGGTTACTTGATCAATTTTGCTTCCTCTTCTTTTCCCTTTTGCTTTTCAAATGTCACATGTTCTTTTCTGATTTCTTGGTCAAATCCAGAATTAATCATGATAATAATACATGATAATAATTATAGATAATGACTGGAATAACAATAAAAGAAAAGGAAAACAGAAAATCAAAATCTGCAAAAAACGCAGACTTCGCACTGCGAACTGATCGTTGCTCTGCGAAGTTCATCGCAGATTTCGCAGTGCGAACAGATCGTTGCTCTGCGAAGTCCTTCTTTTGTTGACTTTGACTTTCTCTCATTTTTTTTTGAATTTTGTAAATGCTATCGGACAAAATTAGGGTACTACAGCTGCCCCTACTTAATTGTGTCTTTGCATAGAGTGTGTGAGTGCCAAGGGCATCTCATGAACTCTTTGCAAAGATCAATTAAGTAAAAGAAGGACCCGAATTTTGTCCTTCGCAGTACGAAAGCAAGGTAAAAGACCGTCACTTAAACATCTGAGATGTGTATGAACGCTCAAAAGTTTAGGCGATTAGATCTAAACAGGTGGCCTATATCTGGCGAAGTCAAAGGATCGTCACCTAAACAGGTGGCCAATATCTGACAAAGTCGTCGCCTCGAAAGGTGCTTAGACTGAAAAGATAAAAAGATCATCGCCTAAACAGGTGCTTAGATCTGAAAAGATAAGGGATTGTCACCTAAACAGGTGGCCAATATCTGACAAAGATAAAGGATCGTCACCTAAATAGGTGGCCAATATCTGACAAAGTCGTCGCCTCGAAAGGTGCTTAGACTTCTCTGAGGATAAAGGTGATCTTATCTAGCCGCTTAACTAGAGGTCGAAACACTGGGGAAAGGTGATCTTATCTAGCTGCTTAACTAGAGGTGGATCCCTAAATTGGAATGGTCTTACCCTGAACAGGTGCCTCGAATTCCCTGGGGAAATAAAATAGGCTTAATTGCACTTTTCCCCCTATCTTTTGCCAATTGTGCGATTTTTCACCCCATCTTTTTTTTTTGAGCGTTTTTGCACCCTATCATTTACCCATTTTCTGATTTTGTAGCCCCCTCGTGTGTTTTTTTTGCCTTCGCCTTGACTTCGCTCTGCGATAGGGTGCAAAAAAACACACGAAGGGCTACAATATCAGAAAAAGGGTAAATGATAGGGTGCAAAATCGCTCAAAAATAAGGATGGGGTGCAAAATCGCACAATTGACAAAAGATAGAGGGAAAAGTGCAATTAAGCCTTATAAAATATACCGCTATGGGGGTACATGTAATCATCTCTAGACTTGGCTAGTACTTAGATTGTTGAAAAGGGAGAACATGATTGTTGATGCATGATATGCTTCATGTTGTCTTTATGCAGTATGTTATGCAATATGGTATGATATGCATGTATGAATGAATATGATATGATATGCATGTATGAATGAATATGATATGATATGCATGTATGAATGAATGTGATATGCTGGGGGTTATAATTGGGTGCCGAGCAAAGTCGGGCTTGGTTGTGATTGCGCCAATGATGATTGGGCTTTGGTTGAGACTCCACTGGGGAATGCCTAATGAAAATTGGCTTTTGGTTGGAAATTTGTGAGTAGGCGCCAATGATGATTGGTCTTTGGGTTTGGGTGCCAATGAATATTGGGCTTTATTGTTGGGTGCCAATGAATATTGGGCTTTGGTTTTGCCAATGTTTATTGGACTTTGTTTTGGCTAATGATTATTGGACTTTGTGTTGCCAATGAATATTGGACTTTGGTTTTGCCAATGATTATTGGACTTTGGGTTGCCAATGAATATTGGGCTTTTTGTTTGGATGCCGAGCGAGGTCGGGCTTTATGATTTTGGT
Source organism: Medicago ruthenica (assembly GCA_018208015.1). NCBI lineage: Eukaryota > Viridiplantae > Streptophyta > Magnoliopsida > Fabales > Fabaceae > Medicago > Medicago ruthenica. Next base: position 48,763,709 of record CM031378.1, read on the forward strand.
TGCCGAGCAAGGTCGGGCCTTTTGATTTTGGTTGCCGAACGAGGTCGGGCTTTATGATTTTGGTTGCCGAGCGAGGTCGGGCTTTTTGATTTTGGTTGCCGAGCGAGGTCGGGCTTTTTGATTTTGGTTGTCTCACTGGGGATATAAGGATCATTTTGGAAGCATGATCGATATCCGGCCTTAATGGATGAAAAGATGTATGGGGGTGAGTTTTATTTGGGGAAATTTGTTCCTCCGAACCTCGGGATCTTTGCATTTTACGCGCCGTGAGCTACGCACTTATTTCTGCTGAAGAGCATGAGTCTTAAAATGACTGATGCAGAGCTTCAAGTTTCGAGTCCTCTGATGCAATAACGGGGACCAAAGAAATTCTTTCGACATTTAACGTCCAAGTAAAAAACACACATTTTTTTTTGCAAGTTTTTTTATTTCCCATATTTCAATGCATTATTTATCATGAATAAAAACACACTTTATGAGCAAGTAAGGACGCATAACAATGAAAAGGTTTAAAAATGATTTTGATTCAACGAAACTTATTCCCTTGTATAGGTAACTATTCGTGAAAATGTAATCCCTATAAGAGGTGATTACTGAGATAGGGAGGAAAGAAGAAATAAAAGGGCAAATGGAAATTTGCTATGGGTTTCACGTGCTACTTTCCCTATGGCCTCGAAATAACTTGTTTTTGAAAGATGATAATGAGGTTGATTCTTTCCCTCTTGAATTCTGTCCGGACCTCACGTGCCGCAGTCTTTTGCCTTTTTTTTTTTTGAAACCCCTAACTTTTACCTGGACCGCTCTTTCGAGTTTTCAGTCCACTGGGTATATTTCCTTTTTTGATGTCCTTAATTTTTGCCTAGACCGCCTTTTCAGGTTTTCAATCTACCAGGACGCTCTCTATTGCCTAAACCGCCCTTTTCGGGTTTTCGATTTAGCGAGCTCTTTTTTCTTTTTGACATATATATTTTTTTTGACTGCGCCGAAGTTTATTGATAGGGGGATCTTTGTGGGTGGGTAATATCCTTTTTTCCAAGCCTTAAGTCTCCTTCTCTAAATTCTCGAGGATGAACTTTCTTGTCGAGCTGTCCATGCCACAATGCTGTGAGGTGTTTCTCTTTTATGAGGTTCAGCTGGTCGAACCTTGTTTGTGTTTGTGAATGCCAATGAAAATTGGGCTTTATTGTGATTGGATGCCGAGCGAGGTCGGGCTTTTGTTTTTTGGATGCCGAGCAAGGTCGGGCTTTTGTTTTTTGGATGCCGAGCAAGGTCGGGCTTTTGTTTTTTGGATGCCGAGCAAGGTTCGGGCTTTTGTTTTTTTGGATGGGAATGCCAATGAAAATTGGGCTTTTATTGGAAATGGGGTTTGTGAGCGCCAGTGGAAATTGGGCTTTTGTTGGAGATGTGAGGAATGCCAATGACGACTTGGCTTTTTGTGTTTGGGGATGCCAATGAAAATTGGGCTTTGTTTGTTTGGGGATGTTTGCATAAGAAGCTGCTTCGACCCATTTGGTGAAACAGTTGATGGCAGCTAGTATGAACTGGTGCCCTTTTGAAGCTTTTGGCTCAATCATTCCAAACATGTCTATGCCCCACATAGAGAAAGGTTAGGGTGATGTCATGACATTCAGAGGTGTTTGTGGTATGTGCCCCTTGTTGGCATAATTTTGTCACTTGTGACATGTCTTGGCGTGGTGAAAACAGTCGGCTTCCATGGTTAGCCAATAACAACCCGCCTTTACTTATGTATTTTTTTTGCATGTCCATTGGCATGGGTTTGGAAGGACTCCTCATGGATTTCTTTGGTGAGCATGACTGCTTCACGTTTATCCACACGTCTGAGTGAGACCATGATTTCTCTTATAGAGTGTGCCCCGGCAGAGGGAGAACTGTGGTGCTATTTTTTTTTGAGGGTTCTCTTGGTGAGGTTGTATTACCCTATCCTCTTGATCCCCAAGTCTGGACAATCCTTCAGGAGGTTCAAAATCGTCCTTATTATCATCTTCCATTTGGTTAATTGGAAAATCGAAGTCATGAGGGATCGTAGCAGTGTTATTTTTTTTGGTATCTATGATGATTTTTTTTGTAGGGTTGCGAAAATTTATTTAGGAACGAAAGAAAAACGAACTCTTTTGAACATAAACTGCAACTTTGTTAATGACGGAAATGATTTGAAATATGGGGGTCCCATAAAATTAATCATTTGCCTTGGGAAGAGCAAAACGATTGTTTTTTTTTTAAAACACGTTAAATTACTTGGACAAAGAAATGATTTCCGGGATTTCGATGGTCTTCCGGTTGCTCGGACCTCATCAAAAACGCGAAGGTACACCGGGTCGGGTACTTCTCTTTTTTTGGTGTTTAGTGAGGGGATGATGTGAGGGTTTTGCTTTGAAATGCATGAAAATGCATGTAAATATATGAATGCAATGAGTATGCAAAAATGTGCCCCTTTATTTATGCAAATTTTTTTTCATGAATGCAAATGGATGATATGCAGGGGTTTGGTTTATGAAGGTTCGGAACTTCCCCCCAAATCCTCACGTGTAGGCTCTAAAGGTGAAATTTCCTAAGAAGAGGTCCCTAGAGTCATAGATCTCACATGGAATTAGGGTTGTCTATGGACATACGTCAACATGACTTCAATTAATTCCACGTGAAAATCTCCTCTAAGCGGGGTTGGGCATCCTACCTCACGGACATACGTCAACGCGGGCTTCCGCTCACAACCACCATTCTAACTTAGTTTTCTCTCGAGCTCGGGTAGAGAGCCTCACACGTCCGGCATTAACCCGAACAATGTGGAGTAACATCGCTCAAGTAACCCCCGCATTTGATATATATGATATGAATATAAAGCAAAATAAAGCATTTATAAACATAAAGCATGGGAATGACATAAATGAATAAAATAAAAGCATGCGCGTAAGTAAAATAAAAACAATTAGCTTAAAAGCCAAATAGGATAGGCTTGACTCGCTAGTGGGAAAAGGGTCCCCAGTGAAGTCGCCAGTTGTGCGCTCTCATTAAAAACGCGCAATCTTCCGAGGACGTGTGCGAACGCTCGGAAGGCCTTGTGAAGTCGCCACCAAAGTTTTTGTGTAAAGGGAACGTTGATAAACCCTTAAGTTTTTTGTTTGAAGGGAAACGATAATAAAACCCTTGACGATGAGGAAAAGGACTGGTCATCGCAACCATTGTCGGGTTCGGGAGTCGATTACGCAAGGGGAAGGTATTAGCACCCCTCACGTCCGTTGTACTCAACGGGAACCTTCTATTCGGCTAAAGCTTAAAATGTTTTTAAATGTTTTGCGCGCATGCTTATCTATGTCAAAAGAAAATATAAATAAAAGGGGGGAAAAGAGATAAAAACAAACGAAAGGGAAAAAAAGAAAGTTTTTTATTATTGCGCTTGACAAGATGTCGATCTTGCTCCTACGTATCTCCCGGTAGTCGGAGAATTCAAAGCGTACGTAGTTCTTTGGTAGAAAAAACGTACATATGTTGGTTATTTTTAATGAACGATGTTTTGACCGTACTCTTGCGATTAAACGTAGCTTGTATGCTCGCGGATGGGAGACTTAAGCATATAGCTTGTATGCTCGCTCATGGGAGGCTTAAGCGTTTGTTTACGAATCGCGCTTAGAATAGGTAAAACATGTCCTTTGGGTAAAGGTTCGATTGTCCATGAGAGGCCAAGAAATGGTTCATTTGGTCACGGCGGACCAAGAAAAGATTGTCACCTAAACAGGTGATTTCGATCTCCGAGACGTGTATGAACGCTCGAAAGGAAAAAGACCGCCGAGAGGTGTATGAACGCTCGAAAGGATAAAAGACCGCCGAGACGTGTATGAACGTGTATGAACGCTCGCAAGGAAAAAGATTTCCGAGACGTGTATGAACGCTCGAAAGGAAAAAGACCGCCGAGACGCGTATGAACGCTCGAAAGGTCGAAAGATTGCGAGACGTGTATGAACGCTCGCAAGGAAAAAGACCGCCGAGACGTGTATGAACGCTCGAAAGGTCGAAAGATTGCGAGACGTGTATGAACGCTCGCAAGGAAAAAGATTTCCGAGATGTGTATGAACGCTCGAAAGGTCGAAAGATTGCGAGACGTGTATGAACGCTCGCAAGGAAAAAGATTTCCGAGACGTGTATGAACGCTCGAAAGGAAAAAGATTTCCGAGACGTGTATGAACACTCGAAAGGAAAAAGATTTCCGAGATGTGTATGAACGCTCGAAAGGAAAAAGATTGTCAATGGACTCAACGGAGTCGAGCATTGATTAAAATGGTCACGGGGGACCGAAAAGGGTTTCGATTGACTCAACCGAGTCAAGAGAGGGTTCATTTGGTCCCGAAGGACCAAGAAAGGTTCGGATTGACCACGGGGGCCAAAATTAGTGTGTTGGGTTTGTTTTATGTTTTTGAAAATAGAATGACGATTGTCCGAACGACGAGACATACGTCACGCATTCGTACAACCGGGGAAATGGAGAGCCATACGTCAAACCATCCCTTTTTCATTCAAGTTTTGTATGAAACTCAAGAAATCCCAAAGTGAACAAAACACTTGGTTGTTGCAACCTATGAACAAAGGTTGTTCAAGTTTATGGAAAAGCACAAGTTTGTGAATAATGCACAAGTTCGGCTCAATTTTGAAAACGGTTTTGAAAAGCGAACAAGTTCGGCTTAAGTTCACGTTTGATTTGAAAATCACGAACAAGGTTTTTGTTCAAGTTTGGCTTTGAAAATGGTGAACATAGCTTATTGCTCAAGTTTGTTTTCAAAGTTTGTGGACATAACTTGTTTTGCAAGTTATTCCAAAAAGCGTTACACGAACTTGTGAATTTGTCAATATTATGCAAAATCCTTGTTATGGTTTGAATAAAATGAGTTTCAAACCTCTTAGGTTCTGAGCTTTGGGTTAGAACCTCAAAAATTGGCTTTTGAATTCATGTTCTGAATTCTGTCATGGTCGCACTGCGACCAGACCTTCGCACTGCGAAGTATGCAAAAATTTGAGTTCAGAAGCTGCTTCTGAACTTCTGTTCAGAAGCAACTTCTGAACAATCTCAGAACCTTTAAGGGATTGAAAAGCTTTTGAAATTAGCAAATAAAGGAGTGCAACAACTTGGTTTAAAGGTTTTGCAAACCTTGGGATTTCTTTTGGGTTTCAAAAAGGTTTTAAGTCAAAATGAGTAAAAACTCAAAAATGCAAAACTAAAATTGAACCAAATTGAAAACAAAACAAATGAAAGCAGTATGCAAATGGAGTGTAAATAAGTTAGAATGACTTACCTGCTCCTAGCCCAAGGCTTGTGTTGCAAGAAAATGGAAGAGGCTTGTATGCTTATGGTTTTGCAAGGTTGAAATGTTGATGAACATAACCAGTGACAATTTGCCTTAGTTCCTCACCCTTTGTGTGAGATTTAGTGCTTGTTTTGCTGGCTCCATTGCTTTGTGCAGGTTTGGAATGATTTTTGCAAGAAAGGTTTGGAGATTTTGCTCTAAAACTTACCAAAACCAAACTCTGTTTTTGGCTGTATTAATTCACTCTGTTCTCACCCTCTTTGGACTGGTTTTTGCTCACCAATCTCTGTGTGTTAACCCTCTAAAAGAACTCTCAAAAACCCCCTTCTGATCTCTCTTTAATCTTGCAGCAATGCCTTGCTTTCATAGGCAAAAATGTGATCAAAAGGTCATGATGACGAAATCTGCAGCAGGGCTGATTTTGTGCCATAATCATGACTGATTTGCTTTGCATTTAATGCTAAGGATAAGAGGTGACCTTGCCTTGCTGCAAGGGTCAAGACCTTGGTCGAATTCAGCTCCCAAAGTAACTGAAATCTGACAGAAAGTTGCTGGAAATCATGAAACCAAAGCTGTTTGCAAAACAGGGGCAGCATCTTTGCCTCAAACCTTGAATGGTTTTGGTAAAGCCTATGGCAAGGTGGTTGCTGGCAAGTAGCAGGGTTAGTTGCAGGTACAAGTGGGAGGGATTAGGACTGCCCAAAGTCAGCAAGTGGCTGGGTTACTTGATCAATTTTGCTTCCTCTTCCTTTCCCTTTTGCTTTTCAAATGTCACATGTTCTTTTCTGATTTCTTGGTCAAATCCAGCATTAATCATGATAATAATACATGATAATAATTATAGATAATGACTGGAATAACAATAAAAGAAAAGGAAAACAGAAAATCAAAATCTGCAAAAAAACGCAGACTTCACACTGCGAACTGATCGTTGCTCTGCGAAGTTCATCGCAGATTTCGCAGTGCGAACAGATCGTTGCTCTGCGAAGTCCTTCTTTTGTTGACTTTGACTTTCTCTCATTTTTTTTGAATTTTGTAAATGCTATGGGACAAAATTAGGGTACTACACACTTGATAAAATATTAGAGGTGTTCTCTTAATACAACACAGGTTATGACTCTTAACCTTAAGAAATTCTAAGTTACAACAGATAAAAGAATTTCTAAGAGGTTTGTGAACTTTGAGTTTTGACAGCAAAACAGAGCAAATTTCAGACAGATTTTATCCAAGAGTCTTAGCAAAAATCTTCTTCAAATCTTCTTCCTTTTATAGAGGAAATTAGAGCTGTTGAAGACTTGTAGAAATTAAGCAAAGAGCCGTTGCAAATTGAGAGCTAGGTTAGCTGCAATTGTGTGCTGAACTTTTGCAGAAAACAGAGCAGCAGCCATTTTTTAATTTGCTTTCCTTAAAAGCTGGGGAATGTTTGAGTCAGGGAGACAACTGTTCCATTGAGTTGTTCTGACATATCCAGGCATTAAATGCGCACAGTAACAGTTGCTTTCCTTGCCACATCAGACTTCAGAAGCTTCTGCGTGAACAGTACTTTAGAAGCATTTCTTCAGACTCAGACTTCAGAAGCAGGTCTTCAGACGTTGACTTTTGTTGACTTCCTTCAGACTCAGACTTCAGAAGCTGTCTTCAGACGCAAGCTTCAGACTCTCACTTCAGGAGCACCACTTCAGGAGCACTCTTCAGACCCAGTTTTCTTCTAGCTTTGCAACATTGCTTCTAAGCTTTCCTTTCTTGCTCTATGCTTGTTCCTCCATAACCATTATCAGATTCTGATCATTAAACACGTGGTTTTGAAATAACTTGAACAAAACATTAGCAAATAACCAATTTTCTATTTAACACTTTTGTTATCATCAAAACCACAAAGAGAGATATGTTTATACATAATGTTCCAACAATCTCCCTCTTAATTTAGAAGAGAGTTGTTTAACACATTTTGTTCCAACAAGAGCGACCTAATACGTGACTCATCCCAATAATATTCTCGATGGATGAAAATAATTTTTAAATGATTTCTAACTCCAGTTACAATATGGATTATGGTGTTCAAGTAAACTTTTGGAAGAGTTACTTAGTTAGGGTTAATGTGTCGGACGAGTTCTTGGCTATGGTGTCTGATTGTCTTCAATTTAGGATTGTATCGACCCGTTCAAAGTATCTTGGGATGCCTATAGAACTTAATCACTGGAAGGTGAGTACTTGACAAACGTTGATGTTCTTCATTGGAGGCTAGGCCCTTATGAGAATAAATTTATCAATCTTGCGGGCATGATTGTGTTGTTAAATGTTGATCTTAGTGCAACTCCAATTTTCTATCTTTGGTTTATGAAGATTCTAGTTAGGGTTTGGAAGGTGGTCGTGAAACTTCATAGGGAGTTTCTTTGGGGATGGTTGATGAAGAAAATGAGCACTAGTTGAGTTAAATAAGGGAACATTTGTAAACCCAGGAGGGAGGAAGGGTTAGGAGTGAGAGATCTCCACTTGGTGAATACTAGTTTATTGACCAAGTGTAGGTGGAGACTTTTGATGCAAAACCATGATGTTTGGAAAAAGGTGTAACGACCCTATTTTCGTATGTTATATTTTTATATATTTTATTTTATGGATTTGCATTTAAAAATATTTTCTCGTAATCGAGAAATAATTATTTGGCGCGAGGATAAGTTCGTAATCGAGTTTTTAGGGTTTTGGGCGAAATTGGGCCTAGGGCGTGAATAGTATTGGGCTTTTGAGTTTATGAGTAGTAATGATCCTATGTATATGATAGTAGTAAGCTTAGATGAAAATAGAGGGCTAGGATTGGTCCTTGAGAGTTAGTAAGGAATGGATGGCCATGATTGATTTGCTTGGGTTATAAGGATTATCACAAAGACTTTGACAATCACTATTCATTGTCTTTGTGGAGAAACTTGGAACTTGAAAGAGAAGGAGAAAAAGCAAGAGAAAACTAGGGCAAGTGGAGAAGCTTGAGTTTGCTAGAGAAACATCGATTCCGGGTAAGAGAGGTAGTATGCTTATTCACAAGTGATTTGAGAAGGGGAGAATGTCTATTTCTCCATCCCAAACTTCTCCTTTCACTTTGTCTATGTTTTGATGGAAAGTTTTTATGATTAAAGTTGTTAATGATTATGTTATGCTTATTTGAAAATGTTGTTGCTCCCTAGGGGTTTTAGAATCCCCTTTTGTGAGTGTTATAGTGTTTTGAATTCATAGGAAAAGTTATAGAAAGTTAGTGTTTTAACCCTAATTTCTTTGCTAGATATAATCCTTGCTTGTGATTGTTTTTAAATGATGTTTTATGATGGAAAATCATTTTTAACATGTCTTGGAAGTTTGGGTAACCTTGAATGGGCAAAAATGGTGGAAAAATCACATTTTTACATGATTTTATACTGATACGGTCGCTGTAGCGACGGACCGTCGCTTGTAGCGACCAGGCAGGATAATTCCCTGCCTATCCGCGCTTCAAGCGACCGCACTGGCGCTTGTAGCGACCAGGGGCGCTTGTAGCGACCAAGGGTTCGCTTGTAGCGACCAACCCTGGACATGCCAACTTCGTTGAGCTGTTCTGGAGGTCCTGGTGCGCGCGGGGATGACTTTTTGCTACTGCATTCTCATAATATATTTTGGAAACCTTTCCCACCATTTTAACTCATTCTTAACGCTTCCTAAAGATTATTTGTTCAAGAAAAGCTTGAGTAAAACCCTAACATGGTATATGTGTTATATAATGTTTGAAATGGATAAGTTATCAAAGTGTGTGGGTTTTCCTTTGAAACCCTTATGTGTTTGAGATTTTGGTATGATTGCTTGGTTTACTTGAGATTATTGAACATGGTTGAGGATATACATGTTGTGTCTTATGATCTGGCCATGAGAGCCTAGTGTTTGTGTTTGTTGTTGTTGTGATAATTATCAGAGCGCTGATAATTAGTTGTGTTAGTAAGTATAGTGATAAGTGTACACTAATATTAGTGAATATGTAGTGTAAGTATCATATATTTGCTAAGTGAATCATCATGCATTTCATGATTGTATGATACCCGGTACGGGTTATTCGATGATATCCGGTGCGGATATGAAATCCAAGAGTGCTTGGTTATCAAGAGTGCTTGGTAAGGATATAAGTTTATCCAAAATGATTTGGTACCACATGCATTAGAGAATGCATTTGAGGCATGCATCCTTTGTGACATTAGTGTTCATTTAGGAATTATGTGTGCATAATGGTTGTTAAGTGATAATTGTTATTGATGAGTTTTGTGCTTTGTCAATTACGTGTTGTGGTTTGGTTATGTATAATAATGTGTTATTTATACATGTTTAATTGGTTGTGATACTAACACTCTCTGTTTTGTGTTATCTGCTGGATCTTTGGGGATCCAGAATATCAGGTTGACGAGACTACCGTCGAGGAGTAGCTTTTTGCTGTTTAGGAGCCTGCGTAGTGGTGAGGGCATAGCTTAGCTATCCTTACTTTTTTGTACTAGGTGTTGTATCCTAGTTAGAGTTTAGGGCTCTGATAGTTGTAACACTACTTTGGGTATCTGAACGTGTATGTATAAATTTGGCAATGGTCTCTGTTGTAGAATTGCCCCTTTTGAAAATCTTATGTATATATTTTTGTATATTATATGCATGCTTGGTTATAAGCTGATTGTCTGCTGTTTGTTATTTTTCCGCTGCTGTATGTGAATCAAATATATTTTGATCTGGTGATGTTTATGAAAATGCGTTTTCATTATGTGTAACTTCCTATGTCCTTAACGTTTTTTTTTATTAAAGTTAATAATCGGCGATTAAGGGTTAGGGTGTTACAATAGTTGGTATCAGAACAGGTCGATCCATTGGATCAATTAAGTTTAGTATACCCTTTGTGTAACATGTGTTTCCTTAAACACTGTGTTCTCACTTGTGTTATGTGATGATTGGTAGTGTGGATATGACGCAACGAGCACTTGCGGACGCGATGGAGCGGATGGCGGATGCCATGGCTCAGGAGGCTGCTAGTAGGACCGCGGATAGAGCCGCACAACAAGCTAGAGGAGGCGGGGAAGATGAGCTGAGGCTCGAGAGGTTTATGAACAACAAACCGCCTATCTTCAAGGGAGGATACGATCCAGATGGAGCTCAGACTTGGTTGGAAGGAATTGAGAGAATTTTCGGGGCTATGCGTTGTCTGGACGCGCATAAGGTATTGCTAGGAGGGTATGTTCTCCATGATGAGGCCGATCATTGGTGGGGAAACGCTAGTCAGAGGTTGGGAACTGGTGGAGCTTTGGTTACTTGGGCTCGTTTCCGGAGAGAGTTTTTAACCAAGTATTTTCCGGCAGACGAGAGGAACCGTAAGGTGATTGAGTTCATGGAGCTCAAGCAGGGGAGTTTATCTGTTTCTGAATATGCGGCCAAGTTTGAAGACTTGCGTCGTTTTGCTCCTCATTACAACACGATGGAAGCTGAGGAAGACAAGTGCGTAAAGTTTGAAAATGGGCTGAGGCCAGACATCAAGCAGTTGATTGGGTTTAGCGAGATCAGGAATTTTTCGATGTTGGTGAATAAGAGCCGAATATGTGATAAGGACAGTAAAGCTAAGGCTAATTACTACAAAGCCGCGAATGAGAAGAGGGGAAAGGACATGGCTAGAGGTAAACCGTATGGCAGAGGTGGGAGGAAACCAGATGAAGGTGGGAGTAGTGGTGGCAAGTTTGGAGGTAATAGGAATTGCTTTAAGTGTGGACAACCGGGACATCGTCTTTTTGAGTGCCCGAAGAATGATGGAAAATGTTTCAAGTGTGGTGATCCTAACCACAAAGCTGATCAGTGCAAGAAAGGTATTGCGTGCTTCAACTGCAAAGAAGCGGGTCATAAGAGCAACGTGTGTAAGAAGCCTAGAGCGGCTGGAGGAAAGGTGTTTGCTTTAGATGGTGGTGATGCGAAGGCGGACAACTTGATCAGAGGTACATGCTTTATCAATAATACTCCTTTGTCTGCTATTATTGATACGGGTGCTACCCACTCGTTTATTTCTGTGGATTGCGTTAAGAGGTTGGGTCTTAGAGTAGAAAATATGATGGGACGCATGGTTATAGAAACGCCTGCGAGTGGTTCGGTATCGACTACTCTAGTCTGTGTTGACTGTTCAGTCACTATGTATGATCGACACTTTGGAATGGATTTAGTCTGCATTCCGTTGAGCGGAATAGACGTTATCTTTGGTATGAACTGGTTAGAATTTAATCGGATTCATATCAACTGCGGTAAGAAGACGGTTATGTTTCCAAGACCGGAGCCAGAGTTGTGTTCGAAACTCATGTGTTGTCGAGAAGTGGCAAGATCAGTGAAGGCTCAAGAGGACGTGTTTGCTATGTTTGCTTCGTTGAGAGTGGAAGAGAAGAATGAGGTTGATGCGTTGCCGGTGGTGCGTGATTTCACAGATGTTTTTCCAGATGACATTTTGGATTTACCACCCGAGAGAGAGGTTGAATTCGCAATTGACATAGTACCTGGTACTAGTCCAATATCAATGGCGCCGTATCGTATGTCAGCTGCTGAACTAGAAAAGTTGAAGGAACAATTGGAGGAATTGTTAGAGAAAAGGTTTGTAAGACCGAGTGTATCGCCGTGGGGTGCGCCGGTTCTGTTGGTAAAGAAGAAAGATGGTAGTATGCGTCTGTGCATCGACTATCGTCAGTTGAATAAAGCAACTATCAAGAACAAGTATCCACTTCCGAGGATAGATGATTTGATGGATCAGTTAGTGGGAGCCTGTGTGTTCAGCAAGATTGATTTGAGATCGGGATATCACCAGATAAGAGTTAAGGCGGAGGATATACCGAAGACTGCTTTCAGGACAAGGTATGGTCACTACGAGTACGCTGTTATGCCTTTTGGAGTTACTAATGCACCTGGAGTGTTTATGGAATATATGAATCGTATATTTCATTCCTTTTTGGATCGATTCGTGGTGGTCTTCATAGACGATATTTTGGTATACTCGAAGACGGAAGAGGAACATGCCGAGCATTTGAGGATTGTGTTGGAGGTGTTGCGCGAGAAGAAGCTTTATGCAAAATTTTCTAAGTGTGAATTTTGGTTGCATAAAGTTAGCTTTTTGGGTCACGTCATTTCAAGTGGTGGTATAGCAGTGGATCCTGCTAAGGTAGAGGCCGTGCAAGATTGGGGAACGCCGGAGTCTGTTACTGAGATCCGAAGTTTTCTTGGTTTGGCCGGTTACTATCGGAGGTTCATCGAAGGATTTTCAAAGTTGGCGTTGCCGTTGACACAGTTGACTAGGAAGAGTCAAGCTTTCGTTTGGGATGACAAGTGTGAGCAGAGTTTCCAAGAGCTGAAGAGGAGGTTGACATCTGCACCTGTGCTAATTCTGCCAAATCCGAAGGAACCGTTCGTGGTTTATTGTGATGCGTCGAAGATGGGTTTAGGTGGTGTGTTGATGCAGAAGGGACAAGTCGTTGCTTATGCATCAAGACAGCTGAAGATTCATGAGAGGAACTATCCTACGCACGATTTGGAGCTAGCTGCTGTCGTGTTTGTTCTCAAGATTTGGAGGCACTACTTGTATGGGTCAAGGTTCGAGGTTTTCAGCGATCACAAGAGTCTGAAATACTTGTTTGATCAGAAGGAGCTCAATATGAGGCAAAGAAGATGGTTAGAGTTTCTTAAGGATTATGATTTCGAGTTGAGCTATCACCCGGGTAAGGCTAATGTGGTAGCCGATGCGTTGAGTAGGAAGTCTCTGCATATATCGTCTTTGATGGCGAAGGAACTGAGATTGATTGAAGAGTTTAGAGACCTCAGTTTGGTTTGTGAAAGGACAACCAGAAGCGTGAAGCTAGGAATGTTGAGGTTGACGAATGATTTTCTTGAAGAGGTTGTGGAAAAGCAAAAGTCTGATGTGAGATTGACGAAGCTTAAGACGCTCATCGAGCAAGGGAAAAAGGTAAACGTTGAGATCGATGAGAAAGGCGTGATGAGGTGTCAGGGAAGGTTATGTGTACCTGATGTGCCTGAGTTGAAGCGGATGATCTTGGAGGAAGGTCACAGAAGCAACTTAAGTATTCATCCTGGTGTTACTAAGATGTATCAAGATCTGAGGAAAATGTTTTGGTGGCAAGGGATGAAGAAAGAGATCGCCGAGTTTGTTTTCGCGTGTTTGACTTGTCAGAAGTCCAAGGTGGAGCATCAGAAGCCGTCGGGGCTATTGCAACCTATGTTTATTCCAGAGTGGAAATGGGATAGTATTGCGATGGATTTTGTAAGCGGTTTGCCGAAGACGTCGAAAGGTAACAATATGATTTGGGTAGTTGTCGACAGGTTAACAAAGTCTGCTCATTTCATAGCTATCAAGACCGGTATGCTAGTACCGAAGTTGGCTGAGATTTATGTCGAGCAAATCGTGAGATTACATGGAATTCCGTCGAGTATGGTATCAGATCGAGATCCCCGTTTTACTTCAAGGTTTTGGGAGAGTTTGCAAGAGGCGTTAGGGACTAAGTTGCGGATGAGTTCTGCTTATCACCCGCAGACGGATGGTCAGTCGGAGAGGACGATTCAATCATTGGAGGATTTATTAAGATCGTGCATTTTGGAACAAGGAGTGAGTTGGGAAGCTTGCTTACCATTGATTGAGTTTACGTATAACAACAGTTTTCATTCGAGCATTGGTATGGCACCTTTTGAAGCGTTGTATGGGAGAAGATGTAGAACACCTTTGTGTTGGTTTGAATCGGGAGAAAGTGTGGTGCTTGGACCTGAGATTGTGCAACAAACGACCGAGAAGATCAAGATGATCCAAGAAAAGATGAGAGCGTCGCAGAGTCGCCAGAAAAGCTATGCCGACAAGAGAAGAAAGAATATAGAATTTCAAGAAGGAGATCATGTGTTTCTAAGAGTTACATCGACTACGGGTATTGGACGAGCTTTGAAATCGAAGAAGTTAGCATCGAGGTTCATTGGTCCGTATCAGATTTTGAAGAGGATTGGGAAGGTGGCATATAGGATTGCTTTACCGCCGTCGTTGTCAAATCTACATGACGTTTTTCACGTGTCTCAATTAAGGAAATACGTATCGGATCCGTCACATGTGATTGAGTCGGACAAGATACAAGTGAGAGAGAATTTAACGGTTGCAACGGTACCCTTAAGGATTGAAGGACAAGAGATGAAGAGGCTCAGGAACAAAGAGATTTCATCGGTGAAAGTCGTTTGGGGAGGCCCAGCCGGTGAGTATGCAACGTGGGAGCTCGAGAGCAAGATGCGGGACTCCTATCCAGAGTTGTTTTCAGGTATTTTCGAGGGCGAAAATTCTTTTTAGGGGGGTAGAGTTGTAACGACCCTATTTTCGTATGTTATATTTTTATATATTTTATTTTATGGATTTGCATTTAAAAATATTTTCTCGTAATCGAGAAATAATTATTTGGCGCGAGGATAAGTTCGTAATCGAGTTTTTAGGGTTTTGGGCGAAATTGGGCCTAGGGCGTGAATAGTATTGGGCTTTTGAGTTTATGAGTAGTAATGATCCTATGTATATGATAGTAGTAAGCTTAGATGAAAATAAAGGGCTAGGATTGGTCCTTGAGAGTTAGTAAGGAATGGATGGCCATGATTGATTTGCTTGGGTTATAAGGATTATCACAAAGACTTTGACAATCACTATTCATTGTCTTTGTGGAGAAACTTGGAACTTGAAAGAGAAGGAGAAAAAGCAAGAGAAAACTAGGGCAAGTGGAGAAGCTTGAGTTTGCTAGAGAAACATCGATTCCGGGTAAGAGAGGTAGTATGCTTATTCACAAGTGATTTGAGAAGGGGAGAATGTCTATTTCTCCATCCCAAACTTCTCCTTTCACTTTGTCTATGTTTTGATGGAAAGTTTTTATGATTAAAGTTGTTAATGATTATGTTATGCTTATTTGAAAATGTTGTTGCTCCCTAGGGGTTTTAGAATCCCCCTTTGTGAGTGTTATAGTGTTTTGAATTCATAGGAAAAGTTATAGAAAGTTAGTGTTTTAACCCTAATTTCTTTGCTAGATATAATCCTTGCTTGTGATTGTTTTTAAATGATGTTTTATGATGGAAAATCATTTTTAACATGTCTTGGAAGTTTGGGTAACCTTGAATGGGAAAAAATGGTGGAAAAATCACATTTTTACATGATTTTGTACTGATACGGTCGCTGTAGCGACGGACCGTCGCTTGTAGCGACCATGCAGGATAATTCCCTGCCTATCCGCGCTTCAAGCGACCGCACTGGCGCTTGTAGTGACCAAGGGTTCGCTTGTAGCGACCAACCCTGGACATGCCAACTTCGTTGAGCTGTTCTGGAGGTCCTGGTGCGCGCGGGGATGACTTTTTGCTACTGCATTCTCATAATATATTTTGGAAACCTTGCCCACCATTTTAACTCATTCTTAACGCTTCCTAAAGATTATTTGTTCAAGAAAAGCTTGAGTAAAACCCTAACATGGTAGTTTTTGTTAAGGCCATCATGTTGTGTGCGTATGTGTTATATAATGTTTGAAATGGATAAGTTATCAAAGTGTGTGGGTTTTCCTTTGAAACCCTTATGTGTTTGAGATTTTGGTATGATTGCTTGGTTTACTTGAGATTATTGAACATGGTTGAGGATATACATGTTGTGTCTTATGATCTGGCCATGAGAGCCTAGTGTTTGTGTTTGTTGTTGTTGTGATAATTATCAGAGCGCTGATAATTAGTTGTGTTAGTAAGTATAGTGATAAGTGTACACTAATATTAGTGAATATGTAGTGTAAGTATCATATATTTGCTAAGTGAATCATCATGCATTTCATGATTGTATGATACCCGGTACGGGTTATTCGATGATATCCGGTGCGGATATGAAATCCAAGAGTGCTTGGTTATCAAGAGTGCTTGGTAAGGATATAAGTTTATCCAAAATGATTTGGTACCACATGCATTAGAGAATGCATTTGAGGCATGCATCCTTTGTGACATTAGTGTTCATTTAGGAATTATGTGTGCATAATGGTTGTTAAGTGATAATTGTTATTGATGAGTTTTGTGCTTTGTCAATTACGTGTTGTGGTTTGGTTATGTATAATAATGTGTTATTTATACATGTTTAATTGGTTGTGATACTAACACTCTCTGTTTTGTGTTATCTGCTAGATCTTTGGGGATCCAGAATATCAGGTTGACAAGACTACCGTCGAGGAGTAGCTTTTTGCTGTTTAGGAGCCTGCGTAGTGGTGAGGGCATAGCTTAGCTATCCTTACTTTTTTGTACTAGGTGTTGTATCCTAGTTAGAGTTTAGGGCTCTGATAGTTGTAACACTACTTTGGGTATCTGAACGTGTATGTATAAATTTGGCAATGGTCTCTGTTGTAGAATTGCCCCTTTTGAAAATCTTATGTATATATTTTTGTATATTATATGCATGCTTGGTTATAAGCTGATTGTCTGCTGTTTGTTATTTTTCCGCTGTGTATGTGAATCAAATATATTTTGATCTGGTGATGTTTATGAAAATTCGTTTTCATTATGTGTAACTTCCTATGTCCTTAACGTTTTTTTTTTATTAAAGTTAATAATCGGCGATTAAGGGTTAGGGTGTTACAAAAGGTCTTGGTAGCTAAGTATGGATGGGTAATATGGGGTTGTTAGGATAAGGGAGGATAATTCTACAAGGAAAGAATTATGTGGTGGAGAGATATTGAAGGTGAGAAAAACACAATAAGGGGGGGGGGGGGGGGGGGGGGGGGTTGAATTGTGTTAGCCTTTTCTTCTTCTTGACTAAGGCCAAAGTTTAGCTAATGATAAATTTTAAAATCTGAAGCAATGTTCAGAGTCAGATGCAGCGGATATCAAAATTAAGAGAGAGAGAGAGAGAGAGAGAGAGAGAAGAGAAAGACACAAGGCAATTATCTTGGTTCCTTCCACAACCCGGAAGTAGTCTAGTCCCCTTGTCACTTACAAGAGATTTTTCACTATAATCATAAAGATTACAAATGCTCAAGCACACAAGCAAGAGACTTCCAATGCTCAAGCACACAAGCAATATACTTCTTACAAACAAAGATTACAAAGAAAGAATGTTTGTTTGAACACTTGATATACAATCAGAGGTGTTCACAAAATACAACAAAGTTCATACTCTAGAACTTAAGAATTTCTACGATATAAAAGTTGTTATGAAATTCTAAGAGTTTGATGCGAAATTCAATTCGTCAGAGTTTTAGCACTTTCAAAATATTACAGAGTCTTGATTAATTCTTCAAGTCTTCAATCATTTATATAGAGCTTGAAAAGAGACGTTGAAGAGACTGTCAATGCATCATAGAGTCGTTAGAGAAGCTTGATCAATCACCAATGATTTGTTGCTTGATTTGGTTCATGTCATATAAAGGAATGTATTTGAATCTATTCCTTGATATGGAATGAACCGTTCTTTTCCAAGGAGAAACAACTTGCAGCAACGTACAATTGCACATGGAAATACTGGAGGTACGGTATGTACTATGTCCTTTCCTGAAAGTGACATCCATTGACTTTTGGAACTTTAGAGCCACCATATCTTAACTTGCAGAGGCTTTAGCAACAAACGTCTTCAGCTTTCCTGTGTCTGGCTTCCAGAGAATATGACTTTCCGAGTCTGGGTCTTCAGCTTCTAGAGTAGCCTTCAGATTTTGGGTCTTCAGCTTCTAAGGAGTCTTTAGAGTTTGAGTCTCAGCTTCTGATCTTCAGATTTTGACCTTCAGAACCAATACATGAATAAATCAATATAATTTTTGTCTATGGTCCTGCACACTTGAACATATATTAGCATATCCAATTGATCTTTTAATACCTTGTTATCATCAAAACTTAAGAGGCATTGTTTAAACTTATTTTGTTCCAACAATCTCCCCCTTTTTGATGATGACAAACATATGACAATTGTTTTTAGTCTAATTGACAAGTTGACTTTAGGGTCTAAGGTTTGTAAGCCCCCCCTGAGTTCTATTCAAGTTAATTAAATTCATTTTAAGCTCTTGAAGAATTTATAAATCAATATTGTGCTAAAAACGTCACTCATAATTATTCACATTAAATCCTTAGGCTAAGAGATGAGAATAAGGTTCTCCTAAGTCAATTTTTATTAACTTATATTTGGACTTAGAGCCTAAATAACTTATGTCTCTTACTCCCCCTCTTGTCATCAACAAAAATGAAACAAAAATAAGTAAGAAAAGATAAGGATAAAAACATGAATTCAACATAAGATATATCAGATGCAAGCATATCAGAGGCAAAATATATCAGAACCAAAATTGTGTCAGAAGCAAAATATTCAGAAGCATAGTATGAGAAGCAAGAATCATCAGAGGCATAAACAAATCAAAAACACAAGCAAAAGATTCATAAAACTAAAGTGTGCATCTAAGGTTTTTGTTGTTTCTGCATCATCTCCAGAAGAGCATTGATGCCATAATTCATCTCATTTTGTTGCTTTGCCATGTCTGCTTGTGTCCTGGCTATCTTAGATTGCTTCTTAGCCATTTCAGCTTACTTAGACACCAACTCCTCTTGCTTCTTGACCATTTCAGCTTGACTTGCATCAAATTCTTCTGTTCTTTCATTACTTCCAGAAGTTGAGATTCCAAAGCTTCTTGTCTTGCCTTCTGTTATAACAGATATGCTTCAATCTTGTCTGTGAATATGATCATTTCTTGCTCTTCCAGATCCAGTCTCTTCAGAACTACCTTGTCAGGTTTGACAAAGAACTTAGAGATCCAGGAAGCTTTAAGTCCAGACTTCAGAATCTTAGGCACTTCTGTAGGAATTTCTTTATAGAAGGTAGAGTATGATATCTATCTTGTGATATCCTTCTTGAGCTCAACAACTTCCATGCTGGAGATAACATCCTTGAACCATTTTGTTAGCGCTTCTTGCTGAGAAGCAACTGATATCTCCTGAAGATCACCTAGAGTTCTGTTGACCAAAGCCTTAGATTCTCCCACTTATTAACATAATTTACCAATTGGATGACATTGTGCCTTGATTCCACAAGTTCTTCTAGGCTATCAAAGATTATCTTGCACACTCCTTGTAGGACAAGGTTAGATGTTAAGGTGGGAGGTGGCTTAATGGTTACAGGTTGGATGGAGGAAGATGGGGTGTATGAGATAACTTGCACTGTAGTATCAGAAAATGGTTCTTACACTACCTGTGAGGCAATGTTATCATCAGATGTTGGGAAAGGAATGATTGATGAGATTTCTAGTTGGATTTCAACTTCTGATGTTTCAGTTATGACAACATCAGACGTTGCAGGTTCAGATTCAGGCTTGGCAAAATGAAGGGGCATAACTTCTAAGGGTTTGTCTTCTGATACTAAAGATGTATCAGATATTGTTGTGGTTGTTGTTGTGATAACGGCTTCTGAGTTTGTGATTTGGGGGATTTCTGAAAAAATAGATTATGATATTGTTTTAGAGGCTGTTTGAGTAGTTAAAGTTGAGAGTTGTTGTGGTTTGGGTAGTTCTCCACCTAGATGCTGAGATAACACATCTATGGTAGATGAAGAACTTTGTGTAGGTAAAGGTTTAAAAGGGACAAATGTTTTTGAGAAAAGAGGAGGTTTGCCAATTTCAGAAATAATCTTTCTGTGAAATGCAACGGTAGCTTTGCCTTCAGCAATTTTGGCTAACTGTGCTAGTTCTTCTTTTGAGGGATTAGTGATTTTGGGAAATATAAGGGGTTCTTCTCCAGGAAGAATTGTTTGCATGGGTTCTATGTCTAAAGTTTCATCAGAATCTATTTTAGTTTGAGGTTTAGGGGAAGGTTTTTTGGTTTTCTTGAGGCTAGAAAAATGTTGGCTTAAGGGATGGTCATCAGTGGGTGATTGTGTATGGTCTGGTGAATCTAGGTTAATATGATTAGAAGGTGAAGAGGGTGCAAGATTACCTTGAAGAGTATGAGAATCTTCAGCTTCAGACACTGCATCTTCAGATGCACCTGCTTCCTGCTTGACCTTCAGATGAGAATCCAGAACCTTCTGAGCTTCTTGTGCAGAGGTATTCTTCAGACTCTCAGCAAGTTCAACCACTTTCTCCATGGCCTTAAGCTTTTTCACTTGAACTGTTTCTTCAACAACAATTTCATCTTCTTCCTCTTTAACTTCTTCTAGAACCAGCTTCCTTTGGTACAACCTCTTCTTCTCTTTCTGAGGCTTCTTGCTAGCTTTAGCTCGTGATCCCATTTTAGAAACTCCCTTTCTAGTCCTGCTAGGGAGTACTGCAGATGGATCCAAATCAGCTACCTCAGATAGAACTTCAGAAGCAGCAGGTTTAGAAGCTGCTGTCTTATGCTTCTTGACTAGCTTCTGAGGCTCAGATTCAACAGCTTCTGGGTTCACTTTTCTCTTCCTGGGCATCTTCTAGGGTTGTTCAGGATGATCAGGTATCATCTCCCATTGAATGGCTATTCCTGTCTCCATGAAATGCTATGAGATAAAATGAGCAAGCACTTCTGGAGGGTCTTCTCTTGAGATAGGAGGAAAATCATCCATATAGGTTGTTTGGTTCAGGCTTGACTGGAGGTCATGTTCAGAAGTGACTACCTCATTCTTGCGGATTATCTTCATACTTCCCAGTCAGCCCTGATAGTACTTTGCCCTTGCAGGTTCCTATTATAGAATATAATATATATATATATATATATATATATATATATATATATATATATATGACTCTATAAATAATGTATAATATATATTATATAGAATAGATAAGAGAATAATCAAAATAAAATATTATCAAAATAGAATATAAAAAATGAAAATTAATAATTTATGTTATATCTACTTTTATATTTTTGATCAGAACCTACTCCTACATGCTTCAGCTTCTGAACTAACTTTCCTTGATGGAAAATCTCAGAAAGTAGTCTGACATACGGTACATTCTTCTTGCCTCTGATTCCTTCCTTGATAAAAGAGCACATGTAGTTGAATATGTAGGCAGGAAGATTGATTGGGTACTTGTTTATCAAGAAGGTCATAAAGTGCTTGTGATCCCAAGACATGTAATCTGTTCCTCCTTCTCTGGGCATGAAACAAACAAGGATCATCTTGTACAGGACTCTGTACTCATCCTTCATCTCAGAGGTCTTTTTAGACGGCCTTCCATCATACACAGTTGCGTTAATTCTGCCTACCCATTCACTCTTTTTGTCAGTACCAGTTTTGAACATACCATTGCTTCTGGCTCCAATCACCTTGGCAATGACAGACTCAGTGATGGTGATTCCAATACCCATAACTGCAGACCTGATTTTTGTTTCAGTGAATTCTTTCAAACCTATTTCAGCCCTAGACTTTCCTTTAAGCTTCTTATTCTTAGTCACCTTCTGAAGTTCTTCCCTTGCAGTAGCTTCTTGGTCGTACACCTCACTTCTTACCCAGAAATCCTTAACCAGTTCAGTATAGGATGGACCATTTAATATCTCAAAGTATGGTATCCATTTCTGATGTTCTATGTAGTGCTTCACGTCACATCTGTAGTACCCCAATTTTGTCCTAAGCCTTTCAAAACAAAAAAACCAAAAAAATCAAAGAGGGAGAAAAAAGTCAAAGTCAACAAAAGTCAACAGAAAAGTCAACATTTCAAAAATGATGACTTCGCACTGCGAAGCTCACTTCGCACTGCGAAGTCTGCGATTTTTCTGCAGATTTTTGATGTTTTTGATTTAATTCCAGATTTTGTTGCATATCATTTCTATATTTATTTTAATCAGCATTCATGGCTATTTGGGCCAAGCAAAACCAGAATTGAAAGACTTGCCATTAATGCCAAGGTTGGAAGCGTTTTCTTCCAACCTAGCATGTGACAAGCAAGTGGGCTTGCCCTTGGGCAGCTCTTGTCCCTCCCAAGTGACCTGTTAACCACCCCAAGGTTGCCAGCCACCTGCTTGATGACTTTCCTCCTGCTTGCTCCCCCAAAACCAGTAAAACTAGCTGGATTTTCTCACTTGAAAAGCCATGAGTGCCTACCCTGTTTTTGCAGCAGCTTTTCACCCCTCACACCAGCCATAGATAGCCTTTTTCATCCCTCAATCTCTGCACATTACAGTGCACGTTTTTATTGATCAACCATTGAGATTGCAAGGATTGATCCCCAAGCTTAGCCAATTGCAATTCAGCCCTATTTCATCATCATTACTATCCTAAAACCTTTGAATTTGTGGCTGAAATCAGGCTGAGTCTTGCCCCTTGGCACAAGGCAAGGTTGCCTCTATCCATTAGCATTTAATGCAAAGGGATTCAGCCTGATCCTAGCCCACAAATCAGCTGGATTTTGGGATTTTCTAATGATGAAATAGATTTGGTTTTGGCCTATAAATAGAAGGCAATGCCCAAGGTTACAAGCACTTCTCATAACAGCATTCAAGAGCATTATACACTACTCATTCCATCTTACAAACACTCACAAACAACCAGAAAAAAACCAATCAAACACAAAGCATTACAAAGTTCCAAAATCATCACCAACATTCAAAACCTTGCAAGAACCTTCAATCAATTCAAATCCATTGCAGCTGGAGCTTTGCTAAGGAGTTCTGTAAGTTTCCAAGCTTTTGTTTTGCATTTTCAATTGTGTTTGCATAGCAATTTTGGTTCAAAACCTTTTGGTTCTAAAAAACCCCTTTTGAATTTCAAAGAAATCCCAAGGTTTTCAAAACACCAAAACTGGTTTGTCCAGCCCTTTTCATCCCAAAAACTCAAAGTTTTTCACCCTCCTAAAAGGTCCTGAGTGTGTTCAGAAGTTGTTTCTGAACAAAAGTTCAGAAACAGCTTCTGAACTCAAAAATTCGCACACTTCGCAGTGCGAAGCCATGGTCGCAGTGCGACCATGACAGAACTCAGAATCTGAGTTTAGGTGCCCAAATGGGCAATTTTTGAGGTTCTAGCCCAAGAGCTCAGAACCTAAGAGTTTTTAAACCCATGTTTTTCAAACCATAACAAGGATTTTGCACCATTTTGACAAATTCACAAGTCCGGGTGACATTTTGTGGATAACTTGCAAAACAAGTTATGTTCCCAAACTTTCAAAACCGCATGAACAAACAAGCTATGTTCATCATTTCAATCTAAACTTGAACAATAAATATTGTTCATGATTTTCAAAACTCAAGCATGAACATACGCCAAATTTGTTCGCTTTTCAAAATTGTTCGCAAAACGAGCCGAACTTGTGCGTTTTCTAACAATTTGCTAAAATCCCTTCATTTTGGGTTTTCAAACCAAATGTTTTGATATACCTTGGGATTTCTAAAAGAATTCTACCCAAAAACTTGAATGAAAAAGGGATGGTGTGACGTATGTCTCTCCATTGCCCCGATTGTACGAATGCGTGACGTATGTCTCGTCGTTCGGGCAATCGTCATTCCATTTTCAATGTATCCAACCCTAACCAAACCAAATCTTGGCCCCTTGTGGTCAATCCGAACCTTTTGGTCCCCCGTGGCCATTAGATTCGATCCCTCGACTTGTTTAAGTCACTCGGTCAATGTTCGACTCGTCCGAGTCCATTGTACCCGTTCTTGATCTCAGTGGATCAATTGAACAATCGCCCGACTCGTTGGAGTCCTCTCGGTCAATGATTGACTTGTATGAGTCCATTGCACCTCTCTTGGTCCCATAGCGACCAATTCGAACCCTTTTACCCTAACGGACGTACCTTTTAACAATTCTAGTGCGATTCGTGAACAAACGCTTAATAAGTCTCCCAAGCGTGAGCATACAAGCTACGTTTTGATCGCAAGAATTCGGTTAAAACATCGTCCATTTAAAATCAACCAACACATGTACGTTTTTCTACCAAAGAACTACGTACGCTTTGAATTCTCCGACTACCGGGAGATACGTAGGAGCAAGATCGACATCTTGTCAAGCACAATAATAAAAACTTTTTTTTTCTCTTCTTTCGTTTGTTTTTATCTCTTTTCCCCCCTTTTTTAGTATATTTACTTTTGACATGGATAAGCATGCGCGCAAAACATTTAAAAACAATTCAAGCTTTAACCAAATAGAAGGTTCCCGTTGAGTACAACGGACGTGAGGGGTGCTAATACCTTCCCCTTGCGTAACCGACTTCCGAACCCGACAATGGTTGCGATGACCATCCTTTCCTCATCGTCAAAGGGTTTTATTATCGTTTCCCTTTAAACATAAAAAAAAACTTAAGGGTTTATCAACGTTCCCTTTACACAAAAACTTTGGTGGCGGCTTCACAAAGGCCCTCCCTCCGAGCGTTTACGAACGACCTCGGAGGATTTGCGCGTCTTTTTCTCAGGAAAAAAACGAGGTGCGCACAACATCCATTGAGACTCAAGGAGTTGAAATCCATGGACGATTCAATAATCACACTTAAGTCTTCCTTGCTCAGAGCCATTATCTTAGCCTTGATGAATGTAGTAGCTTCAGATTTGACACAAATAGAATTATGAGAAGATGATGTTCCAGCCATTTATGAGGTTTTAGGGTTCTTAGGAAATTTTGAAAAATTGGGGGTTTTGAGAGAAAGTACGTATGCAGAAAGTGTAAGTAGTGAAGTGAGAAGTGTGTTTGTGAAAATGTGTTAAGTTAAAAATCAAACTGTTGAGATTTAGGCAAAAAGAACAACATTAAACACAAAAGCACAATATTAATGACATTGAGGGCGCGAGACACGTTATTCAAAGCAGTTACATCATTGCCAAGTAGTTAATACTTGTAGTACCCTAATTTTGTCCTACGCATTTTAAAACCAAAAAAATCAAAAAAAATCAAAGAGGGGAAAAAAGTCAAAAGTCAACAAAAGTCAACAGAAAAGTCAACTTTTCAAAATTGAGGACTTCGCAATGCGAAGCTCACTTCGCACTGCGAAGTCTGCGATTTTTCTGCAGATTTTTGGTTTCTTGGATTTAATCCCAGATTTTGTTGCATACCATTTCCATAATTATTTTAAGTAGCATTCATGGCTAATTGGGCCAAGCAAAGCCAGAGTTGAAGGACTTGCCATTAATGCCAAGGTTGGAAGCTTTTTCTTCCAACCTAGCATGTGACAAGCAAGTGGGCTTGCCCTTGGGCAGCTCTAGTACCTCCCAGGTGACCTGCTAACCACCACAAGGTTGCCAGCCACCTGCTTGAGGACTTTCCTCCTGCTTGCTGCCCCAAAAACCAGTCAAACCAGCTGGATTTCTCACTTGAAAAGCCATGAGTGCCTACTCTGTTTTGCAGCAGCTTTTCACCCTCTCACACCAGCCAATTTTAGCCTTTTCATCCCTCAATCTCTGCACATCACAGTGCACGTTTTTATTGACCAACCATTGAGATTGCAAGGATTGATCCCCAAGCATTAGCCAATTGCAAATCAGCTTTGTTCTTCATCATTACCTTCTAGAAATAGTTGAATTTGTGGCTGAAATCAAGCTGGATCTTGCCCCTTGGTACAAGGCAGGGTTGCCTCTATCCATTAGCATTTAATGCAAAGGGATTCAGCTTGATCTTGGCCACAAATCAGCTGAATTTTGGGATTGTGTAATGATGACAAAGATTTGATTTTGGCCTATAAATAAGAGGCATTGTCCAAGGTTACAAACACTTGAAAAAACACAGTTAACACAGCATTCAAAGAGCAGAAACTCTACTCATTTCAACCTACAAATCTCCACAAACAACCAGAAAAAAAACCAATCCACACAAAGCTTACAAAAGTTCAAGTTCATCACAAATCTTCAAAACCTTTGTGAAAGCCTTCAACCAAATCAAATCAAGTGCAGCTGGAGCTTTGCTAAGGAGTTCTGTAAGTTTCTAAGCTCTTTATCTTGCATTTTAATTGTGTTTGCATAGCCATTTTGGCTCAAAACTCTTTGTCCTAAAAAACCCCTTTTGAATTTCAAAGAAATCCCAAGGTTTTCAAAACATCAAAACTGGTTTGTCCAACCTTTTTCACCCCAAAAACTCAAAGTCTTTCACCCATCTATAAGGTCTTGAGTGTGTTCAGAAGTTGTTTCTGAACAAAAGTTCAGAAACAGCTTCTGAACCCAAAATTTCGCATGCTTCGCAGTGCGAAGTCATGGTCGCAGTGCGACCATGACAGAACTCAGAACCTGAGTTTTTGTGTCAAAATGACCAATTTTTGAGGTTCTAGCCCCAGAGCTCAGAACCTAAGAGTTTTTAAACCCATGTTCTTCAAACCATAACAAGGTTTTTGCACAATTTTGGCAAAAATCACAAGTTCGTATAACCATTTTGTGGGTAACTTGCAAAGCAAGTTATGTTCCCAAATTCTCAAAACCACATGAACAAACAAGCTATGTTCATCTTTTCAATCTAAACTTGAACAATAAATATTGTTCATGATGTTCAAAACTCAAAGATGAACATACACCGTTTACGTTCGCATTTTCGCAAAATGAGACGAACTTGCGCGTTTTCTAGCAAATTTGCTAAACCTTCCCATTTTTGGGTTTTCAAACCATATGTTTTGACATACCTTGGGATTTCTAAAGAATTCAATCCAAAAACATGAATGAAAAAGGGATGGTGTGACGTATGTCTCTCCATCGCCCCGATTGTACGAATGCGTGACGTATGTCTCGTCGCTCGGACAATCATCATTCCCTTTTTTAATATGTACAACCCTAACCAAACCAAATCTTGGCCCCTTGTGGTCAATCCAAACCTTTTGGTCCCCCGTTGGCCATTAGACTCAACCCCTCGACTCGTTAGAGTCCACTCGGTCAATGTTCGACTCATCCGAGTCCATTGTACCCGTTCTTGATCTCAGTGGATCAATCGAACAATCGCCCGACTCGTTTGAGTCCACTCGGTCAATGTTTGACTTATATGAGTCCATTGTACCTCTCTTGGTCCCATAGCGACCAATTCAACCCTCTACCCTAACGGACGTACCTTTTAACAATTCTAATGTGATTCGCGAACGAACGCTTAATAAGTCTCCAAGTGCGAGCATACAAGCTACGTTTAATCGCAAGAATTCGGTTAAAACATCGTCCAATTAAAATCAACCAACACATATACGTTTTTCTACCAAAGAACTACGTATGCTTTGAATTCTCCGACTACCGGGAGATACGTAGGAGCAAGATCGACATCTTGTCAAGCACAATAATAATAAAAACTTTTTTCTTCGTTTGTTTTTATCTCTTTCCCCCCTTTTATTATATTTTTTAACATAAATGAACATGCACGCAAAGTATAAAAAAAACAATTCAAGCTTTAACCAAATAGAAGGTTCCCGTTGAGTACAACGGACGTGAGGGGTGCTAATACCTTCCCCTCGCGTAACCGACTCCCGAACCCGACAATGGTTGCGATGACCTAATCCTTATCCTCATCGTCAAAGGGTTTTATTATCGTTTCCCTTTACAACAAAAAAAACTTAAGGGTTTATCAACGTTCCCTTTACACAAAAACTTTGGTGGCGGCTTCACAAAGGCACCTCCGAGCGTTCGAGGACGTCCTCGGAGGATTTGCGCGTCTTTTTCCCGAGGAAAAAAACGAGGTGCGCACAGCTGGCGACTTCACTGGGGACCCTGTTCCCACTAGTGAGTCAAGCCTAACCTATTTGGTTTAAAGCCAATTGTTTTATTTTCTTTGCGTGCCATGTTTATTATTTTATTCATACATGTTATATTTATGCTTTATGTTTATATTTGCTTTATCTGCTTTATATTCATATCATATATATATCAAATGTGGGGGTTACTTGAGTGATGTTACTCCACATTGTTCGGGTTAATGCCGGACGTGTGAGGCTCTCTACCCGAGCTTGAGAAAAAAAAACTAAGTTAGAAGGAGGTTGTGTGCGGAAGCCCGCGTTGACGTATGTCCGTGAGGTAGGATGCCCAACCCCGCTTAGATGAGATTTTCACGTGGAATTAATTGAAGTCATGTCGACGTATGTCCATAGACAACCCTAATTCCATGTGAGGTCTATGAATCTAAGGACCTCTTCTTAGGAGATTTCACCATTTAGAGCCTACACGTGAGGATGGGGGGAAGTTCTGAACGTTCATATACCAAACCCCTGCATGTCATAACATTTGCATTCATAAAACTTTTTGCGTAAACAAAAAAAGAGGGGCATATTTTTGTATACTCATTGCATTCATACATTTACATGCATTTTCATGCATTTCAAAGAAAAAACCCTCACATCATCCCCTTTACCAAACACCAAAGAAAGAAGTACCCGACCCGGTGTACAGTAGCGTTTCGGATGAGATCCGAGCAACCGGAAGGCCATCGAAATTCTGGAAATCATTTCTTTGTCCAAGTAATTTATCTTGTTTTTCAAAAAATAAAAAAATCATCATTTTGCTCTTCCCAAGGCAAATGATTAATTTTTTGGGACCCCCATATTTCAAATCATTTCCGTCATTAATAAATTTGCAGTTTATGTTCAAAGAGTTCGTTTTTCTTTCGTTCTCAAATAATTTTTCGTGAACCCTACAAAAAAAAATCATCATAAATACACCACCAAAAAATAACACTGCTACAATCCCTTTTGACTTCAATTTTCCAAATAACCAAACGGAAGATGATAATAAGGACGATTTTGAACCTCCTGAAGGATTGTCCAGACTTGGGGATCAAGAGGATAGGGTAATACAACCTCACCAAGAGAGCCCTCAAAAGAATGGCACTACAGTTTTCCCTCTGCCGGGGCACACTCTATAAGAGAAGTTATGGTCTTACTCAGATATGTGGATAAACATGAAGCAGTCATGCTCACCAAAGAAATCCATGAGGAGTCCTTCCAAACCCATGCCAAGACATGTCACAAGTGACAAAATTATGCCAACAAGGGGCACATACAACAAACACCTCTGAATGTCATGACATCACCCTAACCTTTCTCTATGTGGGGCATAGACATGTTTGGAATGATTGAGCCAAAGGCTTCAAAAAGGGCACCAGTTCATACTAGTTGCCATCAACTGTTTCACCAAATGGGTCGAAGCAACTTCCTATGCAAACATGACCAAACAAGTGGTCGCCCAATTCATCAAAAAAGAAACCATTTGCCGTTACGGCACTCCCCACAATTTCCCACAAAAAGCCAAGCCGTTACGGCACTCCCCACAAATTCCCACAAAAAGCCAAGTCGTCATTGACATTCCTCACATCACCCATTTCCAAAAAAAAAAAAAAAAGCCCAATTTTTATTGGCATCCCCAAACAAACAAAGCCCAATTTTTTATGGGCATCCCCAAACACAAAAAGCCAAGTTGTCACTGGCATTCCTCACATCTCCAACAAAAGACCAATTTTCATTGGCACACACAATTTTCAAACAAAAAGCCCAATTTCCATTGGCAATCACAAACCCCATTTCCAATAAAAGCCCAATTTTCATTGGCATTCCCATCCAAAACAAGCCCGACCTTGCTCGGAAGACAATCAAAAGCCCGACCTTGCTCGGAAGCCATTCCCATCCAAAAAAACAAAAGCCCGACCTTGCTCGGCATCCCATCATAAAAGCCCGACCTTGCTCGGCATCCCCTCATAAAAGCCCAACCATGCTTGTCATCCAAGCACCCAAACACACGCAAGGTTTGACCAACTAAACCCCATAAAAGAGAAAGACCTCACAACATTGGGGCATGGACAGTTCAACAAGAAAGTTCGCTCTCAAGAATTTAGAGAAGAAGACTTAATGCTTGAAAAAAGGTATTACCCATCCACAAGGATCCCCCTATCAATAAACTCCGGCGCAGTCAAAAAAAATATATGCCAAAAAGAAAAAGAGCTCGCTAAATCGAAAACCCGAAAAGGGCGGTTTAGGCAATAGAGAGCGTCCTGGTAGATCGAAAACCTGAAAAGGCGGTCTAGGCAAAAATTAAGGACATCAAAAAAGGAAATATACCCCAGTGGACTGAAAACTCGAAAGAGCGGTCCAGGTAAAAATTAGGGGGTTTCAAAAAAAAAAAAGAAGGCAAAAAGACTGCGGCACGTGAGGTCCGGACATAATTCAAGAGGGAAAGAGTCAACCTCATTATCATCTTTCAAAAGAGGTTATTTCAAAGTCATAGGGAAAGTAGCATGTGAAACCCAAGCAAATCTTCATTTGCCTTTTTGTTTCTTCTTTTCTCCCTATCTTAGTAATCACCTCTTATAGGGATTACATTTTCACGAATAGTTACCCACACAAGGGACTAAGTTTCGTTGAATCAAAATCATCTTTAAATCTTTTCATTGTTATGCGTCCTTACTTGCTCATAAAATGTGTTTTTATTCATGATAAATAATGCATTGAAATATGGGAATAACATAAAAAAACAAAAAAAAATGTGTGTTTTTTTTACTTGGACGTTAAATGTCGAAAGAATTTCGTTGGTCCCCGGTATTGCATCAGAGGACTCAAAACTTGAAGCTTTGCATCAGTCATTTTAAGACTCATGCTCTTCAGCAGAAACAAGTGCGTAGCTCACGACGCGTAAAACGCAAAGATCCCGGGTGTCAGAGGAAACAAATTTCCCAAATAAAGCTCACCCCCCATACATCTTTTTTATCCACTAGGGCCAGATATCGATCATGCTTCCAAAATGATCCTTATATCCCCAGTGAGATCAACCAAAATCCAAAAGCCCGACCTCGCTCGGCAACCAAACAAAAAGCCCGACCTCGCTCGGCAACCAAACAAAAAGTCCAATAATCATTGGTGAACCAAAAGTCCAATATTCATTGGCAAACCAAAGAACTACGTAAGCTTTGAATTCTCCATCCCACCAGGAGATACGTAGGAGCAAGATCATCATCTTGTCAAGCACAACAAACCAAAGCCCAATATTCATTGGCCCACAATAAAGCCCAATTTTCATTGGCATTCCCCAGGGAGTCTCAACCCCAAACAAAAAGTCCAATCATTATTGGCAAACCCACACAAATCTTCGGGCTTAGGCTCGAACTACACCGGTTTTGATCCCATTTGGGTATGTAGGCAAAGGACCTTGTCCTTCCAAACCGACCAACCAAAAAAAAACAAACAAAACACAAAAAGAGAGCCCAACTGTCATGAACACAACCACAACAAAGACCGACTCTGCTCGGCACCCAACCAACATTATTTTATTCATGCATGCATATTTAAAATCATTCATACACATGCATTTCATTTCGTAAAACATGCATCATCAACAAGGGTTCTCCAGTGAGTATCACATATTCACCAACATCCATCAACATTCAACCAGGGGCACCTATTTAGGGTAAGACCGCAGCTCGTTAGGAATCGATATTCAGAAGCAGTACCTGAATAAGATCACCTAGCTTAGGTATCGACCTTTAGAAGCAATACCTAGAGTAGATCACCTCCCCCAGTGTATCGACCTTCAGTGTTAGCGACTGAATAAGATCACAGCTCGTTAGGAATCGACATTCAGAAGCAGTACCTGAATAAGATCACCTAGCTTAGGTATCGACCTCTAGAAGCAGTACCTAGAGTAAACCTCCATCTTAGGTATCGACCTCTAGAAGCAGTACCTAGATAGGATCACCTACCTCAATGTTCCACCTCTAGTGACATCCTAGAGTAAATCACCACCCTCAGGAATCGACCTCTAGAAGCAGTGCCTAGATAAGATTACCTTCATTCCCCAGTGGATCTACCTCCAGTGTTAGCGGCTGGATACGATCAACCCCTACCAACCATTGCATTTGCATTTCGCGAAGGACAAAATTCGGGTCCTTCTTTTTCTTTTTACTTAATTGATCTCCGCAAAGAGTTCATGAGATGCCCTCGGCACTCACGCACTCTATGCGAAGACACAATTAAGTAGGGGCAGCTGTAGTACCCTAATTTTGTCCTACGCATTTTAAAACCAAAAAAATCAAAAAAAATCAAAGAGGGGAAAAAAGTCAAAAGTCAACAAAAGTCAACAGAAAAGTCAACTTTTCAAAATTGAGGACTTCGCAATGCGAAGCTCACTTCGCACTGCGAAGTCTGCGATTTTTCTGCAGATTTTTGGTTTCTTGGATTTAATCCCAGATTTTGTTGCATACCATTTCCATAATTATTTTAAGTAGCATTCATGGCTAATTGGGCCAAGCAAAGTCAGAGTTGAAGGACTTGCCATTAATGCCAAGGTTGGAAGCTTTTTCTTCCAACCTAGCATGTGACAAGCAAGTGGGCTTGCCCTTGGGCAGCTCTAGTACCTCCCAGGTGACCTGCTAACCACCACAAGGTTGCCAGCCACCTGCTTGAGGACTTTCCTCCTGCTTGCTGCCCCAAAAACCAGTCAAACCAGCTGGATTTCTCACTTGAAAAGCCATGAGTGCCTACTCTGTTTTGCAGCAGCTTTTCACCCTCTCACACCAGCCAATTTTAGCCTTTTCATCCCTCAATCTCTGCACATCACAGTGCACGTTTTTATTGACCAACCATTGAGATTGCAAGGATTGATCCCCAAGCATTAGCCAATTGCAAATCAGCTTTGTTCTTCATCATTACCTTCTAGAAATAGTTGAATTTGTGGCTGAAATCAAGCTGGATCTTGCCCCTTGGTACAAGGCAGGGTTGCCTCTATCCATTAGCATTTAATGCAAAGGGATTCAGCTTGATCTTGGCCACAAATCAGCTGAATTTTGGGATTGTGTAATGATGACAAAGATTTGATTTTGGCCTATAAATAAGAGGCATTGTCCAAGGTTACAAACACTTGAAAAAACACAGTTAACACAGCATTCAAAGAGCAGAAACTCTACTCATTTCAACCTACAAATCTCCACAAACAACCAGAAAAAAAACCAATCCACACAAAGCTTACAAAAGTTCAAGTTCATCACAAATCTTCAAAACCTTTGTGAAAGCCTTCAACCAAATCAAATCAAGTGCAGCTGGAGCTTTGCTAAGGAGTTCTGTAAGTTTCTAAGCTCTTTATCTTGCATTTTAATTGTGTTTGCATAGCCATTTTGGCTCAAAACTCTTTGTCCTAAAAAACCCCTTTTGAATTTCAAAGAAATCCCAAGGTTTTCAAAACATCAAAACTGGTTTGTCCAACCTTTTTCACCCCAAAAACTCAAAGTCTTTCACCCATCTATAAGGTCTTGAGTGTGTTCAGAAGTTGTTTCTGAACAAAAGTTCAGAAACAGCTTCTGAACCCAAAATTTCGCATGCTTCGCAGTGCGAAGTCATGGTCGCAGTGCGACCATGACAGAACTCAGAACCTGAGTTTTTGTGTCAAAATGTCCAATTTTTGAGGTTCTAGCCCCAGAGCTCAGAACCTAAGAGTTTTTAAACCCATGTTCTTCAAACCATAACAAGGTTTTTGCACAATTTTGGCAAAAATCACAAGTTCGTATAACCATTTTGTGGGTAACTTGCAAAGCAAGTTATGTTCCCAAATTCTCAAAACCACATGAACAAACAAGCTATGTTCATCTTTTCAATCTAAACTTGAACAATAAATATTGTTCATGATGTTCAAAACTCAAAGATGAACATACACCGTTTACGTTCGCATTTTCGCAAAATGAGACGAACTTGCGCGTTTTCTAGCAAATTTGCTAAACCTTCCCATTTTTGGGTTTTCAAACCATATGTTTTGACATACCTTGGGATTTCTAAAGAATTCAATCCAAAAACATGAATGAAAAAGGGATGGTGTGACGTATGTCTCTCCATCGCCCCGATTGTACGAATGCGTGACGTATGTCTCGTCGCTCGGACAATCGTCATTCCCTTTTTTAATATGTACAACCCTAACCAAACCAAATCTTGGCCCCTTGTGGTCAATCCAAACCTTTTGGTCCCCCGTTGGCCATTAGACTCAACCCCTCGACTCGTTAGAGTCCACTCGGTCAATGTTCGACTCATCCGAGTCCATTGTACCCGTTCTTGATCTCAGTGGATCAATCGAACAATCGCCCGACTCGTTTGAGTCCACTCGGTCAATGTTTGACTTATATGAGTCCATTGTACCTCTCTTGGTCCCATAGCGACCAATTCAACCCTCTACCCTAACGGACGTACCTTTTAACAATTCTAATGTGATTCGCGAACGAACGCTTAATAAGTCTCCAAGTGCGAGCATACAAGCTACGTTTAATCGCAAGAATTCGGTTAAAACATCGTCCAATTAAAATCAACCAACACATATACGTTTTTCTACCAAAGAACTACGTATGCTTTGAATTCTCCGACTACCGGGAGATACGTAGGAGCAAGATCGACATCTTGTCAAGCACAATAATAATAAAAACTTTTTTCTTCGTTTGTTTTTATCTCTTTCCCCCCTTTTATTATATTTTTTAACATAAATGAACATGCACGCAAAGTATAAAAAAAACAATTCAAGCTTTAACCAAATAGAAGGTTCCCGTTAAGTACAACGGACGTGAGGGGTGCTAATACCTTCCCCTCGCGTAACCGACTCCCGAACCCGACAATGGTTGCGATGACCTAATCCTTATCCTCATCGTCAAAGGGTTTTATTATTGTTTCCCTTTACAACAAAAAAAAACTTAAGGGTTTATCAACGTTCCCTTTACACAAAAACTTTGGTGGCGGCTTCACAAAGGCACCTCCGAGCGTTCGAGGACGTCCTCGGAGGATTTGCGCGTCTTTTTCCCGAGGAAAAAAACGAGGTGCGCACAATACTCACTAGTTACTAGCCACGTTAGAAGCCTTTTTCAGAAGCACAATTTTATTAGTGGGATAGCTGTCAATAAAGCCGTTACAAACCATTCCACTTATAAAACCTATCAGAAGCAAATGGTAAAGATTCTGGTCTTCAGAGTCTAAAAACTTCAGAAGCCGAACTTTCTTCAGATTCTCAATTAAGAGAGTCTGATAGATTTTTAGCTTCTGAATCTCATCAGAATCTGAATTCCTATTCAGAGGCAAGCATCATTCTGAGATAAAATGCATGTTCAGATTTTTCTTTATAAAATCAAATCTTTCTTTTGTTAAGGGTTTTGTGAATATGTCAGCCCATTGATGATTAGTATCAATGAATTGAATATCCAAAACACCTTTGTGAACATAATCTCTTATAAAATGATGTTTAATTTCAATGTGCTTGGCTCTAGAATGTAGAATTGGATTCTTTGACAAAAAGATAACAGCAATATTATCAAAAAAGATAGGAATACTGTTTTCATGAATCTGATAGTCTTTTAACTGATGTTTCATCCAGAGTAGTTGTATGCAACAACTTGTAGTTGAGATGTATTCTGCTTCTGCTGTAGACAATGCAATAATTGATTGTCTTTTACTGGCCCAAGATATCAGATTTTCATCAAGAAATTGCCAATTTCCACTGGTTGATTTTCTTTCAATCCTATCACCAGCATAATCAGCATCGAAGAATCCAACCAACTTATAATCATGGGATTTCTTATAGAGAAGTCCAAGATTAGTTGTTCCTTTCAGATACCTGAAGATTCTCTTAACAACAGTTAAATGAGATTCTCTAGGATCTGATTGAAACCTTGCACACGAGCATACACTGTATAAAATATCTGGTCTAGAAGCTGTTAAGTATAACAGAGAACCTATCATACCTCTATAGAGCTTCTGATCTACCTTTGTACCAGTATCTTCTTTGTTTAAATTGCAGGTTGGATGCATTGGAGTAGTCATCAGTTTACATTCTTCAAGCTTGAACTTCTTCAGAAACTTCTTTGTGTATTTTGAATGATGAACATATACTCCATCTTTGCATTGGTTGATTTGAATTCCAAGAAAGAACTTCAATTCTCCCATCATGCTTATTTCAAATTCATCCTGCATTAACTTAGAAAATTCTTTGTAAAAAGTGGCATTAGTAGAACCAAATATAATATCATCAACATATATTTGAACAATTAAGATATCTTTCTGAATAATGTAGTGTCAACTTGACCTCTTTTAAAATCATTTTCCAGCAAGAAGTTACTCAATCTCTCATACCAAGCTCTGGGAGCTTGTTTCAGACCATAAAGTGATTTCTTAAGTTTAAAAACATGATCTGGATACTTTAAATCTTCAAAACCAGGAGGTTGTTTGATATATACTTCTTCAGAAATGACACCATTTAGAAAGGCACTTTTAACATCCATTTGATATAGAGTGATGTTATGATTAACTGCATAGGACAGAAGTAACCTTATTGCTTCCAGTCTTGCGACTGGAGCAAATGTCTCAATGTAGTCAATTCCTTCTTGTTGATTGTAACCTTGTGCAACAAGTCTTGCTTTGTTTTTGAAAACTTCTCCTAGCTCATTTAGCTTGTTTCTGAATACCCATTTTGTTCCAATAATGTTCTTCTGATTTGGTTTGGCGACCAGATCCCAGACTTCATTTCTTTGAAACTGATTGAGTTCCTTTTGCATTGCAACTATCCAACCATCATTAGAAAGTGCTTCATCAACAGAAGTTGGCTCAATCATTGATAGTAATCCAAGCATTGAATGTTCTTGTCTGAAGGATGATCTTATTTTCTTTGGACTATCTTTGTTTCCAATGATTAGATCTTCTGGATGTGAAGACTTGTACTTGAAAGTATTCTTGGATTGAGTTGCTTCTTGAGAACCATCATAATTGAAATTCTGGCAGGTACTGAAATTGATAGTAAAACAGAGTGCAAAAACGCAGAACAGAGTATGTATCAGAAGCAGCAAAATAAGGACAGAAAATAAAAGAACACAGTTGATTTGTTAACCCAGTTCGGTGATAAACACACCTACGTCTGGAGGCTACCAAGCCAGGAAGGAAATCCACTAAATAGTATCAATTCAAAGACTCATGACAACAGCCCCTGTTTCACAGCCTTATCACTTAATCACTACCTGTATAGATTTCTACCTAGGAACTCCTAGATATAAGATCCCACTTACTTCCTACTCAAGTAATCAATGCCCCAGTGATTATTAGACTCTTAAACAAATCAAGGAATGAAGACACTCTTCAAAACAACAAAGACATCACTTTTGCTTAAAAGCTTTAAGTGAACACAACTCAATAACAAAACAACCAACTCTAACACTTGAGTGGTGCACAGAAAAACAAAGCACTAAGCTTACAGACTCAAAAACCTAAGACTCTCTCTATAACTTTTGTTTTTGATTTACTCTTCTTCAATAGCAGCGTCCTCCTTATATAGTCTTCAGCAGCACATAATTCTGAACAAAATAATCTTCAACAGATATTGTTCTAAAATTCTTTAGAAGCTCATAGAAGCAAATATATTTTAGAAATATATTTTCCAAAGATTGCTTTGGAAATATATTCTTAAATAACAGGAACAAATCTTCAACAAAGATCTTCACGCGAATTAATCTGCCTTCTAGAAACATCAGCTTGGATAAATCTTCAATCAAATCTTCCAAAGATACTGTGAGAGAATTAATAGAATCAAGGCACAAGAATGAACGCAGAAAACGTGCTTCTGAATGCAGCTTCTGAAGGTCAACAAAAGTCTGCGTCTGAACAGTGCGTCTGAAGGTCAACAAAAGTCAGCGTCTGAATAGTGCATCTGAAGGTCAACAAAAGTCAGCGTCTGAACATTGCGTCTGAAGGTCAACGAAAGTCAGCGTTTGAACAGTGCGTCTGAAGGTCAACGAAAGTCAGCGTCTGAACAGTGCGTCTGAAGGTCAGCTTCTGAACAGTGCGTCTGAAGTACTGTTCCAGCTTCTGAAGACCCAGCTTCTGACCCAACTTCTGAAGACATATAATTGAGATATCAGCTTCTGAAGACGAACTGCTTGTACATTTGATTTTAGCAAAACATGTAGCCAACAACCAAATATCCAACAATAATCTTCTGAAGTTGTATCATCTTCTGCACTGGGGTCAGCTTCTATAGTTGGGTCAGCTTCTGAACCTTCAGGATTGTTATCAGATTCTGGATTCTGTTTAGGTTCTGAAACTGCATCTGATATCTATATATATGCAAAACTTTCAACTAGCTTTGACATTTTACTGTCAGGCTCTTTGTCATCAAATTTGATGTGCATAGATTCTTCAACACAGTGTGTTTTAGAATTATACACTCTTATGCCTTGGATCTTTCAGAGTAACCTAAAAGGATTCCCTTTTGAGCCTTGGCATCAAAGTACCAGTCTCAAAATTCAGCAAAGACCCAATCAGCTCCTCAAGCTTCATAGTGGTGATATCATGAGCCTCTTCAATTGCTGTAACCTTCATGTCAAACCTTCTGGGCAGGGACCTGAGGATTTTTCTTACTAACTTCTCATCAGACATCTTTTCACCAAGAGAGTCAAAAGAATTTGCCATATCAAGCACATTCATATAGAAATCCTGGATATTTTCATCCTCCTTCATCTTCAGGTTCTCAAACTTGGTGGTTAGCAGCTGCAATCTGGACATCTTCACCTTAGAAGTTCCTTCATGAGTGGTCTTCAGAATTTCCCAAGCATCCTTAGCCACAGTACATTGTTTGATGAGTCTAAACATGTTCTGATCAACACCATTGAAGATAGCATTCAAAGCTTTTGAATTTCCCAGTGACAGATCATCTTCAGCTTTGGTCCATTCCTCCTCAGGCTTCAGAACCTCAGTCTTGTTACCATCTTTGTCTGTATACACAGGATGATCCCAGCCTTTGATCACAGCTTTCCAAGTCCTGCTGTCAATAGATTTTAGAAAAGCACACATCCTAGACTTCCAATACTCATAGTTTGTGCCATCTAGTAGGGGTGGTCTATTGACATATCCTCCTTCTCTATCCATGCTTGCCAGTAATTAATGCCTCTGGATCTCACCCAAATTACAGGCAGGGTGCCTGCTCTGATGCCAATTGTAATTCTGGTCAGGCAATGATAAGAGACAAACAGAGTTATCAGGTTCTGAACCTAACAGGTTCTGAACAACACGCAGGGCACAATAGTTTGCAAAACAGAGCACAAACACAAACACACACAGGCAGCAAATTAAAGTGCAGGAAAGTAAAAGGCACACAAGGTTTGTTAACCCAGTTCGGAGTAAACACCTCCTACTCTGGGGGATACCAATCCAGGAAGGAAATCCACTATTGGATTTAATCCTTAAGACTCAGACACTGACTCCCAGTTCTTATCCCAAGCAATTAACCTCCACCTAGTAAGACTTCTACCCAACTCTGAGTAATAGACTCCACTATCTTCCTATTCAAGTAACTACAACCAGTTACTTGAAACCCTTAATCAAAAAATACTCTGTTTTTCAGAAAACTTCAAAAACACACAGACTTCATTCGTACCTAAAGGCTTAGAATGAATCACAACTCTAAAAACTCTAAACCAACTCAAAACATGTGAGTGGTGCACAATAAACTCTAAGTTAAAACACAGACTCAATTTTCTGATTTTCTAACTCTCTAAAACCGTAAGTCTTCAATAGCCAAGCTCCTCCTTTTATAATCTTCAGCAAGCCTCTTAATTATGCTCCAAATCTTCTGAATTGATTTGTTACTGGAATAAGATTGATCCAATAATGTAACAAATAAAACAGCATTAAATCTTTAAAAGATTTAAAACAGAAAATACGAATTTTCATAATTCTGAACCAAATCTTTAAAGATATCTTCTCCAATTAAACCAGCCTTCTAGAAGCAAATATACAAGAATAATTCCTTGCTAAATCTCCCAAGATACGTGCAAAAACAATCCAGCAAACCCAGCTTCTGATGAGGTCAACAGAAGTCAACGCTAGCTTCAGAACCTGAAACTGCTTCTGAAGTGCTACAGTGCTTCTGATGAGCATTTCAGCTTCTGATGTAGATTTCAGCTTCTGAATGGCTTCAAATGAGAAAACTTGTAACTGAAGAAACGTTCAACATAAGGAAATGCTTCTATTCCATACTTTGGTTTTGCCAAACAATGCAGCCAACATCAACATACTCAACAATCTCCCCCTTTGGCAAATTTTTGGCTAAAACCATCCAAGTCCTTCAATCTTGATTATAATTAGCTCAGCAATGAAGAACTCCACAACAACATATCATAGCATAAACATAAGCAGCGGACACAACTATGAATAACCCAAACCAGCTTCAGTTCTACAAATCATAACAGCTACTGAAGCACACAAAAAGACAAGTTCTGAACAAC
Source organism: Medicago ruthenica (assembly GCA_018208015.1). Taxonomy (NCBI): domain Eukaryota; kingdom Viridiplantae; phylum Streptophyta; class Magnoliopsida; order Fabales; family Fabaceae; genus Medicago; species Medicago ruthenica. Next base: position 48,804,113 of record CM031378.1, read on the forward strand.
TTCTGACCATCACAACCAAGGTCATCACAACCAAGGTATCAGAGCTGCTGATCAACTCCTGATCATCACAAACACTCCCCCTGCAACTCAGCATACACCAAACTCCCCCTTACTTCTGAACTGCAGTAAAAAAAAATGGTATCAGAGTATACTTCAGAACATATTTGATCTTCAGGACCACATCATCACTCAGGGTAACAACTATCATGAACTCCCCCTGAGACACATACTCCCCCTCAATAACATCTTGACAGCTCTTGTTGCATTGGTTCTGAATACTGAGCTTCACACATAACTTCTGAACAGCACTGGCAGCTGAACATTTGAAATTCAGCAATACATCTTCTAATTTTTGGTATCAGAGCCAACACATTCCATAAGATTTTCTCCCCCTTTTTAGCCACAAAATTCTGACAAATTTCAGACTTCAAATAAGGAGTAAAAGCTAAATATCCAGAAAAAGTAGTCTCAGATTCTGACATAGGTACAAACTCAGCATAGGCACAACTGGCAGGTACTCTATCTTCCTCACATCCAGTTTGCATTAATTGCTATAAGTCTTCATGTAAGCACACACCTAACTTGCTTCTCAGATTCTCAAACTGTTTAGCATCCAAGGCCTTTGTGAATATGTCAGCAACTTGTTCTTCAGTAGCTACATGTTCCAGCTGAATGACTTTATCCTCCACAAGGTTTCTGATAAAATGATGTCTGATGTCTATGTGTTTGGTTCTACTGTGCTGAATTGGATTCTTAGAGATGTTGATGGCACTCAAATTGTCACAAAACAATGTCATAGTTCCTTGTTCAATGTTGTACTCCTCCAGCATCTGCTTCATCCACACCAATTGTGAGCAACTACTTCCAGCAGCAATATACTCAGCCTCAGCAGTTGACAATGACACACAGTTCTGTTTCTTGCTGAACCATGAAATCAAGTTATTTCCTAAGAAGAAACAACCTCCTGAGGTACTCTTCCTGTCATCAGCACTTCCAGCCCAGTCAGCATCACAATATCCCATCAGTTCAGAACTTGAACTATGTGAATACATGATTCCATAGTCACTTGTGCTATTCACATACTTCAGGATCCTTTTGACTTGTGTCAGATGACTCATCTTAGGATCAGCTTGATATCTTGCACAAACTCCTACAGCAAATGTGATATCAGGCCTGCTTGCAGTTAAGTATAATAGGCTCCCAATCATGCTTCTGTACTGACTTTGGTCTACTGAAACTCCATGTTCATCCTTAGTTAACTTCAGGTGAGTAGCAGCTGGTGTTCTTTTATGAGCAGCAGATTCCATACCAAATTTCTTCACAATGTTCTTGGCATACTTACTCTGAGAAATGAAGATTGTATCTTCCATTTGCTTGACTTGCAATCCAAGAAAGTATGTCAGCTCACCAACTAAACTCATTTCAAATTCTGACTGCATCTGCTGAACAAACAATTTGACCATCTTCTGAGACATCCCTCCAAACACTATGTCATCCACATAAATCTGAGCTATCATCAGACTTCCATGTTCATTTTTCACAAATAAGGTCTTATCAGAACCTCCTTTTCTGTAACCTTGTTTCTCAAGAAATTGAGTAAGCCTTTCATACCATGCCCTTGGTGCTTGCTTTAATCCATACAAGGCCTTCTTCAGTTTGTAAACATGATTAGGAAACTGATGATCCACAAAACCCTTAGGCTGTTCAACATATACCTCTTCTTGTAAATATCCATTCAGAAATGCACTCTTCACATCCATCTGGAATAATTTGAACTTGAGAATGCAGGATACACCCAACAGTAGTCTTATGGACTCTAGTCTGGCCACAGGTGCAAAGGTTTCATCAAAATCCAATCCCTCTACTTGAGTATAGCCCTGAGCAACCAACCTTGCTTTGTTTCTGACTACAGTACCATTTTCATCTGTTTTATTCTTGAATATCCACTTTGTCCCAATCACATTCAGCCCTTCAGGTCTTGGAACTAGATCCCACACTTCACTCCTTTTGAATTGATTCAACTCATCTTGCATTGCTTCAATCCAAAATTCATCAGTTAGGGCTTCTTTCACATTTTTAGGCTCAACCTTTGACACAAAACATGAATCAGTAGCAACTGGTTCTGATCTCCTGGTTCTGACCCCTTGATCCAAACTCCCAATGATAAGCTCCTTAGGATGATCCTTCTGAACTCTAATTGATGGCCCTTTATTGGTAGGATCATGTTCTGGATGTACATCTGCTTCTTCAGACTCTGGATGAATTTCTGCTTCTGAAGTTTGTTCTTCTGATGGTTCAGGCTCTGGAACAACTTCAGACTCACTTCTATCTTTCTCAGCAGTCAGATCATCAATTACCACATTAATAGACTCCATCACGACCTTGGTTCTGGAATTAAACACCCTGTATGCTCTGCTGTTCACTGAATAACCCAGGAATATGCCCTCATCAGACTTAGGATCCAGTTTTCTTCTATTCTCTCTGTCAGCCAAGATATAGCATCTGCTCCCAAAAACATGGAAATATTTCACAGTTGGCTTCCTCCCTTTCCACAATTCATACAGAGTAGATGTTGTTCCCTTTTTTAAAGTGACTCTATTGTGTATGTAACATGCAGTATTCATTGCTTCAGCCCAAAACATATATGGCAGCTTCTTAGCATGCAGCATAACCCTTGCACATTCTGCTAAAGTCCTGTTCTTCCTCTCAACTACACCATTTTGCTGAGGTGTGATAGGTGCAGAAAACTCATGCTTTATACCTTCAGAAGCACAGAATTCTGAGAAACTCTTGTTTTCAAATTCTTTGCCATGATCACTTCTGATTCTGACAATACCACAGTCCTTCTCTCTTTGTAATTGAGTACATAAGTCTTTAAACACTTCAAAAGTATCAGACTTCTCTCTAACAAAGTTGATCCATGGGAATCTTGAGTAGTCATCTACCATTACAAAAGCATACCTCTTTCCTCCAATACTTTCTACTTGCATAGGCCCCATTAAATCCATATGAACAAGTTCTAGTACTTTAGTAGTTACCTGGTGAACTAATCTGGGATGAGACTTTCTTGTTTGTTTTCCAATTTGACAATCACCACAAACATTGTCCTCATTGATCTTCAGATTAGGCACACCTCTGATAGCTTCAGTACTTAGGATTTTCTTCATGCCTTTCAAGTGCAAATGTCCCAGTTTCTGGTGCCAGAGTTTGACTTCTTCTTCTGAACTCATAAGACAAGAAGTCAGACTTCTTTCTTCTTCAGAAACCCACAAGTAACAATTGTCTTTGGATCTGCAGCCTCTCATCTGAATCTTATCTTCCTGATCAGTGACAATACATTCTAGTTTGTTGAAATTTACCTTCAATTCTTGATCACAAAGTTGGCTAATACTGATCAGATTTGAAGTTAATCCTTCCACCAGTAGCACATCATTAAGTCTGGGCAAACCTTCTCTGATCAAATCACCAATACCCAGAATCTGACCTTTTACACCATCTCCAAATGTCACATAGCTTCTGGAATATGATCTGATATTGCTCAGCAGCTTCTTCACACCAGTCATGTGCCTTGAACAACCACTGTCAAAGTACCAGTCTTCTTTTGAAGTGGCTCTCAATGAGGTATGAGCAATCAGGCCAACATTCTGAACCTTAGGTTTCCACACCTTCTGAACACTGTGTCTGGGTGCAGCTGGTTGCACTCTTCTATATTGAAAGTGTTCAGGATAGCCATACAATTTAAAGCAAAAAGGTTTGATATGTCCCTTCTTACCACAATGATGACAGGTCCATGTACGATTCCTCCTTCTTCTGTTGTACTTCTGGGATTGCTTCTGAGGTAGTATCTGAACATGCTTCTGGGGTAGCATCTGAGGCTTCTTCTGGGCTTGCTTTTGAGGTCTTATCTGAATATGCTTCTGACCTTGCATCTGGGCTTGTTTCTGAGGTCTCCTCTTAGATGTTCCAACCATAGAATCATGAGTTTGAGCAGCAGGAACAAAATTCATCTGTTTAGAAATCTGAGTCTGATCAACAAAACCTAAACCAGTTTTTCCTTGTTGCTGATTCCCCAAAATGTCCTCCAACTTATCAGTAGCAGAGTTCAACATCTTCACTTGCTTCTTCATTTGATCAAGTTGGGAGTTCAGTTGGTTCACTTCTTCTTTTAAATCTGAATTATGTACTAACAGTTCACCTTTTTCAGCCTCCAGTTGTAGAATAGTCTCCTTCTGATCCAACACTTGTTTGCAAACCTCAGCACTTCTGGTATACAGCTTCTTGTAGTTATCAGCTAGTTCATCATATGAGGTTTTAGCAGCTTCAGACACATATGAGGCTTCAGACTCTGAGTCAGACTCTGAAAAGGTCTCAGACTCTAAAACAGGTTCCTTCTTCAAGATAGCTCCTGACCTTACAACCAGACCAGTATCACACATATCAGATTCACTAACATCATCATCTTCAGAACCATCATCAGACCATGAAATAGCTAGGCTCTTTTTCTGCTTCTTGAGAAAAGTGGGACATTCAGACTTGATGTGTCCATACCCTTCACACTCATAGCACTGCACACCTTTAGCTTGGTTACTTTTCTCCTCAGACTTGGTCTTCTTCTCATCAGTTTGTTGTTTTTTGTTATTGACTCTGAAATTCTGACCTTTGGCTTTGGCTTTTCTGTTAACATTCTTCAGGATCTTGTTGAATTGTTTTCCCAGCAACACTAGAGCTTCTGATAAGTCATTATCCTCCTCATCAGTCTCATGTTGATCATCAGCTCCTGAATTAACTGCAAATGCTATTCCTTTCCCTTTCTTATCAGGCAGTTTGCAGAATGCAGTCTCAAAATTCAGCAAAGACCCAATCAGCTCCTCAAGCTTCATAGTGGTGATATCATGAGCCTCTTCAATTGCTGTAACCTTCATGTCAAACCTTCTGGGCAGGGACCTGAGGATTTTTCTTACTAACTTCTCATCAGACATCTTTTCACCAAGAGAGTCAAAAGAATTTGCCATATCAAGCACATTCATATAGAAATCCTGGATATTTTCATCCTCCTTCATCTTCAGGTTCTCAAACTTGGTGGTTAGCAGCTGCAATCTGGACATCTTCACCTTAGAAGTTCCTTCATGAGTGGTCTTCAGAATTTCCCAAGCATCCTTAGCCACAGTACATTGTTTGATGAGTCTGAACATGTTCTGATCAACACCATTGAAGATAGCATTCAAAGCTTTTGAATTTCCCAGTGACAGATCATCTTCAGCTTTGGTCCATTCCTCCTCAGGCTTCAGAACCTCAGTTTTGTTACCATCTTTGTCTGTATACACAGGATGATCCCAGCCTTTGATCACAGCTTTCCAAGTCCTGCTGTCAATAGATTTTAGAAAAGCACACATCCTAGACTTCCAATACTCATAGTTTGTGCCATCTAGTAGGGGTGGTCTATTGACATATCCTCCTTCTCTATCCATGCTTGCCAGTAATTAATGCCTCTGGATCTCACCCAAATTACAGGCAGGGTGCCTGCTCTGATGCCAATTGTAATTCTGGTCAGGCAATGATAAGAGACAAACATAGTTATCAGGTTCTGAACCTAACAGGTTCTGAACAACACGCAGGGCACAATAGTTTGCAAAACAGAGCACAAACACAAACACACACAGGCAGCAAATTAAAGTGCAGGAAAGTAAAAGGCACACAAGGTTTGTTAACCCAGTTCGGAGTAAACACCTCCTACTCTGGGGGATACCAATCCAGGAAGGAAATCCACTATTGGATTTAATCCTTAAGACTCAGACACTGACTCCCAGTTCTTATCCCAAGCAATTAACCTCCACCTAGTAAGACTTCTACCCAACTCTGAGTAATAGACTCCACTATCTTCCTATTCAAGTAACTACAACCAGTTACTTGAAACCCTTAATCAAAAAATACTCTGTTTTTCAGAAAACTTCAAAAACACACAGACTTCATTCGTACCTAAAGGCTTAGAATGAATCACAACTCTAAAAACTCTAAACCAACTCAAAACATGTGAGTGGTGCACAATAAACTCTAAGTTAAAACACAGACTCAATTTTCTGATTTTCTAACTCTCTAAAACCGTAAGTCTTCAATAGCCAAGCTCCTCCTTTTATAATCTTCAGCAAGCCTCTTAATTATGCTCCAAATCTTCTGAATTGATTTGTTACTGGAATAAGATTGATCCAATAATGTAACAAATAAAACAGCATTAAATCTTTAAAAGATTTAAAACAGAAAATACGAATTTTCATAATTCTGAACCAAATCTTTAAAGATATCTTCTCCAATTAAACCAGCCTTCTAGAAGCAAATATACAAGAATAATTCCTTGCTAAATCTCCCAAGATACGTGCAAAAACAATCCAGCAAACCCAGCTTCTGATGAGGTCAACAGAAGTCAACGCTAGCTTCAGAACCTGAAACTGCTTCTGAAGTGCTACAGTGCTTCTGATGAGCATTTCAGCTTCTGATGTAGATTTCAGCTTCTGAATGGCTTCAAATGAGAAAACTTGTAACTGAAGAAACGTTCAACATAAGGAAATGCTTCTATTCCATACTTTGGTTTTGCCAAACAATGCAGCCAACATCAACATACTCAACACTTCTGAACTTTAAAATTTTCATTTCTTTTTCAGATTGTACATGTGTGCAGAAGGTACTAAACACATCATATGATTCATCCTTGGTTATAAGGAATTTAACCCAAGTTCATCTGTTGTAATCATCAACAATGACTAATCCATATTTCTTCCCACTGATTGATGTTGCACCAACAAGTCCAAATAAATCAATGTGAAACAGTTTTATAGGTCTAGAAGTAGAAACAATGTCTTTGGATTTGAAAGAAGTTTTTACAATTTTTCCCTTCTAGCATGCTTCACAAAGTGCATCTGAGTGATAGTTAATGTCGGGTAAGCCTCTGACCAGTTGTAACTTGCTAAGCTTAGAGATTAATCTCGACTTAGCATGTCCCAACCTTTTGTGCCACAACCATTTCTCATCACTCGCTGATAGAAGGCAAACTACCTTCTGATCAGCCAGTTCAGAAAAGTTTATTTTATAGACATTGTTCTTCGTTTTTCCTTTGAACACAATGGATTTGTCAGCATTGTTGATTACTGTGCAGTGACTCTTATTGAATATCACTTCATAACCACTATCGCAAAATTGACGTATGCTAAGCAGGTTATGTCGTAGTCCATCTACTAACCAAACATTATTGATAGAGATAAAAGAGTTACCAATAGTCCCCATACCAATAATCTTTTCTTTCTGGTTTCCTACAAAACCCACATTTCCTCCCTCTTTCATGGTTAGGGTTTGGAACAGAGACCTTTCTCCTGTCATATGTTGCAAGCAGTCACTGTCCAGGTACCATGACTTATACTTTTCCATTCCTCTTAAGCACATCTGCAACATAGACAATTTTAGACTTAGGTACCCACATCTTTATGGGTCCTTTTGGGTTAGTTCTGAAAGGTTTAGGCTTCATTTGTTCTTTATGCCTGAAGTCATAAGATTTAGATTCATTCAAGATTCTTGGATTGAATTTTTTTGATGGTGAAATCATCTTAGCTTTAGTTGCTGAACACTTCAGAACCTGAGCTTTCAAAAGTTTTGATTCTGGTCCCTTCAGAACCTGAGACTTAGAAGTCTTTGGTTCTGATCTTTTCAGAATCTGGACTCTTGAAGTCTTGGGTTCTGCTTTCTTCAAAACCTTGGACTTGAGAATCTTTGATTCTGATTTCTTTAGAATCTGAGATTCAGAAGCTTTAGGTTCTGAATTGTTCAGAACTTTGGTTTTGTTGGCTTCTGACACAAAATTCACTTTCCAACCTTTCTGAGTGTAATCAGAACAAGATGATAGGTTGGCTTTCTTAGGTTTGCTCAACAAATCTTCTGAGAAGCCAATACCTTCTCCGTTGTTCCTCTTTACGCCATAAATCATAGAAGCTACCTTGCTTTTGTCAACATTTGTCATAATAAACTCTTGAATTGCCATATCTTCCTAACTCAAGGGTTTATCAGACCTCTTATCAGTCATTTGTTTCATAAGGTCATAATTCTTTTCTTCCAAGTCTAACATCAGAAGCTGATTTTTATCATTTTCTTTAATCAGCTAGTCAAATTTTTCTTTCAAATTTTTTAGCTCTTTTGACTTCTTGTGATAATGACTGATAAGATCCTTGATAGTATCAACAAGCTCAGATCTAATGATTTTTGAATATACCTCATCTTCTTCCTCAGAGTCTGATCCAGATTCTGCATCAGAAGATGTTGTAGCTTCCAAAGCCAGGTTTACCTCTTCTTCATCTTCTTTGTTAGAATATGACTCTTTATCAAGATCATCCCATGTTGCCATGAGACTCTTCTTGAGCTTGTCTTTGAAACTGTTGGATTTGGAGCTTGTCTTCTTAGACTTTTCCTTTGCTTTGTCCTTTTGCAAATATGGACAATCAGTAATAAAGTGACCAGGCTTCTTGCAGTTGAAGCAACCCTTCTGATCTTCTTTCCTTGAACTATATCCTTTGTAGCCACAGCTTTTGTTTGAGAACCTCTTGCTCCTCTTAGCCAAATATTGTAGTCTCTTGGAAAGCATGGCCATCTATTCAGCTTCTAGACCCTCTTCAGAACCTCCATCAGAAGACTTTTCATCAGACTCATCAGCTTTGAGAGCCTTTGAAGACTTACCCTCAAACTTCAATGCAATAGACTTTGATGTCTTGGCAGGTTCATCTTCATTGAGACTTAACTTATGACACTTTAGAGAGCTCACAAGATCTTCAACACTGAGTGTATTTAAATCTCTTGCTTCCTATATAGCTGTCACCATAGGTCTCCATTTAACAGGCAAGCTTCTTAGAATCTTGTTCACATGATCAACAGTAGAGTAGCTTTTCTTCAGAATCTGAAGTTCAGACACCAGAGCCTGAAACCTTGAGAACATTGTCTCATTGTTTTCATCCCTTTTCATCTTGAACAACTCATATTGTTGAACAAGAAGATTAGCCTTAACTTCTCCAACCTTCTTGTTACCTTCATAGTTTGAACACAGTGAAGTGAAGATAGCATTAGTTGTTGACTTGTCACTCAACTTTAGGTATTCATTGTGAGGTAGGACCTCAACAATAATGTCTCTCACATTGTGATGCTTTCTATAAATCTTTCTTTCAGCATCAGTGAGACTCTTTCTATCAACTTCTACACCCTCTTCATCAACATGAATAGACATTCCATCTTCAATGATGTCCCACAAACTATCATCAACATCAATGATATGACTGTACATCTTACTCTTCCACCAGGAAATCTTTTCAGCATCTCCAGTAAACATAAGAGGTTTATTGTGAGAGTGAGTTGATTTATCATCAGTACCATAATCATATGATACAACTCTGTGAGAATTTCCAGTATCAGAAGTACTAGCTCCACCACCAGAGGTACCAGTTCCACCACTAGGAGTACCAACTCCACCACTAGTAGACATGTTTTTCTCAGGATCTTTTATGTTACACTGTTAAGTGATATAACAACAGAACCAGGCGCTCTAATGCCAACTGAAGGTGAGAAAAACACAAGAAGGGGGGTTGAATTTTTTCAGCTTTTTCTTCTTCTTGACTAAAGCCAAAGTTCAACTTCTGATAGATTTCAGAATTTGAAGCAATGTTCAGAGTCAGATGCAACAGATATTAAAGTTAAGAGAGAGAGAAGAGAAAGACACAAGACAATTATCCTGGTTCTTAGTCCAGTCCCCTTGTCACTTACAAGATATTTTTCACTATAATCACAAAGATTACAAATGCTCAAGCACACAAGCAAGAGACTTCTTACAAACAAGATTACAATGAAAGAATGTTTGTTTGAACACTTGATATACAATCAGAGGTGTTCACAAAATACAACTCAGTTTAGACTCTAGAACTTAAAATTTCTAAGATATAAAAGTTGTTAAGAAATTCTTAGAGTTTGATGCGAAATTCAATTTGACAAAGTTTTAGCACTTTCAAAATATTGCAGAGTGTTGGTTAACTCTTCAAGTCTTCAATCCTTTATATAGATCTTGAAAAGAGACGTTGAAGAGAGTGCCAACGCATCATAGAGTCGTTAGAGAAGCTTGATCAATCACCAATGATTTGTTGCTTGATTTGCTTCATTTCATATAAAGGAATGTATTTATATCTATTCCTTGATATGGATTGAACCGTTCTTTTCCAAGGAGACACAACTTGCAGCAACGTACAATTGCACATGGAAATGCCGGAGGTACGATATGTACTATGTCCTTTCCTGAAAGTGACATCCATTGACTTTTGGAACTTCAGAGCCACCATGTATGAACTTGCAGAGGCTTTAGCAACAAACGTCTTCAGCTTTCCTGTGTCTGGCTTCCATAGAATATGACTTTCCGAGTCTGGGTCTTCAGCTTCTGAAGTATCCTTCAAATTCTAGGTCTTCAGCTTCTGAGGAGTCTTTAGAGTCTGAGTCTCAGCTTCTAATCTTCAGATTCTGACCTTCAGATTTTAACTTGGAAATAACTTCTCTTGAAAATCCTTTGCTCCTTACCTGTTCTTTTAGAACCAATACATGAATAAATCAATATAATTTTTGTCTATGGTCCTGCACACTTGAACAAATATTAGCATATCCAATTGATCTTTTAATACATTGTTGTCATCAAAACTCAAGACACATTGTTTAAACTTATTTTGTTCCAACCGATATTACCCTCTTGGATAAGGGTTCCAATTGAGTCCAAAATTTAATGGAGAAAGAGTTGGGGATGTTAAACCAAAATGGGTTGATGAACAATAACCTTAGTTATTGAAGATAACAAATACTAGAGAACAATTGATACTCTAATGTGTGTTATGTAAAGCCCCAACCCCCGAGAACATAATTATAAAGATAAATCACACATTTATCCTACATTGGAACCTTACTAATTCAACATACGTCTCATATCAAATATTTATTATAAAAACTTCATCAATTAAATCACATCGCAACGGAATAAAAAATAATTACCATCAAAGCAAATGTCATGTCTCGGTCATAACATATAAATTAACATATTATCTCAACAAGGTTTGATCCAAAGATCTCATAGCATAACATAAATAAACCCCAAGTCCTAATCAGAGCTTCTAAGCTAGACTCCAAAACAGATAAACTCGAGTAGGCAAACACCATCCTCGACATGTTCACGAAAAAGCTATTCCTTAACCTGCAAGTCTACATCCATGAGGGATTAACCAAGGATGAGGCGACAATAAAGCCACTAGAGGGTAAGATATATGCTCAACATAAAGGAATAATAAACGCATGTATGTCAGACAAGCCACATTAACAGTTATCATATATACATTTAAATAAACAAGCATGGTTACATATCTCAACATTTATATCACATTCATATTCAATTATAATCTCAATCACCATTTTCAATCATATATCAAACACTCAAGTATCATCAATTCATTTACGATTCAATCACAATCACAAGAACTCATCAATTAAGCATTTACAACACAAAAGCATAAGTACACACCAAGATATTACCAAACATGACTCAAGTGTATGTAATGCGCATAAAGACTCTAAATGCATGTGGTACCAGGTTTTGGATATCAGAGATATTTTACCGAGTGACCCATCGTCGCTTAACATCGTCGCTTAACTTGGCTCATGAATGAATGCATGTTCATATATTCGACTCACATCTAGTACACATAAGACTCGCCAACAACATCATCATCATTATCATATGTACTCTTGCATGATTAAACATCGTCGCTTACTAACATCATCACTTATCATATAAACTTTCATATGAATAAACATCATCACTTAACATAACATATATCATCATCACTTAATAAAACATCTTCACTTAATAAATAACATGTATCGTCATCACTTAATCAAACATCGTCACTTAATATATAACATATATCATTATCACACATCATTTAATATCATCAATAGAATCATCATTAGCATCATCAATATCATCATAAATATCATCATCAATAACATCATCAATAGCATGTTCAATATCATGTGTAAACAGCAACACATCACAATCATCACAACATCAAGTATTTACAATCTTCAACATTATCATAATTTAAGTTTCATGATTTAATCACACAAACTACACCAAACATCATTAAAGATCACAACTTCATAATTACCTACTCATTTATTAACTCTAAATGATTCTTTAGACTCGTCATTAATTTTAAGGATGTTTCAAGATTCATTGAAAAAGTATGCGAGAGTTTTCACGAAAAATGTGTCACAAACTATGTGTAGTATTTTGATCATAACTCAAGTTCTAGAAATCTAAATGAAGTCCAACCAACAGAAATTGAAATCTAACATCCATATCTACAACTTTCATGTTTACATCAAAACCCAGTTCAAAACAAAAACTAGTGAAAAAAGGGACATAATAGTAAAAAATGTTGCTGTCAGTCAAAAAATGTGTCATGAGGTATGTGTAGTATTTTGATCATAACTTAAGTTCTAGAAATCTAAATGAAGTCCAAACAACGAAAATTGAAAGCTAAGATTCATATCTACAACTTTTATATTTACACCGAAACCCAGTTCAAAATAGAAACTAGTGAAAAAAAGGAACAAAACAGAAAAAGCTGTTGCTGCCAGTGGTGACTACGGCTACGAGAATTACTCAAAACTCGCCCAAAAATCCCATTTTTTATCCCCATCAACCCAAAATCAATTTACAGATATTAACCATGATCAATACACTCAAATTGAACAATGATTACACAACAAAACATCAATTGATATAGATTTCACAAGATTTTCGGTTAATTTTCAAAGTTCGTCTCAAAAGCCATTTTTTCTCCAAAACAACTTAAAATCCCAAACAGATTTGTACAACAATAATTCCAACTTTCTAATCACATCAACATGTTCATAAGCACTTAATTAACAACATAAATCAACTTAAAATCAATTATGTCAATAATTCATTCAAATTCACCAATTTAAGCAATTTTCACATAAACAACAACCATAATTCCAACTTAACCCAAACGACATAACTTCATGATTCCCTAACCCAAACACATAATCATACTCATAATCAATTCAATTAAACATAAACATCATCAAATATTATGTTTCTCATTAAAATTCATCAAATTCACCAAATTTCACAAAGTTCACAAATAACAAAATCAAACATGAGTTTTGACGAAGTAAAAACATGAAATCAACAACTTAACACATATTCAATTCAGTCATCAACAAAGAGCACGAAAATTAACACAATTAATTATAATTCATAAAATTAAGCTATAATCTAAAAGCTCCCAAACACGCAATTGCTTCTTAAACTCATATGTTAATCATAATCTCCCCTCTTACCTTAGTTTCCTCGCTATTCTTGCTATTCTTAGTGCAATCATCTCCTTCCCCCTTTGATTCTCTAGCTTTCCTCTTATCCAAGCCTCTCAAAAGTTTTGTGAATAATGAATAACCTAATTCACCCACCACTAACTAATGTATTTATAATAGGTTTCTAGGGTTTGTTATCCCACTAATTCGGTTTGTTACAATTTTGTTACGATTTCAAATATATATTTTAAAACAAGGTTTGTTACATTTTAAAATAAAATAAGGTTTGTTACGATTATCTCACAATATTTTTCTGACACTTTTATTTCACTTAAGCCCCCCTATTACTTATACACCATTGTTTTCAAATATTCAAATTCTAAACTTCTAACATATTTCAAATATGTCACTAACTAAAATACCCTTCAACTCTCAAAATTCAATAAATCACTAAAATAAACAATTGAACACAAAAAAACAAAATAAATAAATCCTAAAAATCGGGCTGTTACATGTTATTTTGTGAAGAAAAAGCTATCTAGTCTTTGATCATTTGTGGTCAACGCAAAAGTCAACTATTTGTTGTCAACACAAAGCCAGCCATCTGAGGTCAACATAAATTCAACCTTATGGACTTCAAGATTGATCATCTGGATAAGTTAAACTCCTGTACTATGTGATCATCTGTATCAAGCGAGCCTTTGGTCCATCAAAGTGAAATGAATCTATCACTCAAGAATGGAAAGTATTGACTTGCGCGAATGCTGGAATTCAGTAATGACTTTCGATGAAGTTAAGGAAAGATAATGATTAGCATCAAACTTAAAGGGTAATCAAGAAAAATATTGCAAGCAACGACCAATCATTGAAGACAAGGATTCACTCAGCAATGGATATATTCAAAATCTCCTTTAAAAGAACTTGACGTTGTTGAAGAATGCACCAACATTGAACAGAAAAGAATTGAAACACTTAAGAGAAAAAAAAAATCGTAGTTACAAAATATTTTATTGAGCCTAATTGTGTTTAAAATTCCTTGAGTCTTTGTAAACAAATTTACTTGTATTAAAATTTCCTCTAGTTTGAGGCAAAATAAATCTAAGACTAGGTGTCTTAGTGAAATTCGTAATAAGGTAAATTATAGTGAAAAATCCTTCACCTTTATCTCTTTCCTCGAGTTTGAAGTAGAAGTCACGTACAAGGGAGAGAGACACCACACTCTTACCCAAAACCTTAAGCAATGAGGCTATAGATCCTCTCACTTATAAACTGTTCAACGTCCACTTTTCTATCCGATGTGGGACATATAACTCACACTTGTACATAACAGTCTACTCATATGCTTCTGGATATTATGTCTCAGTCTCAACTGCCCCCTTTGGAGTAATTCATCTTTCAGAACATCTAGAAAAGTGTGGCGCCGTCCAAAGTCGGTGCCTTTGTCTGGCAACTTCTTACTGAAGTATCCCAACAAAGACCAATTGATCCAAACGAGTGATGATCCAGCCAAATGATTCTTTGTGCTCGATGTTTGGTTTGCTGGTTGAAGATGCGTCACATTTGTTTCTTTATTGTGATTTTGCTTCTTCCATCTGGTTGGAAGTTATTTTAATTATTCAGCCTGATCTTTATACTGATTTTAGTTATCTAAGTGGGTTCGGGGTAGGGAAAAAAAGGAAAGAGGGTTTGCAGATTATTTGGCAGGCTGTTTTATGGTCCATTTGGAAGAATAGGAACAATGGTCTCCTCAATAACAAAGTGGAGTTAGTCGATGAAGTGGCAGTGAAGGTTAAGCTTAGCGTGGCAGTGGTTTTTAAGTAGGGTAGCAAAATAATCTGTCTTTTTTATGAATGATGTTGGGATCCTTGTGATTGTTTCACAAGATGATTGCTTTCACAGCTTGATTCTATTGTTGGTTTGGAGTGGAATTTCTCTAGGTACACCTTGTGTTGGGACGTGCGGGATATCAATAATATTGGCTGATTCCAAAAAGAAAAAAAAAATCAATTCACAATCTAATTGAAATTAATCAACTACATGGTTAATCACAATTTTACAATCTTCAACGTGATCTAAATTAACCATATACTTAATTGAATTAATCACAACTTTGCATGTAACTAAATTATTTCAATTACTAAATTGGTCGTTATATAAATTTGTTGTCACTTGACTGAAAGGTCAGGGGTTCAAATCCTGAAAACATCTTATTGCATAAAAAACATGGTAAGATTGTGTACAATACACCAATTGGTGGGACCCCTCCCTGGACCCTGCGTATGCGGGTGCTTTAGTGTACATCGGTATATACGGCTTAATTTTTTTTTAAAAATGAATCGTTAAATTGGTCTCTAAACAGATATTTTTTTTTAATATATTTGAATGACATAACACACGTAGTAAAATCTCAATGTTTCAATACATAATGGAATACAAATGAAGATTCATCTACAACAATACATGTATAATTCACATTCCACGACATGAACAAGCAACTAGATTTCAAACATAGCTCTTAATGGAAGAACTATAACCACTCAAAGCATCATAGTATCTAGACCACAACATAACACCACCATATTTAGCAGAACCCTTTATAGCTGGAAGCACAATGGAAGTAAGATTACCAACAGGTATATATCCACTCCCTGCTGCCTCTAGCGAAGCCGGTAGCCCCAAAAATATCTTCTTAACAGGTATATCTATTGTCCATTGCTTCCATGCTTGTTCAAAATTGTTAAATTCATCAGAATTGTATTGACAAGAAGGGTTATTGTAGAATTGTACCCAAACAAAATCAAAAAGTCCCGTTGTAAGTGCATTTCCTAACCAAGCATCAGGAAATGGACACTGAGGAGCTGCAGTTATGTAAATTTTTTTGCCATTATACCCTTTAAGATACCTTGCAAGGTCACCCCAATGTTGGTTTGACGAACCTCCTTCGATATCAAAGTCGATGCCATCGAGAACAGCAGGACCGAGAGGGCGAGACGAAGAGTTTCCGCCTAAGAAGTTATTCCAAAGATAAGTGGCTACAAGGCTTGCTTCTTGAGTGGAATCAAGTGGGTAGCTTCCTTTATCTCCTCTCAAAGAGAGTAATACTTTGATTCCTTTGGATTGACAAAATTTGATGTCAGAGGATAGGGCAATGCATCCATTAGTACTCTGTGGATTACAATGACCAGCTAGGTTAATCATGGGATTTAGGGTTGGGATAAAGGTTGGTAAGAATGCTATGATCACATATTCATAGTTTCTTGTGGCACAAGTTTCGGCTAATGAGCCTTCATTACCATTTTGGCCCCAGTAGATTACAATTTTGCCAGCATTTGAACAATTTGCTAATGCTAACATGACTAATGAGAGGGTTAAGATTGAGAATAGAAATCTTAGGGCCATTGCTGATTTGGAATAAATTTTAGACTAGTTCTATATATGCTAAGAATTGTTGGTGGAGATATGGCTTTTATAAAGTTCATATGTTACAGACCCCTTTAGAACTTTGGAGTTTTCCTCATAAAAACGTGGCTTAGCAGTCACTTTATGAGGCTAATTTTATGTAAAATATTATAATAAAATTCTGACTTCATGTATGCAACTTACTAATTTACCAATCAATTGGCATTATTTCTCACATATGAGAATTGAAATAGCAGTCTAATATGGAAAAGTAGACATAAGTGAAGTAATTATGCCATCAAGGAGTTTTTTTACTTTATTTATCGGAGAGTTTATTCATATCATGGACTTGTTTATTTGATAGTAGGCTCATAATGAAAATTTAAATATATTACTAGCTACCTTTTTTCCTTCCCATCTCATTAAAATGAGACAGACGACATACGAAATAACGATCAAAAGAAGGGCTTTGTCTTAAAGTGTCATCCTATAAAATTAAAAACTAAGCAGAGATTGCTCTTTTGTTAATGGATCTGGCTCTTTTAAATTGATAATGTACATGCCTAATAAATTATAGGTGAAGGAAATTCTAGTTGCAATTTCTGGTTCATTTAATTTATTTATGAAGGAATCTTTTCTTGTCATTATATTAAAAAGATGGTTTTGCAACCTGGACTCCAAAGGTTGAAATTTACTCAGTAGAAAAATTCAAAATCAATTTCCTGGACTCCAAGGTTTATCTCCTCCAAAACCAAATCATTATATTTTGTAACTTGAATCCGATAAATGAAAAATTACTGTTCTAATATCTTCCCTTAATTAAAATCATATTACTTTCGGTTGGATTCTTATAAAATAAATTGGCAGTTAGCGTTGGTGGAACCGACTCTATGTTAATTAGTTTGACTTTTAGAAGTTGACTTTAGCATCGGTTAGGCCGACTCTGGTGGATTTGTTGACCTTTATAATGTTGACTTTAGCGTTGTCCTAACCGACTCTATAAGTTTTAGTTGATGTTTGCATATTGACTTTAGCATCCGTGGCATCGACTCTACACAATTTGGTTGACTGTTATGAAGTTGACTTTAGCGTTTGCTAGACCGACTCTAAAATATTTAGTTAGCGTCGGTTGGGCTCACTCTACATAATTTGGTTGACTTTTTTAATGTTGGATTTATTAGCCTCGGCTAAGAATAGAGTGAGGTTTAAACTCGGCCGAACTGATGCCATATTAGTCTCGAATGCCCGGAAACCAACGCTATCCATTAGCTTCATCCGTTTTAGCCTAAGCCCGACCCCAATGCTAATCCAAATGCTAAATCATTGTTAGCGTCCGTTTTAACCCTTTTAGTGTGGGTTTTAAGCCGACGATAAAATGTAGCTTTCTTGTAGTGGAGAATCACTTTATACCTAATCGATGAGTTGTGTGCACATCCATGTTTTACTTATAATAAGAGTCGATAGTTACTTGTAACTGTTGATTTTGGTTGAATCTTGCTTTTACTTGATGTGTAAGATTCATGGAAGTGATCCCATTTTTCTATTTCAAGTGATAATTACCTGGCCAAAATAAGCCTATACCTATGAGAAAATGAGTGATCATTTGCAATCCTTTTGTGCTAGAAATGAATTTTTTTTCTGTTTTAAAATTTTAACCCTCAACTAATAAAATAAAAATGAATGTTATATGCTCTTGTCTAAGTATAGGAGAACACTAATTTTTAATTTGGGTTTTGTTCAAGTTGGAGAGGGTATGCTTTTGTGAAAAGAAAAATCAATGACGCGACAAGTATTTCAATTAGATGTATGAGATGAAAAGAAAAAGAAAAGTACGAATGTTATCTTGACAACAAAAAAAAAATCAAAGAAAATTCCAAATAAAAAAGAAGAATAGTTGTCAAGAAGTAGAATAACCATTGAACTTGTGAGTGGAAAGAAAAGAGAATGGATTGGTGTAAATAGTTGTATACAATGAATAAATACTCTCTCATTCTTAGGATTTTATAATCCAAAAGAACCAAATAATTTTTGTATCCTGGCCACATTGCAACCTTGAATAAGACCTTAGTTAGCAGCATATGATTATATGTTTTGTGATTATGTTGCGATGTATTTCAAAATTGATTTGTTATTTATACATTTCTTATATTGAGAGTTGATAGACGAAATTAGCAAGTGCACCAAATCGTAATAAGTAATAAAGTAGTAAGTTTATCGTTCTTCACAGGGATTGTCGTTTAACTTAGTAATTAAATAAAACTTATTTTAAACGGTAAAAGTTAATTATATTTGAATAAGGTTGCAGAGTTAAACTACTCTGCTAAGTGCAGAATTAGGGTTTTTTATTCAGATGATTAACGGTGATTAGAGAATCCTTTGAATCAAGCGGATAATCCTCACACGGAGCTACTCCCAACAACTATTGCAGGACCAACCTAAATTGAGTACTACGTTGTCCAAAGAATGGAGTAATTAAACGGCCGGAATCAAACCGGTACTTTTTAATATATAAGTAAAAAGACGGTAATTAGAAAAGCCAATGGAACTGAAGAATTTTGGGTTGTCAGTGCCTACTTTAATCCTAAGGATCATTCCTCAAAATTATTCATGTAGTTAACTAATGGAAGAAAGCATTAAAGAGCGGGCTCAGCATAATTTAAATCGAAACATTGTAAGACATAAACTGAATAAAAGACTTTATTATTAATATCCAACAAATAAGAAGGGGTTCATCATGAAACCTTAATCAAGAGGTTTAGTTGCTCATGGCAACATACATCATAATAAAACAATAGAAAAACATACTCTAGAGAGAACAAGAAGGAAGAATCATGCCTTGAAGCTCCGATGTTTGACCCTTGCCTCCACCCGTCAAGTGTTTCTGAATGAAAAATAATAAGAGCAAGGGTCTCTATTTATAGCAAATGATTGGGTAGGGTTTAGGAGAAGAAAAATGGGCTTTTTGTGCCGATCTAGGTTGAAAAACAAGCTACAGGCAAAATCTGCCCACAGCCGGGCGCTAGCCTTGCCCACAGGGGTGCCTTACACGCCCAGGGCAGTAGCAAAACTGCCTCAGGCGTGAGTCATCCCCAGCCAGGCGTGAGCCACGCCCAAGGCAGCCCCGGATGTGCAAAATCTGGCGTTTTTCTCCTGTTTTCGATCGTTCTTCCATCTGGAAACTCCTAGGAACTTGAAATGAATTTTCTTCACTTTTTATTGTCTTCAAAAACCTTCTAAGAACCATTGACTTCAATCTTCATATCATTGATCCTTCACGTGATATCTTGATTTGTCGATTTACATGATTTCTGTAATATCCCGCTTAGATGTAGCGGTTAATAGCGTAGAAAACTTATTAAGCAAGCATGGCAAATATGTAAATAAGTGGCAATGGCAATTATGTAAATATTTGAAAAGGGAGGATTGATTAAAATTGGAAGCAAGATATTTTCTTGCTATTTTTCTTCATTCTTTTCACTCTCCCAAAACCAGAAATTTTCTCTCCTCTTCCCCTTGCCACACGCCCTCCTTCACCTTGCCATCACTCATCAAAACTTCATCCAAATTCTTGTGAGAAAGTTCATGTTAGCAAGCTGGGTTTTTGGGAAGTTAGAACAAGAGGAAGTAAAAGAAGAAACAAGGAGAATTAAGGAAGAGTCAAGAGAAGTGGTAGATTGAAGCTAGGGTTTTGGAACTCAGATTTAGCAAGCACCAATTGAGGTTTAAGGTGAGCTCCACAGGGTTTTAGAACCCGTTATGAGTAAGTTTGAGTTTTGTTTTAGTATTATGAGTAAGATTGAAAGATTGGAATTTTAGTGCCCTAATCCATTATACTTGTGATTCCTTGATCATACATGTTGTAAACTATCATTATGCATTAGAAATACTTTCCTTAAGCTGTATGATGTTTGGGTATGTTGGATGAGCCTAAAATGGTGGAAAACACGTTTTGAACTTGCCCTCTGCTGTCTAACTATACGCAAAATCGTGTCACGATTTTGCAACCGTGTCATGATTTCATAGGCAGAACATGCCACGATTTCTGGGTAGAAAATCGTGACACGATTTCCAAATCGTGTCACGATGGCACAGGGCACAGGGACATATTGTTTTTCCTCCGTCTTTGCACCATTTCGGCTATCTAATACTACTTCAGACTCAAGGAACAACATGTAATGGTTAAGTGTCGCTATTAAGCATTAGAAGATCTATCCTTAGAGAATGTAAAGATCAATATAGAATGAGGATAGGTTCATATGTTAAGTATGGGGAGAATGTTCTCCCTAAGTGATGCATTTTATGTTCCAATTATAGTAGAGAATAGAAGCACTTACAAGTACATAAGACGAGTATCGATGAGAATGATTCCATATTCTAAGTTAAGAACCTTTTATAGGTTAAGTATTCAAGACTTATTATTTTGAAGAATAAGAAATAATTATGATATGGGCTTGATGTGTCTCTCGTATGCTCGTTAGTTAGTATATGAGGGGTTCCTGTGAAGATACCGCCTTAAATGGCAGCCGGAACGGTGAAGTTACCGCTCGTGAGGGCAGCTGCACATCCAAGTCTATAAAGTTAATGTGTCTCCTGTCTGCTCGTTAGTTCGTATACAGGGGGTCCCCGTGAAGTTAGCGCCTTAAATGGCAGCTGGGACGGTGAAGTTACCGCTCGCGAGAGCATCCACACAAAAGAAAAGAGGAGTCCGGTGTTAGCCTGATATGATAGGAATTTTCACCGGTAAGAAGGGAGATGTACTTCGGGGTTACTCCACCCGGATGCACCCCGTAAAATGAACTCAGATAATTATTGTTTGTTCAACGCTAACTCCTAACTTAAAGATATAACAAGATGAATATGTATATATTTACATATATTGAGAAATATGACAATTAGTTCCTAGTGAACGAGAAGTGATCATAGGATGTCCCCAGGATCACAAAGTATAAGTTCAAGTTGAATTATGATGAGGAATGATTAAGACATGCAGCGATCCTAGATTTTCCCCTTGATCGCGAAATAAGTAAAGAATGACGGCGATCATAGGTATCCCTCAGATTGCCAAGAGTAGGCACGGCGACCCTAGGTTACCCCCGTGGTTGCCAACAGTTGGTAGGGTAGGAGCTCACTGAGACATTATGTCTCATCCCTTTCCTACTGGTGCAGGTTCTCAGCAGGAAGCACGACGTAAAGGTAAAGAGAAAACTTTGGATTGATCGTATTGCTTATGTTATAATTGGATGTTTGTATATAATGATGTATTATGATGTATATTACGGAGGATGTTTTGTATCAGATAATTGGTTGTATTAGAAACTTATGCATTGTATAATTATTAAACAACTTTCTGTATTGTATTTAATGTATCCGGTACGAAATTTTAATACTCGTAAGAGATCCTAGGCAATCTCTATATGGGTGTTACAATTTCTCACTACAAAACACTCAAAACACCTATGGAGTTGCATGATCTAGGATGAAAGTGAATTACAACGACTCGATTGAAAACAATACAATATGTTCCTCAAACCATTAACAACTTCTCTATCTCTCAACTTATTTGTCTTCAAATGCAAAGAAAAATACTAAAAACATAGCCAAAAATGTCATATGATGCTCTGTCATCAAAAGCACCACCTTATTCAGTCACACAGTGCAGTGAAGAATGTGATTCTGATTGATTGAATGTTGATTGGAGTGTTTGAAACCATACTTTGAGTTAGAAATTATTTCATCTTGATGCTTTGATTCATTGATGATTATGAGATTTGATTTTCAATTAGCATTTCATGAGCAACACTTCGATTGGAGAATTTATGTCGATTTAGTGACATCATGTATGAGTTGTCAATTACCTTCCTTTGAAGAAACCTCCATTTCCTAAGAAAGAATTAATTCTCTTATCGAAATTCCACTTTTCTAAGATCTATAAATACAAGCTCATATCTCATTTTTCATCATCCTATCATATTTTATAGAAAGGAACGCATGTACAGAGAGCTCAAAGTGATATTAACAAGGAGGAGGAATTTGTATCTTGGATCTTCAAGTCATGGATTCTACTTCATCTTCTCTTCATCTTAGTTTGGATTGGTTTTCACTAAAAAAAATGTTCGAATTCATGAAATCTTCATCGGTTTGGTATAGATCGGTTTTTACTATTTTTCAAAAATGGAACCAAACCAAATTAACTAGTTTGGATCAGTTTAGAACGATTCGGTTGATCAGTTTGTTTGAGAAAAAAATTACATTCTCACAAATTTATTTCATGCATACTAAAATATTTCATAGAACTTTGTATTTGGTACTTTGCTTTTCATGCTATTTGTTTTCATAAATCTATGATCCATACATCCATCATGAAGGGATTTGAAGAGGGGTTTTTCAAAATTTTAATCCTCTTAACGGAACAAATCCCATTGAAACGGATCTTGATTAAATCATTAATCACAAATCAAACACATACTTAAACACTTTAAGGATTCATGTGTTTACCTCTTGAAGAGCAGAAACTTTGCGGCATAATTGTTTCTGATCACGAGCAAAGCAACATAGCGATGCCTCTATTCAGTCCACACGAACAGAACTTCTCCGATGACCGGTGCTAGGCAATTACAACGGAGATTCAGAGAGAACAAGGTTTATAGAGCGGCGGCTAGGGTTTCACCACTTTTGTGAATTAGGTTAAGCGTTTCAAAAAGTCTGTCATTCTTCAACACAAGGGTTCTATTTATAGAACCACTTGTGTGGTCAACAAGCCAAACACTTAAATGCACCGTACCTTATGGTGGACCGTGTTTCTCTATTTTTTAATAAATTAAATAATAAGTCATACTTATTATTTTATAAGTAAGTCTTACTTATTTATTTCTCTCATCTATCTGTCCTTTGTGTGTGACCCCTATAGGTTCCCGTAACGTTGGCCATAATATTAAATCATATATTTAATATTATAAACAGTGAGCGGTATCTAGCAACACATCACTGCTACCCAAGTGACGAGAATGTCATGTGATCTGACGAAACCTTTCTGTGATAATGATCATGTGTATAATTACCCTTTTGCCCTCATGTCTATATTGAACACAAGGCATAAACCGTATCATCCTTGTCTAGTTCAAGATTGGGCCCATAGACATTTATCCTGTTATGTAGGAGGGGCAAATTCCATCTAGGTCACTCATGTCCCTTAGCATGATTCATGGAGTACCCATCAACCAACTTTATAGTCATCCTATTACAGACAACGTTTGAATGATGATAAAGCATTCGACTCCTACATCTAAGGTACATAGTGGTTTCAGGTCAAAGGGTGGAATACACCACTATCACTATGAAAATATCTTATGACACTTGTCATAACTTTTACTATGTAGTATTCTCATGGTGGGTCAATCCAGTATAAATATTACTCCTAATATTTATACCTATGTGAAGACTTGATAACTCTTTATCTGTGATCCGTGAGATGTGATCATCAGTCTGCCCACATAATAGTCTCTATGCTTTAATGTTATCCCATTTCACAATAAAGCTTGACGACAGATACTTTAAGAATAATGTCCTTTCATTTAATGGGTCTCACGATTAAGTCACACTTAATGCTCCATTAAACAGACTAATTATTCTAGGGAATTTATTATTTTGAAACTAAAGAAAAGAATAAATAAATGCCTTATATATATATATATATACATATATCAAAGTCATGATACAAAGCCAAATCCAATCAAAATAGATTGGCTATTAGGGCTTACTCCAACAATCTCCCACTAGCACTAAAAGGCAATCAAATATTATCTCAATATCTATTGGTCAAGTGTTAGCATCAAGCACACTGTGGGCAAGATACTCTACTAGCAGATAAGGAACTTCTCCTATGTTGGTAGGTTATACTTCTTTCAATTTCCACTTTCGATCTTTTATCAAAAGGAAATTGAAGTGTCAACATATATATTTGAATCATTGGTGAGATCTAGTTTTCATTGCTTGCAAGATTAAACCAATTTCACCTCAGACATGATCAATGGTATCCGCAATGCAAGAAACACATGTTTTAGCTCAGCTATGAGCTAAACAATCCAAATCATATATTTGACATCTTTAATAGAAACAACAAGTATCTGAAGTTTGTACTTTTACAAATTTCATAGTTGATATCCAAACATAATTAGATTGCGATCTGGATATACTGTACACTGATATGAAAGTTGTCATCATTGTAACTCTTTTACGGTGTTCCTTTTCATCAGTGTTCAAAAACAATCCTAAGTCCTTTAAGACATCCAAGGATATTCTTGAAAGTATTCTAGTGTCGAACACTATAATCAATTTTGGTACATATTAGAAATAATTTTCTAACCATGTCTCACATGTGTAGATAGATTGTTTTGGTGACTAGTATGTCATCCACATACTCCACCAAACTAATATCAATGCTCCCACTAATCTCCTTGTGTGCACAAGATTTAAATTTGTTCTTTTATTAATCTAAGTTTTTCATAAAACTCTATTAATAAAATAAACAATTCAACTTCGAGAAGCTTGCTTTAATTTATAAATGAATTTTGTAATACATGTACCTTTCTAGTATCATTTGGATTAACAAAATCCTACATATGTCAAATACATATATAAGGT
Source organism: Medicago ruthenica (assembly GCA_018208015.1). Classification (NCBI taxonomy): domain Eukaryota; kingdom Viridiplantae; phylum Streptophyta; class Magnoliopsida; order Fabales; family Fabaceae; genus Medicago; species Medicago ruthenica. The sequence continues at coordinate 48,829,541 of CM031378.1, forward strand.
TATTCCAAGTAAGGAATACAACCTCGTTATCCATCTTTCAGAACATGTATTATACAACAATGACAAGCGGGATCGCTAGATATAAGCATTGCGATGATGTAATGGTTTCGTCATGATTTGCATCATGAGTTGCATGAAACCTTCTACAGCCAATCACATCTTAAAGGTATTCATAATACCATCCATGTCAGTTTTATATAAGAAAACCCACATTCATCTTATGAGTCGTACTCATTAGATGATATAACCAATATCCATATATGGTTTGTGTACATGAACTCTATATAAGATCCCATGGCATCTAGCCACTTCTCAGAATGCAAGCCATTTGCGGCCTTCTAGTAAATCATGCGCTCATCTTCCATTAGCATCATATCACCTTGTTGAGCCATGACAAAATCATGTTTTCATCCTAGTGATATGACATGTCAGACTCATCTAGATCTTGTGTCGAACTGGTGATTTAACAACAACCCTTTGTTGAATCAGTTCATGTTCCATTCTTAGAGAAACATGTATTTTGTGGTACTTGACTTAATTCAAGTTCTACATCGCTCCCACTGGCTCCTACAGAGATATACTCCTTCAAGAAGAATACTCCAGTTCTAGCAACAAACAACTTTTGTCATGTGATGTAGAATTAGTATCCTTTAGTTTCCTAAGGATACATCCACAAGTATACATTCATATAGTTTGGAATTTTGTTTATTTAATAAACATCATAACCCCAAATTATCGTAAAGTCAAACTAGGTACTTTTCCTCCATATCTAATATGGTGTCTCTATGATTACCTCGATTGGAACTTATTATGGGTGAAGAATAACTGTAATTTAATCAATGTCAAGAGTCATGGAGTTATAATCAAACTATTTTAGATCGAGTTATGTCAAACATGAAGCGATATAAATTATCAATATACTCCTTAATTAAGTATTAACCATAACGACATACTCGTATGGTCTTTATACTTTTCAAAATTATTCCTTTACTCCATCGTTGAACTCTTTGAACCAATTCAAAGATTTCTAACTCGTGTCAAACACACATTTACATTTACTAATCTAATCAGTAATGTAAATGAAGTAAGAGAAATAAATATCTCTAGCAAATGTGTTTGGTGATCCATATACATCATATGTATATTGATTCGAATAAATCAGATGTTCTCTAACACTAAAATATTTTAAAGGCGAAACTGATATCCTTCAAATGATAAGATATCAAATGAGTCCAATAGTCCATATTCATGGAATCTGGAATTGTGAATCACACTTCTTTGCAACAATAATGACGATGATATACAAAAGGTTCAAATCTCATTTGATCATTTTTCTCATATGTTATAGACCAGCATATCAAGGTCATGGATCTCAAGTCCATTACTTGATTAACACACTTGTATAGAAAACATTATTTGGATAATAGGACAATGTTTGTCATTTATTCAACTACACAATCTTTCACTTGTCAATACAAGTTTTAATATTTAATGCTTCTATTTTATATGAAATTTAATAACAATTATTTGGTTCCATATCAAGTTAAAGTTGAGTCCAATCATTAGCTCTTATGTCAATGAAACAATTTGTTCCATTCTAGACGTAGGTGGACTTTACTTATAGTTAATGTCCTGCTTCTTTAAAATCTCTCTATATTTCAACTAATATGAGATCAATCATCAAGTATCATATACTTATGATACAAAAGTAGAAATTTAACTTTCTATAACTATATGGGCAAAGAAGTCTTACCTTTTTCTTATATTTTGACTCTTTTCAAAACATTAACAATTTTTCTCGTACTTGAGAACAATTCTCAATTCTTGTACCAATTCAGAAACTCTTTTATGAAGATTATGTTCTTTTAACAGTATAATAAAATGCATATGCCAAAGAAATTCTAAATACAGAAAATAAATGAAATAAATGTATCATGATTTAAGACATACTTAATTAGGTCTTTAATTAAATATGCTCCCACTATTTTACTCAAAACAAATGACCTTCAACATTTGATTCGGAAAATCTCATTGGAAAATTTTCTAGTGGGTTGAAATCCATATTTCACTTTGTTTTGAGTCAGCGAGGGCTGATCCCCCAAAACTTAGCTATTTAGGTAGGAACTCCTTCCAATTGTATCCCATACAACTTTCAAACCATTTGGTTGAGTAACTCCTTACTTTAATCTATCATATAAATGCTCCCAAACATTGCTTCTAAATATATTTTAATCTTATTAAAATAATTTAGTTAAGTTAGACCCAAATAATAACAGTCGGGTAAATGGAATTACCTCACCGCAACTTACTAGTATAGAAAGTGCACTTCGCTAGGGCGAACCCACACTATTCGAGACTAGTCTTGAAGGGTGCTATCCTTTGGAAAGCATTTAACTTAATATTCTATTTGAAGGATTTTTATTAGTTTGATCTCACCGACATGTGTATCTCAGCTACGCGTCTCTAGATATGCATGACATTCATGCTCATATATAGCAAGTATATAAAATATTTAAAACATACATGCTAACATACATCTAAAACATGTTAAGCATACATCTCATACATGCGCTAACTAAACATAAATTTCATGCATCACATACATAAATAAATTAGGTAGTATGGTTATGACCTCCTAACGTGTAAGAATTAAATAAACTACTTTATTACAATTCTTTGACCCACAAGCAAGCTTCAAAAGTTTCTCCATCGGAATCATCTTTTGGCGTCGTCTTCTCTTGAACTTGAGCAATTACATTATTTGACACTTAAATAAAATAATTAAAATAAATCACGACTCGCAGGTCATATTTAAATGAAATAAACGCCAAAGCAAACTAAGGTCATAACCATATACCTTAAACTTAATGATAAATAATAATAACTATTTATTATTATCATTAAACAATTTTAGAGTCAATCAAGATTTGGAAATAATATTTTGACCGAGATAAGTACCATATAAAATTGATTCATATATATATGATGAAACTATTTTCAAAGACAATCGGGTCATAAATAAAATTAAAATATGCAAATTATAGGACCAAATCTAAAAGATCGACATTGAAACTCTTTCAAAATCATGATTCTTTTAGATTAGAAACAAATTATGTTAAAATCGTGCAAATCTTTTAAATAAATTCAAAAATCATATATGACATTGACACTATTTCAAATCATGATATTTTAAATTTACTATCAACTAAGGATCGTTTACTACCGTTTGAAACAACTTTGGAAAACAATCCAAAAAGGTAGAATTTTTATTTATTTAATTATAGTAATATTGACACTCAATAATTATTATAATTAAATCTGCTTTATTTAGGCAATCAATTTGTTTCCAAAACAAATTATGGTGCTAAAATTATGCAAATATTTCACTACCGAATTCAAAAGACCATAAACAATCGGATCTTTGATGCTTCACCAGATTCGGATATCGAAGCTCAATCTCACGAATTGTTCAAATTCACAACAATCTTTTGAAAACAATTGACGAATGATACAACCAAAATAATATAACTCTTGTATAGTTAGGTAACCTAATACGACGATCAAACATCAATAGTTTTAACAATTGTTTGTTCAGTATGGACAACCGGATCTTTGATGCTTCACCAGAATCGGATATCGAAGCTCAATCTCACGAATTGTCTACAAATTCACAATCAATCATATAAAACCTATTGAACGAATGATACAATCAATATATCACATACATTGATGTCGTATCAAAATCATATATCACATATATGATATGGATCAATCAATTTTAGTTAAATCTTATTATTTAAATAATAAAATATTAACACTTAATATTATTATCATTAGGATTTGCATTCCAAATAATCAAAATAAAGGAAATCAAATTTTGCTATTGATTTATTATGGATAAAGAAACAATTTTCTCAATTTATACCAAAGATATTTGGAACCGATTCTATGAAAACAATATATAGGTGTGCGGCTATTTACATTTTAACTAAAACTTAAATTTGATGCTACTTTAATATTCTCGCTGGAATTCATGATGCTGGCAAAGTTTTAATTTAAATCGTGTGATCAAAACGCAAGAACAACTTCTCGCAATCATGATTACGTTTTTCTTTGTATATCTTATATACAAGTCTAAAATAAAATAAAATTAAAAACATATGAATCATATTCAAATAGCAAACAGTTGTACAATATTCATATCATAAAATCGTCCGGATTCGATTATAATGATTTAATCAGAACCAAAAGCTCCGATACCACTGAAGGGATTTCAAGAGGGGTTTTTCAAAAATTTTAATCCTCTTAGCGGAACAAATCCCATTGAAACGGATCTTGATTAAATCATTAATCACAAATCAAACACATACTTAAACACTTTAAAGATTCATGTGTTTACCTCTTGAAGAGCAGAACCTTTGTGGCATAATTGTTTCTGATCACGAGCAAAGCAACGTAGCGATGCCTCTATTCAGTCCACACGAACATAACTTCTCCGATGACTGGTGCTAGCCAATTCCAACGGAGATTCAGAGAGAACAAGGTTTATAGAGCGGCGGCTAGGGTTTCACCACTTTTGTGATTTAGGTTAAGCATTTCAAAAAGTCTGTCATGCTTCTACACAAGGGTTCTATTTATAGAACCACTTGTGTGGTCAACAAGCCAAGCACTTAAATGCACTGTACCTTATGGTGGACCGCGTTTCTCTATTTTTTCATAAATTAAATAATAAGTCATACTTAATTATTTAATTTTCTAATAAGTCCTACTTATTATTTTATAAGTAAGTCTTACTTATTTATTTCTTTCATCTATCTGTCCTTTGTGTGTGACCCCTATAGGTTCCCGTAACGTTGGCCATAATATTAAATCATATATTTAATATTATAAACAGTGAGCGGTATCTAGCAACACATCACTGCTACCAAAGTGACGAGAATGTCATGTGATCTGACGAAACCTTTCTGTGATAATGATCATGTGTATAATTACCATTTTGCCCTCATGTCTATATTGAACACAAGGCATAGACCGTGTCATCCTTGTCTAGTTCAATATTGGGCCCATAGACATTTCTCCTGTTATGTAGGAGGGGCAAATTCCATCTAGGTCACTCATGTCCCTTAGCATGATTCATGGAGTACCCATCAACCAACTTTATAGTCATCCTATTACAGACAACGTTTGAATGGTGTAAAGCACTCGACTCCTACATCTTAGGTACATAGTGGTTTCAGGTCAAAGGGTGGAATACACTGTTGTACCCTAATTTTTTCCAAGCCTTTTTTCAAAAAAAGAGAGGTCAACAAAAAAAAAGAGTCAAAGTCAACACAAAAAAGTCAACTTTTTTTGTGTTCTTTTAAAAAAAATAATAATAATAAATAATAATAAAATTTTTATTATTATTTATTATCTTTCTTTTTACTTTTATTATTATTATTATTATTATTATCATTTTTATTATTTCATTATTACTATTATTATTATTATTACTCTTATTATTATTTAAGTTTATTTCCAAAAAGAAAAAAAAGAAGCAAAACAATTAAAACAATTAAAACAAAAAAAAAGAAGAAAGAGAAAGAAAGTCTGGGCACGTGCCCAGCACACTTCTTCAGAAGAAGGAAAGAAGAAAAGAAAGAAGTCTGAGCACGTGCCAGGCACATGCATTCAGAAGCAAGTGGCTGCCCCAAGGGCAGCACTCATCCCTTCCAATTTTCCTGCGCCCTGACCCTGCTTTCCAGCAAGCCATGGCCTATTTCTTCCTTCTCCTTTATCAAAACCAGTCAAGGATAGCTGCAAAACTGCTTGCCCTTGATTCCAAAATTGCTTGCCCAGGTCTTGAAACTGCTGACCCTGTTCCAGCATTTCTTCCTTCCTCTGTGTGCAGCAACCTTTTCCATTGTTTCCCCCAAGCTCTGCACAAACATCACACTACTTTTCCTGTTTGTCTTCTCAAATCTTCAAAGATCAATCCCAAAAGGCATCACAAGTTGCAACCTGCACTCTGTTTTCCCATTTTCCCAGCAATTCCTGTCTAACTCAGCCCCAATTGGTTCTGAATTTAGCCAAAGTCTTCACCATGATCACAAGGCAGGGTCACTTCCTTCCTTTTGCATTAAATGCTAGCCAAAGTCCTGGTCATAGCCCACAAAACAACCCTGTTTTAGGGGATTTTCATGATTACAATTGATCACAATTTGCCTTTTTCAGAAGCACAATGCAGAAGGATTGAGGACAGTTCTTTTGATACATAATTTTCACACAAAACACAGAGTTTCAGTTTAACACAATTCAGAAGAAAAACACCCAGTTTTAACACATAGTTTCTATACAGTTTGTTTAACCCAATTCAATATGATCTTAGAACAATTTAGCAGTTTATTTTTGAGGGATTTTAGAACAAACTCAGAATCAACATGAACATTAGAAAAGCTCTGTTTTTCTGTTTCCTTCTTTCACAAACCATCACAAACCATCACAAAGTAAGCAAACAATCCAAACATCCACTAAACATCATACAAAGAGTGAAAGATAATAGCAAAACACCATTGTTATTGTCATTCATCATTTCCATCACTTCCAGTTTTGCAAAACAACAATCATCCAGGGCCCTTTCATTTTTCTTGCAACTAAAGCATTGGCTGGGAATTTGTAAGTCATTCTAAACCTTTTATCTTTCATTTTCATTGCTGTTTGCATTTGTTCTGGTTCCTGTTTGATTCAGCATCAGTTTTCTGCATTCTTAGTGGTTTTTTTACTCATTTTGAACTAAAAACATCTTTTAAAACCTCAAAGAAATCCCAAAGTTTGCAAAACACTAAAACAGAAGTGGTTTACTTGTTTTTCTAACTGAATTCGAAAGTTTTTCACCCTTCAAGGTTCTGAAAATCAGAAATCAGAAGCTTCTGAACAGTAGTTCAGAAGCAGCTTCTGAACAGTGCTTCTGAAGTTCAGAGTCTGAGGGTCAATAAAAGTCAACGTCTGAACAGTGCGTCTGATGGTCAACAAAAGTCAACGTCTGAACAGTGCGTCTGATGAAGAGTGAGTCTGAGGGTCAACAAAAAGTCAACGTCTGAACAGTGCTTCTGAAGTCCAGAGTCTGAACAGTGCGTCTGAACTTCAGAGTCTGAACAGTGCTTCTGAACCTCAGAGTCTGAACAGTGCTTCTGAAGTTCAGCTTCTGAAGCAGCTTCTAGGCATTTTTTAAGGTTCAGAAGCAGCTTCTGGGCATTTTTAAGGTTCAGAACTTGTCATTTTTTTGAATTTTTTTGAAAGGGTTAAAATTCATTTTTTCAAATACATAACCAAGTGTTTTTGCTCCTATTTGGAATTTCATAAGTTTGGATAACAAATTTGATTAACAAACTGTTCTTGGTGAAAAACTAGGGTTCCCCCTCTTGGATTGATCCCAAGGTTCTATTTATAGTCCCAATATGGGCCTATCCAGCCATGATTTTGGGCCCCCAAAATCATGTGACTGTCAGGTGGGCCTTATACCCTTCTGGAGAGCGCCCAGCCTGATTCTAAGGGTACAAGCCCTTGTTCGTGGGGCCTAAAGGCCTAGAGGATAAGATCTACAGTCCACAGCCCAACAAGCACGAGCTTTGGGACAAGGCGAAGTGATTAAACTGTTGCCCGGGAATTATTTGTATATGACTTCTTGCCCAACAAGTGAGACTTACTGGTTGTGAAACTATGTAAAAAATTTTAAATTACGAGGTGCTAGCCCAACGCGGGTGCTAGCCCAGCATAGGTGCTAGCCCAACGCGGGTGCTAGCCCAACACAGGTGCTAGCCCAACACAGGTGCTAGCCCAACACGGGTGCTAGCCCTAACATGGGTGCTAGCCCAACACATGTGCTAGCCCTAACATGGGTGCCAGCCCAACACAGGTGCTAGCCCTAACATGGGTGCTCGCCCAGCATAGGTGCTAGCCCAACACAGGTGCTAGCCCAACATGGGTGCTCGCCCAGCACGGGTGCTAGCCCAACAGAGGTGCTAGCCCCGCACGGGTGCTCGCCCAGCACGGGTGCTAGCCCAACAGAGGTGCTAGCCCCGCACGGGTGCTAGCCCTTACGCAGGTATGATGCATTCTTTTCTTAAAACTTCTCGTCTGTTCCTTTTACCCTCAAATTTATTCATTTTAGAAAGCATCTCTTAGGCGGTGGTCGTTATTAGCGTTCGTTTCGTAACAACATTGAGAATTGCCGGGTTGTTTCATTTTCGGCTCGCGACGTCTTAGAGCCCCTTTGGGGTTAAGGAATTAGGCGGCGATCTCATTTTAGCACACGACGTCTTAGAGCCCTGTCTTTTAGGGTTAAGGAATTAGGTGGCGATCTCATTTTAGCACACGACGTCTTAGAGCCCTGTCTTTTAGGGTTAAGGAATTAGGTGGCGATTTCATTTTCAGCTCGCGACGTCTTAGAGCCCTTTTGGGGTTAAGGAATTAGGCGGCGATTACATTTTCTGCTCGCGACGTCTTAGAGCCCTTTTTGGGGTTAAGGAATTAGGCGGCGATTTCATTTTCTGCTCGCGACGTCTTAGAGCCCTTTTGGGGTTAAGGAATTAGGCGGCGATTTCATTTTCTGCTCGCGACGTCTTAGAGCCCTTTTGGGGTTAAGGAATTAGGCGGCGATTTCATTTTCTGCTCGCGACGTCTTAGAGCCCTTTTGGGGTTAAGGAATTAGGCGGCGATCTCATTTTAGCACACGACGTCTTAGAGCCCTGTCTTTTAGGGTTAAGGAATTAGGTGTGCAACCCTCACTGGGGTTTGGCGAGTGCAAGCTTCATTTTGTCTCCGGATATTGCCGGATTGTGTCGCCATCTTTTACTTCAAATCTTTAAAGTGCAGCACTTCGTATCTCACCTATGCAAGAATTCAAACTAGCCCAGTGAAAGCAGAAAATATATAACCCAGCAAGCAAAACATTATGGCTCATATGTCCTTGTTGATTTGTTAACAAAAGTTAAGTAGTACAAAGCGGTAAAGAACTTCAATTTCTCCGAACCCGTGCAATAAACCTGTCAACACCGGATGAAAATGTACAGGACAATTACGTTGTAGGAAAAAGAACTAAGAAGAGAGAAAGAATAGTAGCTTGGTTATTCGAACCAAGTCGCGGATCAGCATGTTCGTAATATTAAGGTTAGCTGCAGCTTTAAAATCATAGTACATCATGTCTCCTGTAACACAAGCAAATGAAAATTCTGGTGCTCCATTAAGCTCCCCCCCTTGTTGATTATAAGCCTAGTGAATCTATCTTATAATTGCTTCAAACATAAAATTCTCACAATAAATGTAGCTAATATACTAATGGTGTACGTGTATTCCAGATGATGATCAAGTTAATTAAGTACCACAATTAAAACTATAATATGGCAAAGGAATATAACCAAGTAAATGACACTAGTTGTCTCATCAGCATATATCATAGAACAATCAGTATCACAATAAAGGGTAATATGGCAAAGGGAGGAAAACTACCTTTGCTAAACATTAACAAATGTAGTTGGTAACATGACAATCTAAAAACTGATAAAAATTGAAAGAAACACTTGAAGGAGCTACTATACGGAAATCTCACCTTTGCTACACATTTACTAAAGAGTTACACAGGTAGATATAACAAAATGCAATTTGATTCAATTAGAATAAACATTAGTTATTGGTCACCTATACATTCTCCAACAACAGGTGTTTTTGCCTAATTAGAGAACAAAACTAACATTTAAAGCAAAAATGAAGCAATCAACTCATGGCCTAAAATAGTCAAAAACATATCAAATCATGTATCCTTGTTAATTACGTATATGAAATCATGTATTAATTAGTTGACAGAAGATAAGTAAGTAGCATAAACCAATTTCTCCATTTCAGAAGGAAAACTTAACAAAGTGAAGTCAAAAACATATCAGACGAAGAACGTTGAAACCTTCGCCTTCTCCTATATTCAAAACAAACACGAACCATATGAAGAACACATTGAAGTGCATATCCCGCAATCCACAGCCTCAACGGCATTTTCGGCGCTTCATTCCGGCTCAAAAACAACGCCGTTCCTGCCACAATGACGAAAGTGATGTTCCAAACGACATCGAGAGTCACAACCGGCTTCGAATACGCCCAATCGCTTTGTCGTTCTTCTAATTGCTCTGCCGCAGCTTCGCAAACAACGACGGATGGTTCCCGCATAGTTCGACGGCCGCTTGCTTGACGGAGGATACGTGTGACCATGTTGGTGATTTTGGTAACGAGATAAGGTTCGAGAGAGTAACGATTCGCGCCTGTTTTCGCAGAGAGGCCATGAGAGAGACGAGAGAGGACTATAGCGACGGCGTAGTCTGACGGAAGAGAGAGATTTGAAACGGCGATGTGGGGTTTGAGTTTATCAACGACAGTGGTGAAAACGGGGTAGGAGAGGCCATAGAGAGAACGCCACTGTGCGTCACGGAGAGGAGCTTCGAGGGACCAGGTGTGTTCGGTTGAGAGGGCACGGAAGGCGGCAACGGAGTAGTCAGAGGCGTTTGGGTTGCGATTACGACGGCGGCGTTTGTTGTGGTGGTTGGAAGGGGAGGATGGAGTGCGGGTGGAAGCGACGTGGGAGAGGACGGATGCCATGGTGAAGAGAAGGAGAGGGGCGATGGAGGAGGATTGGAGGAAGTGAATTGGGTGGTTGAGAGAGGGGAATGGTGGCCGTCTGGGTTATGGAGGAACACCCCTCCTTCTAGCGCCACTGTTCTTGGTGAAAAACTAGGGTTCCCCCTCTTGGATTGATCCCAAGGTTCTATTTATAGTCCCAATATGGGCCTATCCAGCCATGATTTTGGGCCCCCAAAATCATGTGACTGTCAGGTGGGCCTTATACCCTTCTGGAGAGCGCCCAGCCTGATTCTAAGGGTACAAGCCCTTGTTCGTGGGGCCTAAAGGCCTAGAGGATAAGATCTACAGTCCACAAACTTATTCATAAGTTTCAACAACAAATTTGTTAACAAAATTATTCATAAGTTTCAAACAACAAATTTGTTAACAAATTTATTCATAAGTTTCAAACAACAAATTTGATTAACAAACTTATTCATAAGTTTCAACAACAAATTTGTTAACAAACTTATTCATAAGTTTCAACAACAAATTTGTTAACAAACTTGTTCTTAAGTTTCAATAACAAACTTGAACAACAAACTTGTTCATAAGTTTCAACAACAAATTTGAGTAACAAACTTGTTCTTAAGTTTCAATAACCACGTGTTTTTGCTCTTATTTGGCATTTCTTAAGTTTCAACATCAAACTTGAATGAAAAAGGAGTGGTTTGACGTATGTCTTTCCATTCCCCGATTGAACAAACACTTGACGTATGTCTTGTTGTTTGGACAATCGTCATTCTTTTCAAACTTCACCAAAAAATACATTTTAAGTTTCAACAATAAACTTGAATGAAAAAGGAATGGTTTGACGTATGTCTCTCCATTCCCCGATTGAACAAACACTTGACGTATGTCTCGTCGTTCGGACGATCGTCATTCTATTTTCAAAAATACAAAACATAAAACAAATCCAACACACCAGAACCCTTTCTTGGTCCCCCGTGACCAATTGAACCTATTCTTGGTCCCCCGTGACCAATTAAAACCTTTTCTTGGTCCCCCGTGACCAATTGAACCCTTTCTTGGTCCCCCGTGACCAATTGAACCATATCTTGGTCCCCCGTGACCAATTGAACCATTTCTTGGTCCCCCGTGACCAATTAAACCATTTCTTGGTCCCCCGTGACCAATTGAACCCTATTCTTGGTCCCCCATGACCAATTGAACCTTTTCTTGGTCCTCCGTGACCAATTGAACCTTTTCTTGGTCCCCCGTGACCAATTGAACCTTTTCTTGGTCCCCCGTGACCAATTGAACCTTTTCTTGGTCCCCCATGACCAATTAAAACCTTTTCTTGGTCCCCCGTGACCAATTGAACCCTTTCTTGGTCCCCCGTGTCGCGTCGAATTTCGGATGTCAAGCTATTGGGAAGCGTTGAATCACTAATTTTAAATCACGACTGAACTTTTAATTTTTCGGGGAGAAAAGGAAAAAAGTTCAAAATTACCTTAAAAAAGAGATTTTAGGTTCGAAAGTTGATTATGCGAGGGGAAGGTATTAGCACCCCTCACATCCGTTGTACTCAACGGGAACCTCTTAGTCGGCTTAGGCTTAAAATGTTTTCAAAGTTTTACTTGCGTGTTTGAATATATAAAAGGGAAAAAGAAAATATGATACGAAGGGGAAAAAAAAGAGATAAAATACAAACGAAGGGAAAAAGAAAGTTTTTTTTTTAATGGGCTTGACAAGATGTCGATCTTGCTCCTACGTATCTCCTGGTAGTCGGAGAATTCAAAGCGTAAGTAGTTCTTTGGTAGAAAAATTTGTATGTTGGTTCGTTTTAATTTAAAAAAGATTTGACGACGCACAGAGGCATAAAATGTTTAAATGATAAAGACGACGAACGCTAAGGCGATAAACTCGCGTAAGGCGTAAATGTTTTAAAATAAAAAGACAGACGCACAGAGGCGTAAAAAGTTTAAAGATAAAAGACAGACGCAAAGAGGCGTAAAATGTTTGAAAATGAAAAGACAGACGCACGGAGGCGTAAAAAAGGTTTGAAGATAAACGCGCAAAGGCGCGAAAGGTTCGGATTGACCACGCGGGCCAAGAAAAGGTTAAAAATGGCCACAGAGGACCAAAGGAAGGTCGAGCGTGCTAGACGCGTCAAAGGTGGAATGACGATTGCCCGAGCGACGAGACATACGTCACGCATTCGTGCAACCGAGGTTTGGGGAGACATACGTCAAGCCATTCCCGTTTCATTCAAGTTTTGTTTCGTTGAAACTCGGAGGAATCTCAAAGGGAACCAAAACACTTTAAAAGGAAAGTTGTAAAAAGGAAATCACGAACAAATTTGTTGTTCGAGTTTATTAAAATCATGAACATTACTTGTTGCTTAAGCTATTGAAACTCAAGAACAAGCGTAGTTCAAGTTTGAACGATGAACAAAATCATAAAACATGCACAAGTTTGGAAAGCGCACAAGTTCGGCTTGATTCGAGTTTGATTTAAAAAGAGTGAGCAAGTTCGGCTCAAGTTCGTGTTCTGATTTGAAAAACATGAACAACGTTTGTTGTTCAAGTTTGGCTTTGAAAATAAACGAACTTAGCTTATTGCTCAAGCTTGATTTTGAAAATTTAGGAACATAACTTGTTTCACAAGTTACTCAAAATTAAATGCACGAACTTGTAAAATCTCCAAAGTTGTGCATGATTCTTGATGTGTTTGAACAAAAATGCATTTTAACACTCTTTAGGTTCTGAATCAAGGGTTGGAACCCCAAAAATTTGGCATTTGGAAGCCTGATTCACATTCTGAGTTTCACATACTTCGCAGAGCAACCAGAACTTGGCTCTGCGAAGTCAGGTTCTGATGTGGTCGCACTGCGAACATACTTTGCTCTGCGAAGTATGCGAAATTTTGAACTCAGAAGCTGTTTCTGAACAGCAGTTCAGAAACTGCTTCTAAGCAAGCTTCAGAACCTAAAGGGGGTTAAAAAGCTTTGCAAAATTGAAAAAAAGGGAGTGTAAAAACTCAGTTTTAGTGCTTGGTCACTTTGAGATTCCTTTTGAGTTTCAAAAGGATTTTTGTGCACAAAATGAAATTGACCAAAACAAGAGATGCAAACAACAAGCAAAATGAAGGATAAAGATTATAGGAGACTTACAGAACTCCTGGCAATGCTTGTGTAAGAGGTTGGAAGTGGCTTGCTTGATTGGTTAGAGGTTATGGACAATGAACTCTAACTTGCTTTGGTTTGTGTATGAACTGTTTTGATGCTGCAATGTGATGGATTTTGGTGTGAATTTCGTGTGTATATGGCTGTTTTTCTGGTGTGTCAATGTGTGAATTCAGTGTGTTTCAATGTGTGAATTCAGTGTGTTTCAATGTGTTTTTCATGTGTCTTGGCATTCCTTTTATAGGCCAAAATGCAAATCTATGCAATGATGAACAAAATCCTAGAACCTAGCTGGTTTGGGGCTAAATCCAGGCTAAATCACTTTGCATTTAATGCTAAAGGATAGAAGTTGCTTTGCCTTGTGCCAAGGGGCAAGACCTTGACTGATCTCAGCCACAAATGCAGCTGATTCTAGAAGGTAATGATGAGAAAAACTGAAAAAACAGGGCAGCTTGAAATTTTGTGATTCTTGGGATCAATCCTTGCAATCTTGGAAGGCCAAGCAATGAAAACGTGTACTGCCATGTACAGAGGGATTGGGGGAAGCAAAATGAGCATGTGGGCTGGTGTGTGGGAGGAGAAATCCAGCTGAAAACAGGGCAGAACAAACAACTTTTTTGCAAGCAAAACCACTTGTGTTTGACTGGTTTTGGTGGAGAAATAAAGAAGGAAAGGGATCAAGTAGCTGGCTGGCAAGCTCAGGTTGGATGATAGGTCAATTGGGAGGGACAAGAGCTGACCAAGGGCAGCCAATTTGATTGAGCACATGTTAGGTTGGAAGAAAATCCTTCTTTCCTTTACCTTTAATGTCACACCTTTTTTCTTGCTTTGCTGCATTAAATCAGCCACAATTGGCAATAACAATAATAATAACAAAGATAGAGAGTAATAACAATAGTTAAAATGAAAACAAAAGCAAGAAAAATCAGAAAATTAGAAATCTGCAGAAAATTCGCAGGAGTCGCAGTGCGAAGGTCACTTCGCAGTGCGATCTCCTGTTTTTTTGTATTTTTTGTTTAAGAATAAAATAAAAGGCAAAAAATGAATAAATAATAATAATAACAATAATAAGGATAATGGCAATAATAGTAATGAAATTGATAATGAAAATAAATAAAAATAGTAATGAGAATAATAATGAAGATGTTGATAATAAAAAAATGATGAAAAAGCTTAATAATATTACTTATAATAAAACCTTAATAATAGTAAAAGGTAATAATGATATTATTAATGAAAACATAATAATAATAATATTAATAATAATAATGATGATGATAATATTAATAGTAATGCTAATGGTGATAAATGCAAATAAAATTTAATGACAAGAATGAAATAATAAAAGGTAATAATAAGTGATGAACTAATAAAAGATAAAACAAAGAAAAATATGAGTCAAAAAATGGGGTATGACAGATGCCCCTATTTAAGTTTCTTCGCCCCGGAGATTGAAAGTGAAATTTTGAAATTGACGGGTCGAAGAGACTTAAATATAGAGTACACCATTTTTTGACTAAATATTTTTTCTTGAATTGTAAATGCTATGAATGCATGTATGCGAATGTTATGAATGTTTGTAATGTAAATATGAATGCAAAGACGATAAAAATGACCACATTGGGGATAAAAAGAGACAAAGGGATACCCGAGTTCGTTGAAGAAACGGGATCCGACTTTATTGGGGAACATGGTTCCACTGGGGATAAATGTCAGCTGTTCGGGTTAATGCCGAACTGCCACTGACGACAAGAAATAAAAGGTAAATGCCAGATGTTCGGGTTGTTGCCGAACTTGCCACTGACGACAAGAAATAAAAGGTAAATGCCAGCTGTTCGGGTTGTTGCCGAACTTGCCACTGACGACAGGAAATAAAATTGAATGTCAACTGTTCGGGTTGTTGCCGAACTTGCCATTGACGACAGGAAATGAAAAGAATGTCAACTGTTCGGGTTGTTGCTGAACTTGCCATTGACGACAGGAAATAAAAAGAATGTCAACTGTTCGGGTTGTTGCCGAACTTGCCATTGACGACAGGAAATAAAAAGAATGTCAACTGTTCGGGTTGTTGCCGAACTTGCCATTGACGACAGGAAATAAAAAGAATGTCAACTGTTTGGATTGTTGCCGAACTTGCCATTGACGACAGGAAATGAAAAGAATGTCAGCTGTTTGGGTTGTTGCCGAACTTGCCACTGACGACAGGAAATAAAATGGATGTCAACTGTTCGGGTTGTTGCCGAACTTGCCATTGACGACAAGAAATAAAAAGTAAATGTCAACTGTTCGGGTTGTTGCCGAACTTGCCATTGACGACAGGAAATGAAAAGGAAATGTCAACTGTTCGGGTTGTTGCCGAACTTGCCATTGACGACAGGAAATAAAAAGGATGTGTCAACTGTTTGGGTTGTTGCCGAACTTGCCATTGACGACAGGAAATGAAAAGGAAATGTCAACTGTTCGGGTTGTTGCCGAACTTGCCATTGACGACAGGAAATGAAAAGGATGTCAACTGTTTGGGTTGTTGCCGAACTTGCCATTGACGACACTGGGGATGCGGCTGACAAGCCGTTCCTTACAGAACTGCCCCTTCAATTGGGGAGAAGAGATGCACAAGCTGTTCGTTTAAAGAACTGGCCACTTGGCATAATACTGGGGAATATGCACAAGCTGTTCATTAAAGAACTGCCACTTGGCATAAAGACATGATAAAAAGATGCGCAAGCTGTTTGTTAAGGAACTACCGCTTGGCGTAAAAGGTGACATCTCTGGACCAGACAAACTGGGGATGACACTTGGGGAAAAAGGAGTTCACAAATTTTTCATGATTGATTGGTGAGACTCAAGGTGGTTAGAGCAACCGTGAATGATATTGTAGTATGTTGCATGCATAAATGTACGTATGTATGAATGCATGAATGTATGAATGTACAAACACCTGAATGTACGAATGTACAAATGTATGAATGTATGAATGCATGACTCTCACTGGGGATGTCGTGTGAGAGATTAACTTGTACTGGGGATACCCAATATGTTTGTTAAGGAATTGCCCCTTGATATAAGAATACAATGAAAGATTGCACAAGCTGTTCGTTAAAGAACTACCGCTTGGCGAAAAGGAGATTGACATCCCTAGACTAGACAGACCGGGGATGACACTCGACTGTTGCTGGGGGGGAAAATAAAATTGTGGGGGATGCATGATATGAATATGAGATGCATGTTAATGAATGAGTTTGATATGATGCATGAATTATGCTGACATGTGGGATAACAGACGTCACGTTGGACGCTGGGGGTTATGATTTGGGTGCCGAGCAAGGTCGGGCTTGGATGAGATACCGAGCAAGGTCGGGCTTTGGTAAGATGCCGAGCGAGGTCGGGCTTTGGTTGGATGCCGAGCGAGGTCGGGCTTTGGTTGTGGTTGTGCCAATGATGATTGGGCTTTTTGGGGGCGAGACTCCACTGGGGGATGCCAATAAAATTGGGCTTTGTTTGTGACTTCGCTGGGGATATAAGGATCATTTTGGAAGCATGATCGATATCCAGCCTTAGATGCCAATGGTGGTTGGGCTTTTTGTGAGTAGGTGCCAATGACAATTGGGCTTTCGATTGATTGGACAAAGATTGACTTGGTTGATTGTATGACCGATAAACTTGATGAGACAAGGCTAGATCGGTAAAATGAATGGTGGACCGACGTCGCATTGCAAACACTTGGTAGTTTAAAATGGGGATGATACCACAGGGGATACATTCAAAATTGACGGGGTAAAGCCGCAATAGCTGATAAAAAGATAAATACCTCATGGGGAGATTGTTAATCCACTGGGGATTGTGCTAATCCGCTGGGGAGAAGAACTGATGATTCCGCCGGGAATGTTTATGCTTTGGTTGGCAAGTCTTTGCCTGAATCATCTTTTTCGGGTTCTCGATTCACTGGGGATATTCCCTATTGATTCACTGAGGATTCTGTTGGGGAATCCCTTTTTTGCAATTGACCATGCTTGGCCTGCGAAACTTCATCCGTTTTAAGGACAGACATCGATGTACACTCCAAATATTCACGAATTCGAAAGGAATGTGTTTGTTATTTTATAAAAAGATAAAAGACTCACAAAATAAATTTTGAAAAAGTTTTTTGTTTTAAAAGTACTATCATCAAGAATAAAAATGAATGAATAAAATAAAAATGGGAATTTGATAAAAGGTAAAGTAATGTTGGGAAGAAAAGTTTATTAATGGGGTGGTAGCCTGCTAAAGGTGTGGCTCCTTTGTGATCGTGTTTGGGATTGCTGATGATAATTGGGCCTTTTGTAGGGGACCGAGGAATGTCAATGACGACTGGGTTTTTTGTGAATTGTGGAGGGGAGTGCCAAGCATGGTTGGGCTTTTTGAATGATTGTGTGCTGGGCATAGTCGGGTTTTGGTTTAAAATTGTGGGTGCTAATGCAAATTGGGCTTTATTTGTTGGGATGTCAATGAATATTGGGTTTTAGTGTTGGGTGCCAATGAATATTGGGCTTTGGTTTTGTTTGGATGCCGAGCGAGGTCGGGCTTTTATGGTGGGATGCCGAGCGAGGTCGGGCTTTAATTGGTTGCCGAGCGAGGTCGGGCTTGGATTGGTTGCCGAGCGAGGTCGGGCTTGGATAATTGGATGCCGAGAGAGGTCGGGCTTTAATTGGTTGCTGAGCGAGGTCGGGCTTTTATGGTGGGATGCCGAGCGAGGTCGGGCTTTAATTGGTTGCCGAGCGAGGTCGGGCTTGGATTGGTTGCCTAGCGAGGTCGGGCTTTGATGTTTGGATGCCGAGCGAGGTCGGGCTTGGATAATTGGATGCCGAGCGAGGTCGGGCTTTAATTGGTTGCCGAGCGAGGTCGGGCTTTTGGGGTTGGATGCCGAGCGAGGTCGGGCTTTAATTGGTTGTGGAGCGAGGTCGGGCTTGGATTGGTTGCCGAGCGAGGTCAGGCTTTGATGTTTGGATGCCGAGCGAGGTCGGGCCTTTGGGGTTGCCGAGCGAGGTCGGCTTTGATTGGTTGATTCATGTGAAATTTGCGCATGCATTTTTAATGCTCCCATTAATCCGAGATTGCACTGAAAAATTCGAAACAAATACCAACAAAATTTATATCGTACAACTCAAGTTAGAACTATGTTTATCAATGGACCAACCTATCACTCATTTAAGTAAATGAACAAATTGAATATTAATGTGAGCGGTATTGAACACTCATCCGGCAAGTTTGCTAACATTCCGATCGAGTTATGTGTCCATCTAATCATCGTTTCTAAAAGCACAAAAGCATTGATCACAAGGTCTTCGAGGGTTGTAATTTGGCTTGGTTACAAAAGAAATGTCATATGTGGGGAAATTGAATTCAAAAGGCCAAGCGAGAAGGAACATTCTTTCTAATTTACACCTTCCCTTGTTCAAATCACAACTTTTTGGTGATATACAAATGCTTTCCTTTCGATCTTGACAACTCTTGGATTTTGTTGATTTTCCTTTTTCTTTTCTCTTTTGAGATTTCTCGATTTGTTTTTCTTTCTTTCTTTCTTCTTCTTGGTTGTCAAGATCTTTTACGAAATTCATCATTTCTTGGCTTTCACAACCTCTCTTTTTTCCAACTGAATCAAAGGCGATACCCTAATTGAATGTTCCTTTCTCTTTTGGCAAGGGATAATAATCATGACGGTTAAGGGTTCAAAAACTTGAAAGAAAATTATCAGAATTTAGTGATGATTTAACCATGAACTGAAAAGTTTTTTTTTTTTTTTTTTACAATTGGGCTTATGAAAGTTGGCAGTTCATAGTCAATAATTCTGATTCGTTAGGCTCAAAGGGGTTTGACAAATGCTCACTTCTCACAGGGTGGGCTATTTGTGGTCAAATGTTTTCACTCATATTCCAGAAATGCCTCGATCATGCCAATGCTTTCATGCAATTTAAAACAAACGTTTAGATTTAACATAAAAAGATCGAGTTAAAAAAATGCCGGTCTCCCGCATATGTATAACGATTTTTGAGGCTTCCTCACATTTTGGCTGGTTCTAAATGGTTCATCGAATAAACACACTAACAACGCAAATTGCATGATATAGCTTTTGTGTTAAGTATATATCCTCATTTTGAGCTTAATCACACAAAAAACAGGAAGCATGTATTTAGCTTTGCGCAAATTAATCAATTTTATCATTACCATTTATCCGTGGCTAAATCAATTAATTTTGGATCAAACCATTGTGGGAAGATTTGTCAAATTCAAATTACCAATGACCCATAGCAAGAAATCTCGACATTTAAGCATATTAAAATTAAACAGGCATAAATGACGATTATTAAAAGGCCAGATAATAAAAGAAAGAGTACATAGTACAAATATGGATACAAAGTATTAAACATAGGAAGAGTGTACGAGAAAATAAAATAACATAAACATAAAAAACATGAGAAAACATCAAAAAAGGGGGAGCCACTCAAGGAGTGAGAGCCTCGTCGTCCTCGGTCTCCTTATCCTCGTCCTCCTCGTCCTCATCATCCTCATCTTCTTCTCCCTGGCCTCCGGCCGCTGCACCACTGCCTCCACCCTCTGAATACTCGGGCCTATCCCCGGGCCAAGCACCATGAGCTGCGAACATCTCTGGTGTCGGTATCTGAATGGCGGGATCTGTCGGCCTACCCAACTGTATCTGAAGGCGATACATGGAATAGTGCATCATGGTCATGTATCTATGACTGGAAGCATTCTGCTCCCATGTGAAAGTAAAAGTGTGATGACCCTGTGATGCCGGTGGGGATCTGGGTCGTGGCTGCTGTGCCCTTGCCGCTCTCCTCCCTGTGCAGTGTCTCGCGATGTACTCATCCGTGATCGGATTCTTTATGGTCTCGGAAACATGAGGAGGGATCGCTACTCGTGCCTCCTGACAGAGTCCGATAATCAGACCCGGGAAAGCGAGCGGGCACATCTTCTTGGCCGGTGGCTTGATGCCACTCTCGACCACTATCTTAAGCTCTTGGCAGATCACCCTAGCCACATCTACTTGCTTATGGGTGAGGATATAGTAGATTAAAGGGGTGACGTCCAAAGTGGTGGATGAGGTATGGCTTTTTGGTTTTATATTGTGAATGATGAGGTGGAAGAGGACTTGAGCATAGGTAGTGAGGTTGTTTTTGAGGGCTTTGGTAGGCTGCCCCGCTGCATTGAGTTCATAGCCCCTCCCGGATTGGAAGATGGTCTGGGCGTAGAGGTCGTGATTCCAATTGCCACGGTTTTGGTGCTTATGGAAAGCACATAGTTCATCGTTCTCAAGTTGGAAGGGGTTGCGGAGATAAGTGTTGATGGCGTCGCGATCGAATCTAATGACCCGACCACGCACCATGGTTTGGTAGGTGAACTCTCCTTCCAGATCTGCGGGAATGGCGTTTGCATAAAATTCCCGGATAATGTCATAATTAAGGTTTAGTGGAGGGTTCACCAAAACTCCCCAACGACGATGATCTATCAACCGTGCCAATTCTCGATAGGTGCCCCGCTCGCTTATGGTGAACTGCCTTTCGGTCCATAACGTTCTGCTGAGAAGCTCCTCGTACCTCTCCTGATTTCGGAGGTTGAGGAAGCGGGAGGCGTCGTATGCCCCTTGGGGTCTAGACCCTGACGATTCACCCCTCGATCGTTTTCCGGTTGGTCTTGGTGCCATCTACAAGAAAAAAAAGACAAAGTTAGTAAACAGCATTCATGATTACAAGTGATATGGGGTGAAATCAATGGAATTGGAAAGGAAACATGAAAAAAACAAAGGTTCTGTTCTGCTAAGGTCGCACTGCGAACGCATGGTCGCAGTGCGAAGCTGCTCGTAAAAATCTGGGTTGCCCAGAAGAAGGGGGTCGCAGTGCGAAGTTCATCTTTGCTCTGCGACCCTGACAGAAAAAATCAAAAACTCCAGGAATCTACCCTAAACTCCCAAGCTAAACTTCATACAATGCATGTTTAGATGGATGATTGAGAATAAATGAATGGGTATGAAAACAATTAACATGGCAACTAGTTTTGATTCAACTTCTACAAAAATGGGTAAAATGAATTCGTGTAAAAATCACTTAAAGATGAAAAGGAAATGGGCCTATTTCAACTACCCATAATGTACATTTACTAAATTACAACTTATCCTAGCAAGGCCAGAAGGGAAAGAAGCTAATCATAACCTTAAACCCTAAAAATGGAAGTTCAAAAATTAAAAACCTAAGACCCAGAACACGAATCAGAAGTAAAAGAAAAGATAAAGAGGAAGAAATCATACCTTGCTGTTTGCAGAAATGGGTGATTAAAACTTGAAATTACTAAGAAAGAAAGATTTATGAAGAAAAAGTGAAATGGGTATGCTTTTTGAGTTGTTTTTATGAAAAGAAATGAAAAGTTTTGAGTTTTAGGAGTTTAAATAAAAAGAAAGAAAATAACGGTTAGATAAGAGAGATAGTGGAAATGGGTGGTTGGGGGGAGTTAATGAGGGTTAGTAAATTTTGAAAACTGAGCTGACAAAATTCGCATGCTTCGCACTGCGAAGTAAGTTTGCTCTGCGAACCTCAGAGTCAACTTCGCAGTGCGAAGATACCTTTGCTCTGCGAAGTCAATCAGATTCTGAATTTTCAAAATTACTACCCTTCAACAAATTGGTCCTTTACATCCCCAACCATGTTTATTAAAAAGTAGTAATAAACAAAATTCATTGATTGCCCCTGATAAAATGAAACAAAATGCAACAATTATGAATGAATGCGGATGGGTGATATGCAAATTACAGTATACGGCGGTTCGAAACTTCCCCCATCCTCACGTGTAGGCTCTAAAAGATGAGATTTCCTAAGAAGAGGTCCCTAGAGTCATAGATCTCACATGGAATTAAGGTTGTCGACGGACATACGTCACGTGACTTCAATTCATTCCACGTGAAAATCTCCTCTAAGCGAGGTTTGGCATCCTACCTCACGGACATACGTCAACGCGGGCTTCCGCTCACAACCACCATTCTAACTTAGTTTTCTCTCGAGCTCGGGTAGAGAGCCTCACACGTCCGGCATTAACCTGAACAATGTGGAGTAACATCGCTCAAGTAACCCCACAATTGATATACATGGATATGAAGCAAAATGATATATGTAAATATAGAGCAAAAGAATAAAAACAATAATGATAAGAAGATATAAACATGCAAGTAAAATTAAACAAATTAGCCTAAAAGCCGACTGAGATAGGCTTGACTCGTCATACAAAAACAAAGTGTTTTATGCACGTCCCCAGTGAAGTCGCCATTTTTGTCGCGTCGAATTTCGGATGTCAAGCTATTGGGAAGCGTTGAATCACTAATTTTAAATCACGACTGAACTTTTAATTTTTCGGGGAGAAAAGGAAAAAAGTTCGAAATTACCTTAAAAAAGAGATTTTAGGTTCGAAAGTCGATTATGCGAGGGGAAGGTATTAGCACCCCTCACATCCGTTGTACTCAACGGGAACCTCTTAGTCGGCTTAGGCTTAAAATGTTTTCAAAGTTTTACTTGCGTGTTTGAATATATAAAAGGGAAAAAGAAAATATGATACGAAGGGGAAAAAAGAGATAAAATACAAACGAAGGGAAAAAGAAAGTTTTTTTTTAATGGGCTTGACAAGATGTCGATCTTGCTCCTACGTATCTCCCGGTAGTCCGAGAATTCAAAGCGTACGTAGTTCTTTGGTAGAAAAATTTGTATGTTGGTTCGTTTTAATTTAAAAAAGATTTGACGACGCACAGAGGCGTAAAATGTTTAAATGATAAAGACGACGAACGCTAAGGCGATAAACTCGCGCAAGGCGTAAATGTTTTAAAATAAAAAGACAGACGCACAGAGGCGTAAAAAGTTTAAAGATAAAAGACAGACGCACAGAGGCGTAAAATGTTTGAAAATGAAAAGACAGACGCACGGAGGCGTAAAAAAGGTTTGAAGATAAACGCGCAAAGGCGTGAAAGGTTCGGATTGACCACGCGGGCCAAGAAAAGGTTAAAAATGGCCACGGTGGACCAAAGGAAGGTCGAGCGTGCTAGACGCGTCAAAGGTGGAATGACGATTGCCCGAGCGACGAGAGATACGTCACGCATTCGTGCAATGAGGTTTGGGGAGACATACGTCAAGCCATTCCTGTTTCCTTCAAGTTTTGTTTCGTTGAAACTCGGAGGAATCTCAAAGGGAACCAAAACACTTTAAAAGGAAAGTTGTAAAAAGGAAATCACGAACAAATTTGTTGTTCGAGTTTATTAAAATCATGAACATTACTTGTTGCTTAAGCTATTGAAACTCAAGAACAAGCGTAGTTCAAGTTTGAACGATGAACAAAATCATAAAACATGCACAAGTTTGGAAAGTGCACAAGTTCGGCTTGATTCGAGTTTGATTTAAAAAGAGTGAGCAAGTTCGGCTCAAGTTCGTGTTTTGATTTGAAAATCATGAACAACTTTTGTTGTTCAAGTTTGGCTTTGAAAATAAACGAACTTAGCTTATTGCTCAAGCTTGATTTTGAAAATTTAGGAACATAACTTGTTTCACAAGTTACTCAAAATTAAATGCATGAACTTGTAAAATCTCCAAAGTTGTGCATGATTCTTGATGTGTTTGAACAAAAATGCATTTTAACACTCTTTAGGTTCTGAATCAAGGGTTGGAACCCCAAAAATTTGGCATTTGGAAGCCTGATTCACATTCTGAGTTTCACATACTTCGCAGAGCAACCAGAACTTGGCTCTGCGAAGTCAGGTTCTGATGTGGTCGCACTGCGAACATACTTTGCTCTGCGAAGTATGCGAAATTTTGAACTCAGAAGCTGTTTCTGAACAGTAGTTCAAAAACTGCTTCTAAGCAAGCTTCAGAACCTAAAGGGGGTTAAAAAGCTTTGCAAAATTGAAAAAAAGGGAGTGTAAAAACTCAGTTTTAGTGCTTGGTCACTTTGAGATTCCTTTTGAGTTTCAAAAGGGGTTTTTGTGCACAAAATGAAATTGACCAAAACAAGAGATGCAAACAGCAAGCAAAATGAAGGATAAAGATTATAGGAGACTTACAGAACTCCTGGCAATGCTTGTGCAAGAGGTTGGAAGTGGCTTGCTTGATTGGTTAGAGGTTATGGACAATGAACTCTAACTTGCTTTGGTTTGTGTATGAACTGTTTTGATGCTGCAATGTGATGGATTTTGGTGTGAATTTCGTATGTATATGGCTGTTTTTCTGGTGTGTCAATGTGTGAATTCAGTGTGTTTCAATGTGTGAATTCAGTGTGTTTCAATGTGTGAATTCAGTGTGTTTCAATGTGTTTTTCATGTGTCTTGGCATTCCTTTTATAGGCCAAAATGCAAATCTATGCAATGATGAACAAAATCCTAGAACCTAGCTGGTTTGGGGCTAAATCCAGGCTAAATCACTTTGCATTTAATGCTAAAGGATAGAAGTTGCTTTGCCTTGTGCCAAGGGGCAAGACCTTGACTGATCTCAGCCACAAATGCAGCTAATTCTAGAAGGTAATGATGAGAAAAACTGAAAAAACAGGGCAGCTTGAAATTGTGTGATTCTTGGGATCAATCCTTGCAATCTTGGAAGGCCAAGCAATGAAAACGTGTACTGCCATGTACAGAGGGATTGGGGGAAGCAAAATGAGCATGTGGGCTGGTGTGTGGGAGGAGAAATCCAGCTGAAAACAGGGCAGCACAAACAGCTTTTTTGCAAGCAAAACCACTTGTGTTTGACTGGTTTTGGTGGAGAAATAAGGAAGGAAAGGGATCAAGTAGCTGGCTGGCAAGCTCAGGTTGGATGATAGGTCAATTGGGAGGGACAAGAGCTGACCACGGGCAGCCAATTTGATTGAGCACATGTTAGGTTGGAAGAAAATCCTTCTTTCCTTTAACTTTAATGTCACACCTTGATTCTTACTTTGCTGCATTAAATCAGCCACAATTGGCAATAACAATAATAATAACAAAGATAGAGAGTAATAACAATAGTTAAAATGAAAACAAAAGCAAGAAAAATCAGAAAATTAGAAATCTGCAGAAAATTCGCAGGAGTCGCAGTGCGAAGGTCACTTCGCAGTGCGATCTCCTGTTTTTTTGTATTTCTTGTTTAAGAATAAAATAAAAGGTAAAAAATGAATAAATAATAATAATAACAATAATAAGGATAATGGCAATAATAGTAATGAAAATGATAATGAAAATAAATAAAAATAGTAATGAGAATAATAATGAAGATGTTGATAATAAAAAAATGATGAAAAAGCTTAATAATATTACTTATAATAAAACCTTAATAATAGTAAAAGATAATAATGATATTATTAATGAAAAAATAATAATAATAATATTAATAATAATAATGATGATGATAATATTAATAGTAATGCTAATGGTGATAAATGCAAATAAAATTTAATGACAGGAATGAAATAATAAAAGGTAATAATAAGTGATGAAATAATAAAAGATAAAACAAAGAAAAATATGAGTCCAAAAATGGGGTATGACACCCCGTGACCAATTGAACCATTTCTTGGTCCCCCGTGACCAATTGAACCCTATTCTTGGTCCCCCGTGACCAATTGAACCTTTTCTTGGTCCCCCGTGACCAATTGAACCTTTTCTTGGTCCCCCGTGACCAATTAAAACCTTTTCTTGGTCCCCCGTGACCAATTGAACCCTTTCTTGGTCCCCCGTGACCAATTGAACCATTTCTTGGTCCCCCGTGACCAATTGAACCTTTTCTTGGTTCCCCGTGACCAATTGAACTTAATTCTTGGTCCCCCGTGACCAATTGAACCTTTTCTTGGTCCCCCATGACCAATTAAACCTTTTCTTGACTCCCCATAGTCAATTGAACCTATTCTTGACTCCCCGTAGTCAGTTGAACCTATTCTTGACTCCCCGTAGTCAATTGAACTTATTCTTGACTCCCCGTAGTCAATTGAACTTATTCTTGACCCCCCGTGGTCCATTGAACCATTTCTTGGTCCCCCGTGACCAATTGAACCTTTTCTTGACTCCCCATAGTCAATTGAACCTATTCTTGACTCCCCGTAGCCAATTGAACCTATTCTTGACTCCCCGTTGTCAATTGAACTTATTCTTGACTCCCCGTAGTCAATTGAACTTATTCTTGACCCCCCGTGGTCCATTGAACCTTTCTTGGCCCCCCGTGGTCAATTCCAACCTTCTTTCGCAAACGAACATGTTTTTTATCAATTCTAACGCGATACAAACAAACACTTAAGCCTCCCATGCGTGAGCATACAAACTACGTTTAACCGCAAGAATACGATCAAAGACATCGTTCTTTAAAATCAGCCAACAAACAAACATTTTCTACCAAAGAACTACGTCGCTTTGAATTCTCTATCGCACCAGGAGATACGTAGGAGCAAGACCCCGTTCTTGTCAAGCACAATAATAAAAAATATCATTTTTCCCCTTTTCTTTTTCCCTTTTCCCCCTTTATATATTAAAACATAGCAAGCAAACCTTTAAAATCACTTTAGCCTTAACTAACTAGGAGGTTCCCGTTGAGTACAACAGATGTGAGGGGTGCTAATACCTTCCCCTTGCATAATCGACTCCCGAACCCGACAATGGTTGCGATGACCATCCTTACCATATCGCCAAGGGTTTTATCAATGTTTCCCTTTAAAAATAAAAACTTTGGTGGCGACTCCGCATTTCTTTCTTAGCGTCTATTACGCTCGAGCGTTTTTTTAGAGAGCGCGCAGCTGGCGACTCTGCTGGGAAATTAAAATAGCGAGTCAAGCCTATCCTAGTTAGCTTTTAGGCTAAGTGTTTTTTGTTTTGCTTGCATGCTTTTGTTTTATTGTCTTTATCTTCTTTTCTTCTCTTGCCTTTATATTTATATGCTTCATGATGCTTTATGTTCATATTGATATATCAACTGTGGGTTGTCACATGAGTGAAGCTCTATACCCGAGCTTTGAGAAAAATTAAGATAAAATGGTGGTTGTGTAGTGTCTGGCCTTCCTGACGTATGTCTTGTAGGGCGTTGGACGCGAGAACCCCGCCTAGAGTAGATTCTCTTGGAAGTATGGTTGTATTGTGAGTATTTGCAACAGCAACTATAAGTCCTTGTAGGATCCGTGACTCTAGGGACCTTTTAGAAAGAATCTCTAGAACCTACATGTGAGAATGGGGGGAAGTTTTGAACGTTCCTATGCCATACCACTGCATACCATAACATTTGCATTCATGAAAATAATTTTTGCATATACATTTTGCTTTATAGGGAATTAGAAAGGCAATCAGTAATTAGTAAAAGAAATATAGCTTCCGGGAAGAGAAACACGCTTTTTTTCAAGGTCAAGGCTCCCAAAGTAGAAAGTCTGCTAGTTTTGAGTAATCAACTCACTTTGATCAACAAGAGTAACTTCCAAACAAGTTATGGATTGATACTTGACCTCCTGTACGTGAAGTTAGATACAATGGCTTTAACTACATTGGCTCAGTTCTATGACCCACCTCTCAGGTGCTTCACCTTCCAGGACTTCCAGTTAGCTCCAACCTTAGAAGAATTCGAGAAGATTTTGGGATGTAGTTTGAAAGATCATGGGCCTTACCTTGGTTTGAGAGAGGACCCTACTTTAGAAGTCATCGCCGAATCTGTACACCTTAGTGTCCAAGAAATAGCACCACACTTGGAAACCAGAGGAAACACTAAGGGTTTCACAAGAAGGTTTTTGGAGGGTAAGGCTCGAAGCTTGTTGGCCAACAAAGAGGGGAAGGCGCTCAATGCAATCCTAGCTCTTTTGGTATACGGGATAGTTCTTTTCCCTAGTATGGATGACTTCATAGATCTTCCGGCTATAGGAGTATTCATGACTAAAAATCTTGTGCCTACAGTTTTAGCGGATTTCTATCATTCCCTCTATACTAGGCATGAAAAAGGGAGAGGAGGCACGATTTCCTGTTGTACTCCTTTGGTGCAAATATGGTTAATGTCCCACATGCCAAGAGATCGCGATTTTGTGGAAAACCAAGCTAAACTCAAGTGGTCACAAAGGATGACGGCTCTCACCGAGGGGGACATCCATTGCATTCTCGAGATTTAGAGAATCCGGAAGTCATTTTTAGCTGCGGTGAATTCCCCAATGTGCCCCTCATAGGTACTAAGGGATGCATCAATTATAACCCAGCCCTCTCTCTCCGCCAATTGGGTTACCCAATGAAGGATAAACCCGATGATCTCTTATTGGAAGCTTTCTTCCTAAAACAAGGAGATGAGAACCCAGCACCGCTAGGAAAGATCCAAAGAGCCTGGAGCCAAATACACAAGAGAAAGGTTGGAAAAAAGAATTGTGTAGCCGAACATCCCTACACTCAATGGGTGAAAGAGAGGGTTAAGATAATCAAGCTAGCCTTTGCGGTTGTATGCCCTCCTAGACCTCTCTCACCTAAGCCAATCATAACCATTCCCATTGAAGAAGCGGAAGAGCTGAAAGCCAAGATTCGAGAACTCCAAAACAAAAATGGGGAGTTAGAATCAAAGCACCATCAAGCTTTGGGAGAGATTGCTAGAACAAAGAGAGATCAAGAGGAAACAACAAAATCTCTCCAAGGGTGTAGAAAAAGGTTGAGAATCTTCGAGGGGAAAAGAGAATGGATCGGGGGTGGTTTGGTAAGTGCCGGCGCCAACCTCATAGCCAAGGACGAAGAGTTGGAGAAAATATTGCATTCCAACCAAGAACTGAAAAAGTTCGGGGAGTTAGCCATTGAAGCTCAAAGAAAATGGAGGTTGAAATATCAAGAGAAAAACCAATAACTCCAGGAAGTCGTCAAGGAATACAAAGAGCGGCTACAAACCGAGCGCATCCAAAGGCTAGAATATGAAAACCTTTCTCATCAAAGGAAGCTAAAGTGCAATCATCTCGAAGCCAATATCAAGAAATATGAAGAATATTTCGACCAGATTGCAAGAGAGCACGGGGACCATGTTGGAACAAAATGTGTTTAACAAGACTCTTATAAATTAAGGAGGAGATTGTTGAAACATTATGTGTAAACACATCTCTCTTTATGGTTTTGATGATAACAAGGTATTAAAGAGAAAATTGGTTTTTTGCTAATGCTTTGTTCAAGTATTTTCAGAACCATGTGCTTTATGTTTACTTATTAAGAATGGTTATGGAAGAACAAGCTTAGAGCAAGGAAGGAAAGCCATAAAGCAAGGTTGCAAAGCTAGAAGGAAATTGGGTCTGAAGAAGTACTCCTGAAGAAGTGCTCCTGAAGTAAGAGCTTCTGAAGTGGTCCTAAAGAAGTGCTCCTGAAGTAGTGGTACTGAAGTGAGAGCTTCTGAAGTGGTCCTGAAGAAGTGCTCCTGAAGTGCAGCTTCTGAGTCTGAAGGCAGCTTCTGAAGACTGGGTGCTCCTGAAGAAGTCAACGCAAAGTCAACTCCTGAAGCCAGCTTCTGATCCGTACAACTGAAGCAACTTCTGATCACTGTTCACAGAGAAGCTTCTGAAGCTGATGTGGCATGGATATTGACCAGTACTGTGCGCATTTAATGCCTGGATGTGTCAGAACAACTCAATGGAACAGTTGTCTCCCTGACCCAAACATTCTCCAGCTTTTAAGGTAGGCCATTTCAAAAATGGCAACTGCTCTGTTCTGACTGATAAAGTGCAGCACACATTTGCAGTAACCTAGCCCAATTGCAACGGCTCTTTCCTCAAATCAAGCAAATCTTCAAATAGCTATTTTCTCATCTATAAAAGGAAGAAGATTTGAAGAAGAAAAACGTCTAAGACTCTTGAAACAAAGAACTGAACTCTTGCTCTGTTTTGCTGTCAAAAATACGCAAGTTACCCAACCTCTTAGAAATTCTTTCATCTTTGTAATTTAGAATTTCTTAAGGTTAAGAGTCTTAACCTGTGTTGTATTTAGAGAACACCTCTGATATTTGATCAAGTGTTCATCCCAAACTATTTCATTTGTAAACCAGTTTGGTCCCTAAAGTCTTAGTCTGTATACTAAGCATTTGTAACCTCATTCCTTTGTGGTCTGAGTCAGAAGTCTCTTGTCTTAGTGACTTGAGCATTGGGAAGTCTCTTGTCTTAGTGACTTGAGCATTGGAAGCCTCTTCCTTGGTGGTTGAGCATAGAAGCCTCTTTCTTTGTGATTGAGCAACTAGAAGTCTCTTCCTTAGTGGTTGAGCAAAATGTAATCTTCAGATTATAGTGAAACTCTCTTGTTGGAAAACAAGGGGACAGGACTACTTCTCACATTGAGAAGGAACCTGTATAATTTCTGTGTGTCTCTCTTTCATTCTCTTTTAACTTATTTAATCCGCTGCACTTAACTTTTGATAACAGTTCAGAACCTGGTTCTGAACTTGCATTAAGTTTTAAGAAAGATAAGAACAAGTTTTTGAGTCACACAATTCAACCCCCCCTTCTTGTGTGTGTGTTTTTCTCACCTTCAGTTGGTATCAGAGCTCCGGTTCTGATATTAACACTTAACAGTGTGTCAGTAGGATCCTGAGAAAAACATGACCTCAACTAGTGGTTCACCTCCACCCTCTCCCAGAAATCCACCATCTCCCAGAAATCAAAGAAATGTACAATATGACTATGGTACTGAAGAAAAGAAGTCTAGGTCACACAATAAACCTCCTATGTTCACTGGTGACCCAGAAAAATTCTCTTGGTGGAAGAGTAAAATGTATAGTCATATTATTGGGGTTGATGATTCACTATGGGACATCATAGAAGATGGAATCACCATTCCAGTTGATGAAGAAGGTGTTGCTGTCAACAGAAGATCTCTGAGTGATGCAGAAAGAAAGATCTATAGGAAGCATCATCATGTCAGAGGTATCATTGTGGACTCATTGCCTCATACTGAGTATCAGAAGCTGAGTGACAAGTCCACTGCAAAGGCCATATTCACATCTCTCTGCTCTAACTATGAAGGTAATAAGAAAGTTAGAGAAGCTAAGGCAAATATTCTTGTTCAGCAATATGAACTGTTCAGAATGAAAGAGGATGAAAATATTGAGACTATGTTCTCAAGATTTCAGACTCTGGTTTCTGGACTTCAGATTCTGAAGAAGAGTTATACCACAGCTGATCATGTGAACAAACTCTTAAGAAGTCTGCCATCCAAATGGAGACCAAAAGTGACTGCCATTGAGGAAGCTAAGGATCTGAATACTTTAAGTATTGAGGATCTTATAAGCTCCCTCAAGGTGCATGAACTAGGACTCAATGAGGATGAGTCTGTTAGAGAACCAAAAACATTGGCCCTGAAGTCTAAAAGAAAACCTTCTAAAGCTTCGAAAGCTATCGAATCTGAAGAAGAGTTTCCTGAGGGAAAGTCTGATGAAGATTCAGATGTTGATGAGCTTGCAATGATTTCTAAAAGACTTCAGTATCCGATGAATAGAAAGAAAAAATTCTCTAACAGAAGCAGTAACTTTAGAGGATCTAGTTCTGGTTCAAAGAGGGATGTCCAGAAAGAAAGCTGCTACAACTGCAAAAAGCCTGGCCACTTCATTGCTGATTGTCCTGATCTTCAGAAGGAAAAATCAAAGGAAAAAGCAAAGAAGTCCAGCTCAAAATCCAGCAGTTTCAGAAACAAGCTTAAGAAGATTCTCATGGCAACATGGGATGACCTGGATAATGAGTCAGAATCTGATGAAGAAGAAGCAAACCTGGCCCTGATGGCTATTGCATCTTCTGATGCTGAATCATGCTCAGATTCTGATGAAGAAGATGAGGTATATTCTGAACTCTCTAGATCTGAGTTGATTGAAACAGTTAATGATCTTATGAGTCATCTTAAAAGCAAGTTAAAAGAAATCAAATCTTTGAAAAATCAAAACAACTTGCTATCTGAGGAAAACCTTAAACTTCAGAATCAAATTTTTGAATATGATGAAGAAGTTGAGGAACTCAGAAAAGAGGCTCATAAGAAATCTGAAGAGATTCCTAATGAACAGGAAATAGCTCTTCAGGATTTTATGTTAACTGGATTCAACAGAACTAAAATTGCCTCCATGATGTATAATATGATCAGAAACAAAGGTGAAGGCATTGGCCATGATTCATTTAAACCTTCAAATGAATTAAACTCACCTTCATGTTCTGAAGATATTTTAAAAGGCAATAGTATATGCTTTGTGCCTGCTTCTGATAATTCTGAGAAGTTGAAAGTATCAGAATCTGAGACTAAGTCTGAAGTTCTGAACAACTCAGACTCTGAAGCTTCTGAACCTAAGGGTAAGATGAAGGCAGATGTTAAAACCCTGCCTAAATCTAAGCCAAAAGTTCCTAAGCCTAAGAGTAAGAGGAAATCAGACTCTGAACCTGAGAAAGTTCAGAATCTGAAGTGTTCAGAACCTGGAACTAGTAAGTCTCAGAATCTGAATAAATCTGATTCAAATTTTTCTAAGACTGGGTTTATTAAAACTACAAAATCTGTTAAACCAGTCAATGTAAAACATTTTCAATCTCAGAATGTTAGGCAAAGCAAGCTAAAGCAAACCAATCAGTTTTCTGCTTCAAACTGTTTTAAGAAAGGCAAAACTGAAGCTTGTCTTGTGCCTGAAGTAAACAAAGTTAGAATTCTGAAGAGATCAGAACCAAAGTACTCAATGGTTCAGACCCTGAACAAATCAGAACCAAAGACCTCCAAGTCTCAGGTTCTGAAGAAGTCTAAGTCCAAACCTTTGAGAACTCAGGTTCTGAAGTATTCAGGTTCTAAAACTCAGACTTATTCTAAATACAAGGATTCATATCCAAAGTATCAGAACAAGTCT
Organism: Medicago ruthenica; assembly: GCA_018208015.1. Lineage (NCBI taxonomy): Eukaryota > Viridiplantae > Streptophyta > Magnoliopsida > Fabales > Fabaceae > Medicago > Medicago ruthenica. Next base: position 48,863,132 of record CM031378.1, read on the forward strand.
GAATATCAAAACTTCAGACACAAGAAGCCAAAACCTTTCAGGACTAACCCCAAAGGACCCATGAAAATCTGGGTACCTAAGTCTGAGATTATTTCAATTGCAGATATGCTTAACATCCAAAGAAAAGGAAAGGTCCTGGTACCTGGACAGTGGATGCTCGCATCATATGACAGGGGACAAGTCTATGTTCCAAACCCTAACTCTGAAAGAGGGAGGAACTGTGGGGTTTGGAGGAAGTCAGAAAGGAAAGATCATTGGTACTGGTAAGATAGGTAATTCTTCCCTGTACATTGATAATGTTTGGCTGGTAGATGGACTTAGACATAATTTACTTAGCATAAGTCAATTATGTGATAGTAATTATGAAGTCCTGTTTAATAAGAACACTTGCACTGTAATCAGTAGCAAAGACAACTCTGTAGTGTTCAGAGGTAGCAGGAAAAACAATGTTTACAAAATTAATTTTTCTGAATTGGTTCAGCAGAAGGTAGTTTGCCTTGTGTCTGTGAGTGATAAGAAATGGGTCTGGCACAAAAGGCTGGGACATGCTAACTGGAGACTCATCTCTAAGTTAAGCAAGTTACAGCTGGTCAGAGGCTTACCCAGCATTGACTATCACTCAGATGCACTGTGCAGTGCATGCCAAATTGGAAAGTTTTCTAAAACTTCTTTTAAATCAAAGAACATTGTTTCCACCTCTAAACCTCTAGAACTCCTTCACATTGATTTGTTTGGTCCTGTTGGAACAGCTTCAATCAATGGGAAGAAGTATGGACTTGTGATTGTTGATGATTATAGTAGGTGGACTTGGGTTAAATTCCTCAGAACCAAAAATGAAACATATGATGTGTTTTTCAAGTTCTGCAAACAAGTACAAACTGAAACTGATTTGAAAATCTTAAAAATCAGAAGTGATCATGGTGGTTAATTTGAAAATGAACCTTTTGAAAACTTTTGTGAAGACCATGGAATTTTCCATGAGTTCTCATCTCCTAGAACTCCACAACAAAATGGAGTTGTAGAGAGAAAGAACAGGTCTTTACAAGAAATGGCAAGAACCATGATCCATGAATCTAAAATTGCTAAGTACTTTTGGGCAGAAGCTGTAAACACAACATGTTATATTCAGAACAGGATCTATATCAGACCCATTCTGAATAAAACAACATATGAATTATTTAAAGGAAGAAAACCAAGCATTTCTTATTTTCATCAGTTTGGTTGTACATGTTACATACTAAACAATAAGGTCTACCTAAAGAAATTTGATGCCAAGGCTCAAAAGGGTACCTTTTTAGGATACTCAGAGAGATCTAAGGCATACAGAGTGTATAATTCTGAAACACATGTTGTTGAAGAAGCTATACACATTAGGTTTGATGATAAGAAGCCTGGTAGTGAAATACCAGAGCTGGTTGAGAGTTTTGCAGATGTCAGAATCTCAGAAGAGCCTTCAGAAGCTGAACCCAGTTCAGGTTCTGATGAAGGTTCAGAAGCTGAAAACAATGAAGACTCTGAGAAACTCTCCAGCAATAACACTACTCCTGATGCTAATCAAGACCAGCTTGGTTCTGAACAAATCCCTGATGGTCCTTCAGAAGCTAATCCACCCAGAACCTCATTCAAGTACAAGTCTTCACATCCTGAGGAGTTAATCATTGGAAACAAGAACAGTCCAAGGAAGACAAGATCAGCATTCACTCAGAATGAGTCTATGCTTGGCCTGCTATCCATGATTGAACCTACAACTGTTGATGAAGCACTTGTTGATGATGGTTGGATTGTAGCAATGCAAGAAGAGCTGAACCAGTTTCAAAGGAATGATGTATGGGATCTTGTTGCAAAACCTGATCAGAAGAACATCATTGGAACAAAATGGGTGTTCAGGAACAAGCTCAATGAACAAGGAGAAGTGATCAGAAACAAGGCTAGATTAATAGCTCAAGGGTACAGCCAGCAAGAAGGAATTGACTACACTGAGACATTTGCTCCAGTTGCAAGACTGGAAGCAATCAGGTTACTTATTTCTTATGCTATTAATCATGATATCATCTTGTATCAAATGGATGTTAAGAGTGCTTTCTTAAATGGTGTAATTTCTGAAGAAGTGTATGTCAAACAACCTCCTGGTTTTGAAGATGTTAAATATCCATATCATGTTTTTAAACTTAAGAAGTCCTTGTATGGTCTGAAACAAGCTCCCAGAGCTTGGTATGAAAGACTAAGCAATTTCTTGATTAAAAATGAGTTTGTAAGAGGTCAAGTTGACAATACACTCTTTAGAAAAACTGTTAAGAAAGAAATCTTAATTGTACAAATCTATGTTGATGATATCATATTTGGTTCTACTAATGCCTCCCTTTGCAAGGAATTTTCTAAGATAATGCAGGATGAATTTGAAATGAGCATGATGGGTGAGCTGAAATTCTTCTTGGGAATTCAAATCAGCCAATGCAAAGATGGTATTTATGTTCATTAGTCAAAATACACCAAGGAGCTTCTGAAGAAGTTCCAGCTGGATGATTGCAAGCTGATGACAACACCAATGCATCCCACCTGCACCTTAAGCAAAGAGGACAATGGCACTAAAGTAGATCAGAAGCTGTACAGAGGTATGATAGGTTCTCTCCTATACTTAACTGCTTCTAGGCCAGATATTTTGTTTAGTGTATGTCTGTGTGCCAGATTCCAATCAGATCCTAGAGAATCTCATTTGACTGCTGTCAAGAGAATCTTCAGGTATCTGAAAGGAACAACTAATTTGGGACTTCTGTATAAGAAATCTCTAAATTATAAGCTAGTTGGATTCTGTGATGCTGACTATGCTGGGGACAAGATTGAAAGAAAATCCACCAGTGGAAACTGTCAGTTTCTTGGTGAGAATCTGATATCCTGGGCCAGCAAGAGACAAGCAACCATTGCTTTGTCAACAGCAGAAGCAGAATACATCTCAGCTGCAAGTTGTAGCACACAACTGCTCTGGATGAAACATCAATTAGAGGATTATCAGATTCATGCAGATAATATCCCAATCTATTGTGATAATACTGCTGCTATATGTCTGTCTAAAAATCTAATTCTGCATTCTAGAGCCAAGCACATAGAAATAAAACATCATTTTATAAGAGATTATGTTCAGAAGGGTGTTTTAGATATTCAGTTCATTGATACTGATCATCAATGGGCTGACATATTCACAAAACCCCTAACAGAAGATAGATTCAATTTTATTAAAAAGAATCTGAACATGCATTTTATCTCTTGAAAATGTGCTTGAATCTGAATGAAATCCTTGATTCTGAGTTTATCATAAGCTAAGACTGATCAGACACTCATCTTCTGAGAGTCTGAATACAGTTAAGCCTGAAAAACTTCAGAGTCTGAAGGATCAGAACCTGGATTTTCTGACTTCTGAATCTGATAAAAATCTAATGTTGGTCAGAATCTGATAAGTATAGCAATGGGCAATGATGATTAAAGCTTTGAAAGTTTATACTCTAATCCTCCCAAAGTCATCAATTCAAAAATGTGATTTTCTACTCTGATATTCATTGTTAAAATTGCTTGACAAACAATTCTCAATTGGTATCAGTCAGTTTTCAAACTGTTTAGCACAGACACATTTTTTTTTAAATGCTCAAAGTGTTTCAAACATGTTCAGTCTTAAAGACTCATTTTATCTTGGTATCAGCATTAAAATGTTGCTTTGGTATCAGACTCTGAACCTTCATGTTTTGAAATCAGGTTCTGATACAAGTTCAGTAGCATCAACACTGTATTTTTGGTATCAGACTCTGAGATAAAATCCTCAATTGGTATCAAGCTCTGAGATATATTTTCAGTTGGTCTATACTCTAAACTATTTTCTTTTAACTTGAGTTAGACCTGCTCTGATCTGAACTATTTTCTTTAAACCAGCTCAGATTTGCTTTGATATCTTCTTGCAAGATTTGCTCTGATACCTTCTTGAGATGCTTTGCTCTGATACTGAACACAATTTAGTTGTCTTGCTCTGATACTAAACCAATTTGTACCGAACAAGTCATGTCTGAACACAGGATGACCTGGTCAGAAGCTCCAAACTTTTTCTGCTTCTGAACAGCATTCTATTTTTAATGCAAGTCATGTACTCATTGCAAATCAAGTAGGCTCTGATGATTATCCTTGCTGCTTGGTTATCCATATGACTGCATAAATATCTCACAAATTTTTATTCAACTCTCTCTCACTCTGAATCCTTTTGAAATGTTTTCAAACTCTTTACAAAAGGGGGAGACTGAACTGCTTTGATACATGCTTTCAAACTCCTTTTAAAATCCTTTTCTGCTCTACTACAGAAAAATTTTCAAACTCTCTTGACAAAGGGGGAGAAATTTTCTGTGTTGGGGAGTAAGTAAAACTTTTTGTTGATGACAAAAGGGGGAGAAAAGTAAAACAGGTATTAAAGCACCTGAGCTCAAAAATAAGTTAAAATTGTCAGAAGATAAGCTTATTAAGCTCTGATACAATTGTTAAGCTAGCTCTGATACAATTGTTAAGCTCTGATACAATTATGAATAAATTTAACTTATGAGAACAGATTTTAACTCTTAGCCTCTGAAGTGAAATTCTGGCTCTGATACATTTTTGTGAGATACATTACTCTTAGTGAGTAAATTGAATTTAAAATAACTTGGATAAGACTCAGGGAGCTTACAAAACTCATCCTGTGGATTATCAGACTTAGGGGGAGAGCTTACAAACCTCAGAACCTGAAGTCAACAAGTCATTATGAATTCTGAGTGTAAATTTCACCATATTGTTTTAAGATAAGCTTAATTAACATGGATAAGAATCAAGGGGAGCTTACAAACCTAACCTTGAGGATTGTCAGACCTAGGGGGAGCTTACAAACCTCTCCTGAAGTCAGATTGTTAATTAAACTTAACAACAATTCTGAAATTTTCACATTTGTGATTTTAACTGAACTTAATTAACTTGGATCAGACTCAGGGGGAGCTTACAAACCTCACACCCTGCAGTTAACTTGTTAATTAAGTTAACAACAATTTTCTGTTTTAATACTTATGTTTGTCATCATCAAAAAGGGGGAGATTGTTGGAACAAAATGTGTTTAACAAGACTCTTATAAATTAAGGAGGAGATTGTTGAAACATTATGTGTAAACACATCTCTCTTTATGGTTTTGATGATAACAAGGTATTAAAGAGAAAATTGGTTTTTTGCTAATGCTTTGTTCAAGTATTTTCAGAACCATGTGCTTTATGTTTACTTATTAAGAATGGTTATGGAAGAACAAGCTTAGAGCAAGGAAGGAAAGCCATAAAGCAAGGTTGCAAAGCTAGAAGGAAATTGGGTCTGAAGAAGTACTCCTGAAGAAGTGCTCCTGAAGTAAGAGCTTCTGAAGTGCTCCTGAAGAAGTGCTCCTGAAGTAGTGGTACTAAAGTGAGAGCTTCTGAAGTGGTCCTGAAGAAGTGCTCCTGAAGTGCAGCTTCTGAGTCTGAAGGCAGCTTCTGAAGACTGGGTGCTCCTGAAGAAGTCAACGCAAAGTCAACTCCTGAAGCCAGCTTCTGATCCGTACAACTGAAGCAACTTCTGATCACTGTTCACAGAGAAGCTTCTGAAGCTGATGTGGCATGGATATTGACCAGTACTGTGCGCATTTAATGCCTGGATGTGTCAGAACAACTCAATGGAACAGTTGTCTCCCTGACCCAAACATTCTCCAGCTTTTAAGGTAGGCCATTTCAAAAATGGCAACTGCTCTGTTCTAACTGATAAAGTGCAGCACACATTTGCAGTAACCTAGCCCAATTGCAACGGCTCTTTCCTCAAATCAAGCAAATTTTCAAACAGCTATTTTCTCATCTATAAAAGGAAGAAGATTTGAAGAAGAAAAACGTCTAAGACTCTTGAAACAAAGAACAGAACTCTTGCTCTGTTTTGCTGTCAAAAATACGCAAGTTACCCAACCTCTTAGAAATTCTTTCATCTTTGTAATTTAGAATTTCTTAAGGTTAAGAGTCTTAACCTGTGTTGTATTTAGAGAACACCTCTGATATTTGATCAAGTGTTCATCCCAAACTATTTCATTTGTAAACCAGTTTGGTCCCTAAAGTCTTAGTCTGTATACTAAGCATTTGTAACCTCATTCCTTTGTGGTCTGAGTCAGAAGTCTCTTGTCTTAGTGACTTGAGCATTGGGAAGTCTCTTGTCTTAGTGACTTGAACATTGGAAGCCTCTTCCTTGGTGGTTGAGCATGGAATCTCTTTCTTTGTGATTGAGCAACTGGAAGTCTCTTCCTTAGTGGTTGAGCAAATTGTAATCTTCAGATTATAGTGAAACTCTCTTGTTGGAAAACAAGGGGACAAGACTACTTCTCACATTGAGAAGGAACCTGTATAATTTCTGTGTGCTCTCTTTCATTCTCTTTTAAGTTATTTAATCCGCTGCACTTAACTTCTGATAACAGTTCAGAACCTGGTTCTGAACTTGCATTAAGTTTTAAGAAAGATAAGAACAAGTTTTTGAGTCACACAATTCAACCCCCCCCTTCTTGTGTGTGTGTTTTTCTCACCTTCAGACCATATTGCACAACTACATGATGAGATTAGAAGTGCAAACTCTAAGCTAGCTCAGCGCAAGGAGGTGATTGAATTTGTGTGGCAAGACGCCGTCCGATTAAGTGAAGACTTCACAAAATTGGTCGCGTTCTCAAATATGGTCATTGCCCAACTTCCGAAGAAGCTAGCAAAAGCCGAGATGGTCATGCCTTACTTTGTCATCCCTAAGAAGATCCAGAAATTCATGAAGTTCTGCAAAGACACCGTGGACTTTTATAGGGAAGAGATAGACAAAGCTGAAAAAAGAGCGGCTGTTTGAATTGTATTAGCATTAATTACGCCTTGTAATCTAAATGTTATTCAATCAAATGATAAATTTTTGAAGCAATGTTAATTTCCCGGCCTTTAATATTTCGGATTTCTTATATTAACTGCCCGCCTTTAATTTCCTCGCAAAGCAAAATGAAAAAAAAACGCATGGTTTTTCATATTCATCGCATACATGCATTTACATGCATTTTCATGCATTTTTTTAAGAAAAAAAACTCATATCATTTCCCCCAAAACAGTTTGAAGGAAATCAATCATAGCCAGAAAACCCAAGAAGACATCGGCCCAAGAGCCTGTTCTCCGACACTCGCACGGGACGCGTGCTAACCATCAAAGGATCATGGATAACTTAGAACAGAATCAGACTGCTTTGAGAGGGGAGGTTGATGCGATGAAAGAGAAAATGGATCAACTGCTAGAGCTAATGCAAGCTCTGTCCAACCGGGAAAACAACCCTCGCCCAACTGTGGATACGGCCAATGTAACATGGCCCCCGTACGGTCTTCGTCAAGGTTATACCCCACCCGAAAGTGATAGCCTTGTGCCACCTTCCCAACCACAGATTACCATCCCTATTAGGAACGAAGAGCATCGTCCCTTAGGGAATTCCACCACTCAACATGAGATTGTCTCTCATACTATGGAAGATACCCAGCTTAGGCGTTCTGCTCCCAGCAATACCCACCAAGACAGTGATTCCACTCAAATGTATCGTGTTTTGGAAGAGAGGCTGAAGGCTGTCGAAGGATTCGGCTCGTATGGGTACAATGCTTTGGATATGTGTTTGGTACCCGATGTGGTTATCCCTCCAAAGTTCAAAGTACCAGACTTTGAGAGGTACAAAGGTATTCAATGCCCTAGAATCCATTTGCGGATGTTTTGTAGGAAGATGGCGGCCTACGCTACAAACGAGAAACTCATGATCCATGTGTTCCAAGACAGTTTAAGCGGAGCATCGTTTGATTGGTATATGCAATTGGAGCGCACCCATGTCCAAACATGGAAAGACTTGGCCGATGCTTTTTTGAAGCAATACAAGTATAATTTGGATATGGCTCCCAACAGGATGCAGTTACAAAACCTTGTTCAAAGGAGTAACGAATCCTTCAAAGAATACGCTCAAAGATGGAGGGAACTAGCATCTCGTGTGCAGCCACCGCTTTTGGAAAGAGAGCTGGTTGACACCTTCATGGGCACACTACAAGGCCCATATTATGATAAAATGGTTGGAAGCACATCATCAGACTTCTCTGACCTAGTCATAATCGGTTAAAGAGTGGAAGATGGAGTGAAGAGGGGAATAATTCAAGGCCCTCCTGAAGCTCAAAGTGGAGCCAGAAGACCCCCCAATAACTTTCATAAGAAGAAAGAAGGGGAGACGAATGATGTTTTGGTAGGACCATCTCGGGCACCCTCAACTCAGATGCCTCGTTACCATTATCCTTATGTGGCAGCAGCAGCAGCTCAGGGGCAGTACCCATATCAAGTAAGCCCCACGACTCCACCTCAACAACCGGCAGTATTGCCTCAGCAAAATCGGCAGCAGCAACGAGGCGTGTACCCACCGAGGAATCAAACGGGCCCAAAGAATAACTATAAAAACGTGCAGTTTGATCCTGTGCCCATGCCTTAAGGTCAAATCTTTCCGTACTTGATCCAGAAGGGGATGGTTGAGCCAAGACCGCTACAACCTTTAATGCCACCATATCCACCTATGTATGATGCAAATGCAAGGTGTGAATACCATGCGGGATCCCCGGGACACAACATCGAAGGCTGTAAAGCTTTCAAGTACAAGGTCCAGGACTTCATTAACCAGAAGTTGCTGTCCTTCAAGGAGGAAAACCCAAACGTGAAAAACAATCCATTGCCGGGGCTTGTGGGTCCATCTATGAACGCAGTGGAGGAGCTTGAAAACATTGGCCCGATCAAAGAGGTGATCAATGTAAAGACCCCCATGACGGTCATACGGGAAAAGTTGATCGACTTTGGTTTGTTTGAAGAAACGCACACCAATTGCGAAGCCTGCATAATTAATCCGGACAAGTGTGAAGAATTGAAGAAATGTCTTCAAGAGTTGATGGACCAAGGTTGGGTCCAAATTGGCTATACAAAAGATAGCGCGGACGTTGCTACTTTGGAATCTCAAGACCCAATACCTCTCGAAATCCCATACCAAAGGAGAGAGGTACAAATACCTGTAAAGCCAATAATATTCCATGTGCCGGCACCCTTTTCCTTTGAGAGTACAAATAGGGTACCGTGGAATTACCGGCCTGTTGCTTATATGGAGGGAAAGCCATTGGCAAAAATAGAATCCAACGTCACTAACATTACCGGCGTTGGAGGAATGACTAGGAGTGGTAGAGTCTTCGCTCCGGAGAAACTCGGGAAGACACCAGCAGAACTACCAAGAGAACCGCTCAAGGAAATGAATGTGTAAGAGATGGAGAACCAAGCGGGACCCTCCCAGAAGACAGCCCCACAAAAGGAGGCCGAGGAGTTCCTAAGAATTATCCAAAAGAGCGAGTACAAGATAATTGACCAGTTGGGTCAAACTCCCTCTAAAATCTCCATGTTATCTTTATTGCTAAGCTCGGAGGCCCACCGAGAAGCATTATTGCGGATCCTTAGCGAAGAACACGTTACTAAGGATATCCCTGTGGACCAATTTGATGGGATAGTGGCAAACATTACCTCAAGTAGGTATTTGGGTTTCAATGATGATGAGCTACCCGACGAGGGGCATATTCACAACCGGGCTTTGCACATCTCTGTAAAGTGTTTGGACCACATCCTCTCTCGAGTATTGGTGGATACGGGATTATCCTTAAATGTGATGCCTAAGACTACCCTTTTAAAGCTATCATGTGAAGGGACAGTGATGAAGCCAAGCGCTTTAGTAGTAAAAGCTTTTGACGGGTCAAGAAGGGTCGTCATACGAGAAATTGACCTACCAGTTCAAATCGGGTCACAGGTTTTCACCATCACCTTCCACGTCATGGACATTAATCCGACCTACAGTTGTCTTCTAGGATGACCTTGGATTCACACAGCCGGAGCCATCACCTCCACTCTACACCAGAAACTCAAGTTCATTGTCGATGACAAGATGATTGTAGTTTCCGGACAAGAGGATATGATGGTAAGCCATCTTTCGTCTTTCCGTTACATAGAGACAGATGAAGAGGCTGTGGATATTCCCTTTCAATCGTTGGAAGTGGCAAATGTCGTGACCATGAGCTCAAAGCGCAAGAAGGAGGCAAGGACAGCCATGTCTTCATGGAGGGCAGTAAGAGAAGCTCTAGAAGAGAGTAACCTTTAAGGATGGGGCAAGCTGGTAGACATACCAGAAAAGAAGAACCGTTTCGGGCTAGGATATCACCCATCGGCGGAAACCTCCTCAAAGCCTTGTCAGTAAGGGATCCTTCCCATTTTGGAGACATTTTACAGCGTGGGTTTTAGCTACGAAGACCAAGTGGCTCTTTTAGAAGACACGGATGAAGAAGTGCCCGACTTGGTGTACCGCTGTACTTCGGATGAGATCTTGAACAACTGGAGAACCATCGAAATTCCCGAAATCATTTCCATGTTCAAGTAATTTATCATGTTTGTTTTTGTTTCTGAAAAAAATCATTTTGCTCTGCCCAAGGCAAATTATTAGTTGTGTGGGGCCCCCATGTTTTTTAAGTTTATTTCAATCATCAATAAAATTGCATTTTGTGTTCAATTGAGTTCATCTCTTTCTTTTGTTCTTTAATCGCAATATATTTTAAAAAAGATTTTTTCTGCAAAACCTAAAATAAAATCATACTCATGCAGATCCACAAATCCACCCACCGAAAATAACACTGCTATAATCCCTTACGACTTCGATTTCCCGATTAACCAAACAGAAGACAATGAGGAGGACGATTATGAACTTCCTGAAGATTTGCCCAAGCTTGGGGATCAAGAGGATAGGGTAATACAACCTCATCGAGAGCCAGTTGAATTGATCAACTTAGGGACTGAAGAGGACAAGAAAGAGGTCAAAGTGGGAGCCACCCTGCAAGAAGACGTGAAGGAAAAACTCATTAAGCTGCTACGAGAGTATGTGGATGTGTTCGCTTGGTCGTATCAGGACATGCCAGGGTTAGACCCCATCATAGTCGTGCATAAACTACCACTCAAGCCAGGATGCCCACCAATAAAGCAGAAGTTGAGAAGAACCAGACCCGACATGGCTCTCAAGATTAGAGAGGAGGTCAAAAAGCAGTTTGATGCCGGCTTCTTAGCAGTGACCAAGTATCCACAATGGGTTGCCAACATTGTGCCAGTCCCAAAGAAGGATGGCAAAGTCAGAATGTGTGTGGACTACCGGGACTTGAATAGAGCAAGCCCAAAGGATGATTTCCCACTACCTCATATTGATATATTGGTAGACAACACCGCCCAATTCTCAGTCTTTTCCTTCGTGGACGGTGTTGGAACAAAATGTGAAACAACTCTCTTCTGAATATAGGGGGAGATTGTTGGAACAGTTTGTATGAACATCTCTCTTTATAGTTTTGATGATAACAAAGTGTTAAATAGAAAATTGGTTATTTCCTAATGCTTTGTTCAAGTTATTTTCAGAACCACGTGTTTAATGATCAGTATTTGATAATGGTTATGGAAGAACAAGCTTAGAGCAAGAAAGGAAAGCTTAGAAGCCAAGGTACATGTTTGAGAGAAAACTGGGGGAGTCTGAAGACAGCTTCTGAAGTCTGAGTCGGAAGGTCAACGGAAAGTCAACGTCTGAAGGAGAGCTTCTGATGAACAGTGCGTCTGAAGAAGTGCTTCTGAAGTCTGAGTCTGAAGAAGAGCTTCTGAAGTACTGTTCACGCAGAAGCTTCTGAAGTCTGATGTGGTAAGGAAAGCAATTGTTACTATGCACATTTAATGCCTGGATATGTCAGAACAACTCAATGGAACAGTTGTCTCCCTGACTCAAACATTCCCCAGCTTTTAAGGAAAGCAAATTCAAATATGGCTGTTGCACTCTGTTTTCTGCAAAAGTTTAGCACACATTGTGCGCTCTCGTTTAAAAAAACGCAAACTTCTGAGCGTATGCGAACGCTCGAAAAGTTGTGTGAAGTCGCCACCAAAGTTTTTGTGTAAAGGGAACGTTGATAAACCCTTAAGTTTTTTTTTGAAGGGAAACGATAATAAAACCCTTGACGATGAGGAAAAGGATTGGTCATCGCAACCATTGTCGGGTTCGGGAGTCGATTACGCAAGGGGAAGGTATTAGCACCCCTCACGTCCGTTGTACTCAACGAGAACCTTCTATTTGGCTAAAGCTGAAAATGTTTTTTAAAAGTTTTGCGCGCATGCTTATCTATGTAAAAGGGAAAAAGAAAATATGATAAAAGGGAAAAAAGTTAGTTTTTTATTATTGCGCTTGACAAGATGACGATCTTGCTCCTACGTATCTCCCGGTAGTCGGAGAATTCAAAGCGTACGTAGTTCTTTGGTAGAAAAACGTACATATGTTGGTTATTTTTAATGAACGATGTTTTGACCGTATTCTTGCGATTAAACGTAGCTTGTATGCTCGCGGATGGGAGACTTAAGTGTATAGCTTGTATGCTCGCGCTGAAGGTGAGAAAAACAAACACACAAGAAGGGGGGGGTTGAATTGTGTGACTCTAAAAACTTGTTCTTTTTCTTATCAGAACTTAAGGTTCAATTCAGAAGCTGATATAATCAGTTCTGAACAGATATCAGAAGTTAAATGCAGTGGATTTAAACAAGTTAAGGAGTAAGGGAAAGAGAGACACACAGAAATTATACAGGTTCCTTCTCAATGTGAGAAGTAGTCCTGTCCCCTTGTATCCAACAAGAGAGTTCACTATAATCTGAAGATTACACAATGTGCTCAACCACTAAGGAAGAGACTTCCAGTTGCTCAATCACAAAGAAAGAGACTTCTATGCTCAACCACCAAGGAAGAGGCTTCCACTGCTCAAGTCACTAAGACAAGAGACTTCCCAATGCTCAAGTCACAAAGACAAGAGGCTTCTGACTCAGACCACAAAGGAATGAGGTTACAATTGCTTAGTATTCAGACTAAGACTTTGAGGGACCAAACTGGTTTACAAGTAAAGGAGTTTGGGATGAACACTTGATCAAATATCAGAGGTGTTCTCTAAATACAACACAGGTTAAGACTCTTAACCTTCAGAAATTCTAAGTTACAAAGACTGAAGAACTTCTAAGAGATTTGAACTATGACAGTTTTTACACAGAAAACAGGGCAAAGTTTCAGCAATGCGTTTCAAGAGTCTTCAACTCATTTCTTCTTCAAATCTTCCTCCTTTTATAGACAAAAATAGAGCTGTTGAAGATTTGCTGGAAATCAGGAATTTAGCCGTTGCAATAGGACTAGGTTGCTGCAATTGTGTGCTGCACTTTATCTGTCAGAACAGGGCAGGTGCCATTTTTGAATTGGCCCACCTTAAAAACTGGAGAATGTTTGGGTCAGGGAGACAACTGTTCCATTGAGTTGTTCTGACATCTCCAGGCATTAAATGCGCACAGTACTGGTCAAAATCCATGCCACATCAGCTTCAGAAGCTTCTGAGTGAACAGTGATCAGAAGCTGCTTCATTTGTACGGATCAGAAGCTGGTCTTCAGATGCTGACTTTTCGTTGACTTCATCAGAAGCACCCAGTCTTCAGAAACTGCACTTCAGGAGCATTTCTTCAGGACCACTTCAGAGGCTTCATTTCAGGAGCACTTCTTCAGGACCAGTTTCTTCTTAGCCTTGCAACCTTGCTTCTTGGCTTTCCTTCTTGCTCTTTAGCTTGTTCTTCATAACCATTATCAATCAACACTAATTAAGCATGTGGTTCTGAAACACTTGAACAAAGCATTAGCAAATAACCAATTTTCTCTTTAATACTTTGTTATCATCAAAACCATAAAGAGAGATATGTTTACACATAAATGTTTCAACAATCTCCCCCTTATTTTATGAGAGACTTGTTAAACACATTTTGTTCCAACAATCTCCCCCTTTTTGATGATGACAAACATAAGTATTAAAACAGAAAATTGTTGTTAACTTAATTAACAAGTTAACTGCAGGGTGAGGTTTGTAAGCTCCCCCTGAGTCTGATCCAAGTTAATTAAGTTCAGATAAGAGCATAAATGTGAAAATTTCAGAGTTGTTGTTAAGTTTAATTAACAATCTGACTTCAGGAGAGGTTTGTAAGCTCCCCCTAGGTCTGACAATCCTCAAGGTTAGGTTTGTAAGCTCCCCTAGATTCTTATCCATGTTAATTAACCTTAACTTAAAACAATATGGTGAAATTTACACTCAGAATTCAAAATGACTTGTTGACTTCAGGTTCTGAGGTTTGTAAGCTCTCCCCCTAAGTCTGATAATCCACAGGATGAGTTTTGTAAGCTCCCTGAGTCTTATCCAAGTTATTTTAAATTCTATTTACTCACTAAGAGTTATATATATCTCACAGAATATATCAGAGCTAGAATTTTACTTCAAAGGCTTAGAATTAAAAAGCAGTTCTCATAAGTTAAGTTTAGTCAGAAATGTATCAGAGCTAGCTTAACAATTGTATCAGAACTTAATCCTAACAATTGTATCAGAGTTTTAATAGGCTTAGCTTCTGACAATTTTTAACTTATTTGAGCTCAGGTGCTTTAATACTTGTTTTACTTTTCTCCCCCTTTTGTCATCAACAAAAAGTACTACTTTCTCCCCTTAAGACAGAAAAATTTCTCCCCCTTTGTCAAGAGAGTTTGAAAATATCTGTATCAGAGCAGAAAAGGATTTGAAAAGAGTTTGAAAGCAGGTATCAAAGCAGTTCAGTTTCCCTTTTTTTTTTTAAAAGAGTTTGAAAGCAGTTCTGACACCAAGTTTGAAAAGATTTCAAAAGGATGCAGAATTTGGGAAGGGTTGAACTAACCAAGATTGTGAGATATTTGTGCAATCATATGGATAATCAAGTAGCAAGGATAATCATCAGAGCCTACTTGATTTTCAATTAAAATATGACTTGCAATAAAAATAGAATGCTGTTCAGAAGCAGAAAAAGTTTGGAGCTTCTGATCAGGTCATTCTGTGTTCAGACATTACTTGTTCAGTACAAACTGGTTCAGCATCAGAGCAAAACAACCAGTTGTGTTCAGTATCAGAGCAAAACTTCTCAAGAAGTGTTCAGGATCAGAGCAATTCTGAGTTTGCTTTAAAGAAAATATATCAGAATCTGATACCAATTGAGGATTTGTCTCAGAGTCTGATATTAGTTAAAAGGTTTTAATTCAGAGTCTGATACCAAATAAAACCATTTCTAAAGACTGAACATTTATCTGAAATACTTTGGGCTTTTAAAATGTGTCTGTGCTAAACATTTTGAAAATAAACTGATATCAACTGAAAATTGCTTGTTAGGCAATTTTAACAATGAGTATCAGAGCATAAAAACACATTTTTACTTGATGACTTTGGGAGGATTATAGTATAAACTTTCAAAGCTTTACTCATCATTGCCCATAGCTATACTTATCAGATTCTGACCCACATCAGATTCTTATCAGATTCAGAAGTTAGAAAATCCAGGTTCTGATCCTTCAGACTCTAAAGTTTTTCAGGCTTAACTTTAGTCAAACTCTCAGAAGGTGAGTGTTTGATAAGTCTTAGTTTATGATAACCTCAGAATCAAGGAATACATTCAGATTCAAGCACATTTTTCAAGAGACAAAATGCATGTTCAGATTCTTTTTAATAAAATTGAATCTTTCTTCTGTTAGGGGTTTTGTGAATATGTCAGCCCATTGATGATCAGTATCAATGAACTGAACATCCAAAACACCCTTCTGAACATAGTCTCTTATAAAATGATGTTTTATTTCTATGTGCTTGGCTCTAGAATGCAGAATTGGATTTTTAGACAGACATATAGCAGCAGTATTATCACAATAAATAGGAATATTGTCTGCATGAATCTGATAATCCTCTAATTGATGTTTCATCTAGAGCAGTTGTGTGCTACAACTTGCAGCTGAGATGTATTCTGCTTCTGCTGTTGACAAAGCAATGGTTGCTTGTCTCTTGCTGGCCCAGGATATCAGATTCTCACCAAGAAACTGACAGTTTCCACTGGTGGATTTTCTTTCAATCCTGTCCCCAGCATAGTCAGCATTACAGAATCCAACTAGCTTATAATTTAGAGATTTCTTATACAGAAGTCCCAAATTAGTTGTTCCTTTCAGATACCTGAAGATTCTCTTGACAGCAGTCATATGAGATTCTCTAGGATCTGATTGGAATCTAGCACACAGACATACACTAAATAAAATATCTTGCCTAGAAGCAGTTAAGTATAGGAGAGAACCTATCATACCTCTGTACAGCTTCTGATCTACCTTAGTGCCATTGTCCTCTTTGCTTAATGTGCAGGTAGGATGCATTGGTGTTGTCATCAGCTTGCAATCATCCAACTGGAACTTCTTCAGAAGCTCCTTGGTGTATTTGGACTGATGGACATAAACACCTTCTTTGCATTGGTTGATTTGAATTCCCAAGAAGAATTTCAGCTCACCCATCATGCTCATTTCAAATTCATCCTGCATTAACTTAGAAAATTCCTTGCAAAGGGAGGCATTAGTAGAACCAAATATGATATCATCAACATAGATTTGCACAATTAAGATTTCTTTCTTAACAGTTTTTCTAAGGAGTGTATTGTCAACTTGACCTCTTACAAAACCATTTTTAATTAAGAAGTTGCTTAGTCTTTCATACCAAGCTCTGGGAGCTTGTTTCAGACCATACAAAGACTTCTTAAGTTTAAAAACATGATTTGGATATTTAACATCTTCAAAACCAGGAGGTTGTTTGACATACACTTCTTCAGAAATTACACCATTTAAGAAGGCACTCTTAACATCCATTTGATACAAGATGATTTCATGATTAATAGCATAAGAAAGAAGTAACCTGATTGCTTCCAGTCTTGCTACTGGAGCAAATGTCTCAGTGTAGTCTATTCCTTCTTGCTGGTTGTACCCTTGAGCTACTAATCTAGCCTTGTTTCTGATCACTTCTCCTTGTTCATTGAGCTTGTTCCTGAACACCCATTTTGTTCCAATGATGTTCTTCTGATCAGGTCTTGCCACAAGATCCCATACATCATTCCTTTGGAACTGGTTCAGCTCTTCTTGCATTGCTACAATCCAACCATCATCAGCAAGTGCTTCATCAGCAGTTGTGGGTTCAATCATGGATAGCAGGCCAAGCATGGACTCATTCTGAGTGAATGCTGATCTTGTCTTCCTTGGACTGTTCTTGTTTCCAATGATTAACTCCTCAGGATGTGAAGACTTGTACTTGAATGAGGTTCTGGGTGGATTAGCTTCTGAAGGGCCATCAGGGATTTGTTCAGAGCCATGCTGGTCTTGATTAGCATTAGGAGTAGTGTCATTGCTGGAGAGTTTCTCAGAGTCTTTATTGTTTTCAGCTTCTGAACCTTCATCAGAACCTGAACTGGGTTCAGCTTCTGAAGGCTCTTCTGAGATTCTAAAATCTGCAAAACTCTCAACCAGCTCTGGTATTTCACTACCAGGCTTCTTATCATCAAACCTAATGTGTATAGCTTCTTCCACAACATGTGTTTCAGAATTATACACTCTGTATGCCTTATATCTCTCTGAGTATCCTAAGAAGGTACCCTTTTGAGCCTTGGCATCAAATTTCTTTAGGTAGACTGTAACACCCATACTAACTTTAACAAGTATATTAGCATGTGCGTTAAACTGATACTGGATACATTTAAAAATTTCAATAATAATTTTACATCACAACAGAATAAATACATGTTTACTCGTTTGTACAACAATCCAATACTGTTACAATACTTTTACAAATGTCCATTAAGCTTCTGAGCTGGTACACAACGAGCCTTTGCGCTTCATCCAGTACCTCATTGAAGATCTTCGTCACGAACCTCTGACTAACCTGTAAACCTGCACCAGAAGGAATGGGATGAGACATAATGTCTCAGTGAGCTCCAGCCCAACCAACTGTTGGCAACCACAGGGAACCTAGGGTCGCCATGCCTACCTTGGCAATCTTGGGGATATCCTATGATCGCCAAGTCTTTACTTTAACCATAAGGGTAAATCTCTGCCTATGACTATGAATCTGTCTGTAATTGTATCTCTAACTATGGCTATAACTGTAAACCACCTATAACCGTAACTGTGACCTATCTGTAACTTTAACTCAGTGATCAAGGGGAAACCTAGGACCACCTTCTGTTAACTGTCTATAACTATAACTATGACTGTGACTATAACTGTAACTTTGACTTTAACTGTGAAACATAAAACATATAACAGTTCTATAGCAGTTTTATGTTAGCTGTTAGCGTTGAACAAACAATTAATCTGAGTTCATTTTACGGAGTGCGGCCCGGGTGGAGTAACCCCGAGGACAGCTCCCTATGAACCGGTGAAATTCCTATCATATCAGGCTAACACCGGACTCCCTATGAAATTGCATGTGGATAACCCTCTCGGAGAGATCCCATCCGGCGAATCCCGGAGTCTGCTGAACATGCCTTTGACTTTGAATTATTATTATTCTTTGACTTTGATAAAAAGTGTATATATAAATATACATATCTATTACTTTGAACATATCTATTACTTTGATCATATAAGCAATTCCTGTAACTCTTAACCTATGACACATGGTATTTGGCTTATCGTTCTCATAAGCCACCTATAATTGTTGAAGAACCAACACTATAAACTTATCTGTAACTATGATTGCCAAAGCATTCCCATTGCTTATGTATTCCAAAAGGATACATCTATAACTTGTTCACCTATTATATGTTCTTGCCTTATCAAGTCATATGCCAATCTTAGGGATTTACTATCCCAATTACTCATCGTTGGGAACTAAGCCCCTTGTCTTGCTCGTTACTTAGGGTTTAATCTACCCATAGTCAAGATTAATCCTTGATTCCTATGAGGTTAAGTCTCAATGCTATGTGAAGTTTCTAACCCCACTCTCATGCTAATACAAGATGAACCATGATCTATTCTTCCATTACTAAATGCATAAAAACATACTGGCGCTGTGCGGATGGTTTCTGGCTTTAAAACAAGTTTTCAAAAATGGGGTGGCATTCTGCCTCCATCGTGGCACGACAGATTCTCTAGTGGCACGATGACTCATCGTGGCACGATGGGTGCCATCGTGGCACGACAGAACCAGAACTGCCAGGCCCTGTAACACTTCCAGAAAATTCCAAAACGAGTTTTAAATCAAAACACAACCCAGCAAGCATTTATACATCAAAATTAAAGGTTTTCAACATATATGATCATAGCATATCATGTATTAGCATAGGGAAACTCACTAATGCAAATCTAAGCAAGAATCAACATATTATCCTTTCCTCATAAACCTCAAAATAACTACCCAAAGGGTATAAATCTATGGGAGCTCACCTCAAATTCGTGCTTGATCCATGCTTGCTAAGCTTCCATTCCAAAACCTTAGCTAGATTGCTTCTCCTTTGCTAATTTCTTCACCAAAACCCTAGTTTCCAACCCTTTTATCCTCTCTTCATTCTTGACCTCCAAGTCATAACCTTGCTTGCTTGCATGAAGATGGAGAGTTTGGGGGTGAAGTTTAATGATTGCTGAAGGATTGGAGGGAGGGGCGCATGAGTGGAAGAAGAGAGAAGGAAGAGGAATTGTTCTAGAGAGAGAAAGAAGATTGTAGAATGAAGAGGAATATGACTTTTGTCATATATAGAATACCCATGAGTGGTAATTACCAAAAGGCCATTACTCAAAACACCTCTGATACATCGTCTCAAAACGAATAAATACTTGGGTCATAAACGGGATATTACACTCTACCCCCCTTAAAGAAATTTCGTCCTCGAAATTTAGATAATCCTTCTGAGATCCTGAAAAGTAAATCCTTTCTACCTTTTTCTCTACTCTGCAAATCTCCAATTCTATTACTTATTGGGATTCCATGACAACTCTAGGGCCTGATACGTAGATTAATCTCGCACCTCTGTTAAACCATACTGGTTAAAACTTGTTCTTTATCCATGATTCCCATCACTGTACATCAAAACATTAGATAATCTCTTTCCTGCCGAAAGATTTGGTGCATGTTACATAACTATCACTTGCTAAGACGTATGGTTATCTGAACCAACATATCCATATTATCTGACTATGTCCTCTATGCAACATATCTCTTGTAAATCCAATGTAAAATTATTAAACCTTTGATTTCCTTTACTGAACTCTATCAGTTCTTCTTTAATTGACCATTCCATATTACCCTGAAGACGTCGGGTCGATCTGATTTTCCTCAATTATTCCAACTTTCCGAGGAATCTATTACATTACTTTCAGTTCCAAAGAACTCTTATCTTTAACTTTCGCCTCGTAAGACGACCTTTTACTGTTACATTCGTACCATTCTTTATATAGATTTAGTCTTGCTCTGAGAAGCATCTGATATTGAGTATTCTCAAACGGAAGTGAAGTCTATTGCAACTGCCTTCACGTTTCAAATATAAGGTGGTGGCTGAACTTATGGTGCAAATTCCTTCCTATCTAACATCCTGATGTAACTATTATCACAACCAGGACCATTGTTCACATTCCCACTGCAGTAATCCTTAAAGCTCGAGAAATCTTATGAGCCACTCCTGCTCCAATTTAATTAACCAACGATAACACATAGCTAAAGGTCTTAGGGCTTTCTTCTTTCTATGATTCTGACAATCTTACTTCAATTAAGATATTCCTTACTCATGGGAATTAATACTTGCTTTACCAATAATTTCAACTTATGAAAGTTTAGTACAAGTGACGTGTAGCATAAGCCGTCTCACATAACATCATATAATATTATCCATAGCACATAGCTTCTATACATGATCGAGTACGTGTACACTCCTATCGGGTACACAGTACGCCGCCTCGTCATTGTCCAACTAATGGGACACCATACTTAATCAACTTATACTTGAGACAAAACCACGTCAACCAAGGTCACTCTCTTAACTTTTGATTCATACTTGTATTCTTTGAACATACACAATCCCATAACATAAATTATGGTTATATTCCGTTGGCGTTATAACTTATTTTGTCCAAGGACATTCTCCGTTTTCGAAAAGAAAACTCTATTCTGTTCGCTATCAAAATAGCACTCTTAAACTCTGAATCCTTTAATTCATAACCTCAATTAACGTAGCCTTTTACTATAAACTATGAGTACTCTTCTGATCTGTGTAAAACATTTCCTTCCTTTAACTGTTAACATTAAGTTCAAGAATTTCTGAACTCCTCTACCGAAATTTGTTCAATAACAACAAACCCGTTCTGCTTAAGACTTTCCTGTTAAAACATTACCGACTGCGTACCACGGTTACCGATACATGTCACACGACTATAAAATATGTTACACTACTATCTAAGTAGCATAAACTCTGCCTGATCAGTATACATAATACTAATCATAACCTGTTACATGCCTGTTACATGCGACATGCTAGCATAACGCGGATACGATGCGGAATAACTGTATGCCACGGCATAATTCCTCTTTGGTTAAACTTACTGTACTGGCAGTGAGTACAATGCTTCTAGAAACTAGGGTTTCTGTGCTGTGTTTAGGTCATGCCTCGGGAATGGTCCCGAGGTTACTATTTGTAGCCTTTTTTGGGCCTAACCGGTCATGGTTTTGGGCCTAAATCATAAAAGGGCCAAAACCATGACTTGGGCGCCCTCGTAAGCTGCTGAGGGCGCCCCCAAAGGATTATGTGCGATTGTCAAGTGGGCCCTATGCCCTCTTGGAGGACGTCCAGCCCTATTTTAAGGGTTCACACCCTTGGCTTTGGGGTCTTAATTCCTTGATAGTGAGATCTACGGTCCACAGCCCAACAAGCACGAGTCTTGGTACAAGGCGAAGTGATTAAGCTGTTTACAGGGGGTCTGTCTATGACCTTTTGGCCAGCAAGTGGGACTTAGTAGCTACGAAGCCATGTGAAAAAATTTTATGATTACCAGCCCAACATGGGTGTTTAAACCCTGCGTGGGTACTAGCCCAACATGGATACTAGCCCAACGTGGGTATTAGCTCCATGTTTCTAATTGAGTACCTTAGTGGGCGGCACTAGCCCTACGAGAGTGTTGGGCGCCAGCCCAACAGGAATATTTATGCTAGCCCAACAAGCACAAGTCTTGGTACAAGGCGAAGTGATTAAACTGTGTGTAGCTCGCCGCGCCCTTTGGACCGCGTGTTGAGGACGCTTCTTATTGGGATCCGACGGCTGGCGTGAGGCGACCGTTCGCTCTCGATGACGTGTCGTAATCTTAGCGGTTCTCGGAAATCGTGCCAACTTAAGTGACGTCATCTGCGCGTTTTCCCAGGCTTTTCACTTTAAACTGAACGCGGATCTAATCAGTTCCTTTCTTTGTCTTTTCACTTTCCTTCTCCTTTCTTTGTCCGAAAAGCACGTCTCTCGCCTCCTACGAACAGTTTTTAGAATCAACGCTTTCCTCCAGGATCAAATCAGTCTCTTTCTTCGTCCAGTTTTCCTTCATCCGAAACAGGTAATCCCCTTTTTTGGAGTTCATCTTCTGATCGTTAGCGCTTCGTTTTTGTAATTAAAACTAGGAAATGGTAGTTATCAGGGAGTGTGATGGGAAGGGGAACGTGTTATCTCCGGCTAACTCGGAGGAAAGGGATGCGTTATTGAGAGAGGCGGTTAGGCTTGCGAAACGATCGGATGGGACCACCGATTGGGTTGCCTTTGAGAATGCCTACTATGGCCATTCCCTTTTAGGGGAGTTTTCGAGCGATTCGAGTGATAGCGAGGATAAAGACGATAGCGGGAATTCATCTGATTGTGTTATTCTTTCTGTTCGTCCAGGTCCCTTGAAAGAAAATCACGGTATGGCGTCCACTAGTGATTTGGGGATAGGGGGTTCTCCTAGCGAAATGATGCGCTTGGAGTCCGTGTTTATGGATCTTGAACGAGTGGGGCAATTCCGAAGCAAGGTTAATGTTTCTTCGACAGGATGCGAAGATGATGTGGTGCTGGAGCCCTGCCGTCCTGGGGAGAAAGTATACTTACGGATGCCAAGGAGTAGGGCCCACGAGTTCTTCTACATGTATGCGGCGGTCTTTGAAGATTTGGGCGTGAAGTATCCCTTCACGCCCTTCTCCGAAACTGTCCTGAGGTGGTTGAATGTGGCGCCCTCGCAGCTTCAACCCAACAGTTGGGCGTTCATCCGGGCCTTTGAGATAGCTTGCGAGGGATTAGGCTTTGAGCCCTCCGCCGGGTGTTTCTTTAGCTTCTATGGTACTCGGGGGGTGGACAAATCGTCTTGGGTTTCTGTTGGCGCGCACCCTGGGAAACGGTTGTTTCCACCTTACGCCTCTCATTACAAGAACTGGAGACGGACATTCCTTAGGGTAAGGGGAGGGGGGCGCGTACACAATGAGTTAAAATTTCCCATTTGCTGGATGAGTTCCCCAGCTTCCATTACGGGGTTTGCTTTCGAACAATTGAGTGCGTATGAACAAGGTGTCGTTTCCTTCCTGGATAAAATGCTGCCCATGGATATCCGGGAGTTGCTGAATAGAGAGGGGGATGTCGATAGCTTAGAGACCTATTTGCGTGAGTTGACTTCGTAACTTTGCTTGTCTAGCTTTTTACCTTTCTATTGATTAATTATTTGTGTAATGGCGTTGGCCTTTTGACTTGCAGAATCAATGGCGCCACTGACAGCTGCAGAGAGGAAGCAGTACTTGGCGGAGCTGAAGGCCAAGAGGTCGGGCGGGGTGGCTGAAACTGGCGACTCTTCTGGGCTCATCCTTCGTAAGTCCAAAAAGAGGACTGAGATTGCTCTTGACGCTCAACCTGAGTGTACTGTGGACGTGGCGCAGGAGAAGACTCAGGAGGAGAAGAAAAGGAAGGCGGCGGATCGGGAGGAGGGGGTGATAAAAGAGAGGAGGTCGAAACGGGCGCATTCTCATCCCGCCATTGAACTTTCCGGCCCCAGCCGGGATGTTCGATCTTTCTGGGATAAGGATTTTTATTTCGAAGCCTACGTGAAAGAAAGGATGGTTTGCAACCCCGACGATGTGACAGCTGGGATGCAGAACCCTGTTCCCTTTGCGACGAGGGATATCGGCGTGAACTGTTTGCGGTCTATTATGCTTCTGATGTCTGTTGATTGCAAATATGCGGAGTCAGTTCGTAATGGAGAAACGCTGTTGGAAAGGGTGAAGCTGCTGGAGAAGGAGTTACAAGAGGTTCAAGAGGGCAAGGAGAAAGAGGTCAAGGAGGCGGCGGAGGCGCTGAGGGCCGAGTTCGACGAGAAAATCAGTGATCTGAAGGTTGGTCATGACGCTGACCTCGCTGGGAAGGACGCGGTGATCATTCGTTTGAGAAAAGAGGTCGCCTCGGGGGTTGATAGGGAGACGGCGTTGCAGGCTGAGGTTGCGGAAGCCAAAGGAGAATTGGCGCTGTCTTTTGAGGCTGGGTTTGAGCGTGCGAGGGGGCAGGCCGCCTTCCTCCATCCTGAAGCTGATCTTTCGTCTATGGATTCGTTCAAGATAATCGTAGATGGCGTCCTTGTGGACGAACAATAATAGTCTTTGTTGTAACTTTAATTTACTTTGAACTTTCTTGAATTTGTCTTGATGCGTGATTTGTACTATATTTCGTTGGTTTCTTGTTTAATGATGGCGATGATAATGCTTCTTGGGTGATAGTTATTGCTTGTATGTTTTCTCGATTTATTTAAGATTGTCGAATCTGTTGAGCTTTCCTGTTTTATTGCTCTATTGAGGCATCTTATGTACGAATTCTTTTATTTTCGCGACGTGTTCGTTTTCTTCTTGCGACGCCCTAGTGTTAGGGACTTAAGTGGCTATTTTGTTTTTCGGCTTGCGACGTCTTAGAGCCCTCTTAGGGGTTAAGGAATTAGGCGGCGATCTTATTCTTTCGGCTCGCGACGTCTTAGAGCCCTCTTGGGGGTTAAGGAATTAGGCGGCGATCTTATTCTTTCGGCTCGCGACGTCTTAGAGCCCTCTTGGGGGTTAAGGAATTAGGCGGCGATCTTATTCTTTCGGCTCGCGACGTCTTAGAGCCCTCTTGGGGGTTAAGGAATTAGGCGGCGATCTTATTCTTTCGGCTCGCGACGTCTTAGAGCCCTCTTGGGGGTTAAGGAATTAGGCGGCGATCTTATTCTTTCGGCTCGCGACGTCTTAGAGCCCTCTTGGGGGTTAAGGAATTAGGCGGCGATCTTATTCTTTCGGCTCGCGACGTCTTAGAGCCCTCTTGGGGGTTAAGGAATTAGGCGGCGATTTTCATTTTAAGCACACGACGTCTTAGAGCCCTCTTGGGGGTTAAGGAATTAGGTGGCATTTTCATTTTAAGCACACGACGTCTTAGAGCCCTCTTGGGGGTTAAGGAATTAGGTGGCATTTTCATTTTAAGCACACGACGTCTTAGAGCCCTCTTGGGGGTTAAGGAATTAGGTGGCAACCCCTTTGGGGTTAGGCGCGCCCTTTGCGAGTTGATGCTGCCTATCTCGTTTCGGCGATGTCTGTGATACTGGAGTCAAAGCAGAGATAAGAGTAAACGGAAATTGGTGCCTCATTAAAAACCCAGCTTTCGCGGGGAAAAGAGTGCTCCCTTATTCCTCTTCGTTAATTGAAATCAAAATACAAACAATTAAAAAGAAAATGCCAGCAAAACATAAACTTTACAGCAGTTCGACCTTGTGTGGCTTGTTTGTAAGAATGATGAAGTACTCAGCTGTAGTAATGGCGAAGGTTGGCGGCATTCCAGGTTCGTGGTATTGTGTCTCCATTCAGCTCCTCCAACTTGTATGCTCCGTGTGCTAGCTTTTCCCTGACTCGGTATGGTCCTTCCCAGTTGGGAAGTAACTTTCCAATTCGGGTGGGCGCGACGACCTGTCTTAAGACCAAATCTCCTTCTTTCATGTCTCTTGGTATCACTTTTGAATTGTACCGGCGGGCTGCTCTTTGTTTGGCGGCGAATTCCCGGATGTGGGCGGCCTCTCGTACCTCGTCAATCATGTCTATTCCGCATAGTAAGCTCGCCTCATTAGCCTCCTCTGAGAAGTTCTCCCGGCGCCATGTTGGTGTGTCGATTTCTACAGGCAGCATAGCGTCGGCGCCGTATACCATGGTGAACGGGGTTTCCTTGGTTGTGGAATGAGGCGTCGTGTGATATGACCAGAGCACTTCATGCAATTGGTCAGCCCAAAGTCCTTTGGCGTCGTCAAGCTTCTTTTTTATGCCGTTCAAGATCACCTTGTTTGCAGATTCGGCTTGCCCGTTTGCTTGGGGCAGTGAGTACAATGCTTCTAGAAACTAGGGTTTCTGTGCTGTGTTTAGGTCATGCCTCGGGAATGGTCCCGAGGTTACTATTTGTAGCCTTTTTTGGGCCTAACCGGTCATGGTTTTGGGCCTAAATCATAAAAGGGCCAAAACCATGACTTGGGCGCCCTCGTAAGCTGCTGAGGGCGCCCCCAAAGGATTATGTGCGATTGTCAAGTGGGCCCTATGCCCTCTTGGAGGACGTCCAGCCCTATTTTAAGGGTTCACACCCTTGGCTTTGGGGTCTTAATTCCTTGATAGTGAGATCTACGGTCCACTTACTACTCAAATTAACTTTAAGTTACTGAGCTAAACAGCTAAATCACCGTATGAAATGCGGCCTCCTTCGCGTGCTATAATTACATCCTTTAAAGTTATCAACCTGCTTCGATTCTCTTATCTCATGAGTTTCGGGGTCTGATGCATTCCTCGACTTATCTATTAAAATTCCCTGTTAGAACTGATGATAAGTTCAAGTCATCATTACTTACACATATTCTGTAACTTGAGATTTAATCTCTGAATACCTTTCCTGTAGTTCCTCTGACAAGGACTTCACAAACATCCTTTTCTCTAAACTTCAGCTTTGATTTGTCTATTAACTCATAATTGGATTACTTCTCCGCTGCGCAACTCTGATTTAAACAATTAACCTTGGGATGGAAGTAACACACCACTATTACCATTCTAAAATCTCTTTGGCCAATCTTTTAACTTTATAACTTTGTAGTTACCACCCATGACCATCTTATCTTATAATTTCTCTTGTGGTTTAATCCACCTGTTCAACTTACTGATTGCTCGACGCTTGACTTTGCGTTTCCTTTCGAACATAAACAAAATTCTTACTTCCACGAAATACACCGAACCCTGTAGACAATCTTTAACAATGAATTCGAGCCCAATGATGCTCCTATTAAAACAACTTAAGTTCATACATCATTTACTTGTGGTAACTTCTAGAAACATTCTATGACTTCCGGAAATTCTCGTCTTTCATATACTTAATCAATTAATGAATCGAGTCTCATCCTGTAATTATCCGTAGGGATAGAACTCAACTTTTACCAGCTCTCCTGTAAATTCAAACATATGATACACCTCTTCGAATACCCGATTAATAAATCTGTAAGCTTCAATACTTAACATTTTCCATTGGGTCCTTCCTATAACTTATTACTGTATTCACAATTCCATTCTAATCCTGTTATCTGAATAATAGTCCATCTGACTTCTCGACCGTTGCCCTCTTCATGGTTTCGAACAATCCAAAGTATGTATTTCTTACCATCTTAACACATACCAACATAGTGTGATCTTTGTCGGCTTACCCGAATACGTGTGCAAGGAGCCCATCGAAAGAGAATATAGAACTCCTTAACTTCAACCATACTTTAACTGTAACTTATATATAAGTGACGTTCTTCCTGTTTAATCCTCAAAAGCGGTCTGCTATAATCCGACAACATAAAATTCAACCTTTACTTCATACCCTTACCGGGGTTTCCTTCACTTATTGCTAAACTCGCGTTCCTCATACCAAGTATCTTGATGACCCACAATAAAGGAAGGTAACCTGTTCCATCTGTTCATTATTTCGCTTAATCCATAAATGAGTCTCTTACCTATCAAATATTTAAATCTCGTCCGTTTTAAGTGTGCAAGTCCTTCCACCTTACACACTATACCCTCACTGGAAACCCAGAGTTTTCAATAATTGACTATTCATTCCTTATTCCAAGTCGCTAGGTTTGGTAACACAATCCATTGCATCTGCAGCCGGAAATAAAACTCTAATCAACCCTTAACTTTAACTTTCCAAATTACGGTTCCCGTTAGGATTCCAAATCATTCTTCAGAGTATTCTATAATTCTTTACTCTACACATCTCCTCGGAGAAGGCATCGCTCAAGGATGCGTCCAACTGGTTAAGGTACTTGACCTACTCTTAAATACCTCTTATATTCCTGAAACTATGCCATTAACAGGCTCAATCCCTTTCACTGTTAGAGAACCATCCTTTGACATTAAATACCTCGCCAATTTCCGTCTTAGAATCTGACGTCTTAACCTTCACCCTTCGTACACTTCTTTCCTCCTTGGTCACATTCAGCTCTCGGATATTTGTCCTAACTGCCATATACTAGACTGAGTTGATCAGGCTCAACTAGATGCGACCTTTAGAACAATATCCGGAACCCAATGATTCCACTACTTTTATTGAATCTTAAATGACCCATGGCACGGTCTGAATCGACCTGCTCTGATACCAATTGTAACACCCATACTAACTTTAACTAGTATATTAGCATGTGCGTTAAACTGATACTGGATACATTTAAAAATTTCAATAATAATTTTACATCACAACAGAATAAATACATGTTTACTCGTTTGTACAACAATCCAATACTGTTACAATACTTTTACAAATGTCCATTAAGCTTCTGAGCTGGTACACAACGAGCCTTTGCGCTTCATCCAGTACCTCATTGAAGATCTTCGTCACGAACCTCTGACTAACCTGTAAACCTGCACCAGAAGGAATGGGATGAGACATAATGTCTCAGTGAGCTCCAGCCCAACCAACTGTTGGCAACCACAGGGAACCTAGGGTCGCCATGCCTACCTTGGCAATCTTGGGGATATCCTATGATCGCCAAGTCTTTACTTTAACCATAAGGGTAAATCTCTGCCTATGACTATGAATCTGTCTGTAATTGTATCTCTAACTATGGCTATAACTGTAAACCACCTATAACCGTAACTGTGACCTATCTGTAACTTTAACTCAGTGATCAAGGGGAAACCTAGGACCACCTTCTGTTAACTGTCTATAACTATAACTATGACTGTGACTATAACTGTAACTTTGACTTTAACTGTGAAACATAAAACATATAACAGTTCTATAGCAGTTTTATGTTAGCTGTTAGCGTTGAACAAACAATTAATCTGAGTTCATTTTACGGAGTGCGGCCCGGGTGGAGTAACCCCGAGGACAGCTCCCTATGAACCGGTGAAATTCCTATCATATCAGGCTAACACCGGACTCCCTATGAAATTGCATGTGGATAACCCTCTCGGAGAGATCCCATCCGGCGAATCCCGGAGTCTGCTGAACATGCCTTTGACTTTGAATTATTATTATTCTTTGACTTTGATAAAAAGTGTATATATAAATATACATATCTATTACTTTGAACATATCTATTACTTTGATCATATAAGCAATTCCTGTAACTCTTAACCTATGACACATGGTATTTGGCTTATCGTTCTCATAAGCCACCTATAATTGTTGAAGAACCAACACTATAAACTTATCTGTAACTATGATTGCCAAAGCATTCCCATTGCTTATGTATTCCAAAAGGATACATCTATAACTTGTTCACCTATTATATGTTCTTGCCTTATCAAGTCATATGCCAATCTTAGGGATTTACTATCCCAATTACTCATCGTTGGGAACTAAGCCCCTTGTCTTGCTCGTTACTTAGGGTTTAATCTACCCATAGTCAAGATTAATCCTTGATTCCTATGAGGTTAAGTCTCAATGCTATGTGAAGTTTCTAACCCCACTCTCATGCTAATACAAGATGAACCATGATCTATTCTTCCATTACTAAATGCATAAAAACATACTGGCGCTGTGCGGATGGTTTCTGGCTTTAAAACAAGTTTTCAAAAATGGGGTGGCATTCTGCCTCCATCGTGGCACGACAGATTCTCTAGTGGCACGATGACTCATCGTGGCACGATGGGTGCCATCGTGGCACGACAGAACCAGAACTGCCAGGCCCTGTAACACTTCCAGAAAATTCCAAAACGAGTTTTAAATCAAAACACAACCCAGCAAGCATTTATACATCAAAATTAAAGGTTTTCAACATATATGATCATAGCATATCATGTATTAGCATAGGGAAACTCACTAATGCAAATCTAAGCAAGAATCAACATATTATCCTTTCCTCATAAACCTCAAAATAACTACCCAAAGGGTATAAATCTATGGGAGCTCACCTCAAATTCGTGCTTGATCCATGCTTGCTAAGCTTCCATTCCAAAACCTTAGCTAGATTGCTTCTCCTTTGCTAATTTCTTCACCAAAACCCTAGTTTCCAACCCTTTTATCCTCTCTTCATTCTTGACCTCCAAGTCATAACCTTGCTTGCTTGCATGAAGATGGAGAGTTTGGGGGTGAAGTTTAATGATTGCTGAAGGATTGGAGGGAGGGGCGCATGAGTGGAAGAAGAGAGAAGGAAGAGGAATTGTTCTAGAGAGAGAAAGAAGATTGTAGAATGAAGAGGAATATGACTTTTGTCATATATAGAATACCCATGAGTGGTAATTACCAAAATGCCATTACTCAAAACACCTCTGATACATCGTCTCAAAACGAATAAATACTTGGGTCATAAACGGGATATTACATAGACCTTATTGTTCAGTATGTAACATGTACAACCAAACTGATGAAAATAAGAAATACTTGGTTTTCTTCCTTTAAATAATTCATATGAAGTTTTATTCAGAATTGGTCTGATATAGATCCTGTTCTGAATATAACATGCTGTGTTTACAGCTTCTGCCCAAAAGTACTTAGCAATTTTTGATTCATGGATCGTGGTTCTGGCCATCTCTTGTAAAGACCTGTTCTTTCTCTCTACAACTCCATTTTGTTGTGGAGTTCTAGGAGATGAGAACTCATGGAAAATTCCATGATCTTCACAAAAGTTTTCAAAAGGTTCATTTTCAAATTCACCACCATGATCACTTCTGATTTTCAAAATTTTTAAATCAGTTTCAGTTTGTACTTGTTTGCAGAATTTGAAGAACACATCATATGTTTCATTTTTGGTTCTGAGGAATTTAACCCAAGTCCACCTACTATAATCATCAACAATAACAAGTCCATACTTCTTCCCATTGATTGAAGCTGTTCCAACAGGACCAAACAAATCAATGTGAAGGAGTTCTAGAGGTTTAGAGGTGGAAACAATGTTCTTTGGTTTAAAAGAAGTTTTAGAAAACTTTCCAATTTGGCATGCACTGCACAGTGCATCTGAGTGATAATCAATTTGGGGCAAGCCTCTGACCAGCTGTAACTTGCTAAGCTTGGAGATGAGTCTCCAGTTAGCATGTCCCAGCCTTTTGTGCCACACCCATTTCTCATCACTCACAGACAGAAGGCAAACTACCTTCTGCTGAACCAATTCAGAAAAATTAATTTTGTAAACATTGTTTTTCCTGCTGCCTCTGAACACTACAGACTTGTCTTTGCTACTGATTACAGTGCAGGTGTTCTTATTAAACAGGACTTCATAATTACTATCACATAATTGACTTATGCTAAGTAAGTTATGTCTAAGTCCATCTACCAGCCAAACATTATCAATGTACAGGGAGGAATTACCTATCTTACCAGTACCAATGATCTTTCCTTTCTGACTTCCTCCAAATCCCACAGTTCCTCCCTCTTTCAGAGTTAGGGTTTGGAACATAGACTTGTCCCCTGTCATATGATGCGAGCATCCACTGTCCAGGTACCAGGACCTTTCCTTTTCTTTGGATGACAAGCATATCTGCAATTGAAATAATTTCAGACTTAGGTACCTAGATTTTCATGGGTCCTTTGGGGTTAGTCTTGAAAGGTTTTGGCTTCTTGTGTCTGAAATTATGGTATTCAGACTTGTTCTGATACTTTGGATATGAATCCTTGTATTTAGAATAAGTCTGAGTTTCAGAACCTGAGTGCTTCAGAACCTGAGTTCTCAAAGGTTTGGACTCAGACTTCTTCAGAACCTGAGACTTGGAGGTCTTTGGTTCTGATTTGTTCAGAGTCTGACCTTTTGAGTACTTTGATTCTGATCTCTTCAGAATTCTGACTTTGTTTACTTCAGGCACAAGGCAAGCTTCAGTTTTGCATTTCTTAAAACAGTTTGAAGCAGAAAACTGATTGGTTTGCTTTGGCTTGCTTTGCCTAACATTCTGAGATTGAAAATGTTTTACATTGACTGGTTTAACAGATTTTGAAGTTTTAATAACCCCAGTCTTAGAAAAAATTGAATCAGATTTATTCAGATTCTAAGACTTGCTAGTTCCAGGTTCTGAACACTTCAGATTCTGAATAGGTTTAAGTTCAGAGTCTGATTTCCTCTTACTCTTAGGCTTAGGACCTTTTGGCTTAGATTTAGGCAAGGTTTTAACAGTTGCCTTCATCTTTTCCTTAGGTTCAGAAGCTTCAGAGTCTGAGTTGTTCAGAACTTCTGACTTAGTCTCAGATTCTGATACTTTCAATTTCTCAGAATTATCAGAAGCAGGCACAAAGCAAATACCATTGCCTTTTAAAATATTTTCAGAACATGAAGGTGAGTTTAAATCATTAGAAGGTTTGAATAAATCATAGCCAATGCCTTCACCTTTGTTTCTGATCATATTATACATCATGGAGGCAATTTTAGTTCTATTGAATCCAGTTAACATGAAATCCTGAAGAGCTATTTCCTGTTCATTAGGAATCTCT
The DNA here is from genome assembly GCA_018208015.1 of Medicago ruthenica. Classification (NCBI taxonomy): domain Eukaryota; kingdom Viridiplantae; phylum Streptophyta; class Magnoliopsida; order Fabales; family Fabaceae; genus Medicago; species Medicago ruthenica. The sequence goes on from CM031378.1 coordinate 48,896,014, forward strand.
TCAGATTTCTTATGAGCCTCTTTTCTGAGTTCCTCAACTTCTTCATCATATTCAAAAATTTGATTTTGAAGTTTAAGGTTTTCCTCAGACAGCAAGTTGGTTTGATTTTTCAAAGACTTAATTTCTTTAATCTTGCTTTTAAGATGACTCATAAGATCATTAACTGTTTCAATTAAATCAGATCTAGAGAGTTCAGAATATACCTCATCTTCTTCATCAGAATCTGAGCATGATTCTGCATCAGAAGATGCAATTGCCATCAGGGCCAGGTTGGCTTCTTCCTCATCAGATTCTGACTCATTATCCAGATCATCCCAAGTAGCCATGAGACTCTTCTTAAGCTTATTTCTGAAACTGCTGGATTTTGAGCTGGACTTCTTTGCTTTTTCTTTTGATTTTTCCTTCTGAAGATCAGGACAATCAGCAATGAAGTGGCCAGGCTTTTTGCAGTTGTAGCAGCTTTCCTTCTGGGTATCCCTCTTTGAATTTGAACCAGATCCTCTGAAGTTACTGCTTCTGTTAGAGAACTTTTTCTTTCTGTTCATCAGATACTGAAGTCTTTTAGAAATCATTGCAAGCTCATCAGCATCTGAATCTTCATCAGAATTTCCCTCAGGAAACTCTTCTTCAGATTCAATAGCTTTCAGAGCTTTAGCAGGTTTTCTTTTAGACTTCAGAGCCAATGTTTTTGGTTCTCTAACAGACTCATCCTCATTGAGTCCCAGTTTATGCACCTTGAGAGAGCTTATAAGATCTTCAATACTTAAAGTATTTAGATCCTTAGCTTCCTCAATGGCAGTCACTTTAGGTCTCCATTTGGATGGCAGACTTCTAAGGATTTTATTCACATGGTCAGCTGTGGTATAACTCTTCTTCAGAATCTGAAGTCCAGAAACCAGAGTCTGAAATCTTGAGAACATAGTCTCAATATTTTCATCCTCTTTCATTCTGAACAGTTCATATTGCTGAACAAGAATATTTGCCTTAGCTTCTCTAACTTTCTGATTACCTTCATAGTTAGAGCAGAGGGATGTGAATATTGCCTTTGCAGTGGACTTGTCACTCAGCTTCTGATACTCAGTGTGAGGCAGTGAGTCCACAATGATACCTCTGACATGATGATGCTTCCTATAGATCTTTCTTTCAGCATCACTCAGAGATCTTCTGTTGACAGCAACACCTTCTTCATCTACAGGTATTGAGATTCCATCTTCAATAATATCCCATAGAGTGTCATCAATCCCAATAATGTGACTGTACATTTTGCTCTTCCACCAAGAAAATTTTTCTGGGTCACCAGTAAACATAGGAGGTTTATTGTGTGACCTAGACTTCTTTTCTTCAGTACTATAGTCATATTGGACATTTCTTTGATTTCTGGGAGATGGTGGATTTCTGGGAGATGGTGGAGGTGAATCACTAGTTGAGGCCATGTTTTTCTCAGGATCCCACTGACACACTGTTAAGTGTTAATATCAGAACCGGAGCTCTGATACCAACTGAAGGTGAGAAAAACAAACACACAAGAAGGGGGGGGGGGTTGAATTGTGTGACTCTAAAAACTTGTTCTTTTTCTTATCAGAACTTAAGGTTCAGTTCAGAAGCTGATATAATCAGTTCTGAACAGATATCAGAAGTTAAATGCAGCGGATTTAAACAAGTTAAGGAGTAAGGGAAAGAGAGACACACAGAAATTATATAGGTTCCTTCTCAATGTGAGAAGTAGTCCTGTCCCCTTGTATTCAACAAGAGAGTTCACTATAATCTGAAGATTACACAATGTGCTCAACCACTAAGGAAGAGACTTCCAGTTGCTCAATCACAAAGAAAGAGACTTCTATGCTCAACCACCAAGGAAGAGGCTTCCACTGCTCAAGTCACTAAGACAAGAGACTTCCCAATGCTCAAGTCACAAAGACAAGAGGCTTCTGACTCAGACCACAAAGGAATGAGGTTACAATTGCTTAGATTCAGACTAAGACTTTGAGGGACCAAACTGGTTTACAAGTAAAGGAGTTTGGGATGAACACTTGATCAAATATCAGAGGTGTTCTCTAAATACAACACAGGTTAAGACTCTTAACCTTCAGAAATTCTAAGTTACAAAGACTGAAGAATTTCTAAGAGATTTGAACTATGACAGTTTTTACACAGAAAACAGGGCAAAGTTTCAGCAATGCGTTTCAAGAGTCTTCAACTCATTTCTTTTTCAAATCTTCCTCCTTTTATAGACAAAAATAAAGCTGTTGAAGATTTGCTGGAAATCAGGAATTTAGCCGTTGCAATAGGACTAGGTTGCTGCAATTGTGTGCTGCACTTTATCTGTCAGAACAGGGCAGGTGCCATTTTTGAATTGGCCCACCTTAAAAACTGGAGAATGTTTGGGTCAGGGAGACAATTGTTCCATTGAGTTGTTCTGACATCTCCAGGCATTAAATGCGCACAGTACTGGTCAAAATCCATGCCACATCAGCTTCAGAAGCTTCTGAGTGAACAGTGATCAGAAGCTGCTTCATTTGTACGGATCAGAAGCTGGTCTTCAGATGCTGACTTTTCGTTGACTTCATCAGAAGCACCCAGTCTTCAGAAACTGCACTTCAGGAGCATTTCTTCAGGACCACTTCAGCGGCTTCACTTCAGGAGCACTTCTTCAGGACCAGTTTCTTCTTAGCCTTGCAACCTTGCTTCTTGGCTTTCCTTCTTGCTCTTTAGCTTGTTCTTCATAACCATTATCAATCAACACTAATTAAGCATGTGGTTCTGAAACACTTGAACAAAGCATTAGCAAATAACCAATTTTCTCTTTAATACTTTGTTATCATCAAAACCATAAAGAGAGATATGTTTACACATAAATGTTTCAACAATCTCCCCCTTATTTTATGAGAGACTTGTTAAACACATTTTGCTCCAACACGCGCATGGGAGGCTTAAGCGTTTGTTTACGAATCGCGCTTAGAATAGGTAAAACATGTCCGTCGAGTAAAAGGGTTCGAATTGGTCGCTATGGGACCAAAAGGGGTGCAATGGACTCAATCGAGTCGATCATTGACCGGAGTGACTCAAACGAGTCGAGGGATTGAATCTAGTGGCCACGGGGGACCAAAAGGTTCAGATTGACCACAAGGAGCCAAGAATTTGGTTTGGTATGGTTGAATACGTTGAAAATGGAATGACGATTGTCCGAATGACGAGACATACGTCACGCATTCGTTCAATCGGGGCAAAGGAGAGACATACGTCAAACCATCCCTTTTTCATTCAAGTTTTATTTGAATTTTTTAGAAATCCTAAAGTTTATCAAAGCACTTGGTTTGAAACCCAAAATGAAAAGGTTTTAACAATTTTGTGAAAAACGCACAAGTTCGGCTTATTTTGCAAACGGTTTTGAAAAGCGAACAAATTCGGCTTAAGTTCACGTTTGATTTTGAAAATCATGAACAAGGTTTTTGTTCAAGTTTGGTTTTGAAAATGGTGAACATAGCTTATTTGTTCAAGTTTATTTGAAAAGTTTGTGAGCGTAACTTGTTTTGCAAGTTACCCAAAAAAGTGTTACCCGAACTTGCGAATTTTCCAATATTATGCAAAATTCTTGACATGGTTTGGATAAAATGAGTTTTAAACCTCTTAGGTTCTTAGCTCTTGGGCTAGAACCTCAAAAATTGGCCATTTGGGAGCCTAAACTCAGATTCTGAGTTCAGTCATGGTCGCACTGCGACCATGACTTCGCACTGCGAACAATGCGAATTTTTGAGTTCAGAAGCTGTTTCTGAACTGTTGTTCAGAAACAACTTCTGAACAATCTCAGAACCTTTTAGGAGAGTGAAAAGATTTGAGTTTTGCAATGAAAAGAGCTGGACAAACCAGTTTTGATGTTTTGCAAACCTTGGGATTTCTTTTGAAATTCAAAAGGGGTTTTTTAGAGTAAAAAGGATTTGAACCAAATTTGGTATGCAAGCACGAATATAAATGCAAGATAATGACTTAGAACACTTACAGAGATCCTAGCAAAGCTCCTGCTACAAAGGGAATGAAAGGAACATTGAAAGTTTGAAGTTCTTTGCAAGGTTTTGAATGTTGTTGATTTGGAGCAATGAACTTGTGCAAAGATTTGTGTTGGAATTGGTTTTTTGCTAGTGTTTAGTGCTGGTTTTTTTCTGGTTGTTTGTAAATGTAAACAAGTGTATAAAGAGTGAGTAGTAGTAGTGCTTGTAACCTTGGGCATTGCTTCCTATTTATAGGCTAAAACCAAATCAATTTTCATCATTAGAAATCCCCAAAATCCAGCTGATTTGTGGGTTAGGATCAGGCTATATCACTTTGCATTTAATGCAAAAGTGAAGAGGTAACCTTGCCTTGTGCCAAGGGTCAAGACTTAGCCAAATCCAGCCACTAATTCAATGGTTTTTGGATAGAAATGATGACAAAAACAAGGCTGGTTTGCAATTGGTTGTGCTTGGGGATTGATCCTTGCAATCTTAATGGTTAAGCAATAAAAACGTGCACTGTGATGTGCAGAGGTTGGGGGAAGCAAAAGGCAACATGTGGGCTGGTGTGAGGAGGATGAAAAGCTGCTGAAAAATAGGGCAGCAATCATGGTTTTTTGCAAGTGAAAACCAGCTGGGTTTGACTGGTTTTGGGGGGAGAAAGCAGGAAGAAAGTCCACAAGCTGGTGGCTGGCAACCTCAGGGTCAGTAGCAGGTCACTTGGGAGGGACAAGAGTTGCCCAAGGGCAAGCCAACTTGCTTGGCACATGCTAGGTTGGAAGAAAAAGCTTCTTTCCTTGGCATTAATGGCAAGTCCTTCAATTCTGGCTTTGCTGAGCCCAATTGGCCATGAATGATGATAAAAATAATAATGAAAATAATATGTAACAAAAACTGGAATTAAATCAAAGAAATCAAAAATCTGCAAAAAATTCGCAGACTTCGCACTGCGAAGTGGATTTCGCACTGCGAAGTCACCATTTTTGAAATGTTGACTTTTTTGGTTAACCTTTGTTGACTTTGACTTTTCTCCTCTTTTTTTGATTTTTTTTGTAAATCGTTTTGAAAAGCGTTAGGACAAAATTGGGGTACTACACACATTTGCAGCTATCCTAGCTCTCAATTTGCAACGGCTCTTTCCTAATTTTATGGGCAATCTTCAACAGCTATTTTCTGCTCTATAAAAGGAAGATGATTTGAAGAGAAAATGCTAAGACTCTGTACAGAAACAGAAGCTGCAAAACCTGAACTGCAATACTCTGTTTTAGTTTTCTGTCACAAATTAACTTAAGAATTCTTACAATTGTTTATCTTAGAATTTCTTAAGTGTTAGAGTCTTAATTGTGTTGTATTAAGTGAACACCTCTGATATTTTATCAAGTGTTCAACTCCAAACTTATTTCTTTGTAATTCAGTTTGGTCCTTAAGTCTCAGTCTGAATACTGAGCAATTGTAACCTCATTCCTTTGTGGTCTGAGTTGTTAGTCACATTCCTATGTGGTCTGTGCAGGGAGTCTTATTCCTTTGTGGTCTAAGCAAGGTTGGTTCATTCCTTAGTGGTCTGAACATTAGAAGTCTTATTCCTTTGTGGTCTAAGCAACTGGAAGTCTCATTCCTTTGTGGTCTGAGCAAGGAAGTCTCATTCCTTTGTGGTCTGAGCAATTGGAAGTCTCTTGACTGTGTGTCTTGAGCAGGGAAGTCTCTTGACTTAGTGTCATGAGCATTAGAAGTCTCTTACTAGGTGTTTGAGCATTGAAGTCTCTTTCCTTTGTGATCTGAGCAATTGTATTCAGTTTGATTATAGTTAAATCTCTTGTTAGTAACAAGGGGACTGGACTACTTCCAACTTGTGGAAGGAACCATTATAAAAACATTGTGTGTCCTTTCTTTCCTTCTCTCTTTTCATTTGAATCCGCTGCATATTAACTTTGATAATTGTTCAGAACTTGTTTCTGAACTTAACATATTTTTGAGAAGAAAAGAAACCAAGATTTAGAGTCCACACAATTCAACCCCCCCCCCTTCTTGTGTTTTTTTTCTCAGCTTCAGTTGGTATCAGAGCTCCGGTTCTGATATTAACACTTAACAGTGTGTCAGTCTTGATCCTGAGAAAAACATGTCATCTGGAAATTATGGGGAATCTACATCCAGAAGTGGTGTTGGTGGCTATGGTACTGAAAACATGAAATCTCACTCACACAATAAACGCCCCTATGTTTAGTGGTGATGCTGAGAAATTCTCTTGGTGGAAAAGCAAAATGTACAGCCACATTATTGGAATTGATGATTCATTATGGGATATAATTGAAGATGGAATATCCATACCAATTGATGAAGAAGGAGTGGCTTTGAACAGAAGAAGTCTCACTGATGCTGAAAGAAAGATATACAGAAAGCATCATCATGTGAGAGGTATCATTGTGGATTCTATGCCTCACAGTGAATACCTGAAGTTGAGTGACAAGTCTACAGCAAAAGCCATCTTCACCTCTTTATGCTCCAATTATGAGGGGAACAAGAAGGTCAGAGAAGCAAAGGCCAACATTCTGGTTCAGCAGTATGAAATGTTCAGAATGCAGGAGAATGAAAATATTGAGGCTATGTTCTCAAGATTTCAGACTCTTGTGTCTAGACTTCAGATCCTGAAAAAGAGCTACACTACTGCTGATCATGTGAACAAGATTCTCAGAAGCTTGCCATCTATAAGGAGACCTAAGGTGACTGCTATTGAGGAAGCTAAAGATTTAAATACTCTAAGTATTGAAGATCTTATAAGCTCCCTCAAGGTGCATGAATTGGGACTCAATAAAGATGAACCAGTTAGAAATTTTGAGTCTGTAGCACTTAAATCCAAAGGGAAGCTTTCAATAGCTCTAAAAGCTTCAGAATCTGATGAAGAATTTTCTGAGGAAAGTTCTGAAGAGGATTCAGAAGCTGAAGAGCTAGAAAAGCTTTCCAAAAGAATTAAGTTCTTGCTGCAAAGACAAAAGAAATCATCTAACAAGAGTAGCAGCTTCAAAGAATCTAGTTCCAAGAAGGATGAACAAAAGAACTGCTCAAATTGCAAGAGAACTGGTCATAACAGATCTGAATGTCCTGAGTTTCAGAAGTACAAATCCAGAAAGAACAGTTCAAGATCAGGCAAAGACAGATTAAGAAAAAGTCTTATGGCTACATGGATTAGTCTTGACCAAGAATCAGATCCTGAAGATGAAAATAAAGATGAAGAAGCTGACCTGGGTTTGGTAGCACTAGGTTCATCTGATGAGGAATCTGGATCAGAATGTGACAAGGAAAATGAAGCTGAATCCAATTTGAACTTGGTGGCAAATGCAGCTTCTGATACAGAATCAGGTTCAGACTCAGATGATGAAAATGAGGTATTTTCTGAACTCAATAGACCTAATCTTATTGAAACAGTTAAGGAACTTATGAACCACCTCAGAAGCAAGATAAAACAGATAAAATCTTTGAAAAAGGAAAATAACTTGCTGGCTGATAAGAATCTTCAACTTCAGAATCATATCAGTAATATTGATGAAGAAGTTGAAGAGCTCAAAGAAATGGTTCATAAGAAACCTGATGCTGTTCCCAGTGAACATGAAAATGCTCTTCAAAATTTTATTTTGGCTGGAATCAACAGAAGCAAGATTGCTTCTATCATTTATAATATCAGCAGAAACAAAGGAGAAGGAGTTGGTTTTAAAAATGATTCATTAATTTTTTCAAATAAAACAAACCTTCCATCTTGTTCTGAAGATAATATAAAAGGCTCTAAAGTATGTTTTTTGCCTGCTTCTAAAAGTTCTGAGATAATAAAGTTAACAGAAACTGAGACTGCTAAGTCTGAGGTTCTGAACTGCTCAGAGTCTGAAGCTTCTGAATCTAAGGGAAAGATGAAAGCAGAAGTTAAAACTTTGCCAAAGTCTAAACCCAAAGGTCCTAAGCATAAGACTATGAGAAAATCAGACTCTAAACCTGAAAATGTTCAGAGTCTGATGAGTTCAGAACCTGAAACTAGTAAGTCTCAGAGTCTGAAAAATCCAAACTCAGATTTTTCTAAGACTGTGTTTATAAAACCTTCAAGGATTAATAAACCAGCTTATTCAAAACACTTTCAATCTCAGAATATCAGGCAAAGCAGACATAAGAAAGCCAATCAGTCATGCAATTCTGATTATTTTAAGAAAGGTCAGAAAGTCTGCCTTGTGTCTGAAGTAAACAAAATTGCAGTTCTTAACAACTCAGAACCTTCTACTTCTAAATCCAAGATTTTGAACAAATCAGAATCAAAGACTCTTAAGTCTAAAGTTCTGAAGAAATCTGAGTTAAGACCATTGAAAACTCAGGTTCTGAAGAACTCAGTTTATAAAACCAAGACTTATTCAAGATTAAAGGATTCACATCCAAAGTATCTGAATAAGTCTGAGTTCTATAGCTCAAGACATAAGTTGCAAAAGGCTAAACCTTTCAGGACTAACCCTAGAGGACCCATATGGGTACCCAAGTCAGAAATCATTTCTGTTTCAGATATGATCAAATGTCAAAGAAAAGGTGAAGTCCTGGTGCATGGACAATGGCTGCTAGCATTGCAGAACAGAAAACAAGTCTATGTTCCAAACCCTGACCATGAAAGAGGGAGGAAATGTGGAATCTGGAGGAGACCACAAAGACTTGATCACTGGTACTGAGTTTCAGCTCTCAGAGGACACTTCAGAACCTGAACCAGAACCTGAGTCTGAAGAATGTCGAAATAGCTGAAAAGAGCATCTCAGAAGCTGATACTTCTCCTAAAGCATGTCAAGAACATTGTTGGAACAAAAATGGGTGTTCAGCAACAAATGACCAAAGAGAAGTAGATCAGAAGCTCTACTGAGGTATGTTAAGTTCTCTGTTATACTTAAGAGATTCTACATAAGTTAGTAATGTTTCAGATTCATAAAATCAGCATAATCTTCTTTGTGATAACATTGCTGTAATATGTCTGTCTGAAAATTCCACTTCTACATTCAAGAGCCAAGCAATTTTGAACTTAAACATCTGTATATTAAGAGATTTTGTTCAGAATATAGATTTAAACCTATTAAAAAGAATCTGAACAATGCATTTCATCTCTTTGAAAAATTTGCTTGAACTTGAATGGAAACTAAGATTCTGAGTTTATCATAAGCTAAGACTTATCAGACACTCATTTTCTGAGAGTTTGAAGAAAGTTAAGCCTGAAGAACTTCAGAGTCTGAAGGTTCAGAACCTGGATTTTCTGACTTCTGAATCTGATAGAAATCTAATGTTTGGTCAGAATCTGATAAGTATAACTCTGGGCAATGATGATTTAAATCTTTGAAAGTTTATACTCTATCCCTCCCAAAGTCATCAATATAAAAATATGATTTTCTGTTTTGATATCAAATGCTACAATTGCTTAAAAAACAATTTTAGCTGGTATCAGTCTGTTTTTAAAATGTTTTAACACAGACACATTTTTCAAACGCTCAATTTGTATCAGACAATGTTCAGGCTTTTAGAACTTATTTTAAAATTGGTATCAGTTGGTCTAAAAGTATTCAGCAGCACTTGAACTATTGAGTCCACACTGAACCAAATGCTATATCTTGGTATCAGCACTGAACCATATTTTGGTATCAGGTTCTGATATAAGTTCAGCAGTATTAAAACCTTCAGTTGGTATCAGTAGATATATGATCTGAACCATTTTGTTTAAAATAGCTCAGGCTTGCTCTGATACTGAACAACTATGTCTGAACAAAGAATGCTCTGATCAGAAGCTCTGAACTATCTTTTTCTGCTTCTGAACAACATTCTTATGCAATGTCATATACTCATGTAAAATCTATATGATTATCTATATGATTGCATGATTATCTCACATGTTTTTCAAACTCTCTCAAAATTCTGAAACTTTTTGAAAGGGGGAGAAATGTTTTCAAAACTCTCTTAAAAAGGGAGGAAATTTTTTTTTTTCCTGAAATTTTTCCAAAACTTTTTGTTGATGACAAAAGGGGGAGAGATGTAAAACAAGTATTAAAAGCTCCTAAGCTCAAAATATAAGTTAAAATCTGAATGAAATTAGCTTATGAAAGGGGAGTAAAAGGCATTAAGACCTGAGGCTCTGAACATAAGTTAAGTTCTGAATGAAATTAACTTATGAGAACTGATTTTAATTCTTAGCCTCTGAATTTAATTTTTGTGAGATATACATAACTCTTAGTGAGTTAAAATGAATTTAAAATAACTTGGATAAGACTCAGGGAGCTTACAAAACTCATCCCGTGGATTATCAGACTTAGGGGGAGAACTTACAAACCTCAGTGAAGGTGAGAAAAACACACACAAGAAGGGGGGGTTGAATTGTGTGACTCAAAAACTTGGTTCTTTACTTCTCAAAACTTAAGGTTAGTTCAGAACCAGGTTCTGAACTATTTTCAAAGAGTGTTTGCAGCGGATTAACAGGTAAATAGAGAAGGGAAGAGAGACACACAACAATTTGCACTAAGGAAGAGACTTCCAGTTGCTCAACCACCAAGGAAGAGGCTTCTAATGCTCAACCACAAAGGAAGAGGCTTCCAATGCTCAAGACACTAAGTCAAGAGACTTCCCAATGCTCAAGACACTAAGTCAAGAGACTTCTGACTCAGACCACAAAGGAATGAGGTTACAAATGCTCAGTATACAGACTAAGACTTAGGGACCAAACTGAATCACAAAGAAATGAGTTTGGGTTAAACACTTGATAAAATATCAGAGGTGTTCTCTTAATACAACACAGGTTAAGACTCTTAACCTTAAGAAATTCTAAGTTACAAGACTAAAAGAATTTCTAAGAGATTTTGAACTTGACAGCAAAACAGAGTACAGGTTCAGCAATTTAGTTTCAAGAGTCTTAGACAAAATTCTTCTTCAAATATTCTTCCTTTTATAGAGGAAATTAGAGCTGTTGAAGATTTGCTTAATTTGAGGAAAGAGCCGTTGCAAGTTGAGCTAGGATAGACTGAAAATGTGTGCTGAGCTTTTTGCAGAAAACTGAGCAGCAACTATTTTTGAATTTGCCTACCTTAAAAGCTGGGGAATGTTTGAGTCAGGGAGACAACTGTTCCATTGGGTTGCTCTGACACATCCAGGCATTAAATGCGCACTATACCAATTTTGCTTTTCATGCCACATCAGCCTTCAGAAGCTTCTGCGTGAACAGTGCATCAGAAGCACTCTTTCAGACTCAGACTTCAGAAGCAGGTCTTCAGACGTTGACTTTTGTTGACTTCCTTCAGAAGATGTCTTCAGACTCAGACTTCAGAAGCTGCCTTCAGACGCAGGCTTCAGACTCACACTTCAGAAGCACCCAGTTTTCTTCCAGCTTTGCAACTTGCTTCTAAGCTTTCCTTTCTTGCTCTAAGCTTGTTCTTTCATAACCATTCTTAATTTCCAATCAATAAACACGTGGTTCTGAAATCACTTGAACAAAGCATTAGCAAATAACCAATTTTCTATTCAACACTTTTGTTATCATTAAAACCATAAATAGAGATATGTTTACACATAATGTTTCAACAATCTCCCCCTTAATTCAGAAGAGAATTGTTTAACACATTTTGTTCCAACAATCTCCCCCTTTTTGATGATGACAAATGTTGGGTTTTTGTAGATTGGCTACATTTTGCAAAAACATCTACTAGCCAGATGCAGGGACAGATGCGGTAGCATATGGAGCAGCATTATGTGACTTGTGTTTTTCGCGCCAGCTAGCATTTTATTTTTGTACGCAATCTTCCAAAGATTTGCTTGAAGTTTTATTTTCCTCTAGCTTGCTGATCAAGGCGCGTGTATCTGATGATGTGTAAAAGGCGGTCTTGCCTTGGTATTTTCCCACAAGATATCATTCTATATTTGGAAGCTTTTTTATTGTCTCTAGAAGATTTTCCAGCTGGACCGGTCAATGTCCACGCTCTATTTTGAAGCCCAAACCCGTGCTATCTCAGTATTATATATTTGTGAAGACAAACCCTAATAGGGTTACTGAAAACCGTGTGTTATAGCAAAGCGTGTGTTTAAGGTTTTTAGGGTTTCTTTTGTTAGTTGTGAGCCTTGCTTGTATCTTCCTGATTCAACCTAAGGACTGAGTTTGTTTGAGTTGTAATTGTAAGCTGCTCCTAAGCTTTTAAGTACGGAGTGAGTATGTGTCATTAGAGTGTGTATCTTTTAGTTGTGCTTTTGTGTGGTTGATAACAATACTGTTTGTGCTGTTGGTAGGAATTGAGACGGGGTCTCATATCTAGGAGTTCCTAGATAGAGTTGACACTGGTAGGGTCTTGGTGCAAAGTCAAGTAGTGTGTCTGCGTTGGTCTTTTCACTACAACTATAATAGTGGGTTCATTCCTGGATTGGTATCCCCCAGAGTAGGAGAGTTGCTCCGAACTAGGTTAACAAACTCACTGTGTACTTTATATTTCTGCTGTGTTCCTTTTTATTTCATGCTTTGTTACGCTGCGTTATTCTTATTTTAGTTCTGAGTAGGACAAGTGCTCGGACAGTTGTGACAACATTGTGCACAGCGTCTGTAAGTCAGGTTGCCAGGAATTTCAATTGGCATCAGAGCAGGCACCCTGTTCTGTGTGGGTGAGCTCCAGGGAAAGAATTTTCTGGCTTAATGGATAAAGAAGGAGGACTGGTGAACAGACCACCCCTGATGGATGGGTCAAACTATGACATTTGGAAATCACGCATGACAGCATTCTTGAAATCTCTAGACAGCAGAGCTTGGAAGGCTGTGATTAAAGCATGGGTTCCTCCTAAAATAAAAGATGCGAATAATGTTGATACTGATGAGTTAAAACCAGAAGAGGAGTGGTCTACAGCAGAAGACACTGCAACTATTGGAAACTCTAAAGCCCTGAATGCTTTGTTTAATGGTGTAGACAAAAACATGTTCAGGTTGATTAAACAATGTACTGTTGCTAAGGAAGCTTGGGATATCCTAATAACAACTCATGAAGGTACTCAAAAGGTCAAGAAGTCAAGGCTACAACTGCTAACAACACAGTTTGAGAATCTGAGAATGAAGGAAGGAGAGAGTGTTCATGACTTTCACATGAATGTGCTAGAATATGCTAACACATTTGAATCCTTGGGGGAAAAGATGTCTGATGAAAAATTGGTAAGCAAAATCCTCAGATCTCTGCCTAAGAAATTTGATATGAAAGTATGTGCTATTGAGGAGGCCCAAGATATTGGAAATATGAAAGTTGATGAGTTGATTGGATCTCTTCAAACTTTTGAATTGAAGGCTAATGAAAGATCTGAAAAGAAGGACAAGAACATTGCTTTCATCTCCAACACTGTTGAAGATGATGTGGAGAGTAATTTAGATACTGATGAGAGCATCTGTGAAGCTATTGTGTTGTTGGGCAAACAATTTAATAAAGTTCTGAAGAGGATGGACAGACGCCCTAGGACACATGCTCCGGACAACAGTCGCAGCATCTATAAAAATGTCAACAATCAGAGGAAACCTAGAACTGATGACAAAACCAATCAAAGCAAAGGGGTGCAATGCCATGAATGCGAAGGATTTGGTCACATTAGAACTGAGTGTGCAACGTATCTGAAGAAACAAAAGAAGGTGATGACCGTTTCTTGGTCTGATGAGGATGAATCAGAAGAAGAACCTGAAACTGCAAAACATGTGAATGCCTTGACTGAAGTGTGCACATCTGACAATGAATCTTGTGATGAAGAGGTAACATATGATGAACTGGCTGATTCTTACAAGGAGCTATGTCTCAAAAGTGAGGAAGTTTGCAGAACTTTAGAAAAACAAAAGAGGACCATTGCTCTCTTGCAAGCTGAGAAAGACAAACTTCTGGAAATAAACTCAGATCTCAATGATGAGGTTATCTTACTTACTTCCAAGATTGACAATATGAACAAGCAACTGCGGATGATGAACAAAGGTACTGATGCTTTAGACGAAATTCTGGAGATAGGACAGAAACCTGGAGATTCTAAAGGTATTGGGTTTGACTACAGATCCTTGCCTCATCAGAAACAACTACCGGTGAGACAGTTTATGCCATCTGTTAATACTTATGATCATACTATGTCAAGACAGATGCCCCAGCATCAGGTGAGACAACAGGCATCTGGATATAGGCCCAGATCAAAAGGAAGGTATTATGGTTGGGTATGTCACTACTGTGGAAGAAAAGGACATATCAGACCTTTCTGTTTCAAATTACATGGTTACCCAGACAGGACTTATTCACCAAGACCTGATCCCACAGTGAAGATCACCAAGAAGCAGTGGAAGCAAAAAAATGATAATTTCACAAGCAACACTGTGGATCCTAGAAAAATAGAACCAGAAGCTGATGAGATTGCTCAAATTGCTCATACATCTCTGAGAGTGTCATCCAGAAATGATTGGTACTTTGACAGTGGATGTTCCAGGCATATGACTGGTGATAAAAATTACTTAACTGATGTTATGCCTTATGCTACGAGTTTTGTGACTTTTGGGGATGGAGCCAAAGGAGAAATAAAGGGTGTATGAAATCTTGTGAATGAGGGCCTACCCAAACTTGATAAGGTGCTTCTAGTGAAAGGATTGACTGCTAACTTAATTAGTATTAGTCAACTGTGTGATCAAGGATTGAAGGTTAACTTTACAAAAAGTGAATGCTTAGTTGCTAACAGTAAAGGTGACATCCTGATGAAAGGTGTTAGATCAAAGGACAATTGCTACTTGTGGGTCTCTCAAGATAAAGCAAAGTTATCTACTTGTCTAATAACCAAAGAAGATGAAGTAAAACTATGGCACCAAAAGCTTGGGCATCTGAATCTCAGAAGCATGAAGAAAGCTATTGCTGAAGGAGCCATCAGAGGTCTACCAAAACTCCAAATTCAGGAAGGAAGTATATGTGGAGAATGCCAGATAGGAAAACAGACCAAGATGCCTCACCAGAAGCTGCAACATCTGTCCACATCCAGAGTTCTTGAGCTATTGCACATGGACTTAATGGGACCTATGCAAGTCGAAAGCTTAGGTGGTAAGAAGTATGCATTTGTTGTTGTTGATGATTTTTCCAGATATACTTGGATAAATTTCATTAAGGAGAAATCAGACACTTTTGAAAAATTCAAGGATCTTTGCTTACAACTTCAGAGAGAAAAGGATTGTGGAATTGTTAGAATCAGAAGTGACCATGGGAAAGAGTTTGAGAATGGTAAGTTCTCTGATTTCTTCATTTCTGAAGGAATATTTCATGAGTTCTCTGCACCCATTACTCCCCAACAAAATGGGATAGTTGAGAGAAAGAACATGACTTTGCAAGAATCTGCCAGGGTTATGCTACATGCGAAGAAGTTGCCATTTTTCTTTTGGGCTGAAGCCATGAACACAGCCTGCTATATTCATAATAGAGTGACTTTGAGAAAAGGTACATCTACAACCTTGTACGAGCTATGGAAGGACAGGAAGCCAACAGTGAAGCATTTTCATGTGTTTGGTAGTAAGTGCTATATTTTAGCTGACAGGGAACCAAGAAGAAAGATGGATGCTAAAAGTGAAGAGGAATTTTTCTAGGCTATTCAACAAACAGCAGAGCTTATAGAGTATACAGCTCCAGAACCAAGACAGTGATGGAATCTATAAATGTTGTTGTAGATGATGAAGGTAATAATGTTGTGCCAGACGATACGACATTTGACTCAGCATCTGACCTACAGGAAGAGAAAAAAGAAGATGAAGCAAGTAGTAAGCAAGATTCTGAAGTAACTGGTCCAGAGAAGAATGCTCCCAACAAAGGACCATCTATCAGAGTTCAGAAAAACCATCCCATAGATCAAGTCATTGGCGATCCTAACCAAGGGATCACAACTAGAAGGAACTATGATGAGGTATCAAATTCTTGCTTTATATCTAAATTTGAACCAAAGAATGTTAAGGAAGCTCTAACTGATGAGTTCTGGATAAACGCTATGCAAGAATAATTAACTCAGTTCAAGAGAAGTAATGTGTGGGACTTAGTTCCTAGACCAGATAATGTGAATGTCATAGGTACCAAGTGGGTTTATAAAAACAAGTCTGATGAAAATGGTACTATCACTAGAAACAAAGCTAGACTAGTTGCACAAGGGTATGCTCAAATTGAAGGTGTAGACTTTGATGAGACTTTTGCTCCTGTAGCTAGGTTGGAATCTATTAGATTGTTACTTGGGATTGCATGCATACTAAAATTCAAGTTGTATCAGATGGATGTCAAGAGTGCCTTTCTCAATGGGTACTTAAATGAAGAGGTCTTTGTGGAACAGCCTAAAGGTTTCATTGATCCAAGTTTTCCAAACCATGTTTACAAATTGAAGAAAGCTCTATATGGCCTGAAGTAAGCCCCTAGAGCTTGGTATGAGAGACTTGCTGAGTTTCTAATTAACCATGGCTATAGGAAGGGAGGAAATGACAAAACCCTGTTTGTGAAAGATGAAAATGGACAGCTGATGATTGCTCAAATATATGTAGATGACATAGTCTTTGGAGGAATGTCTGACCAGATGATAGAGCATTTTGTTCAGCAAATGCAATCTGAGTTTGAAATGAGTCTTGTAGGTGAGCTAAAGTTCTTTCTTGGTCTTCAAGTGAAACAGATGGAAGATACTATATTTATCTCTCAAAGTAAGTATGCTAAAAATATAGTCAAGAAATTTGGGATGGAAAATGCTGCTCATAAAAGAACTCCTGCCCCCACACATGTGAAATTATCAAAGGATGAGAAAGGTGTGGATGTTGACCAAAGCATGTATAGAAGTATGATAGGGAGTCTTCTATATCTTACAGCAAGTAGGCCTGATATCACATTTGCAGTTGGAGTGTGCGCCAGGTACCAAGCTGAACCAAAAATTAGCCATCTGACTTAGGTAAAGAGAATTCTGAAGTATGTTAGTGGTACCAGTGACTATGATATGTTGTATTCTCATGGGGAAAGCACTGTGTTGTTTGGGTATTGTGATGCTGACTGGGCTAGAAGTGCAGATGATAGAAAGAGTACTTCTGGTGGATGTTTCTTTCTGGGTAACAATCTTTTATCCTGGTTCAGTAAGAAGCAAAATTGCGTTTCTTTGTCTACAACTGAAGCTGAGTACATTGCAGCTGGTAGCAGTTGTTCTCAATTGTTGTGGATGAGACAGATGCTGAGTGAATACAATGTCAAGACAGATGCTATGACATTATATTGTGACAATCTGAGTGCAATTAATATCTCCAAAAATCCTATACAACACAGCAGGACTAAACACATTGACATTAGACATCATTTTATTAGGGATCTGGTTGAAGAAAAAATTGTTACTCTTGAGCATGTTGCAACTGAAGAGCAATTAGCAGATATTTTTACCAAAGCTCTTGATGCTAATCAATTTGAAAAATTAAGACGGAAGTTAGGGATATGTTTATTTGAGGAATTGTAGCAATTAATTTATGAGAGGCGTGCAGCTATTATTTTCTCCCTCCTCAACCGCCTGATGCACGTCATTTAAGGAGGTTATTTCCAACTTTCCTTTTTCAAACCTCTCACACGCTACCATCATTGTTTTTGTCTTAACCTCTCCCAAATTCTCAACTTCTCTCTTGCCGCTCTCATCATCATTCAAAAATCGCCTTCTCTTCATACCTTCAAACACCAAATCATCACCATGTCTGATTCTACTTCTCATCAAAACATGCAAGATCAAACTCCTGAACTTCCCTCTGAAGCGATTATCACCGACGCCCTACCTCTCACTACCATTCTTAGTTCTCCTGTAAAGAAGCGACGTACTAGGTCGTCTGCATCACGAAAGAATGTTTCTACAAGATCCAGCAAAGCTACTTCCTCTACCGCGGTGAACACGAGGTCGAAATCGAAAGGTAAGAAATCTAACACTCCCGCTGTTCAACGTATAGGGCTTAGTATGGATGATCTGTACTGTAAGGACAATCCCTTTATATCGAGTGTTGTCGAACCAAATGTTGACCCTTCTGTCAACAAATCTGAGGATATTGCTGTTGAAGGTACTGTAGCTACGTCTGAAACCGTAGGTCCTGATAATCCTAAGGTATCTGACAAATTAGTTGGTGATTTTTCAAATTCCCCTATAGAACAAGATGTTACTGCTGTTTCTGTTGAAAAGAATGTTGTTGATACGGCTGATACTGAGACACCTGTTAATTCCCCTGCCATGACAAAGGATGCTGTGACAGATGCTCAAGCATCTTTGTCACAAGCTAATGTGGAGCCTGAAGCGGTGGTTCCAAACACCCCTGATACTGTGAGTGTCCATGAGCATGATTCTTCAAAGTCTCAAGATGAAGGTACTGAGACTCAGAATGCTGTGGATAATGCTGAGACCGATAATTTAGACCAAGCTGACACTGTTGCTGAAGAGGATGTTGTGCCTGAAGAGAGACCTCAAGAAAAGACTGATGCTATAGGTGTTGCTCGCAGGACTAGGAGCAAATCTGACAAGACTGTTGCTACTGTTAGTGAAGGTCATAAAGGAAGTAAGAAGAGAACAACCAATACTGGGAAGAAGCCTATGTATGGTCCTCCCAAGGCTGGGAGCAAGAAGGTGGCTCAAAGTGATCAGAAGAAGAAGAGCCTCAAAAGGAAAGACCTTCCCACTAGTGATTCTGAGTTTGAGGTTGCTGAATTGATGCTGCCACATCTGGTGGAGCTTCTAGAAAAACAATGAAGGGTATGAAGATCCCTCTAACCATCCCTCCAGCCCCTCTGGATAATGTCTCTTTTCATTTGGAAAGTGGGTCTTCTAGGTGGAAGTTCATATACCACAGAAGACTAGGTCTGGAAAGAAATCTGAAGGAAGATGTGTTCAAATGCAAAAAGCTGGTTGATGTGTTGGAATATGCTGGGCTGATGAAGACTGTGAAAAATCTGGGTCCCTGTTATGATAAGCTGGTCAGGAAATTTCTGGTAAATGTTTCTGATGAATGTGATGATTCAAGGAATCCTGAGTATAGGCAAGTTTTTGTTCGAGGTAAATGTGTCAACTTCTCCCCTATGGTTGTC
The DNA here is from genome assembly GCA_018208015.1 of Medicago ruthenica. Taxonomy (NCBI): domain Eukaryota; kingdom Viridiplantae; phylum Streptophyta; class Magnoliopsida; order Fabales; family Fabaceae; genus Medicago; species Medicago ruthenica. The sequence continues at coordinate 48,915,071 of CM031378.1, forward strand.
AACACATACCTTGAGAGATCTGTTGAGGAGACTCCTGAGCTGGAGGTAACTGAGGACACCATTTGCAAGACCATCACAGGTAACAAGGTTAAGCATTGGCCTAAGCATTTGTCTTCTGCACAACTCTCTCCCATGTATGCTGTTCTGAACAGGATCTGTGCTCAAAACTGGACTCCAACCACTCACTCCAACTCTGTTGTTTCTGGTTTGGATAAATTGATTTATGTTGTGGGTACCAAGACACCTTTTGATTATGGGGCCTACATTTATTATCAGGTTTTGGAGCATGCTAAGTCTTTTGCTATCAAGTTTCCTATAGCCTTTCCCACTCTCCTGTGTGGTATTATACTTCAGCAACACCCAGATATTTTGATCAGTACTGATGAGCCCTGCAAGAAACCTGGTCCTATGGCCTTGGATTGTAGTTTGCTGTCTGGGGAACATGCTGCTGACTTAGCTGGTACTTCTGTCCGGACATCTAGTGTGCTCACTAGAAAGCAGATGATTGCAGATCTCACTGAGACTAGTGTGGCTCTTGGAGCTAGGAAGATGAAGATTGACAGGATCATTGCAGCTTTGAAGGCTGAATCTGAAGCTGAGGGTGAGCAGGATGAAGAAGAAGGAGGGACCAAGACTGTTGCTTCTGCTGGTGATACTGAGGATGACTCTGATGACTCTGATGATTTCTGATTTTGTTGTTTTGTTCTGTTCTTAGTTGTTGTACTCTTTTTGCCTTTTTGTTGACTGGGCTAGGCCCTGAATTTCTTATGCACCTTGTGTGCCTTTGGTCTGTAATATGCACTGTTTGTGGTTTTTTCTCTTATGAGTTTGCATGGATGTTATTTGTCAGAATTTGTGGCTAAAAAGGGGGAGTAGTTGTAGCCTATACCATCTTGGCTGTTTGCATGTTTGGTTATGTATGGTTACATGTGTTGAGGGGGAGTACTGTATGTGTTGAGGGGGAGCTGCCTGTTACATTGTGTTGAGGATGAGTATATGCATGTTTTTGAGGGGGAGCTGTTTCTATTTGGTGTGAGGGGGAGCTGTTTCTTTTGGTGTGTGGAAATTTATTTTTTCCTAGTGTAGTTTTTCTCTCTCCTCTATGTGAATCCACTATATGAGAGTTTATTTCTCTCTGGTTGTTCCTATGAGGCTAGATGTTTGTCTTATCTGTTGCATGCCTCTGATACTACTTGCAAGTTATCTTTGTCTCTATTCCTCCCTTGGAAGTAGTCTCATTATATGCTATGATATTTTCTTTCTTTGTTGTGTGCCTATGTTGACTTGAAGGAAACTTATCTGTGTATCTCCCAAAGAACTGGCTCTAGAGTGTTTTAGCCAAAAATTTCCCAAAGGGGGAGATTGTTGGGTTTTTGTAGATTGGCTACATTTTGCAAAAACATCTACTAGCCAGATGCAGGGACAGATGCAGTAGCATATGGAGCAGCATTATGTGACTTGTGTTTTTCGCGCCAGCTAGCGTTTTATTTTTGTACGCAATCTTCCAAAGATTTGCTTGAAGTTTTATTTTCCTCTAGCTTGCTGATCAAGGCGCGTGTATCTGATGATGTGTAAAAGGCGGTCTTGCCTTGGTATTTTCCCACAAGATATCATTCTATATTTGGAAGCTTTTTTATTGTCTCTAGAAGATTTTCCAGCTGGACCGGTCAATGTCCACGCTCTATTTTGAAGCCCAAACCCGTGCTATCTCAGTATTATATATTTGTGAAGACAAACCCTAATAGGGTTACTGAAAACCGTGTGTTTTAGCAAAGCGTGTGTTTAAGGTTTTTAGGGTTTCTTTTGTTAGTTGTGAGCCTTGCTTGTATCTTCCTGATTCAAGCTAAGGACTGAGTTTGTTTGAGTTGTAATTGTAAGCTGTTCCTAAGCTTTTAAGTACGGAGTGAGTATGTGTCATTAGAGTGTGTATCTTTTAGTTGTGCTTTTGTGTGGTTGATAACAATACTGTCTGTGCTGTTGGTAGGAATTGAGACGGGGTCTCATATCTAGGAGTTCCAAGATAGAGTTGACACTGGTAGGGTCTTGGTGCAAAGTCAAGTAGTGTGTCTGCGTTGGTCTTTTCACTAGAACTATAATAGTGGATTCATTCCTGGATTGGTATCCCCCAGAGTAGGAGAGTTGCTCCGAACTGGGTTAACAAACTCATTGTGTACTTTATATTTCTGCTGTGTTCCTTTTTATTTCATGCTTTGTTACGCTGCGTTATTCTTATTTTAGTTCTGAGTAGGACAAGTGCTCGGACAGTTGTGACAACATTGTGCACAGCGTCTGTAAGTCAGGTTGCCAGGAATTTCAACAAACATAAGTATTAATCAGAAAATTGTTGTTAACTTAATTAACAAGTTAACTGCAGGTTGTGAGGTTTGTAAGCTCCCCCTGAGTTTGATCCAAGTTAATTAAGTTCAGTTTAAATCACAAATGTGAAAATTTCAGAATTGTTGTTAAGTTTAATTAACAATCTGACTTCAGGAGTGGTTGTAATCTCCCCCTAGGTCTGACAATCCTCAAGGTTAGGTTTGTAAGCTCCCCCTGAGTCTTATCTAAGTTAATTAAACTCAACTTTAAAACAATAAAGTGAAATTAACACTCAAAATTATAAATAACTTGTTGACTTCAGGTTCTGAGGTTTGTAAGCTCTCCCCCTAAGTCTGATAATCCACAGGATGAGTTTTGTAAGCTCCCTGAGACTTATCCAAGTTATTTTAAATTCAATTTAACTCACTAAGAGTTTCGTATCTCACAGAATTTCAATTCAAAGGCTAAGAGTTAAAATTAGTTCTCATAAGTTAATTTCCTTCATAACTTAACTTATGTTCAGAGCCTCAGGCTTTAATACCTTTTACTCCCCTTTCATAAGTTAATATGTTGATAGAATTCAACTTATATTATGAGCTCAGGTGCCTTAATACTTGTTTTACCTACTCCCCCTTTTGTCATAAACAAAAAGTTTTTTTAAAAGGGTTTGAAAAACATGTGTATCAGAGCATTGAAAAGAGTTTGAAGAGACATGTGAGATAATCATGCAATCATATAGATAATCAAGCAGCAAAGATGAGCATCAGAGCATACTTGATTTTCAATGAGTATATGACTTTGTAGTGACAATAGAATGTTGTTCAGAAGCAGAGAAAATTCAGAGCTTCTGATCAGAGCATTCTGTGTTCAGACATGGTTGTTCAGTATATTGTGTTCAGTATCAGAGCAAAACACACAAGAAGGTATCAGAGCAAGTTTAACTCATTTTTAAAACAGAATAGATCAGATCATAGACCAACTGAAAGGTTATAAAAGAGCCTGATACCAAATAAAGGTTTTAGTACTGCTGAACTTATATCAGAACCTGATACCAAAATATGGTTCAGTGCTGATACCAAGATATAGCATTTGAAATAAGTTCTAAAAACTGAGCATGTCTGATAAAATTGAGCATTTGAAAAAATGTGTCTGTGATAAAACATTTAAGACAAACTGATACCAATTGAAATTAAAATAGTTTTAACAGTTGATATCAAAGCAGAAAATCACATTTTTAAATTGATGACTTTGGGAGGGATAGAGTATAAACTTTCAAAGCTTTAATCATCATTGCCCAGGGTTATACTTATTAGATTCTGACCAAACATTAGATTCCTATCAAATTCAGAAGTCAGAAAATCCAGGTTCTGATCCTTCAGACTCTGAAGTTTTTCAGGCTTAACTTTCTTCAGACTCTCAGAAAGTGAGTGGCTGATAAGTCTTAGCTTATGATAAACTCAGAATCAAGGTTTTCATTCAGATTCAAGCACATTTTCAAGAGATAAAGTGCATGTTAAAATTGTTTTTAATAAAATTGAATCTTTCTTCTGTTAGGGGTTTTGTGAATATGTCAGCCCATTGATGATCAGTATCAATGAACTGAATATCTAAAACACCCTTCTGAACATAATCTCTTATAAAATGATGTTTTATTTCTATATGCTTGGCTCTAGAATGCAGAATTGGATTTTTAGACAGACATATTGCAGCAGTATTATCACAATAAATAGGAATATTATCTGCATGAATCTGATAATCCTCTAATTGATGTTTCATCCAGAGCAGTTGTGTACTACAACTTGCAGCTGAGATGTATTCTGCTTCTGCTGTTGACAAAGCAATGGTTGCTTGTCTCTTGCTGGCCCAGGATATCAGATTCTCACCAAGAAACTGACAGTTTCCACTGGTGGATTTTCTTTCAATCCTGTCCCCAGCATAGTCAGCATCACAGAATCCAACTAGCTTATAATTCAGAGATTTCTTATACAGAAGTCCCAAATTAGTTGTTCCTTTTAGATACCTAAAGATTCTCTTGACATCAGTCGTATGAGATTCTCTAGGATCTGACTGGAATCTAGCACACAGACATACACTAAATAAAATATCTGGCCTAGAAGCAGTTAAGTATAAAAGAGAACCTATCATACCTCTGTACAGCTTCTGATCTACTTTAGAGCCATTGTCCTCTTTGCTTAAGGTGCAGGTGGGATGCATTGGTGTTGTCATCAGTTTGCAATCATCAAGCTGGAACTTCTTCAAAAGCTCCTTAGTGTATTTGGACTGATGAACATAAACACCATCTTTGCATTGGTTGATTTGAATTCCCAAGAAGAATTTCAGTTCACCCATCATGCTCATTTCAAATTCATCCTACATTAACTTTGAGAATTCTTTGCAAAGGGAGGCATTAGTAGAACCAAATATGATATCATCAACATATATTTGTACAATTAAGATTTCTTTCTTAACAGTTTTTCTAAAGAGTGTATTGTCAACTTGACCTCTTACAAAATAATTTTTAATTAAGAAGTTGCTTAGCCTTTCATACCAAGCTCTGGGAGCTTGTTTCAGACCATACAAAGACTTCTTAAGTTTAAAAACATAATCTGGATTTTTAACATCTTCAAAACCAGGAGGTTGTTTAACATACACTTCTTCAGAAATTACACCATTTAAGAAAGCACTCTTATCATCCATTTGATACAAAATGATATCATGATTAACAACATAGGAAAGAAGTAACCTGATTGCTTCCAGTCTTGCAACTGGAGCAAAAGTTTCTGTGTAATCAATTCCTTCTTGTTGGCTGTACCCTTGAGCTACTAATCTAGCTTTGTTTCTGATCACTTCTCCTTGTTCATTGAGCTTGTTCCTGAACACCCATTTTGTTCCAATGATGTTCTTATGATCAGGTCTTGCAACAAGATCCCAGACATCATTCCTCTAAAACTGGTTCAGTTCTTCTTGCATTGCTACAATCCAGCCATCATCAGCAAGTGCTTCATCAGCAGTTGTAGGCTCAATCATGGATAACAGGCCAAGCATAGACTCATTCTGAGTGAATGCTGATCTTGTCTTCCTTGGACTATTCTTGTTTCCAATGATCAACTCCTCAGGATGTGAGGACTTGTACTTGAATGAGGTTCTGGGTGGATTAGCTTCTGAAGAACCATCAGGGATGTGTTCAGAACCATGCTGGTCTTGATTAGCTTCAGGAGTAGTGTCATTATCAGAAAGTTTCTCAGATTCTTCATTGTTTTCAGCTTCTGAACCTTTGTCATACCCCAATTTTTGACTCATATTTTTCTTTGTTTTATCTTTTATTATTTCATCATTTATTACTTTTTATTATTTCATTTTTGTTTATTGGATTTTATTTACACTTCTCACCATTAGCATTACTATCATTTTTATTAAATATTATCATTGTCATCATTGTTATTTATATTATTGTTATTATATTTTTCATTTAATAATATCATTATTATCTTTTTATTATTAATGTTTTATTATCATTATTTCTAATTACTAATATTATTAACCTTTTTCATCATTTTATTATTTTCATCTTTAATACTATTATCACTACTTTTTTGTTTCCATCATCACTTTCATTATTGCCATTTATTTTTTTTTTATCATTTTTGGTTTTTTATTTTATTTAAGAAAATACAAAAAAAATCAAAAAAAGGGGAGTTCGCACTGCGAAGTTGCCTTCGCACTGCGAACTCTGCGAATTTTTGCAGAATTTGTTTTCTTTGATTTTGTTTTCATTTATCTTTATTGTTATTATCCTTTATTAGTATTATTATCATTGTTATTGCCAATTGTGGCTGAAATGACCCAGCAAAGCAAGATCAAAGGTGTGACATTAAAGGTAAAGGTAAGAAGGATTTTCATCTAACCTAGCATGTGCTCAACCGAATTGGCTGCCCTTGGTCAGCTCTTGTCCCTCCCAATTGACCTATCATCCAACCTGAGCTTGCCAGCCAGCTACTTGACCCCTTTTCTTCCTTATTTCTCCACCAAAACCAGTCAAACACAAGTGGTTTTGCTTGCAAAAAAGCTGTTTGGTGTGCCCTGTTTTCAGTTGGATTTCTCCTCCCACACACCAGCCCACATGCTCTTTTTGCTTCCCCCAATCTCTCTATACACGGCAGTACACGTTTTCCTTGCTTGACCTTCCAAGAATCACCCAATTGCAGCTGCCCTGTTTTTAAGTTTTTTTCTCATCATTGCAGCTGCATTTGTGGCTGAAATCAGTCAAGGTCTTGACCCTTGGCACAATGCAAAGTAACTTCTATCCTTTAGCATTGAATGCAAAGTGATTTAGCCTGGATTTAGCCCACAAACCAGCTATGTCCTATAGATTTTCCCATCATTGCATTGGATTGCATTTTGGTCTATAAAAGGGAGGCAAGGCACAAGGATCTCACACATTCATTTTTACAGTCATATACACACAATACACACGAAATTTACACCCAAAAATACACTACATTGCAGCATTGTGAGAGTAGCAAAGCATCTCAACTCAAAGCAAAACCAATTAGAGCTATTTGTCCATAACCTCTAATCAATCAAGCAAGCCACTTCTTACCTCTTGCACAAGCATTGCTAGGAGTTCTGTAAGTATCCTAAAGTCTTTATCTTTCATTTTGCTTGCTGTTTGCATCTTTTGTTTTTTCAAATTTCATTTTTGTACAAAAACCCCTTTTGAAACTCAAAAGGAATCTCAAAGTGGCCAAGTGCTAAAACTGAGTTGTTGTGCCCCTTTTCTTCCAAACTTGCAAAGCTTTTTAACCCCCTTTAGGTTCTGAAGCTTGCTCAGGAGCAGTTTCTGAACCTTTGTTCAGAAACAGCTTATGAGTTCAATTTTTCGCATGCTTCACAGAGCAAAGTAATGTTCGCAGAGCGACCACATCAGAACCTGACTTCGCAGAGCCAAGTTCTGGTTGCTCTGCGAAGTATGCAAAATTCTGAACATGAATCAGGCTTCCAAAGGCCAAATTTTTGGGGTCCCAACCCTTGATTCAGAACCTAAAGAAGGTAAAAATACATTTTTGTTCAAACCACATTAAGAACATCGCATGACTTTGGAAATTTCACAAGATCGTGCATTTAATTTTGAGTAACTTGCATAACAAGTTAAGTTCTTTATTTTCAAAACCAAGCTCGAGCAATGAGCTAAGTTCGTTTATTTTCAAAACCAAACTTGAACAACAACGTTGTTCATGATTTTCAATCAAAACACGAACTTGAGCCAAGCTTGCTCACTCTTTTTTAACCAAACTCGAATTGAGCCGAACTTGTGCACTTTCCAAATTCATGCATGTTTATGATTTTTGTTCATCTTTCAAACTTGAATAAACACTTGTTCTTGAGTTTCAATAACTTAAGCAACAAGTGATGGTCATGATTTTCAATAAACTCGGACAACAAATTTGTTCGTGATTCCTTTTTACAACTTTTCTTTAAGTTTCCCAACCTAGTGTTTCGTCCCTTTGAGATTTCTCCGAGTTTTAACGAAACAAAACTTGAATGAAAAGGGAATGGCTTGACGTATGTCTCCCCAAACCTCGGTTGCACGAATGCGTGGCGTATGTCTCGTCGCTCGGGCAATCGTCATTCCACCTTCGACGCGTCTAGCACGCTTAACCTTTTCTTGGCCCTCGTGGTCAATCCTAACCTTTCTTTGGTCCTCCGTGACCATTTTGAACTTTTCTTGGCCCTCGTGGTCAATTCGAACCTTTCGTGCCTTTGCGCGTTTCCTTTTTCAACCTTTTACGCCTTGTGCGAGTTTATCGCCTTAATGTGCGCTCGTCTTTTTATCTTCAAAACATTTACGCCTTGTGCGAGTTTATCGCCTTAATGCGTGTTCGTCTCTTTTGTCATTTAAACTTTTTACGCCTCTGTGCGTCTTCAAATCTCTTTTTTTAACTAAAACGAACCAACATACAAACTTTTTCTACCAAAGAACTACGTACGCTTTGAATTCTCCGACTACCAGGAGATACGTAGGAGCAGGATCCACATCTTGTCAAGCCCGTTAATAAAAACTTTCTTTTTTCCCTTCGTATCATATTTTTTCTTTTTCCCTTTTATATGTTCAAACACGCAAGCAAAACTTTGGAAACATTTTAAGCCTAAGCCGACTAAGAGGTTCCCGTTGAGTACAACAGATGTGAGGGGTGCTAATACCTTCCCCTCGCATAATCGACTTTTGAACCTAAAATCTCTTTTTAAAGGTAATTTAGAACTTTTTTCCTTTTCTCCCCGAAAAATTAAAAGTTCAGTCGTGATTTAAATTTAGTGATTCAACGCTTCCCAATAGCTTGATATCCGAAATTCGACGCTTCACTGGGGACATGCATAAAACACTTTGTTTTGTGTATGACGAGTCAAGCCTATCTTAGTCGACTTTTAGGCTAAATTGTTTCATTTTACTTGCGTGTTTATATCTTCTTATTATTATTTGTTTCTATTCTTTTTGCTCTATATTTATATTTCATATTGCTTCATATTTATATATATCAATTGTGGGGTTTGTTACTTGAGCGATGTTACTCCACATTGTTCGGGTTAATGCCGGACGTGTGAGGCTCTCAACCCGAGCTCGAGAGAAAACTAAGTTAGAATGGAGGTTGTGAGCGGAAGCCCGCGTTGACGTATGTCCGTGAGGTAGGATGCCAAACCCCGCTTAGAGGAGATTTTCACGTGGAATGAATTGAAGTCATGCGTGTCGCAATCGACGACCTTAATTCCATGTGGGATCTATGACTCTAGGGACCTTTTTTAGGGGGATCACATCTCTAGAGCCTACACGTGAGGATGGGGGGAAGTTTTGAACCTACATACCATACCTTTGCATACCATAAACATTTGCATTCATAAAAATGATTTTTGCATATGCATTTTCAAAAAAAAGAAGGGGCATATTTTGTCATATACTGTTGGAACAAAATGTGTTTAACAAGTCTCTTATGAAGTAAGGGGGAGATTGTTGAAACATTTATGTGTAAACATATCTCTCTTTATGGTTTTGATGATAACAAAGTATTAAAGAGAAAATTGGTTATTTGCTAATGCTTTGTTCAAGTGTTTCAGAACCACATGCTTAATAAGTATTGATTGATAATGGTTATGAAGAACAAGCTAAAGAGCAAGAAGGAAAGCCAAGAAGCAAGGTTGCAAAGCTAGAAAGAAACTGGTCCTGAAGAAGTACTCCTGAAGAAGTGCTCCTGAATTAAGAGCTTCTGAAGAGGTCCTGAAGAAGTGCTCCTGAAGTGAAGCTTGTGAAGTGGTCTTGAAGTGGTACTCCTGAAGTGCAGCTTCTGAAGTCTGAAGGTAGCTTCTGAAGACTGGGTGCTTCTGAAGAAGTCAACGCAACAGTCAACTCCTGAAGCCAGCTTCTGATCCGTACAACTGAAGTAGCTTCTGATCACTGTTCACTAAGAAGCTTCTGAAGCTGATGTGGCATGGAAAGTGACCAGTACTGTGCGCATTTAATGCCTGGATGTGTCAGAACAACTCAATGGAATAGTTGTCTCCCTGACCCAAACATTCTCTAGCTTTTAAGGTAGGCCATTTCAAAAATGGCACCTGCTCTGTTCTGACTGATAAAGTGCAGCACACATTTGCAGTAACCTAGTCCAATTGCAACGGCTAAATTCCTTAATTCAAGCAAATCTTCAACAGCTCTATTTTCATCTATAAAAGGAAGAAGATTTGAAGAAGAACCATGTCTAAGACTCTTTGAAACGTATTGCTGAACCTGCACTCTGTTTTCTGTCAAAAACTGTCAAGTTCATAAAAACTCTTAGAAATTCTTTAGTCTTTGTAACTTAGAATTTCTTAAGGTTAAGAGTCTTAACCTGTGTTGTATTAAGAGAACACCTCTGATATTTGATCAAGTGTTCATCCCAAACTCCTTTACTTGTAAACCAGTTTGGTCCCTAAAGTCTTAGTCTGTATACTAAGCATTTGTAACCTCATTCCTTTGTGGTCTGAGTCAGAAGTCTCTTGTCTTAGTGACTTGAGCATTGGGAAGTCTATTGTCTTAGTGACTTGAGCATTGGAAGCCTCTTCCTTGGTGGTTGAGCATAGAAGTCTCTTTCTTTGTGATTGAGCAACTGGAAGTCTCTTCCTGTGTGGTTGAGCATTGTGTAATCTTCAGATTATAGTGAACTCTCTTGTTGGATACAAGGGGACAGGACTACTTCTCACATTGAGAAGGAACCTGTATAATTTCTGTGTGTCTCTCTTTACCCTTCTCTTTTCAATTTTATAACCGCTGCATAACTCTTGATATTTGTTCAGAACTGATCATATCAGCTTCTGAACTGAACCTTAAGTTTTGAAAAGAAAAGTTAACAAGTTTTTTGAGTCACACAATTCAACCCCCCCTTCTTGTGTGTGTGTGTTTTTCTCACCTTTAGTTGGTATCAGAGCTCCGGTTCTGATATTAACACTTAACAGTGTGTCAGTCTTGATCCTGAGAAAAACATGTCTGATAGTGAAGATTCACCTCAACCACGACCCAGAAATCAAAGAGGAACTGGAACATCTGTTTCATATGATTATGGCACTAATGAGAGAAAATCCAGGTCACACAATAAACCTCCAATGTTTACTGGTGATCCTGAGAAGTTCTCATGGTGGAAAAGCAAAATGTATAGCCATATCATCGGTATAGATGATTCACTATGGGATATTATTGAAGATGGAATCACTATCCCAGTAGATGAAGAAGGTGTTGCTGTCAACAGAAGAGCTCTGAGTGATGATCAAAGAAAAATCTATAGGAAACATCACCATGTGAGAGGGATCATTGTGGATTCATTACCTCACACTGAGTATCAGAAGCTGAGTGACAAGTCAACAGCCAAAGCAATATTCACATCCCTCTGCTCTAACTATGAAGGTAATCAGAAAGTTAGAGAAGCTAAGGCAAATATTCTTGTTCAGCAATATGAACTGTTCAGAATGAAAGAGGATGAAAATATTGAGACTATCTTCTCAAGATTTCAGACTCTGGTTTCTGGACTTCAGATTCTGAAAAAGAGTTATACCACAGCTGACCATGTGAATAAAATCCTTAGAAGTCTGCCATCTAAATGGAGACCTAAAGTGACTGCCATTGAGGAAGCTAAGGATCTGAATACTTTAAGTATTGAGGATCTGATAAGCTCTCTCAAGGTGCATGAACTGGGACTCAATGAGGATGAGTCTGTTAGAGAACCAAAAACATTAGCTCTGAAGTCTAAAAGAAAACCTGCTAAAGCTTTGAAAGCTATTGAATCTGAAGAAGATTTTCCTGAAGGAAAATCTGATGAAGATTCAGATACTGATGAGCTTGCAATGATTTCTAAAAGACTTCAAAATCTAATGAATAGAAAGAAAAAACTCTCTAACAGAAGCAGTAACTTTAGAGGATCTAGTTCTGGTTCAAAGAGGGGTATGCAAAAGGAAAGCTGCTACAACTGCAAAAAGCCTGGCCACTTCATTGCTGACTGTCCTGATCTTCAGAAGGAAAAATCAAAGGAAAAAGCAAAGAAGTCCAGCTCAAAGTCCAGCAGTTTCAGAAATAAGCTTAAGAAGAGTCTCATGGCTACATGGGATGATCTGGACAATGAGTCAGAATCTGATGAGGAAGAAGCAAACCTGGCCCTGATGGCAATTGCATCTTCTGATGCAGAATCATGTTCAGATTCTGATGAAGAAGATGAGGTATATTCTAAACTCTCTAGATCTGATTTAATTGAAACAGTTAATGATCTTATGAGTCATCTTAAAAGCAAGTTAAAAGAAATTAAGTCTTTGAAAAACCAAACAAACTTGCTGTCTGAGGAAAACCTTAAACTTCAGAATCAAATTTTTGAATATGATGAGGAAGTTGAGGAACTCAGAAAAGAGGCTCATAAGAAATCTGAAGATGTTCCTAATGAACAGGAATTAGCTCTTCAGGATTTCATGTTAACTGGGTTCAATAGAACTAAAATTGCCTCCATGATGTATAATATGATCAGAAACAAAGGTGAAGGCATAGGCTATGATGCATTTAAACCTTCAAATGAATTAAACTCACCTTCATGTTCTGAAAATATTTTAAAAGGCAATGATACATGCTTTGTGCCTGCTTCTGATAAATCTGAGAAGTTGAAAGTATCAGAATCTGAGACCAAGTCAGAAGTTCTGAACAACTCAGACTCTGAAGCTTCTGAACATAAGGGTAAGATGACGGCAGATGTTAAAACCCTGCCCAAATCTAATCCAAAAGGTCCTAAGCCTAAGAGTAAGAGGAAATTAGACTCTGAACCTGAAAAAGTTCAGAATCTGAATGATTCAAATTTTTCTAAGACTGGGTTTATTAAAACTTCAAAATCTGTTAAACCAGTCAATGTAAAACATTTTCAATCTCAGAATGTTAGGCAAAGCAAGCCAAAGCAAACCAATCAGTTTTCTGCTTCAAACTGTTTTAAGAAAGGCAAAACTGAAGCTTGTCTTGTGCCTGAAGTAAACAAAGTTAGAATTCTGAAGAGATCAGAACCAAAGTACTCAATGGTTCAGACTCTGAACAAATCAGAACCAAAGACCTCCAAGTCTCAGGTTCTGAAGAAGTCTAAGTCCAAACCTTTGAGAACTCAGGTTCTGAAGTATTCAGGTTCTGAAACTCAGACTAATTCAAGATATAAGGATCCATATCCTAAGCATCAGAACAATTCTGAATATCATAACTTCAGACACAAGAAGCCAAAACCTTTCAGGACTAACCCCAAATGACCCATGAAAATCTGGGTACCTAAGTCTGAGATTATTTCAATTGCAGATATGCTTGTCATCCAAAGAAAAGGAAAGGTCCTGGTACCTGGACAGTGGATGCTCGCATCATATGACAGGGGACAAGTCTATGTTCCAAACCCTAACTCTGAAAGAGGGAGGAACTGTGGGGTTTGGAGGAAGTCAGAAAGGAAAGATCATTGGTACTGGTAAGATAGGTAATTCTTCCCTCTACATTGATAATGTTTGGCTGGTAGATGGACTTAGACATAATTTACTTAGCATAAGTCAATTATGTGATAGTAATTATGAAGTCCTGTTCAATAAGAACACTTGCACTGTAATCAACAATGAAAATAAGTCTGTAGTGTTCAGAGGCTGTAGGAAAAACAATGTTTACAAAATAAATTTTTCTGATTTGGTTCAGCAGAAGGTAGCTGCCTTCTGTCTGTGAGTGATGAGAAATGGGTCTGGCATAAAAGGCTGGGGCATGCTAACTAGAGACTCATCTCTAAGCTTAGCAAGTTACAGCTGGTCAGAGGCTTACCCAGTATTGATTATCACTCTGATGCTTTGTGCTCAGCATGCCAAATTGGAAAGTTTTCTAAAACATCTTTTAAACCAAAGAACATTGTTTCCACCTTTAAAACTCTAGAACTCCTTCACATTGATTTGTTTGGTCCTGTTGGAACAGCTTCAATCAATGGGAAGAAGTATGGACTTGTAATTGTTGATGATTATAGTAGGTGGACTTGGGTTAAATTCCTCAGAACCAAAAATGAAACATATGATGTGTTTTTCAAATTCTGCAAACAAGTACAAACTAAAACTGATTTGAAAATTTTAAAAATCAGAAGTGATCATGGTGGTGAATTTGAAAATGAACCTTTTGAAAACTTTTGTGAAGATCATGGAATTTTCCATGAGTTCTCATCTCCTAGAACTCCACAACAAAATGGAGTTGTAGAGAGAAAGAACAGGTCTTTACAAGAAATGGCCAGAACCATGATCCATGAGTCTAAAATTGCTAAGTACTTTTGGGCAAAAGCTGTAAACACAGCATGTTATATTCAGAACAGGATCTATATCAGACCCATTCTGAATAAAACATCATATGAATTATTTAAAGGAAGAAAACCAAGTATTTCTTATTTTCATCAGTTTGGTTGTACATGTTACATACTAAACAATAAAATCTACCTAAAGAAATTTGATGCCAAGGCTCAAAAGGGTACCTTCTTAGGATACTCAGAGAGATCTAAGGCATACAGGGTGTATAATTCTGAAACACATGTTGTTGAAGAAGCTATACACATTAGGTTTAATGATAAGAAGCCTGGTAGTGAAATACCAGAGCTGGTTGAGAGTTTTGCAGATGTCAGAATCTCAGAAGAGCCTTCAGAAGCTGAACCCAGTTCAGGTTCTGATGAAGGTTCAGAAGCTGAAAACATTGAAGACTCTGAGAAACTCTCTGATAATGACACTACTCCTGATGCTAATCAAGACCAGCATGGTTCTGAACAAATCCCTGATGGCCCTTCTGAAGCTAATCCACCCAGAACCTCATTCAAGTACAAGTCTTCACATCCTGAGGAGTTGATCATTGGAAACAAGAACAGTCCAAGAAAGACAAGATCAGCATTCACTCAGAATGAGTCCATGCTTGGCCTGCTATCCATGATTGAACCCACAACTGCTGATGAAGCACTTGCTGATGATGGTTGGATTGTAGCAATGCAAGAAGAGCTGAACCAATTTCAAAGAAATGATGTATGGGATCTTGTTGCAAAACCTGATCAGAAGAACATCATTGGAACAAAATGGGTGTTCAGAAACAAGCTCAATGAACAAGGAGAAGTGATCAGAAACAAGGCTAGATTAGTAGCTCAAGGGTACAGCCAGCAAGAAGGAATAGACTACACTGAGACATTTGCTCCAGTTGCAAGACTGGAAGCAATCAGGTTACTTCTTTCTTATGCTATTAATCATGATATCGTCTTGTATCAAATGGATGTTAAGAGTGCTTTCTTAAATGGTGTAATTTCTGAAGAAGTGTATGTCAAACAACCTCCTGGTTTTGAAGATGTTAAATATCCAAATCATGTTTTTAAACTTAAGAAGTCTTTGTATGGTCTGAAACAAGCTCCCAGAGCTGGGTATGAAAGGCTGAGCAACTTCTTAAATAAAAATGGTTTTGTAAGAGGTCAAGTTGACAATACACTTTTTAGGAAAACTGTTAAGAAAGAAATCTTAATTGTACAAATCTATGTTGATGATATCATATTTGGTTCTACTAATGCCTCCCTTTGCAAAGAATTCTCTAAGTTAATGCAGGATGAATTTTAAACGAGCATGATGGGTGAGCTGAAATTCTTTTTGGGAATTCAAATCAACCAATGCAAAGATGGTGTGTATGTTCATCAGTCCAAATACACCAAGGAGCTTCTGAAGAAGTTCCAGTTGGATGATTGCAAGCTGATAACAACACCAATGCATCCCACCTGCACCTTAAGCAAAGAGGACAATGGCACTAAGGTAGATCAGAAGCTGTACAGAGGTATGATAGGTTCTCTCCTATACTTAACTGCTTCTAGGCCAGATATTTTATTTAGTGTATGTCTGTGTGCCAGATTCCAATCAGATCCTAGAGAATCTCATATGACTGCTGTCAAGAGAATCTTCAGGTATCTGAAAGGAACAACTAATTTGGGACTTCTGTATAAGAAATCTCTAAATTATAAGCTATTTGGATTCTGTGATGCTGACTATGCTGGGGACAGGATTGAAAGAAAATCCACTAGTGGAAACTGTCAGTTTCTTGGTGAGAATCTGATATCCTGGGCCAGCAAGAGACAAGCAACCATTGCTTTGTCAACAGCAGAAGCAGAATACATCTCAGCTGCAAGTTGTAGCACACAACTGCTCTGGATGAAACATCAATTAGAGGATATTAAGATTCATGCAGACAATATTCCAATTTATTGTTATAATACTACTGCTATATGTCTGTCTAAAAATCCAATTCTGCACTCTAGAGCCAAGCACATAGAAATAAAACATCATTTTATAAGAGATTATGTTCAGAAGGGTGTTTTAGATATTGAATTCATTGATACTGATCATCAATGGGCTGACATATTCACAAAACCCCTAACAGAAGAAAGATTCAATGTTATTAAAAAGAATCTGAACATGCATTTTATCTCTTGAAAATGTGCTTGAATCTGAATGAAATCCTTGATTCTGAGTTTATCATATGCTAAGACTTATCAAGCACTCACCTTCTGAGAGTTTGACTAAAGTTAAGCCTGAAAAACTTCAGAGTCTGAAGGATCAGAACCTGGATTTTCTGACTTCTGAATCTGATAAAAATCTAATGTTGGTCAGAATTTGATAAGTATAGTTATGGGCAATGATGATTAAAGCTTTGAAAGTTTATACTCTAACCCTCCCAAAGTCATCAAGTAAAAAATATGATTTTATGCTCTGATATTCAATGTTAAAATTGCTTGACAAACAATTTTCAAGTTGGTATCAGTTTGTTTTCAAAATGTTTAGCACAGACACATTTTAAAAGCCCAAAGTGTATCAGATATGTTCAGTCTTAAGAACTCATTTTATCTTGGCATCAGGACTAAAATGTCAATTTAGTATCAGACTCTGAACCTTCATGTTTTGAAATCAGGTTCTGATACAAGTTCAGTAGCATTAAAACTCCTGAGATGTTTTGCTCTGATACTGAACACAATTTAGTTGTCTTGCTCTGATACTAAACCAATTTGTACTGAACAAGTCATGTCTGAACACAGAATGATCTTGTCAGAAGCTCCAAACTTTTTATGCTTCTGAACAGAATTCAATTTTTAATGCAAGTCATATACTCATTGAAAATCAAGTAGGCTCTGATGATTATCCTTGCTGCTTGATTATCCATATGATTGCATAAATATCTCACAATCTTATTTGGTATCAACCCCCCCATTCTGAATCTCTTTGGAATATCTACAAAATTGGTGTCAGAACTCTTTTAAACATTCTTTTAAAAAGGGGGAGATTGAAATGCCTTGATACATACTTTCAACCTCTTTTAAAATCCTTTTCTGCTCTGATACAGAAATATTTTCCAACTCTCTTGACAAAGGGGGAGAAATTTTCTGTGTTGGGGAGTAAGTAAAACTTTTTGTTGATGACAAAAGGGGGAGAAAGTAAAACAAGTATTAAAGCACCTGAGCTCAAAAATAAGTTAAAATTGTCAGAAGCTAAGCTTATTAAGCTCTGATAAAATTGTTAGGGTTAAGCTCTGATACAATTGTTAAGCTAGCTCTGATACTGATCAGTTAAGCTCTGATACAATTCTAACTGAATTTAACTTAGGAGAACACTTCTTAACTCTTAGCCTCTGAAGTGATTTTTTTGGCTCTGATACATTCTGTGAGATATATAACTCTTAGTGAGTTAAGATGAATTTAAAATAACTTGGATAAGACTCAGGGAGCTTACAAAACTCATCCTGTGGATTATCAGACTTAGGGGGAGAGCTTACAAACCTCAGAACCTGAAGTCAACAAGTCATTTTGAATTCTGAGTGTAAATTTCACCACATTGTTTTAAGCTTAATTAACATGGATAAGAATCAAGGGGAGCTTACAAACCTAACCTTGAGGACTGCCAGACCTAGGGGGAGCTTACAAACCTCTCCTGAAGTCAGATTGTTAATTAAACTTAATAACAATTCTGAAATTTTCACATTTGTGTTTTAACTGAACTTAATTAACTTGGATCAGACTCAGGGGGAGCTTACAAACCTCACTCCCTGCAGTTAACTTGTTAATTAAGTTAACAACAATTTTCTGAATTAATACCTATGTTTGTCATCATCAAAAAGGGGGAGATTGTTGGAACAAAATGTGTTTAATAAGTCTCTTATGAAGTAAGGGGGAGATTGTTGAGACATTTATGTGTAAACATATCTCTCTTTATGGTTTTGATGATAACAAAGTATTAAAGAGAAAATTGGTTATTTGCTAATGCTTTGTTCAAGTGTTTCAGAACCACATGCTTAATAAGTATTGATTGATAATGGTTATGAAGAACAAGCTAAAGAGCAAGAAGGAAACCCAAGAAGCAAGGTTGCAAAGCTAGAAAGAAACTGGTCCTGAAGAAGTACTCCTGAAGAAGTGCTCCTGAAGAAGTGCTCCTGAAGTAAGAGCTTCTGAAGAGGTCCTGAAGAAGTGCTCCTGAAGTGAAGCTTCTGAAGTGGTCCTGAAGTGGTACTTCTGAAGTGCAGCTTCTGAAGTCTGAAGGCAGCTTCTGAAGACTGGGTGCTTCTGAAGAAGTCAACGCAACAGTCAACTCCTGAAGCCAGCTTCTGATCCGTACAACTGAAGTAGCTTCTGATCACTGTTCACTAAGAAGCTTCTGAAGCTGATGTGGCATGGAAAGTGACCAGTACTGTGCGCATTTAATGCCTGGATGTGTCAGAACAACTCAATGGAACAGTTGTCTCCCTGACCCAAACATTCTCCAGCTTTTAAGGTAGGCCATTTCAAAAATGGCACCTGCTCTGTTCTGACTGATAAAGTGCAGCACACATTTGCAGTAACCTAGTCCAATTGCAACGGCTAAATTCCTTAATTCAAGCAAATCTTCAACAGGTCTATTTTCATCTATAAAAGGAAGAAGATTTGAAGAAGAACCATGTCTAAGACTCTTTGAAACGTATTGCTGAACCTGCACTCTGTTTTCTGTCAAAAACTGTCAAGTTCATAAAAACTCTTAAAAACGCGTCAAAAGCTCGTTAAAAACGCGCAATCTTCCGAGACGTGTACGAACGCTCGAAAGGCTGTTGTGAAGTCGCCACCAAAGTTTTGTTTAAAGGGATCGTTGATAAACCCTTGAGTTTTTTATTTTGAAGGGAAACGATAATAAAAACCTTGACGATGAGGAAAGAATTGGTCATCGCAACCATTGTCGGGTTCGGGAGTCGATTACGCAAGGGGAAGGTATTAGCACCCCTCACGTCCGTTGTACTCAACGGGAACCTCCTATTTAGCTAAAGCTTAAAATGTTTTTAAATGTTTTGCGTGCATGCTTGTCTATATAAAGGGAAAAAGAAAAAATGATGAAAGGGGAAAAAGTTTGTTTTTTATTATTGTGCTTGACAAGATGACGATCTTGCTCCTACGTATCTCCCGGTAGACGGAGAATTCAAAGTGTACGTAGTTCTTTGGTAGAAAAACGTATATGTTGGTTATTTTTAATGAACGATGTTTTGACCGAATTCTTGCGATTAAACGTAGCTTGTATGCTCACGCGTGGGAGGCTTAAGCGTTTGTTTAAAATCGCGCTAGAATTGATAAAAACATGTCTGTTAGGGTAAAAGGTTCGATTGATCCGACGGGGTCAAGAAAAGGTACAATGGACTCAACGGAGTCGATCATTGACCAAAGTGACTCAAACGAGTCGAGAAAGGGTTCGATTGATCCAACGGGATCAAGAAAGGGTACACTGGACTCAACCGAGTTGAACATTGACCAAAGTGACTCAAACGAGTCGGGGAAAGGTTCGATTGATCCAACGGGATCAAGAAAGGGTACAACGGACTCAACCGAGTCGATCATTGACCAAAGTGACTCAAACGAGTCGGGGAAAGGTTCGATTGATCCAACGGGATCAAGAACGGGTACAATGGACTCAACCGAGTCGAACATTGACCGGAGTGACTCAAACGAGTCGAGGAATTGAATATAGTGGCCACGGGGGACCAAAAGGTTCAAATTGACCACAAAGGGCCAAGAATTGGTTTGGTGTGGTCGGATGCGTTGAAAATGGAATGACGATTGCCAGAGCGACGAGACATACGTCACGCATTCGTTCAATCGGGGTAATGGAGAGACATACGTCAAACCACCCCTTTTTCATTCAAGTTTTTGTTTGAGTTTTAAGAAATCCCAAAGTTTATCAAAACACTTGATTAGGAACCAAAAATTAAAAGGTTTTAACAAATTTGTGAAAAAAACGCACAAGTTCGGCTCAATTTTAAACGATTTTGAAAAAGGAACAAGTTCGGCTTAAGTTCACGTTTGATTTGAAAATCATGAACAACGTTTTTGTTCAAGTTTGGTTTTGAAAATGATGAACTTAGCTTATTGCTCAAGTTTGTTTTGAAAGTTTGTGAGCGTAACTTGTTTTGCAAATTATCCAAAAAGTGTTGCTCGAACTTGTGAATCCTTCAATATTATGCAAAATCCTTGTTATGGTTTGGATGAAATGAATTTCAAACCTCTTAGGTTCTGAGTTCTTGGGCTAGAACCTCAAAAATTGGCTGTTTAGGAGCCTAAACTCAGATTCTGAGTTCTGTCATGGTCGCACTGCGACCAGAGCTTCGCACTGCGAACAATGCGAAATTTTGAGTTCAGAAGCTGCTTCTGTACTGCTGTTCAGAAGCAACTTCTGAACAATCTCAGAACCTTTAGGGGAGTGAAAAGCTTTGAGATTTGGCAATAAAAGGATTTGGACAAACCAGTTTAAATGTTTTGCAAACCTTGGGATTTCTTTGAAATTCAAAAGGGATTTTTTTAGAGCAAAATGGATTTGAACAAAATTAAAGATGCAAGCACAACTCTAAATGAAAGATAAAGGTTTCAGAACACTTACAGAACTCCTAGCAAAGCTTTTGCTGCAAGGAAGTGAAAGGAACCTTGAATCTTTGAAGTTTTTGCAAGGTTTGGATGTTGTTGAACAAGAGCAATGAACTTGTGTAATGCTTTGTGTTGGAACTGTTTTTTTTTTTGCTATATGTTTATGCTGTTTCAAGTGTTCAAATGCTGGTTTTTTTCTAGTGTTTTCTCAGTGCTTGTAAGTCTAAGTGTGTCTCTCAAACCTTATGCATTGCTTCCTATTTATAGGCCAAAACCAAATCAATTGTCATCATGAGAAATCCCCAAAATCCAGCTGATTTGTGGGCTAGGATCAGGCTAAATTACTTTGCATTTAATGCAAAAGTGAAGAGGTGACCTTGCCTTGCTGCAATGGTCAAGACTTAGCCAAATCCTGCCACTAATTCAATGGATTTTAGATAGAAATGATGATGAAAACAGGGCTGGTTTGCAATTGGCTGTCCCTTGGGATTGGTCCTTGCAATCTTGATGGTTAAGCAATAAAAACGTGCACTGTGATGTGCAGAGGTTGGGGGAAACAAAAGGCAACATGTGGGCTGGTGTGAGGAGGAAGAAAAGCTGCTGAAAAACATGGCAGCACTCATGGCTTTTGGGCAAGCAAAACCAGCTGGGTTTGACTGGTTTTGGGGGAGAAAGCAGGAAGAAAATCAACAAGCTGGTGGGTTGCAACCTTAGGGTCAGTAGCAGGTCCACTGGGAGGGACAAGAGCTGCCCAAGGGCAAGCCAACTTGCTTGGCACATGCTAGGTTGGAAGAAAAAGCTTCTTTCCTTGGCTTTAATGGCAAATGCTCCAATTCTTGCTTTGCTGAGCTCAATTAGCCATGAATGATGACAAAAACAATAATAAAAATGATATGTAATAATAATAATTACAAAAATGAAATAAATCAAAGAGATTAAAAAATCTGCAAAAAATTCGCAGAGCGAAGGGGACTTTGCTCTGCGAAGTCCTCATTTCAGAAATGTTAACTTTTTTGTTGACTTTTTGTTGACTTTGACTTTTCTCCTTTTTTTTTGATTTTTGAAATTTGTTTTTTTTTTTGTTTTGAAAAGGCTTGGGACAAAATTAGGGTACAACACCCTGTTTTACGTTTTGTTTAAGTTCTAGCCAGAATTTCACAGACAATGCATCAGATATGCATATGTTCTGAATGGTGTATCAGATATACACATGCCAGTTAAGTTGTGTATCAGATATACATAACGATAAGAGGAGTCCGGTGATTAGCCTTAGATAGGAATTTTCACCGGTTATCAGAGGGATGTGCTTCGGGGTTACTCAACTCGGGGGCATTCCATAAAATGAACTCAGATAGTAATGGTTGTTCAACGCTAACTTTCTAACTTTATGTTAAAGCAATATATATATGTATTTATTACATTAGTTTATGGCAAGTACTGTTCAGATAACAGTTATCAAAAAGTGATCATAGGATGTCCCCAGATCACTAAGTATGAGAACATGGCAAAGTAGTCATTAGTGATCAGGTAGATATTACCTATCAGACAGTTATCAGGTGGTGATCTTAGGAGTCCCCTCGATCACCAAGTTATCAGGTATTAGGTACTAGGTACCAGTTATCAGGTGGTGGTCTTAGGTCTCCCCTTGATCACTAGTTTAGCAGGATGTAGTCCAGATTTATGACTACACAGTTTAGCAGGAACAGACAGGTAACCCTTTAGGGGAAAGGCTAGAGCTTGGCGATCATAGGTATCCCCAAGATTGCCAAAAGTAGGCATGGCGACCCTAGGTTCCCCATGGTTGCCAACAGTAGGTTGGGTGGAGCTCACTGAGACATTATGTCTCATCCCAATCCTTCTGGTGCAGGTTAGTAGGATGTTCGTGACGAAGTTCTTCAGGAAGACGCTGGATGGAGTGCAGTTGCTCGTCAAGTATCAGCTCAGGAGCTTAATGGACTTTTGCATAAGTATATATTATGGTACTTGAACAGTTGTATAACGAGAAAATTGTACTCATTCAGTTGTATTATTTGTAATTATTATTGAAAAGTTTAATGTATCCAGTATCAGTTTAATGCACATGCTAATATTCTAGATAACATTAGTATCGGTGTTACAGCTTCTGAAGGCTGAGTCTGAAGGTCAACGAAAGTCAACGTCTGAAGGCTGAGTCTGAGGGTCAACAAAAGTCAATGTCTGAAGGGAGCGTCTGATGGACAGTGCTTCTGAAGTGAGCGTCTGATGAAGTGTGCGTCTGAAGTGAGCTTCTGAAGTACTGTGTTCCTGAAGAAGCTTCTGAAGTCTGACGTGGAAAGAAAAGCAACTGTTACCATCAGCATTTAATGCCTGTAGTGTCAGAACAACTCCAATGGAACAGTTGCCTCCCTTGCAGAAACATTCCCCAGCTTTTAAGGAAAGCAAATTCAAAAATTGCTGCGTGACTCTGTTTTTCTGCTCAGTTTTAGCTCACAAACTCAGCTGGACCTAGCCTCAAATTGCAACGGCTCTTTGCTACAAATCAAAGCAATTCTCAACAGCTCTATTCTCCTCTATATAAGGAAGAAGATTTGAAGAAGAAAATTGCTAAGACTCTGAAAAACAAAAGACTGAAAGTGTGCTCTGTTTTGCTGTCCAAAATTCGTAGTTCACTAAATCTCTTAGAAATTCTTTCAATCTTTGTATCTTAGAATTTCTTAAGGTTAGAGTCTTATACCTGTGTTGTATTGAGAGAACACCTCTGATATTTGATCAAGTGTTCAACTCAAACTGTATTTGTAAAATCAAAGTCTCATTACTTAGTGTATTTGATCAAGTGTTCAACTCAAACTGTATACTGAGGAAACCAGAAGTCTCATTACTTAGTGTTCTAAGCAATTAGAAGTCTCATTACTTTGTGTTCTTAGCAGAGAAGTCTCATTACTTTGTGTTCTGAGCATTGGAAATCTCTTGACTTAGTGTCTTGAGCATTAGAAGTCTCTTACTAGGTGTTTGAGCATTGAAGTCTCATTACTTTGTGTTCTGAGCAATTGTAATCAGTTTGATTATAGTTCAAATCTCTTGTTAGTAACAAGGGGACTAGACTACTTCCAACTTGTGGAAGGAACTAGTATAAAAATATCTTGTGTCTCTCTTTCCTTCTCTCTTTACATTTGAATCTGCTGCATAAACTCTTTGATAAAAGTTCAGAACCTGATTTTGAACTTAACATAATTTTTTAGAAAGGAAAAACTGCACACACACAATTCAACTCCCCCCTTCTTGTGTGTTTTTCTCACCTTCAGTTGGTATCAGAGCTCCGGTTCTGATATTCAATCACTTAATAGTGAGTAAGTGAGATCCTAAGAAAAACATGTCAAGTGGTTCCCCTCCACCCACTCCTAGACCACAAAGAGGTACTGGTACTTCTACATCATATTCATATGACTATGGTATTGAAGAAAGAAAATCCAGGTCACACAATAAACCTCCAATGTTTACTCGTGACCCAGAAAAGTTCTCATGGTGGAAGAGCAAAATGTACAGGCATATAATTGGTATTGATGATTCATTATGGGACATAATAGAAGATGGAATCACTTTTCCAGTTGATGAAGAAGGTGTTGCTGTCAACAGAAGAGGCTTGAGTGATGTAGAAAGAAAGATATACAGAAAGCATCACAATGTGAGAGGAATCATTGTCGATTCCCTACCTCACACTGACTACCAGAAGCTGATTGACAAATCAACCGCAAAAGCCATCTTCACATCCCTCTGCTCTAACTATGAAGGTAACAAAAAGGTTAGAGAAGCTAAGGCTAATATTCATGTTTAGCAATATGAGCTGTTCAGAATGAAAGAGGATGAAAATACTGAGACAATGTTCTCAAGATTTCAGACTCTGGTTTCTGGACTTCAGATTCTGAAGAAGAGTTATACCACAACTGATCATGTGAACAAAATCCTAAGAAGTCTGCCATCTAAATGGAGACCCAAAGTAACTGCTATTGAGGAGGCTAAGGATCTAAATACTCTAAGTATTGAAGATCTTATAAGCTCCCTTAAGGTGCATGAACTGGGACTTAATGAAGATGATTCTGTTAGAGAGTCTAAATCAATAGCACTGAAATCCAAAAGAAAGTATGTTAAAGCTCTGAAAGCTATTGAATCTGAAGAAGAATTTCCTGAGGGAAATTCTGAAGAAGATTCAGATGCTGAAGAGCTTGCAATGCTTTCCAAAAGAATTCAGTACTTAATGAATAGAAAGAAGAAATTCTCTAACAGAAGCAGTAACTTTAAAGTATCTGGTTCAAAGAGGGAAAACCAGAAGGACTGCAACAACTGCAAGAAATCTGGCCACTTCATTGCTTAGTGTCCTGAACTTCAGAAGGACAAGTCAAAGGAAAAAGCAAAGAAGACCAGCTCCAAGTCCAGCAGCTTCAGAAACAAACTTAAGAAGAGTCTCATGGCAACATGGGATGATCTTGACAATGAGTCTGAGTCTGATGAAGAGGAAGCAAATCTGGCTTTAATGGCAACTGCATTTTCTGATGCAGAATCATGTTCAGACTCAGATAATGAAGATGAGGTATACTCTGAACTTACTAGATCTGAACTGATTGAAACAGTTAAAGATCTTATGAGCCACCTCAAAAGCAAATTAGGTGAATTAAAATCTTTGAAAAATAAACATAACTTGCTAAATGAGGAAAATCTCAAACTTTAGAATCAAATCATTGAGTTTGATGAAGAAGTTAGAGAACTCAGAGATGAGGCTCATAAGAAACTTGAAGGAATTCCTAATGAACATTAAATTGCTCTTCAGGACTTTATTTTAACTGGAATCAATAGAAGTAAGATTGCTTCTATGATTTATAGTATTTACAGAAACAAAGGTGAAGGCATTGGTTTTAAAAATGATTCATTCAATTCTTCAAATGAATCAAAAATATCATCTTGTTCTAAAAATATTTTAAAAGGCACTGAGGTGTGCTTTGTGCCTGCTTCTGACAGTTCTGAGAAACTGAATTTAGCAGAAACTGAGATTGAGTCTGAAGTTCTGAACTGCTCAGACTCTAAAGCTTCTGAACCTAAAGGGAAGATGAAGGCAGATGTTAAAACCTTGCCAAAGTCTAAACCAAAAGGTCCTAAGCCTAAGAGTATGAGAAAATCAGACTCTAAACCTGAAAATGTTCAGAGTCTGAAGAGTTCAGAACCTGAAACTAGCAAGTCTCAGAGTCTGAAGAATTCAAACTCAAATTTTACAAAGACTGGGTTTATGAAAACTTCAAAAACTACTAACCAGTCCATACAAAACATTTTCAATCTCAAAATGTCAGGCAAAGTAAGCAAAGCAAGGAAAAGAAAGCCAATCTGTCATCTGTTTCTGACTGTTTTAAGAAAGGTCAAACTGAAGCTTGCCTTGTGTCTGGAGCTAACAAAATTAGAGTTCTGAAGAAATCAGAACCAAAGTGCTCAATGGTTCAGACTCTAAACAACTCAGAACCAAAGACCTTCAAGTCTTAGGTTCTGAAGAAATCTGAGTCCAGACCCTTGAGAACTCAGGTTCTGAAGAACTCAGTTTCAAAAACTAAGACTTATTCAAGATTTAAGGATTCAAATGCTAAGTATCTGAACAAGTCTGAGCATTATAACTCCAGACATAAAGTGCAACAAAAGTCTAAACCCTTCAAGACTAACCATAAAGGACCCATGAAAATATGGGTACCTAAGTCTGAGATCATTTCTATTGCAGATATGCTTGTCATCCAAAGAAAAGGAAAGGTCCTGGTACTTGGACAGTGGATGCTCGCATCATATGACAGGAGACAAGTCTATGTTCCAAACCCTGACTCTGAAAGAGGGAGGAACTGTGGGGTTTGGAGGAAGTCAGAAAGGAAAGATCATTGGTACTGGTAAGATAGGTAATTCTTCTCTGTACATTGATGATGTTTGGCTGGTAGATGGACTTAGACATAATTTACTTAGCATAAGCCAATTTTGTGATAGTAATTATGAAGTCCTGTTTAATAAGAACACATGTACTGTAATCAACACCAAAGATAAATTTGTTGTGTTCAAAGGAAATATGAAAAACAATGTTTATAAAATCAATTTTTCAGAATTGGTTCAGCAGAAGGTGTAGTACCCCAATTTTGTCCTAAGCCTTTTCAAAACAATTTACAAAAAAATCAAAAAAAAAAGGAGAAAAGTCAAAGTCAACAAAAAGTCAACATTGCTGAAATGAGGACTTCGCAGAGCAAAGTCCCCTTCGCAGAGCGAAGTCTTTCAAAAATGAGGACTTCGCAGAGCAAAGTCTGCGAATTTTTTGCAGATTTTCAGATTTTTGATTTTTCTGTTTTCCTTTTCTTTTATTGCTATTCCAGTCATTATCTATTATTATTATCATATATTATTAGTATGATTAATGCTGGATTTGACCAAGAAATCAGAGAAAACATGTGACAATTGAAAAAGCAAAAAGGGAAAGGAAGAGGAAGCAAAATTGATCAAGTAACCCAGCCACTTGCTGACTTTGGGCAGTCATTTCCCCTACCACTTGTGCCTGCAACTGACCCTGCTACTTGCCAGCAACCACCTTGCCATAGGCTTTATCATAACCACTCAAGGATTGAGGCAAAGTTGCTGCCCCTGTTTTACAAACAGCCTTGCTTTCATCATTTCCATCATCTTTCTGTCAGAATTCAGCTGCTTTGGGAGCTGAATTCGTCCAAGTTCTTGACCCTTGCAGCAAGGCAAGGTCACCTCTTATCCTTAGCATTAAATGCAAAGCAAATCAGTCATGATCATAGCCCAAAAACAGCCCTGCTGCAAGATTTTTCATCATGACCATTTGATCTCATTTTGGCATATAAAAGCAAGGCATTGCTGCTGAATTCAGGGACAGTTCTAGAGGCAGTTCTGAGAGTTCAAAAGAGGGTTAGAAAGAGAGCTTAAACACAGAGGTTTGAGAGCAGAAAACTAGTGCAAATTCGAGTGAATTGCTGCACATTTTTTCACATAAAAACAGAGTTGGTTTTTGAGCAAGTTTAGAGCAAAATTCCAATCCTTTCTTGCACAAACCATCCTAAACCAACACAAAGCAACCAAGCCAGCAAAACAGCCTCTAAACCTCACACAAGGAGGGAGAAACAGAGGCAAATTATCATTGATTAAGGGCTGTTCATCAAACTTGTCCAGCTTTGCAAAACCATAAACATCCAAAACCTCTTCCATTCTCTTGCAACAAAAGCTTTGAGCTAGGAGCAGGTAAGTCACTCTAACCTGTTTACATTTTCATACTATTTGCATTTGCTTTTGATTCCGTTTTGTTTCAATCTCAGCTTTGCATTTTTAAGTTTTACTCATTTTTGAGTTAAACACTTTTGAATTTCAAAGGAATCCCAAAGTTTGCAAAACATTTCAACTAAGTTGTTGCATTCATTTCATTGCTATTTTCAAAAGCTTTTCACTCCTCCTAAGGTTTTGAGGCTAGTTCAGAAGTTGTTTCTGAACAGAAGTTTAGAAACAGCTTCTGAACTCAAATTTTCGCATTGTTCGCAGTGCGAAGTAATGGTCGCAGTGCGACCATGACAGAACTCAGAATCTGAGTTTAGGCTCCCAAACAGCCAAATTCTGAGGTTCTAGAACCCAGAACCTAAGAGGATTGAAACTCATTTTATTCAAACTATATCATTGCTTTTGCATAAAATTGAAGGATTCACAAGTTCGAGCCACTTTTTTGGATAACTTGCAAAACAAGTTACGCTCACAAACTTTCAAAACAAACTTGAGCAATAAGCTAAGTTCACCATTTTCAAAACCAAACTTGAACAAAAACCTTGTTCATGATTTTCAAATCAAAACGTGAACTTAAGCCGAACTTGGTCGCTTTTCAAAATCGTTTTCAAAATTGAGCCGAACTTGTGCGTTTTTTCATAAGTTTGTTAAAACCTTTTCATTTTGGATTCCAAACCAAGTGTTTTGTTAAACTTTGGGATTTCTTAAGATTCGAACAAAACTTGAATGAAAAAGGGATGGTTTGACGTATGGCTCTCCATTTCCCCGGTTGTACGAATGCGTGACGTATGTCTCGTCGTTCGGACAATCGTCATTCTATTTTCAAAAACGTAAAACAAACCCATCACACTAATTTTGGCCCCCGTGGTCAATCCAAACCTTTCTTGGTCCCTCGTGACCAATTGAACCCATTCTTGACTCCGTTGAGTCAATCGAAACCCTTTCGGTCCGCCGTGACCATTTTATTCAATGCTCGATCCCGTTGGATCCATTGAACTTTTTCTCGGTCCGCCGTGACCATTTTATTCAATGCTCGATCCCGTTGGATCCATTGAACCTTTTTTCGGTCCGCCGTAACCATTCGAGTCAATGCTAGATCCGGTTGGATCCTCTTTGAACTCTTTCTTGACTCCGTTGAGTCAATCGAAACCTTTTTCGGTCCGCCGTGACCATTCGAGTCAATGCTAGATCCGGTTGGATCCTCTTTGAACTCTTTCTTGACTCCGTTGAGTCAATCGAAACCTTTTTCGGTCCGCCGTGACCATTTGAGTCAATGCTAGATCAGGTTGGATCCTCTTTGAACTCTTTCTTGATCCGTTGGATCAATCGAACCCTTTTCCCCAACAGACATGCTTTTAACATTTCTAGCGCGATTTTAAACAAACGCTTAATAAGCCTCCCATGCGCGAGCATACAAGCTATACGCTTAAGTCTCCCATCCGCGAGCATACAAGCTACGTTTAATCGCAAGAATTCGGTTAAAACATCGTTCATTTAAAAATAACCAACATATGTACGTTTTTCTACCAAAGAACTACGTACGCTTTGAATTCTCCGACTACCGGGAGATACGTAGGAGCAAGATCGCCATCTTGTCAAGCACAATAATAAAAACAAACTTTTTTCCCTTTTATCATATTTTCTTTTTCCCTTTGATATTGACAAGCATGCGCGCAAAACATTTAAAAACATTTTAAGCTTTAGCCAAATAGGAGGTTCTCGTTGAGTACAACAGACGTGAGGGGTGCTAATACCTTCCCCTTGCGTAATCGACTCCCGAACCCGACAATGGTTGCGATCACCAGTCCTTTTCCTCATCGTCAAAGGGTTTTATTATCGTTTCCCTTCAAAACAAACAACTTAAGGGTTTATCAACGTTCCCTTTAAACAAAAACTTTGGTGGCGACTTCACAACAGCCTTCCGAGCGTTCGTACACGTCTTCGGAGGATTGCGCGTTTTTCAACGAGTGCGCACAGAAGGTAGTTTGCCTTCTGTCTGTGAGTGATGAGAAATGGGTATGGCACAAAAGGTTGGGACATGCTAACTGGAGACTCATCTCTAAGCTTTGCAAGTTGCAACTGGTCAGAGGCCTACCTAAAATTGATTATCACTCAGATGATCTTTGTGGAGCATGCCAAATTGGAAAATTTTCTAAAACTTCTTTTAAATCTAAAAACATTGTTTCCACCTCAAAACCTTTAGAACTGCTTCACATTGATTTGTTTGGTCCTGTTGGAACAGCTTCAATCAATGGGAAGAAGTATGGACTTGTAATTGTTGATGATTACAGTAGGTGGACTTGGGTTAAATTCCTTAGAACCAAAAATGAAACATATGATGTGTTTTACAAATTCTGCAAACAAGTACAAAATGAAACTGATTTGAAAATTTTAAAAGTCAGAAGTGATCATGGTGGGGAATTTGAAAATGAACCTTTTGAAAATTTTTGTGAAGATCATGGAATTCTCCATGAGTTCTCATCTCCAAGAACTCCATAACAAAATGGGGTTGTAGAGAGAAAGAACAGATCTTTGCAAGAAATGGCCAGAACCATGATCGATGAATCCAAAATTGTAAAGTACTTTTGGGCAGAAGTTGTTAACACAACATGTTATATTCAGAACAGGATCTATATCAAACCTATTCTAAATAAAACAACATATGAAATTTTTAAAGGAAGAAAACCAAGCATTTCTTATTTTCATCAGTTTGGTTGTACTTGTTACATACTGAACAATAAGATCTACCTAAAGAAATTTGATGCTAAGGCTCAAAAGGGTATCTTTTTAGGATACTCAGAGAGATCTAAAGCATACAGGGTGTATAATTCTGAAACACATGTTGTTGAAGAAGCTATACATATTAGATTTCATGATAA
This sequence comes from Medicago ruthenica, assembly GCA_018208015.1. Taxonomy (NCBI): domain Eukaryota; kingdom Viridiplantae; phylum Streptophyta; class Magnoliopsida; order Fabales; family Fabaceae; genus Medicago; species Medicago ruthenica. The sequence goes on from CM031378.1 coordinate 48,945,960, forward strand.
GAAGCCTGGTAATGAAATACCAGAGCTGGTTGAGAGTTTTGCAGATTTTAGACTCTCAGAAGAACCTTCAGAACCTGAACTGAGTTCAGAGTCTGAAGAAAGTTCAGAAGCTGAAAACACTGAAGAAACTGAGAAACTCTCAAATGATGACACTACTCCTGAAGCAAATCAAGACCAGCATGGTTCTAAACAAGCCCCTGATGGTTCTTCAGAAGCTAATCCACCCAGAACCTCATTCAAGTACAAGTCTTCACATCCTGAGGAGCTGATTATTGGGAACAACAACCGTCCAAGGAAAACAAGATCAACATTCAATCAGAATGATTCCATGATTGGACTGCTATCAATGATTGAGCCCACAACAGCTGATGAAGCACTTGCAGATAATGTTTGGATTGTAGCCATGCAAGAAGAACTGAACCAGTTTCAAAGAAATGATGTCTGGGATCTAGTTGCAAAACCTGATCATAAGAACATTATTGGAACAAAATGGGTGTTCAGAAACAAGCTTAATGAACAAGGAGAAGTGATCAGAAACAAGGCAAGACTGGTTGCTCAAGGCTTCAACCAGCATGAAGGAATAGACTACACTGAGACATTTGCTCCAGTTGCAAGACTGGAAGCAATCAGGTTACTTCTTTCCTATGTGGTTAATCATGATATCATCTTGTACCAAATGGATGTTAAGAGTGCTTTCTTAAATGGTGTTATTTCTGAAGAAGTTTATGTTAAACAGCCTCCTGGTTTTGAAGATGTTAAAAATCCAGATTTTGTTTTTAAACTTAAGAAATCTCTATATGGTCTGAAACAAGCTCCTAGAGATTGGTATGAAAGACTAAGCAATTTCTTACTTAAAAATGATTTTGTAAGAGTTCAAGTTGACAATACACTCTTTAGAAAAACTCTTAAGAAAGACATCTTAATTGTGCAAATATATGTTGATGATATCATATTTGGTTCTATTAATGCCTCTCTTTGCAAAGAGTTTTCTAAGTTAATGCAGGATGAATTTGAAATGAGCATGATGGGAGAGTTGAAATTCTTTCTTGGAATTCAAATCAACCAATGCAAAGATGGTGTCTATGTTCATCAGTCCAAATACACAAAGGAGCTTCTGAAGAAGTTCCAGCTTGATGATTGTAAACTGATGACAACACCAATGCATCCTACCTGCACCTTAAGCAAAGAGGACAATGGCTCAAAAGTAGATCAGAAGCTCTACAGAGGTATGATAGGTTCTCTATTATACTTAACTGCTTCTAGGCCAGATATTTTGTTTAGTGTCTGTCTGTGTGCTAGATTCCAGTCAGATCCTAGAGAATCTCATATGACTGCTGTCAAGAGAATCTTCAGGTATCTGAAAGGAACAACTAATCTGGGACTTATGTATAAGAAGTCCTTGGATTATAAGCTAGTTGGATTCTGTGATGCTGATTATGCTGGGGACAGGATTGAAAGAAAATCCACCAGTGGAAACTGTCAGTTTCTGGGTGAAAATCTGATATCCTGGGCCAGCAAAAGACAAGCAACTATTGCTTTGTCAACAGCAGATGCAGAATACATCTCAGCTGCAAGTTGTAGCACACAACTGCTCTGGATGAAACATCAATTAGAGGATTATCAGATTCATGCAGATAGCATTCCTATTTATTGTGATAATACTGCTGCAATATGTCTGTCTAAAAATCCAATTCTGCATTCTAGAGCCAAGAATATAGAAATAAAACATCATTTTATAAGAGATTATGTTCAGAAGGGTGTTTTGGATATCTAGTTCATTGATATTGATCATCAATGGGCTGACATATTCACAAAACCCCTAACAGAAGAAAGATTTAACTTTATTAAAAAGAATCTGAACATGCATTTTATCTCTTGAAAAATATGCTTGAATATGAATGAAAACTAAGATTCTGAGTTCATCAGAAGCTAAGACTTATCAGACACTCATTTTTAAGAGTCTGAAGAAAGTTAAGCCCTGAAAAAATTCAGAGTCTGAAGGTTCAGAACCTGGATTTTCTGACTTCTGAATCTGATAGTTATCTAACTTTTGGTCAGAATCTGATTTATAACCCTGGGCAATGATGATTTAAAACTTTGAAAGTTATACTTTGTCCCTCCCAAAGTCATCAATATGAAAATGTGTTTTTCTGTTTTCAATTCTGAAATGTTTAAACACAGACACATTTTTTTAAATGCTCAAATTAGTTTCAGACATGTTCAGTCTTTCAGAACTTATTTAAAATTTGGTATCAGTTTTATCTGAAAGAATTCAGCAGCACTGAACCAAATGCTATGCTTTTTCAGTTTTCTGAAATGAGTTCAGTAGTGCTAAAACCTTCAGTAGGTATATGATCTGAACAATCTTGTCTAAAATAGTTCAGTGATACTGAATAAGATATACTAAACAACTGTGTTTGAACAAGAATGCTCTGATCAGAATGTGTAACACCCCAAATCTACCCGGCAAATATAAACGAAAATCAGAGTATTTTAAAAACTTCCAACAAACATGGGATGTCACATTTCAACATGAAACAACAAAACAACCTGTATTTCATTTAACATTGATACATAGCATTCGAAATCACAACTTTATTCAGCATGAATTCAATCTTCATCTTATGATTTAGAATCAACTTAGAAACATCTTTTAAACGACAAAGTACTTAACAAAATTCCACTTAATATTTTTCTTCAACTGAAATAAATTTTAACTTAGAACACAACAACTGAAATAATAACAACTATTTCCCCGAGTGCTACGTATCAGAGCAAGACACCAACTTGAACTAACAGCAACTAGAGACTTCATAAAGTTACTTCAACTTCCATAGCTATTCTTAAGTACCTGCCCATTTCCCATGGTAGGGGAAACATCAGCAGAAGGGGTGAGATATCAAACAATATAAACGAAAGCATAATAATGAGCAAGTAAAAACATAAGCACAGGATCATACTTCATTATCTCACCAATCATTTTATTCATGTTCACACATCATTTTCATAAACAATCATCATCACCAATATTCAAGCATCATCACATCAAGCACATCATGAACATCGCCACACGTCACGGTTATAACAATTTATCATCGACACATAATGCAATGAGACCCGACTTCACCTATATGCATGTGGTACCAAACGTCGCAAAATAATGCCAAATAGGGCATGTCAGGCCGGAGCCCCACGTCACTTTGCCAAACAAGGCTACGTCGCTTTACCATAATTTCAGGCCATCGTCACCAGATGCAATGAATGAGACTTCTAAAATGAAACAACAAAACACATGCAAGCATCATACATAAACCACATCACTGCCATATAAGGCTACATCACTGTCACTGTCATTCAAATTCACAATTACAGCAGTAGCACTGCTTTCACGTCATCATCGCAAACCGATCAATCATAAACAACGTCATATAACATCGTATTCAAACATCAACAATTCATCATACAATTTTGTAAAACCATAACAAATTATACATAACATATTTCCATGTCAAACCAAGGATACTACAAAGATATCACAATTATCAACAACTTTCATGTTTATACCAAAGACCAATTTAAAACAGAGACGTGTGAAAAAGACGCAAAAACATGAAACAGAGAATGCTGTCACCGTACAATTTCACTAAGACCTCTTTGGAGTATTTTCTTCATAACTCAAAAACTAAAAGTCATTTTCACGTCAAACCAAAGCCACTGGAAAGCTAACAAAATTATCTAAAACCTTCATGTTTACACCCAAGGCCAATTCTGTACCGATCAATACCAGTTTTCGTTTCAAATTCGGAAAAGTTGTGCAGAAAGTCCATAAAAATTCACTGTGACCTACGTGCAGTAATTTGACCATAACTCAAGTTCTATAAATCGTTTTGACGTCAGACCAACGGCATTAGAAAACTAACATCCATACCTACAACTTTTGTGTTTACACCTAAGACCAATTCTGTACCGATCAATACCAGTTTTTATTTCAAAATTCGGGGCAGAGATAAGAAAACTCAGGAAAAGCAACTTATATTATTCAAACTTCTCATTCATTCAAAATCATCACAATCAACAACAATCATCGTCGCCAAGGCATAAGCCTATCTCGTCACTGTACCAATTAATATAGGTACTTTCATCGTCACTATAATTCCTGCAACTTCGCATTATCAACAAAATCATCGCAACATCACAACATCAACAACATACTCGCACATCATAACATCACATACACATCACAAAAGAAAACACAACGGATTAATAATTATAAAACAGCCCCTAAACATCTAGGTACTAATTCCTTCAATTTATTAATCAATCCGCTACTAAACAATTTCTATCATTCTATTTCCAATTTTACTATTTATTAATTCTAATACTAATTATTATTAACTTCCAATTATGCTACTAATTCAGCCTGCTACATATATCATCGTTATTACTACTGCTATTTCTTCTACGCATTAATTCCATTGTTATGCAACTTAATTCATCAACCTCATATCTCTTCACTAATAATCATCACTATAACTTCTACTATCATAATTAATTCATACCCAATTTCAACCCATCCCAAATCATCCCAAAAGCCATTTCTCACAGAATGCGAATTCATGGAATCACACACATCAACATACATCACAAACCACAATTATAATGCACAACAATGGCATGTATCATGCCAATTTCATCATCAAAGTCACAGACCTCATGAATTGAACAAAAGGATCAAAATCCATACAATCACATATACCTAGCGTCTACCATACCCCATCATTATGCAATCCCTTAGAATGTAAGAACCCCACCCTTACCTTGGAATGACGGTCTCTCTATAATTATCCGGTTGCATCCAAGCTTCATCCATGGCTTCAACCTTTGCCTCTTCTAAATCAGAATCAAAAGCTGAAAATTTTCCCAAATATGCAGCTATAGTGCGATGATGATATCTCTCAACTCACACCTTATTTTGAAGATCCCAACGGTCAAAAGTTAGATATAGGTGTTGCGAACCTACCCTCAAAATTTGAGAACGATCCAACGGTTAACGAATCGGGGATCGTCGGTTTAGTGAGACTGCTGCAAGAAAAACGGGAATGAGTTTCTCTTCTCCAAAACCCTTATTCTTTTCTTCTCATAATAACCTAATTTTCTTTCTTTTTCATAACCAAATAATAATAATAATACCTTTATGTAATCCATTGGGCTTCACTTTCACACCCCCCCACTTTTACTTCATGCAACCAAATATTAAACCCAACCAATAAACTAATTTTTATTATAATTTCTTTATCAATATTATTTCTACAACTTCGTCGATCCACCAATTAAATAATACTTCATAAAAATACACCGATTAAATTCCAACCTCAATACTTTCAACAATTAATTCCGAAAATACTCAGAAATATTTAATTAAATAATTAATTAAATTTCCGGGCGTTACAACTCTCCCCCACTTAGGATATTTTCGTCCTCGAAAATCTATCCGACACAACCATCTTCAACTATATTCCAACACACCATCATTTAAGGAGCAACATCCATCACACTCTTATACTTCGACATACAACGTCACATTATTATCTTAACAACATCTTCGACATCAAAACACCTTGACACATAATTCTCACATCCATAACTCACCAAATCAAACATGTAGAGCCGTATACTTATAGCAACTGCGCTACATACACTTCTGCTGCGCAACTCTGATAATCTATCTTAAGTCATCGTACTCATTAAAATTTCCATCAACTACATGGGTTACAAGTCTTAATTTAAGTTCGGACTTTCTTTAACATCCATCATAACATCATCGTTAACTTAATATCCTCAATCTTTCACTTTGCGACGTTAGCTCGCATATAAATCCTCTACTCTGAATCGTTCAATACTTCTCGACTCTTTCCTATCCACTCCCTTATTAATTCACACAAACACGATATAACATTATTCACTTCATGCACTATCAAGATAGCAAGTCAAATCTACACCATCCAACACGATCTCGTCTACTATCAACAAGAGATTGAGGGTGATCAAGTCCTCAATTTGTCAAGAGATATCCGACAACCGTAATGGAGCATAAACTATCGTTACTAACTACAATAGAGTTCTTTTCCAACTTATACTCACGTCACCCAAAAGCACCATACTTCAACAATTCCCAAAATCATCTGAACATGCTAACACCGACGTCTTGCAGCTACATACTAATACACCTCTGACGATAACATCAGACATAATTTCTTTTAGGTCATTACCAACACTTCCTATCCTTGAAATCTCATTCTTCGCATTTCCAACAACTTCAGCAACTCATTATAATTACTCACTAATATTCCACAATGAAGTCTACCACAATCCGTCACTATAATCATTCTTATTCAACATAAATTGCATCTCCATGCATTTTCCGATACCTTCGCATTCTTACAAATACCAACGTTTCATTCCTTATCCATATCTTACACCCTTCTTCACCTTTTCAATTTTCAGCAAGAATCACCCAACTTCAAACACAATTATATCTTCCAATACAGACCTCCCAAGCACAAAATTATATTCCAAAATGAAGGGAATTTCGTGTAGATTCCAGAACTTCAAGAATCTCCCAAATCCGAGTTACGAGTAAAAAGTTATCATCCTTGCAATGGGACTGGTCCAGAATTCCCGTATGCAGAATTTTCCAAAAATCAGCATCAGACCCAAACATTAAAATGCACTTTTCTTCCTCTTCACAAACTTCCTGAAGACAAATCTTATATGCAAACTGTAGGGAATTTCTTGAGCTTTCCAAAAAGTCCAGAATCGCTTCCATCAGAAACACGAGTAAAAAGTTATGCCCCTTTTACTGACAGCTGCTCCATAATTGTAAAAATCAGAATTTGAGGTTGATGAACATAAGTTCCATCTCACCCTCTCGCTTCCAAGATCTACCAACATCCTTTCTTTTCATCCAACTACGAAAATCACCCGAATTTAATCCAACTACACTCAAGACATACCATCTACCGAATTAATCCATCAACTATCACTTCCATTGGAATAATTCCTCATTCTCAATTAATTCACCATCCATAATCTACACACATCTCAAACTCGATTGATACGAATTCATGAGTCCATACTCTCGCTGGTTCCCAACAACATCGCTTCAATAACGTTTGCACTCTTACAATCAACATTACCTCGAACCAACTTCTACATACTATCAACACGTCCGGGAGGCAAGCTTCTCCCCCACTTATTCCAAACCAACTCCTGCAGACAACGACTATGAGCTAACAAACAAGTACCGACAGTGTTTCACACACATGTCGAGTACTAAGGGACAAACAACATTAGACAACATTGGCCGGACAGACCGACCTGCTCTGATACCAATTGTAACACCCCAAATCTACCCGGCAAATATAAACGAAAATCAGAGTATTTTAAAAACTTCCAACAAACATGGGATGTCACATTTCAACATGAAACAACAAAACAACCTGTATTTCATTTAACATTGATACATAGCATTCGAAATCACAACTTTATTCAGCATGAATTCAATCTTCATCTTATGATTTAGAATCAACTTAGAAACATCTTTTAAACGACAAAGTACTTAACAAAATTCCACTTAATATTTTTCTTCAACTGAAATAAATTTTAACTTAGAACACAACAACTGAAATAATAACAACTATTTCCCCGAGTGCTACGTATCAGAGCAAGACACCAACTTGAACTAACAGCAACTAGAGACTTCATAAAGTTACTTCAACTTCCATAGCTATTCTTAAGTACCTGCCCATTTCCCATGGTAGGGGAAACATCAGCAGAAGGGGTGAGATATCAAACAATATAAACGAAAGCATAATAATGAGCAAGTAAAAACATAAGCACAGGATCATACTTCATTATCTCACCAATCATTTTATTCATGTTCACACATCATTTTCATAAACAATCATCATCACCAATATTCAAGCATCATCACATCAAGCACATCATGAACATCGCCACACGTCACGGTTATAACAATTTATCATCGACACATAATGCAATGAGACCCGACTTCACCTATATGCATGTGGTACCAAACGTCGCAAAATAATGCCAAATAGGGCATGTCAGGCCGGAGCCCCACGTCACTTTGCCAAACAAGGCTACGTCGCTTTACCATAATTTCAGGCCATCGTCACCAGATGCAATGAATGAGACTTCTAAAATGAAACAACAAAACACATGCAAGCATCATACATAAACCACATCACTGCCATATAAGGCTACATCACTGTCACTGTCATTCAAATTCACAATTACAGCAGTAGCACTGCTTTCACGTCATCATCGCAAACCGATCAATCATAAACAACGTCATATAACATCATATTCAAACATCAACAATTCATCATACAATTTTGTAAAACCATAACAAATTATACATAACATATTTCCATGTCAAACCAAGGATACTACAAAGATATCACAATTATCAACAACTTTCATGTTTATACCAAAGACCAATTTAAAACAGAGACGTGTGAAAAAGACGCAAAAACATGAAACAGAGAATGCTGTCACCGTACAATTTCACTAAGACCTCTTTGGAGTATTTTCTTCATAACTCAAAAACTAAAAGTCATTTTCACGTCAAACCAAAGCCACTGGAAAGCTAACAAAATTATCTAAAACCTTCATGTTTACACCCAAGGCCAATTCTGTACCGATCAATACCAGTTTTCGTTTCAAATTCGGAAAAGTTGTGCAGAAAGTCCATAAAAATTCACTGTGACCTACGTGCAGTAATTTGACCATAACTCAAGTTCTATAAATCGTTTTGACGTCAGACCAACGGCATTAGAAAACTAACATCCATACCTACAACTTTTGTGTTTACACCTAAGACCAATTCTGTACCGATCAATACCAGTTTTTATTTCAAAATTCGGGGCAGAGATAAGAAAACTCAGGAAAAGCAACTTATATTATTCAAACTTCTCATTCATTCAAAATCATCACAATCAACAACAATCATCGTCGCCAAGGCATAAGCCTATCTCGTCACTGTACCAATTAATATAGGTACTTTCATCGTCACTATAATTCCTGCAACTTCGCATTATCAACAAAATCATCGCAACATCACAACATCAACAACATACTCGCACATCATAACATCACATACACATCACAAAAGAAAACACAACGGATTAATAATTATAAAACAGCCCCTAAACATCTAGGTACTAACTCCTTCAATTTATTAATCAATCCGCTACTAAACAATTTCTATCATTCTATTTCCAATTTTACTATTTATTAATTCTAATACTAATTATTATTAACTTCCAATTATGCTACTAATTCAGCCTGCTACATATATCATCGTTATTACTACTGCTATTTCTTCTACGCATTAATTCCATTGTTATGCAACTTAATTCATCAACCTCATATCTCTTCACTAATAATCATCACTATAACTTCTACTATCATAATTAATTCATACCCAATTTCAACCCATCCCAAATCATCCCAAAAGCCATTTCTCACAGAATGCGAATTCATGGAATCACACACATCAACATACATCACAAACCACAATTATAATGCACAACAACGGCATGTATCATGCCAATTTCATCATCAAAGTCACAGACCTCATGAATTGAACAAAAGGATCAAAATCCATACAATCACATATACCTAGCGTCTACCATACCCCATCATTATGCAATCCCTTAGAATGTAAGAACCCCACCCTTACCTTGGAATGACGGTCTCTCTATAATTATCCGGTTGCATCCAAGCTTCATCCATGGCTTCAACCTTTGCCTCTTCTAAATCAGAATCAAAAGCTGAAAATTTTCCCAAATATGCAGCTATAGTGCGATGATGATATCTCTCAACTCACACCTTATTTTGAAGATCCCAACGGTCAAAAGTTAGATATAGGTGTTGCGAACCTACCCTCAAAATTTGAGAACGATCCAACGGTTAACGAATCGGGGATCGTCGGTTTAGTGAGACTGCTGCAAGAAAAACGGGAATGAGTTTCTCTTCTCCAAAACCCTTATTCTTTTCTTCTCATAATAACCTAATTTTCTTTCTTTTTCATAACCAAATAATAATAATAATACCTTTATGTAATCCATTGGGCTTCACTTTCACACCCCCCCACTTTTACTTCATGCAACCAAATATTAAACCCAACCAATAAACTAATTTTTATTATAATTTCTTTATCAATATTATTTCTACAACTTCGTCGATCCACCAATTAAATAATACTTCATAAAAATACACCGATTAAATTCCAACCTCAATACTTTCAACAATTAATTCCGAAAATACTCAGAAATATTTAATTAAATAATTAATTAAATTTCCGGGCGTTACAGAATGCTCTGAACTATCTTTTTATGCTTCTGAACATCATTCTATTTTTTCAAATGCAATGTCATATACTTCATGTATGATCAAGCTTGCTCTGATGTTCATCTTTGCTGCTTGATACCTATATGATTGCATGATTATCTCACATGTTTTCAAACTCTCTTAAAATTCTGGAAATTTTTTTCTTTTCTAAAACTTTCTTTTTGTTGATGACAAAAGGGGGAGAAAAAGGAAACAAGTATTCAGGCTCCTGAGCTCAGAATATTTAAGTTAATTCTGTCAGTTAATTAACTTATGAGAGGAAGTAAAAGGAATTGCTCCTGAGCTTTGAACATAAGTTAAGTTCTGATTGAAGTTAACTTATGAGAACTGCTTTTAATCTCTGTTAAGGGGGAGTATAAATTTTTGTGAGATATACATTACTCTTAGTGAGTTGAAATGAATTTTAAATTTTGGATAAGACTCAGGGAGCTTACAAAACTCATCCTGTGGATTATCAGACTTAGGGGGAGAGCTTACAAACCTCAGAACCTGAAGTCAGCAAGTTATTTACAATTCTGAGTGATAATTTCATCTTATTGTGTTAAGTTAAATTTAATTAACTTGGATAAGAATCAATGGGAGCTTGCAAACCTAACCTTGAGGATTATCAGACCTAGGGGGAGCTTGCAAACTTCTCCTGAAGTCAGCCTGTTAATTAAACTTAACAACAATTCTGAAATTTTCACATGTTTGTTCTTAAACTGAATTTAATTAACCTGGATCAGACTCAGTGGGAGCTTACAAACCTCATACCCTGCAGTCAACTTGTTAATTAAATTAACAACAATTTTCTGATTAATACTTATGTTTGTCATCATCAAAAAGGGGGAGATTGTTGGAACAATAAGTATGAACAACATTCTTTAAGGTTTTGATGATAACAAAGTGTTAAAAAGAAAATTGGTAATTGCTAATGCTTTGTTCTAAGTTGTGCACAACCATGTGCTTAATGATTGGTATTTGATAATGGTTATGGAAGAACAAGCTAAGAGCAGGAAGGAAAGCATAGAAGCCCTTGTTGAAAGTCTGGGTCTGAAGCAGCTTCTGAAGACAGAGTCTGAAGGGTGCGTCTAAAGGCAGAGTCTGAAGGGTGCTTCTGAAGGCTGAGTCTGAAGGTCAACGAAAGTCAACGTCTGAAGGCTGAGTCTGAGGGTCAACAAAAGTCAATGCCTGAAGGGAGCGTCTGATGAATAGTGCTTCTAAAGTGAGCATTTGATGAACAGTGCTTCTGAAGTGTGCGTCTGAAGTGAGCTTCTGAAGTACTGTGATCCTGAAGAAGCTTCTGAAGTCTGACGTGGAAAGAAAAGCAACTGTTACCATCAGCATTTAATGCCTGCAGTGTCAGAACAACTCCAATGGAACAGTTGCCTCCCTTGCAGAAACATTCCTCAGCTTTTAAGGAAAGCAAATTCAAAAATGGCTGCGTGACTCTGTTTTTCTGCTTAGTTTTAGCTCACAAACTCAGCTGGACCTAGCCTCAAATTGCAACGGCTCTTTGCTACAAATCAAAGCAATTCTCAACAGCTCTATTCTCCTTTATATAAGGAAGAAGATTTGAAGAAGAAAATTGCTAAGACTCTGAAAAACAAAAGACTGAAAGTGTGCTCTGTTTTGCTGTCCAAAATTCGTAGTTCACCAAATCTCTTAGAAATTCTTTCAATCTTTGTATCTTAGAATTTCTTAAGGTTAGAGTCTTATACCTGTGTTGTATTAAGAGAACACCTCTAATATTTGATCCAATGTTCAACTCAAACTGTATTTGTAAAATTTGTTTGAAACCTCAAAGTCTCAGTATGTATACTGAGCAAACCAGAAGTCTCATTACTTAGTGTTCTGAGCAATTAGAAGTCTCATTACTTTGTGTTCTGAGCAGAGAAGTCTCATTACTTTGTGTTCTGAGCATTGGAAATCTCTTGACTTAGTGTCTTGAGCATTAGAAGTCTCTTACTAGGTGTTTGAGCATTGAAGTCTCATTACTTTGTGTTCTGAGCAATTGTAATTAGTTTGATTATAGTTCAAATCTCTTGTTAGTAACAAGGGGACTAGACTACTTCCAACTTGTGGAAGGAACTAGTATAAAAATATCTTGTGTCTCTTTTTCCTTCTCTCTTTACATTTGAATCCGCTGCATAAACTCTTTGATAAAAGTTCAGAACCTGATTCTGAGCTTAACATAATTTTTGAGAAAGGAAAAACTGCCCACACACAATTCAACCCCCCCTTCTTGTGTGTTTTTCTCACCTTCATATATATACATATAAATCTTTCTGTTATCATTAAGTTAGAAAGTTAGCGTTGAACATACAATATTATCTGAGTTGATTTTATGGAATGCCTCCGAGTGGAGTAACCCCGAAGTACATTCCCCATATTACTAGTGAAAATTCCTATCTGAGGCTAATCACTGGACTCCTCTTATCGTTGTGTGGACAACCCTCTCGAAGAAGTCCCATCCGGCATAATCCGGAGCTTGCTAGTCACAACTTAAACTTACATGTGGACAACCCTCTTGGTGAAGTCCCATCAGGCATAATCCAGAGCCTATTGGACATGTTTAACCTTTGAGCATACGTGTGGACAACCCTTTCGGAGGAGTCCCATCCGGCAGAATTCGGAGCCTGCTGGACACGCTTAACATAGTCTTATAATCTTACGTGTGGACAATCCTTTCGGAGAAGTCCCATCCGGCAAAATCCGGAGCCTGATGGACAAGGTTTTAAGCTTATCGTTCTCTTAAGCCACTTACTTGGTTGTTGGAAATCAAACTCTTAAACTTATCTGAAGCTTTGAATGTTGAAAAATTCCTTGTACTTTCATACACTTAATTGAGTACATTTTAATCTTGTTATCCTATCATAGGATCTAGACATATCGTTATCATATGTCGCACTTAGGGGCTTACTATCCCACTTTTAATAACTTCCCTGTTTGTCTAACCTTTGTTCTTGCACTCCCAATGTTTTGCATATTCCTTGCTCCCTTATAATTTCATCCGTTGTAAGCATTAGGGATGAGTTAAAATGGTGTTCTTTGATTCTTTAAGATTTTTGGGGAAAACAGTTGTGGAACGCCTCGCATAAACGCGTCAGATTGCCTGAAACAGCTCAGTAAGCCAAGCTGTTTCTGACGAGCGCGCTGTAGCGAGGAATCTGTCGCTATAGCGACCTGTTCCAGAACCAGAAATGGTCTGCTCGCTGTAACGAGCTTGACAGTTCAGAAATTGCTCAAAAACGTATTTTTCACCATTTTGACCCAATTCAACTTACCTAAGCTTCCCAACAATGTTAGGGATGATTTTATATTGCAATTTAACAGTTTTAAACATGATTGAACAAGGAATTGACAAGCTAAAGGAATTAGGGCACAAAATTACTAAACTTAGCTCAAGATGAAAATCACACCCAAACTCACTCATGGTGGGTTCTAAAACCCTGGGAACTCACCTTGATCTCTTGATTAATGTTTGATTTCTCCTTTGCCAAGTTTGCTCAAACCCTAGTTCCAAGTCCTCTTTCCTTCATTTCTTGATTCACTTTCTTTCTTAACCCAGACTTCCCAAAATGTAAGCTAGCGTAAGAATGGAGAGATTAAGATGAACTTTGATGATTTTTGGGAGGAAAAGGGGAGAGGGTGGCGTGAGAGGTGGAGTAGAGAGAAGGGAGAGGATGGTTTTCTAGAGAGAAGGAAGAATGAAGAAATGAGGAAATTTTGGGGTTTTTCCACTTTTATAAAAATCTTGGTGCGACAATTACCAAATTGCCCTTCTTTAAAATATCTCTGATACATCGTCTCACCACTGATAAATACATGAGTCTAAAGCGGGATGTTACACTCTACCCCCTTAAAGAAATTTTGTCCTCGAAATTTAGAATTCTCCTGAGATCATGAATGAATAAAATCTTCATACCTCTGCCTTAATTATTTCTAGGTATTCTCGACTAGCCGATTCTCTGATTCAACTTGTTTATTCAGATTTCATGGCTACTTTAGGGTCTGACATGTAGATTACTCATGTACCTCGATTAATCCTGGCCTGGTTAAACTATTTCATGGCCATGGTTTCTAATTCTATAAGTCAAAAATATTCGACAATCTCTTCCTTAACAGAAGACTTGATGTACATTACATAATTCTTACATAATAGGTCGTGTGGTTATCTGAACCCATTTACCCGACTCACCTGACTATATCTCTTGTTCACACACTTCGTGCAAAACTAACTTAAGGTTATCAAGTCTTGAATACTTATACTGGATTTTTATAACTTTCCTTCATTGTCCGCATAATTTATTCTGACGACATCGGGTCGATCTTAACTTCCTCAAATATTCCCACTCTTCGAGAGGTCTATTGCACTACCACTAATTCCAATGCATTCTTATCTTTGTCCTTAACCTCGTATGACAACATCTTCATATATACTTATATCATACTTCGTATAGAATCATCACTACACTGAAAACATCTAATATTGGTACTCTCAACGGAAGAAAAGACTACTGTAACTACCTCCATTATCCAAATATAAGAAGGAGGCATTACCTCTAGTACCCGTCCCTTTCTTGCTAACACCTTGGTGTACTACCTATCATAACCATAATCATTGCTTCCGCTCCCACTGTGGGAATCCTTATAGGTTCGAGAACTCTTATAAGCTACTCGCGCTCCGCCTTACTAGTCGATGATAATACGTATCTTAACGACTTATGAATTCTTCTTCCTTACTAGGATTCTAACAATTTGTATCCTTCAAGATACTTCTTGGTCGTATCGGGTGAGTAGAACTGGCCTCATGGATCCTGTCTACAACTTAACTTATGTCGTTCAAAGATATTCCCTGTTTTTGAAAAGAAAACTCTATTCTTGTCGCTACTGTACTAGGACACTTAATCTCATCAATCTCTTAATCCTTTATTTATAACCTGAACTTGCGTAGCTCTACACGGTAGACTACGATTGATTTTTGATCTGTGTAAAACATTCTTCTTTCCTTATCTGTGAACATTAAGTTCAAGAATTTCCGAACTCCTAAGCTAAAATATGTTCAGTATCAACAAACCTGTTCTGATTAATACCTTCTCACTTAAACATTACTGACCGCGTACAACGGTTACTGATACATGTCACATAACTGAAAAAAATGTTACACTACAGTCTGAGTAGCATAAACATTGCCTAATAAGTATACATTACTAAACATAATCTGGTACATGTGACATGTTGACATAATGTGGGTACAATGTAGGATAAACTCATATGTCACTACATTTGTCATTTCTGATCAATACTTCAAATTCAAAAATATCATCTAGCAAGTGTAACCTGTGCTGTTGTTGCCTCATGCATAATCCTCTTTTGGCTAAACCTCCTCTCTTCAAGTCCCCTTGAGGTTACTGAGCTAAACTAGCCAGATTACCGTACTAGTGGTGACTTCCATTGCTTTAGACTTAATGTGCTAGTAACACATCCTTCTTATTTTCTTACTACATACTCTTAGGCTTCTTTGTTATTCGTTACTCACGAGTTTCGAGGTTTGAAGTATCCTTCAGCTTAACTTTTAAGATTTCCTGTTAGAACTTACGATAAGTTCGAGTTGTCCCTGCTTACTGCTATTCTGTGTTTTAAGAATTGGATACTTATTGTCTTTCCTATGGTTCATGTGGCAAGGGCTTCACAAGTATTCCTGTTTCCTAAGCTTCAGCTTAGAATTGTTCGTTAACTCATTCTTGAATTACTTCTCCGTTGCGCAACTCTGATTTTAATAACTCGTTTTGGGATAGGAGTAATACACCACTATTACCAAATTAAATCTCCTGACGAATCTCATTCCTTAATAACTTTGTTGCTACCATAGCAGAACCATTTTACTATCATTACTTCACTCGTGACTTAGACGACCTGCTTTTATGTTTTCCTTCATACGTAAACATTATACTTGTTCTCGCGAATTGATTTTCTTAAATACTCTTCCAGATTCACATCTTTCGTATACTAAACCCATTGATGGCTCGTGTAACAGCCCGATTTTTAGGATTTATTTATTTAATTGTTTTTGTGTGTTTAATTGTTTATTTTGGTGATTTATTGAATTTTGGGAGTTGAAGGGTATTTTAGTAATTTGAGAGTTAGTGACATATTTGAAATATGTTAGAAGTTCAAAATTTGAATATTTGAAAATAGTGGTGTATAAGTAATAGGGGGGTTTAAGTGAAGTAAAAGTGTAGAGAAAAATATTGTGAGTTAATCGTAACAAACCTTATTTTATTTTAAAAGGTATCAAACTTTGTTTAAAGATATATTTGAATCGTAACAAACGTTATTTTATTTTAAAAGGTAACAAACTTTGTTTTAAAAGATATATTTGAAATTGTAACACACCCTAGAAACCTATTATAAATACACTAGTTAGTGGTGAGTGAATGAGATTATTCATTATTCACAAAACTTTTGAGAGGCAAGAGAGAGAGATAGAGAGAAGAGGCTTGGAGAAGAGGAAAGCTAGAGAATCAAAGGGGAAGGAGAGGATTGCACTAAGAATAGCAAGAATAGTGAGGAAACTAAGGTAAGAGGGGAGATTATGATTAACATAGGGGTTTAAGAAGCAATTGCGTGTTTGGGAGCTTTTAGATTATAGCTTAATTTTATTAATTATGATTAATTGTGTTGATTTCCACGCTCTTTGTTGATGACTGAATTGAATATGTGTTAAGTTGTTGATTTCGTGCTTTTACTTCGTCAAAACTCATGTTTGATTTTGTTAATTATGAACTTTGTGAAATTTGATGAAATTAATGAATAACATGATAAAAATGATGTTGTTTATGATTAATAGACTTGAATTTGAGTATGATTATGTATTTGGGTTATGAAATTATGAGGTTAAAATGTTTGGGTTAAGTTGGGATTATGGTTGTTGTTGTTTGTGTGAAAATTGCTTAAATTGGTGAATTTGAATGAAATATTGACATAATTGATTTGAAGTTGATTTATGTTGTTAATTATGTGCTTATGAACATGTTGATGTGATTAGAAAGTTGGAATTGTTGCTGTACAAATCTGTTTGAGATTTTAAGTTGTTTTTGGAAAAAAAAAAAGGGTTTTTGGGACGAACTTTGAAAATTAACCGAAAATCTTGTGAAATTCATATCAATTGATGTTTTGTTGTGTAAGCATTGTTAAATTTGAGTGTATTGATCATGGTTAATATCTGTAAATTGTTTTGGTGTAAACATGAAAGTTGTTGATATGTATGTTAGCTTTCAAATGTCGTTGGTTGGACTTCATTTAGATTTCTAGAACCTGAGTTTGGATCAAAATACTAGACATGGGTCATGACACATTTTTCGATTGACAGCAACAGTTTTGCTTTTCTGTCTCTTTTTCACTAGTTTCTATTTTAAACTGTGTTTTGGTGCAAAGATGAAAGTTGTAGATATGGATGTTAGCTTTCAATTGTCGTTGGTTGGACTTAATTTAGATTTCTAGAACTTGAGTTCTGATCAAAACACTACACACAAGTCATGACACATTTTTCGTGAAACTTTCGCATTCTTTTTTAATGAATCTTGAAACATCCTTAAAATTAATGACGAGTCATTTAGAGTTAATAAATGAGTAGGTAATTATGAAGTTGTGATATTTAATGACGTTTGGTTTAGTTTGGTGATTGTATGGTGAATCATTGTGGGGTTTTAGATCTCGAGGAGTTCATCGGTGGTGGTACCATAAAACATATAGAGTTGTGTTAGGTGCATTAGATTCATAGAAGTCTTGTTTGGTAATGTTTTGGCGTGAATTTGTGCATTAAGGTGGTAAATGCTTAATTGATGAGTTCTTGTGATTGTGATTGAATTGTAAATGAATTGATGATACTTGATGAATCTTGAGTGTTTGATATATGATTGAAAATTGTGATTGAGATGATAATTGAATATGAACGTGATATGAATGTTGAATTATGTAACCAGGATTGTGTACTATCCCGCGTAGGCGCAACTTTTATCAGTAACAGAGGAATTACGAGTGAGAAGGGACATAATGGTAATTTTGAGAGGAAGGGGGTTAAATAAGTATAAGCTTGAATAATTCTTCATTATTCACATTTCCTTCTCTCACTAAATAAGATTTTTCTCTCCCTCTCCCTCTAGAATTCGATTTGCATCAACAACAGCTTTGATCCACGAGTTTTCTTCCCTGATTCTTGAACTGTAAGCAAGCAAGCAAGTTTTGGGAAAGTTGAAGTAAGTGGAAGCTTAAGGAAAAAGTAAGACCAAGCTAGGGTTTTGGTAAAGTAAGCTTGTCAAAGACCAGCATAATTCTAAGTGAGTTCCTTAGAGTAGCAATATCCTCGGTGGGTTATATTGTGTGAGATTCACAACAAAATTGCTAAGGTTTAGAAAAAAGGATAGTTTTCCTTATTTTTGATACTATGCTTGATCCTGTTTAATCCTTGATTACAACAAGTTTTAAAGTTCAAAAATGAGTCCCTGACATGTTTTCAAAGATCACTGGACAGTTGGGTACCAAGATTTTTAAGATTGAAACACGTTTTTCAAAAAATTCTATGTTCTGCTACAATCGTAGAGTGACCAAGAGTTTGCTCTGCAAAGTAGCAGAGTTTTGCTATTGCCTACCGTCGCCTAGCCATCGCCTAGACTTTGCTCTGCAAAGTTTCAGAGGTAGGCATAAGACTCTGGCTTCAGAAGCTGACTTCAGAGTCGGAAGGTTCAGAAGCAGGTGATCGCAGAGCGACCCTCAAGGTTGCAAAGCGAAGTTGTCCAGAATGACTTTTTAATTACAAACGGCTGTACCATGCCAATGATCTTTGATATGCTTTGGGGTAGAGATACTCATGAACCTTCATGGATTAATCTAGGATAAGGATGGGTATCATATAGAGAGAGATGGATATTTTATCCACAAGTTATCAAATAGTTAAGGGTTAGTTTCAGGTTTCCCTTAACTAAGCAGATTATTGTGTACTCAATTAAGTGTACAAAGTACAAGGAATATTTCAATATTCAAGGCCTCAGATAGGCATAAGGGGTTCAGATTCCCAATATGATTAAGTGGCTATGAGAACGATAAGCTAAGAACCTTATATTATAGGTTAAGCATCACATTTTTTTAATAACGTGATGAAGGAATTAGATATGCATATATTCAGAAGGATGTATCAGACATACATGAGTTTTAAGCTAAGAATTTAATTATAAGATTATACGTGTTCAGCAGACTCCGGATTATTCCGAATGGGATTTCTCTGAAAGGGCTATCCACACGTGAGATTATAAGACTGATGGGATTTCTCCGAAAGGGTTGTCCACATGTATGTTAAAAGATTAAACATGTCCAGCAGGCTCCAAATTATGCCGGATGGGACTTCTCCGAGAGGGTTGTCTACATGTAGGATAAGTTATGTCCTGTAGGCTCCGGATTATGCTGGATGGGACTTCTCCGAGAGGGCTGTCCACATATGGATAAGAGGAGTCGGGTGTAAACCTGATATGATAGGAATTTCACCGGTATGATGGGAGATGTACTTCGGGGTTACTCCACCCGGATGCACTCCATCAAATGAACCAAGATAATTAATTGTATGTTCAACGCTAACTTACTAACTTTATGTTAAGCAAGATGTATATGTATTTATTATATAAGTTTATGATAAGTACTGTTCAGATAACATGAAGTGATCATAGGATATCCCCAGATCACTAAGTATGAGATCATTTATATGATAAGTATATGATAGAGACTGACGGCAATCGTAGGAATCCCTAAGATTGCCAAGTGTTAATGCATGGAGACCCTAAGTGTCCCCGAGGTTGCCAACAGTAGGTTGGGTGGAGCTCACTGAGACATTATGTCTCATCCCATTCCTTCTGATGCAGGTTGACAGGTAGCACGCAGCAAAGGTAAGGAGAAAGCTTTGGACTGATCGTGCTGGTTTTCTAGTTATTTTCAGTTTACCTGTTTTTAGATGTTGTACTTTTGATGTATAATTATCGGAGATGATATGTATAAACAGTTGGATGTATTATTACTAATGAGATGTAATATTATGAGATAACTTTCTGTATTGTAAATTAATGCATCCAGTACGAAATTTTAATACGTTACAGATTGTTTATTTAAATGTATATGTGATAATTGTTGATGTGGCTTGCCTGACATACATGAGTTTATTATTCCCTTATGTTAAGCATATATCCTACCCTCCAGTGGCTTTATTGTCGCCTCATACTTGGGTGAATCCCTCATGGATGTAGATTTGCAGGTTGAGGAATAGATTTTTTGTGAACATGTCGAGGATGGCGTTCGCCTACTTGAGTTTATCTGCTTTGGAGTCTATATTAGGAGCTCTGATTAGGACTAGGGGTTTATTTATGTTATACTATGAGATCTTTGGATCAAACCTTGTTGAGATGATATGTTAATTTATATGTTATGACCGAGACATGACAATTGCTTTGATGTTAATTATGTTTTATTCCGTTGCCATGTGATTTAATTGATGAAGTTTTTATCATAAATATTTGATATGAGATGTATGTTGAATTAGTAAAGTTCCAATGTAGGATAAATGCGTGATTTATCTTTATATTTATGTTCTCGGGGATTGGGGCTTTACAGCTCGGGTCTCGTTTCTATTCATTCTATTTGTATCTGTAAGGATTTCATACCCATAATCTTTTCCGAGACAACTTAAGTCTCCATAACTCTTTCATGTCCATTAAGGTTACTCTTCGGGTTTCTTTTCGAGATAATTCCTCTAGAATAGATTCATTCTAGTAAGCCCAATCATTGGTTACGTCTCTTCGATTACCCGACTAAATGATTTTAAACTTCAACACTTTATCATTATCTATTGGATTCCTCCAGTAACCCGTTACTGCATTTACAACTCAAAATCTTATCTTATTATCTGAATGATCCTCCATATGTACTAAGTAATATCCATAGGTCTTCTCGTCTATTGCCTTCTTCATATGGTTTTGAACAATCCAAGGTTTGTACCTTCTATTATCTACCATCATGAGGTGACCGCTTTCGGTTTTCCAAAAAAATTATATAAGGAAACCCATCAATTGGAAACATAAAATTTCTTAACATTAACCACGACCTTAACTTGTGTACTAGCGATGATCTTTCTGATAATAAAGCCCCAAAATAATTTTCGCCTAAATTTCCGATTAATATTCAATATACTGATCTACTTTAGTCTTATGACATCTTAAACTTGCCTTCTACATCCAATCAAGGAAGTTTGATATTGTTCGTCCGTTAGCTCACTAAATTCCAACAACTTATTACTCAATATCTTTTTCCCGATTTCACTGGAAAAAATTTACGTCTCATCTCTTGTCAACAAAACACATCTGAATTCACGCTTCGATATGCAACAAGTCTTATCATTACCACTCTTTCATCTATCTTAGTTCTTAAGTTGCATACCATCTTCTCTTCTTAATTCACAATTCTGACACTTAAGGTTTGGGAGATGCGGCTGATCTGATGGGGTTAAACTTGCTTGCGCTTCACCTCCAAGACCACATTGAGGGGTTAGCTTCATCTGTCCACTAATTCACTTAATCCATAATTTAATTCTCATAACTGTTGGATATTAAAATCTCATCTGGTCCAAGTGCGCGAGTCCTTCGATTCTTACATACTCCATCTTAGCTGGGAGTCTAAAGCTTCCGATAATCGACTGGTAATTTCTCATTCTGAGTTTCTGGGTTTGATACTGCAATTCTTTAACTCTGTACTCAGAATTGTTACATAGTCTACACCTCACTTTAACTTCTCTTACTACGGTTCCCGTTTAGGTTCTAAATCATTCCTTGGATTATCCCATGATTTCTTACTCTTCACGTCTCCTCGGAGAAGGCAACGCTCAACGACGCGTCCATCTGGGTTAAGGTACTTCACCTTGCTCTTAAATATCTCTTATGTTCCAGAAACTTCGCCATCAACAGGCTTCGTTACTTTACGTTTTGATGGCCACCATTTGGCATTGATTACTTTTTCGCCAATTTCTGTCTTAAAAATCTTCGCTCTTCACACACTTCATTCCTCCACGATCACATTCAGCTCTCGGACATTTGTCCTAACTGTCATATACTAGATTGAGTTGATCAGGCTCAACTAGATGTGACATTTAGACCAATATCTGGAACCCAATGGTCCCACTACGTTTACTGAATTTTTAATGACCCAAGGCACGGTCTGAATCAACCTGCTCTGATACCAATTGTAACACCCATACTAATTTTATCTAGAATATTAGCATGCGCATTAAACTGATACTGGATACATTAAAATTTTCAATAATAATAATATACAACTGAATGAATACAAATTTGCTAGTTTACACAAATAATCAAGTACCACTAAATATACTTTTACAAATGTCTGTTAAACTCCTGAGCTGGTACATGACGAGCAACTACACTCCATTCAGCGTCTCTCATATATCTTCATCACGAACCTCTTGCTTACCTGAGTACCTGCATTAGAAGGATTGGGATGAGACCTAATGTCTCAGTGAGCTCCACCCAACCTACTGTCGGCAACCTCGGGGAAACCTAGGGTCGCCATGCACTAAACTGTTGGCAATCTCAGGGAAACCTATGATCACCGTCAGTCTCTACATATCTTAGCGATCAAGGGAAAACTAGGATCGCTATATGTCTCTCTCATATTCTTATCATATTCATAACCTCATATTCATATCTCATTATTTAGTGATCGAGGGGGAAAACTATGTCACCTTCTAATAACTGATACCTAATGACTACTTTGTCATATTCTCATTGTAATATATATATATATATATATTGTTGAGTATTTTGAAGTTGGCTGCACATTTTGGCAAATCCAATGTGTTGAATAGAAGCATCTCCATGTTTATAACAAGTCTTTAGTTGCAAGAAATCCATTTTGAAGCTGTTCAGATGCTCTAAAATGCATCAGACGCACTGTAGCACTTCAGAAGCTGAAATGTGCTTCTGAAGTATCAAACGCACTATGCCCGCGTTGACTTTTGTTGACTTCTTCAGAAGCTGCATATTTTGAAGTTATTTCTGCGCGAATCTTTGCAAGATTTAACAAGGTTTTATCCACGCATATTGCTTATAGAATGCTGGTTAATTTGGAGAAGATTTATTGAAGATTTGGCTCGTTTTTATGAAAACACGTATTTTACTGATGTAATCTTTGAAAGATACAATGCTGGTTTATTTGCTTGCTTTTTGGATCTTTTATAATTCAGAAGTAAATCAAATTCTGAAGATTGGGTGCATAACTAAGAGACTTGCTGAAGGTTATAAAAGGAGGAGTGCTGCTGCTATTCAAGATATACGAATTATCGAAGAAATTCAGAGATATTGAGTCTTAGAGTTTTTAAGCTTTTAGCTTTATTTGTGCACTACTCTATTGAGTTGGTTTAGGTGTTAATTGAGTTGTAATCACTCTAAGCCTGTAGGTACGAGTGCAGTTTATGTATTGAAGTATTTCTACAAAACAGGGTAGTTTTTGTTTAAGTTGTTTAGTAACAGGTTTGTTACTTGAATAGGAAGTTAGTGGTCTCTAATACTCAACGTGTTGGGTAGAATTTAGACTAGGAGGAAGTTAATTGCTTAGGCTGGGAACTGGGTGTTCAGTGTCTTGAGTCATAAGGATTAATTCCTATAGTGGAATTCCTTCCTGGATTGGTATCCCCCAGAGTAGGAGGTGTTTACACCGAACTGGGTTAACAAACCTTGTGCCTTTTTTACTTTCCTGCACTTTACTTTTCTTGCTTTTACATTGTGTTTGTGTGTGCTCTGTTTTAGCAAGTTATTGTGCCCTGCATCGTGTTCTTAGTCTGTCCAGCCAGAATTTCAATTGGCATCAGAGCAGGCACCCTGCCTGTGTTTTGGGTGAGTTCTAGGGGTATTAATCTCTGGCAAGCATGGATAGAGAAGGAGGATATGTCAATAGACCACCCCTACTAGATGGCACAAACTATGAGTATTGGAAGTCTAGGATGTGTGCCTTCTTAAAATCTATTGACAACAGGACTTGGAAAGCTGTGATTAAAGGCTGGGATCATCCTGTGGTTTTAGACAAAGATGGGAACAAAACTGAGGTTCTGAAGCCTGAAGAAGAATGGACCAAAGCTGAAGATGATCTGTCATTGGAAAATTCAAAAGCTTTGTGTGCGCACCTCGTTTAAAAAACGCGCAAATCCTCCGAGGTCGTTCGTAAACGCTCGGAGGGCCTTGTGAAGTCGCCACCAAAGTTTTTGTGTAAAGGGAACGTTGATAAACCCTTAAGTTTTTTTTTTGTTTAAAGGGAAATGATAATAAAACCCTTTGATGATGAGGAAAGGATGGTCATCGCAACCATTGTCGGGTTCGGGAGTCGGTTACGCAAGGGGAAGGTATTAGCACCCCTCACGTCCGTTGTACTCAACGGGAACCTTCTATTCGGCTAAAGCTTAAATTATTTTTAAATGTTTTGCGCGCATGCTTATCTATGTCAAAAGAAAATATACTAAAGGGGGGGGAAAAGAGATAAAAACAAACGAAAGAGAAAAAAAAGTTTTTATTATTATTGCGCTTGACAAGATGTCGATCTTGCTCCTACGTATCTCCCGGTAGTCGGAGAATTCAAAGCGTACGTAGTTCTTTGGTAGAAAACGTACATATGTTGGTTAATTTTAAATGGACGATGTTTTAACCGAATTCTAGCGATTCAACGTAGCTTGTATGCTCGCGCTCGGGAGACTTATTAAGCGTATAGCTTGTATGCTCGCGCTTGGGAGACTTATTAAGCGTTTGTTCACGAATCGCGCTAGAATTGTTAAAAGGTACATCCGTTGGGTTAAAAGGGTTGAGTTGGTCGCTATGGGACCAAAAGAGGCGCAATGGACTCAAACGAGTCAATCATTGACCGAGGGGACTCCAACGAGTCGGGGGATTGTTCGATTGATCCACTGGGATCAAGAACGGGTACAATGGACTCGGACGAGTCGAACATTGACCGAGTGACTTAAACAAGTCGAGGGATCGAATCTAGTGGCCACGGGGGACCAAAAGGTTCGGATTGACCACAAGGGGCCAAGCTTTAGTTTGGTTATGGTTGGATACGTTGAAAATGGAATGACGATTGTCCGAACGACGAGACATACGTCACGCATTCGTACAATCGGGGCAATGGAGAGACATACGTCACACCATCCCTTTTTCATTCAAGTTTTTGGGTAGAATTCTTTTAGAAATCCCAAAGTATATCTAAACATTTGGTTTGAAAACCCAAAATGGAAAGATTTTAGCAAATTGTTAGAAAACGCACAAGTTCGGCTCATTTTGCGAACCGTTTTGGAAAGCGAACAAATTCGGCGTATGTTCACGCTTTGGTTTTGAAAATCATGAACAATATTTATTGCTCAAGTTTGGATTTGAAATGATGAACATAGCTGGTTTGTTCATGCTGTTTTGAAAGATTGGGAACATAACTTGTTTTACAAGTTATCCACAAAATGTCACCCGAACTTGCGAATTTTCCAATATTATGCAAAATCCTTGAACTGGTTTGAAGAACATGAGTTTTAAAACTCCTAGGTTCTGAGCTCTTGGGCTAGAACCTCAAAAATTGGCCATTTGGGCACCTAAACTCAGATTCTGAGTTCTGTCATGGTCGCTCTGCGACCATGCCTTCGCACTGCGAACAATGCGAATTTTTGAGTTCAGAAGCTGTTTCTGAACTTTTGTTCAGAAACAACTTCTGAACACACTCAGGACCTTTTAGGAGGGTGAAAAACTTTGAGTTTTTGGGATGAAAAGGTTTGGACAAACCAGTTTTGATGTTTTGAAAACCTTGGGATTTCTTTGAAATTCAAAAGGGGTTTTTTAGAACCAAAAGGTTTTGGACCAAAATTGCTATGCAAACACAATTGTAAATGCAAGACAAAGGTTTAGAAACTTACAGAAATCCTTAGCAAAGCTCCAGCTGCAATGGATTTGAATTGGTTGGAGGTTCTTGCAAAAGGTTTGAATGTTGGTGATGAGCAATGAACTTTGTGAGGCTTTGTGTTTGATTGGTTTTTTGCTAGTGTTTTGGCTGTTTTTCTGGTTGTTTGAGTAGTGTTTCTTTGTGTGTATAATGCTCTTAGAATGCTGTATTACTGATGCATTTGGTCTTGCCTTGTATCTCTATTTATAGGCCAAAACCAAATCAATTTCATCATTAGAAATCCCCAAAATCCAGCTGATTTGTGGGCTATGATCAGGCTGAATCCCTTTGCATTAAATGCTAATGGATAGAGGTAACCTTGCCTTGTGCCAAGGGTCAAGACTCAGCCTGATTTCAGCCACAAATTCAAAGGTTTTTGGATAGAAATGATGATGAAATAGGGCTGGATTGCAATTGGCCAAGCTTGGGGATCAATCCTTGCAATCTCAATGGTTGATCAATAAAAACGTGCACTGTGATGTGCAGAGAATGGGGGATGCAAAAGGCTATAATTGGCTGGTGTGAGAGGGTGAAAAGCTGTTGCAAAACAGGGTAGGCACTCATGGCTTTTTCAAGTACAAAATCAGCTGGGTTTGACTGGTTTTGGGGGAGCAAGCAGGAGGAAAGTCATCAAGCAGGTGGCTGGCAACCTTGGGGTGGTTAACAGGTCACTTGGGAGGGACAAGAGCTGCCCAAGGGCAAGCCCACTTGCTTGTCACATGCTAGGTTGGAAGAAAAAGCTTCCAACCTTGGCATTAATGGCAAGTCTCTCATTTCTGATTTTGCTTGGCCCAAATAGCCATGAATGCTGATTAAAATAAATATGGAAATGATATGCAACAAAATCTGGAATTAAATCAAAAACACCAAAAATCTGCAGAAAAATCGCAGACTTCGCAGTGCGAAGTGAGCTTCGCAGTGCGAAGTCATCATTTTTGAAATGTTGACTTTTCTGTTGACTTTTGTTGACTTTGACTTTTTCTCCCTCTTTGATTTTTTTGTTTTAAAAGGCTTAGGACAAAATTGGGGTACTACAGCTGCCCCTACTTAATTGTGTCTTTGCATAGAGTGTGTGAGTGCCAAAGGCATCTCATGAACTCTTTTGCGAAGATCAATTAGGTAAAAGAAGGACCCGAATTTTGTCCTTCGCGGAATGGAAAAAATTTGTAGTAGAAGTAAAATATGCAAATGCAATGATTTGAAAAGGTTGATCGTATCCAGCCGCTAACACTGGAGGTAGATCCACTGGGGATGAAGGTAATCGTATCCAGCCGCTTACACTGGAGGTAGATTCCTAAAGGCAAAGGTGATCTTATCTAGCCGCTTACACTAGAGGTCGATACCTAATGGGGAAGTGATCTTATTCAGCCGCTAACACTGAAGGTCGAACACTTAAGATAGGTAATCTTATTCAGCCGCTAACACTGAAGGTCGATTCCTAACGGGGAGTGATCTTATTCAGCCGCTAACACTGAAGGTCGAACACTGAGGAAGGTGATCTTATCTAGCCGCTTACACTAGAGGTCGATACCTTAAGATAGGTAATCTTATTCAGCCGCTAACACTGAAGGTCGATTCCTAACGGGGAGTGATCTTATTCAGCCGCTAACACTGAAGGTCGAACACTGAGAAAGGTGATCTTATCTAGCCGCTTACACTAGAGGTCGATACCTTAAGATAGGTAATCTTATTCAGCCGCTAACACTGAAGGTCGATTCCTAACGGGGAGTGATCTTATTCAGCCGCTAACACTGAAGGTCGAACACTGAGGAAGGTGATCTTATCTAGCCGCTTACACTAGAGGTCGATACCTTAAGATAGGTAATCTTATTCAGCCGCTAACACTGAAGGTCGATTCCTAACGGGGAGTGATCTTATTCAGCCGCTAACACTGAAGGTCGAACACTGAGAAAGGTGATCTTATCTAGCTGCTTACACTAGAGGTCGATACCTTAAGATAGGTAATCTTATTCAGCCGCTAACACTGAAGGTCGATTCCTAATAGTGAATGGTCTTACCCTGAATAAGTGCCTAGGGTTGAACCGGAAAACATAATTGTATGATGCATGTTATGCAGTATGATATGCAGTGTGATATGCAATGCAATATAATGTGAGATAGACTCAATCAAAGATTCTTGCTGGGGAATTGGTGATAGTTTGTGAAGGAGGTTCACTGGGGAACGCTTACTTAACTGTTGATGGATGCTGGTGAATATGTGATACCCACTGGAGAATCCTTGTTGAGGATGCATGACATGATTTATGAAATGCATGTGTATGAATGATTTGGATATGCATGCATGAATGATGATTGACATGATGCATGAATTATGCTATGCATAATATGTGGGATGCATGATTGGGTGCCGAGCAAGGTCGGTCTTGGTTGTGGTTGCGCCAATGATGATTGGGCTTTTTTTTGGTTTGTTTGTTTGTTTGGTTTGGAAGGACAAGGTCCTTTGCCTACATACCCGAATGGGATCAAAACCGGTGTAGTTCGGACTTGTCCTGGGGATTTGTGTGGGTTTGCCAATAATGATTGGACTTTTTGTTTTGGGTTGAGACTCCCTGGGGGATGTCAATAAGGTTTGGCTTCATGGGGATATAAGGATCATTTTGGAAGCATGATCGATATCCAGCCTTGGTTGATGTTTGGATGTTTAGGGTGCTTACTGGGGAAATTTGTTCCTCTAACCCTTGGGGCTTTTGCGCTTCGCGTGCCGTGAGCTACGCACTTGCCTTTGCTGAAGAGCATAAGTCCTTTGGTGCAATATTTGGTGGGAATTACCGCAATCCTTTCGAAATTTACACAAATTCAAATAAAACAACGCTTGTTTGTTTTTTCTCTTTTTTGGAAGAAATTTCTTTTGTTTATTTCCCATGTTTTAAAGCATTTTATCATGAATAAAACAAAATTTTATGCGCTACTGAGAACACAAAATAACAAAAGAAAATTTATTCAATGCAGATTTGACCTCTTGAATGGGTAAAAATACATGAAGTGAGAAGTGATTACTTCTCTGAGGAGAAAGATAGAGAAAGACAAGAAAAAAGGCAAAAAGAAATTTGTTGGTTTTGGCACAACACATGCTATTTCCTTATGACTTCGAGATTTTTGTTTTTGGAAGATGCTGACGAGACCGATTCTTCTCCTCTTGAATCTTGTCCGGAGCTTGGATGCTGCAGTCATTGCCTTTCTTCTTTTGTTAACCCCTAACTTTTGCCTGGACCGCTCTTTCGAGTTTTCAATCCACCGGGGTGTATTTCTTTTTTTTTTTGATGTCCTTTATTTTTGCCTAGACCGCCTTTTCAGGTTTTCGATCTAGCAGGACGCTCTCTATTGCCTAAACCGCCCTTTCAGGTTTTCGATTTAGCGAGCTTTTTTCTCTTCTTTTCTTTTTTCTTTAGGCATAATACCTCTTGACTGCATCGGAGTTTATTGAGAGTGGGAACTCTTCTCCGTCCATAGTGGTGATGATCAGGGCTCCGCCTGAGAAGGCTTTCTTTACCACATACGGCCCATCATAGCTGGGAGTCCACTTCCCGCGGGGATCTTTGTGGATAGGTAATATCTTCTTGAGCACTAGGTCTCCTTCTTTGAATTCTCGAGGACGGACCTTCTTGTCGAATGCTCTCTTGAGTCTCCTTTGATAGAGTTGTCCGTGACATATTGCCGTCAGACGCTTTTCCTCTATGAGATTCAGTTGGTCGAACCTTGTTTGGACCCATTCAGCTTCTTCTAGCTTGGTCTCCATCAAGACCCTTAACGAAGGAATTTCCACCTCTACGGGAAGCACAGCTTCCATACCGTATACTAAGGAGAAAGGGGTTGCCCCAGTTGAAGTGCGAATGGCTGTTCTGTAGCCATGTAGCGCAAAGGGAAGCATCTCATGCCAATCCTTATATGTCGTTACCATCTTTTGGATGATCTTCTTTATGTTCTTATTGGCTGCTTCTACCGCACCGTTCATCTTTGGTCGGTAAGGGGAGGAATTATGGTGCTCAATCTTGAAATCTTTGCACAACTCCTTCATTGTCTTGTTGTTCAGGTTTGCCCCATTATCGGTGATGATTTTGTGGGGAGTGCCGTAACGGCAAATGATTTCCTTCTTGATGAATCGGGCTACCACTTGTTTGGTTACGTTTGCATACGAAGCTGCTTCTACCCATTTGGTGAAGTAGTCGATGGCAACGAGTATGAAGCGATGTCCATTTGACGCTTTGGGCTCGATCATTCCAATCATGTCTATGCCCCACATAGAGAATGGCCAAGGTGAAGTCATGACGTTCAGTGGAGTTGGTGGCACATGCACCTTGTCGGCGTAAATTTGGCACTTATGACAAGTCTTGGCATAGTGGAAACAGTCAGCTTCCATGGTTAGCCAATAATAGCCCGCCCTTAGGATTTTCTTCGCCATTGCATGCCCATTGGCATGGGTTCCAAAAGATCCCTCGTGGATTTCTTTGATGAGCATGTCCGCTTCATGTTTATCCACACATCTGAGCAGGACCATGTCGTAGTTTCTCTTGTAGAGGGTATTTCCACTGAGGAAGAACTGGGATGCCAATCTCCTGAGGGTTCTCTTGTCAGTGTACGAGACACTGTCTGGATACTCTTGCTCTTCAAGGTATCGCTTGATGTCGTAGTACCAAGGCTTGTTGTCAAGTCCTTCTTCGACTGCTGCACATACAATCGGTTTGTCTCTACGATCCATCCTTATGATTGGTGCTTCATTGTAGAAATTTACTTGGTACATTGATGATAATGTAGCCAAAGCATCCGCCACCTGGTTCTCTTCTCGAGGTATGTGATAGAAGTTGATTTCATCAAAGTGCTCAATCAACTCTACAACCCGGGCTCGGTAGGGAATTAAATTGGGATGTTTTGTTTCCCATTCTCCTTTGACTTGATAGATGACTAAAGCTGAGTCACCGTATACTTCAAGGTTTTTGATCCTTAGATCAATTGCTGCTTCGAGGCCTAGGATACATGCTTCATATTCCGCCATGTTATTGGTGCAGTCAAAGCATAACCTTGCTGTGAATGGTTGATATCCATTTCTTGGGGAGATTAAAACTGCTCCGATACCGTGCCCCATGGCATTTGAGGCGCCGTCGAAAGCGAGCTTCCATCGAGCTTTCGGTTCTGGCCCTTCATCATCGCTTGTGACCTTTTCGTCATTCAAAGCTACGACATCTTCATCCGGGAAGTCGAATTGTATGGGCTGATAATCCTCCAATGGTTGGTGAGCAAGGTGCTCGGATAAAACACTCCCTTTGATGGCTTTTTGAGCAACGTATTGGATGTCGTACTCAGACAGGCAACATTTGCCAACGTGCTATCTTTCCTGTGAGGGCAGGCTTTTCGAAGATGTACTTGATGGGATCCATCTTCGATATCAACCAAGTTGTATGGGTCAACATGTACTGCCTTAGGCGTCGAGCAGCCCATGCTAAAGCGCAGCAAGTCTTTTCAAGTGAAGTATACCTTGTTTCACAGTCGGTAAACTTCTTGCTTAGGTAGTAGATTGCGTGCTCCTTTCTTCCTGTTTCATCTTGTTGTCCTAACACACAACCCATCGATCCTTCAAGTACGGTTAGGTATAAGATGAGAGGTTTACCCGGAACCGGAGGTATTAAAATTGGTGGTTCTTGCAGGTATTGTTTGATCTTGTCAAACGCCTCTTGGCAATCCTCATTCCAATGAACGGCTTGGTTTTTCCTTAGCAATTTGAAGATTGGTTCGCAGGTAGCTGTCATGTGTGAGATGAACCTAGCGATGTAGTTCAATCTTCCTAAGAAACCCCGGACTTCTTTCTCGGTATTTGGCGCTGGCATTTCTTGGATGGCCTTTACCTTGTCAGGATCCACTTCGATACCTCTTTGGCTGACGATGAAGCCCAATAACTTCCCGGATCTAACGCCAAATGTGCACTTGTTAGGATTTAAGCGCAGCTTGAATTTTCTTAGACGTTCGAAAAGCTTTTGTAGATGGACTAGATGATCCTCCTCCGTTTGGGATTTGGCAATCATGTCGTCGACGTAGACCTCAATTTCCTTATGGATCATGTCATGGAAAAGAGTCACCATTGCTCTTTGGTATGTTGCCCCGGCATTTGTTAATCCGAAAGGCATTACCTTATAGCAGAATGTCCCCCATGGGGTGATGAATGTGGTTTTCTCCATGTCCTCTGGAGCCATCTTGATTTGGTTATATCCCGAGAAGCCATCCATAAAGGAGAAGACTGAGAATTGGGCTGTGTTGTCCACCAATATGTCGATGTGTGGTAGCGGGAAATCATCCTTTGGGCTTGCTCTATTCAAGTCCCGATAATCCACACACATTCTAACTTTGCCATCCTTCTTTGGAACTGGCACAATGTTGGCAACCCATGTTGGATACTTGGTTACAGCTAAGAAACCGGCATCGAATTGCTTTTTGACCTCTTCTCTGATCTTGAGAGCCATATCGGGTCGAGTTCTCCTCAATTTCTGCTTCACTGGCGGGCATTCCGGCTTGAGTGGCAGCTTGTGTACAACGATGTTAGGGTCTAAACCCGGCATGTCTTGATACGACCAAGCGAATACGTCCACGTACTCTTGCAGAAGCTTAATCAACTTTCCTTTCACATTCTCATGTAGGGAGGCTCCTATCTTGACCTCTTTCTTATCCTCTTCGGTCCCCAAGTTGACCTTTTCAACTGATTCTTGGTGAGGTTGTATTACCCTATCCCCTTGATTTGCAAGTCTGGACAATTCTTCAGGCGGTTCATAATCGTCCTCTTCATCATCTTCCGTTTGATTAATCGGGAAATCGAAGTCATAAGGGATTAAGGCAGTGTTGTTTTTGGAGGGTGGATTTGTAGATCTGCATGAGTATGATTTTTTTTAGGCTTTTTGTAGAAATTTTTTTTTTTAAAACAAATGCAAAAAGAAAAAGACTCGAATGACATAAAAGAGTGATTTTATTCATGATTGAAAATAACTTTTAAAACATGGGGGCCCCACACGACTAATCATTTGCCTTGGGCAGAGCTAAATGATTTTTTCAAAAGTAAAAAAAAAAACAAACATGGTTTATTACTTGATCCTGGTAATGATCTCGGGAATTGCGATAGCCCTCCAATTGTTTAAAGCTTCATCCGAAGCGCAACGGTACACCAAATCAGGCACGTCTTCATCTACGTCTTCAAGTAGGGCCACTTGATCTTCATTGATAAACCCCGCACTGATGAATGTTTCCGAAATGGGGAGGATCCCTTGTTTTGGAGGCTTTGAGAAAGTTTCGGCTGATGGATGATACCCCAACCCGAAGCGATTCTTCTTCTCCGGTATGTCCACTAATTTGCCCCATCCGGTAGGTCGGCTTTCTTCTAGGGCCTCTCTTATTGCCCTCCATGATGACATGGCTGTCCTAGCCTCTTTCTTGGGCTTTGAGCTCAAAGTCACGACATTCGCCACTTCCAAAGACTGGAATGGAACATCCACAGCTTCTTCATCCGTTTCTATATAACGGAATGATGAGAGATGGCTTACCATCATGTCCTCTTGCCCGGAAACTACAATCATTTGGTTATCAATGATGAACTTGAGCTTCTGGTGCAGAGTAGAGGTAATGGCTCCGGCCGCATGGATCCATGGTCGTCCGAGAAGACAACTGTATGTTGGATTAATATCCATGACTTGGAAGGTTATGGTGAAAACCTTAGGCCCGATTTGGACTGGTAAATCGATCTCCCCTACGACGGCTCTTCTTGACCCATCGAAAGCTTTTACGACCAAGGCACTGGGCTTCATTACTGTCCCTTCACATGATAGCTTGAGGAGGGTAGTCTTGGGCATGACATTCAATGATGACCCCGTGTCCACTAGCACTCGAGAGAGGATGTGGTCCATGCATTTCACGGAGATATGTAAGGCGCGGTTATGAATGTGCCCCTCGTCGGGTAGCTCATCGCCATTGAAACCCAAGTACCTACTTGAGGTAATATTTCCGACTATCCCGTCGAATTGGTCCACAGGAATGTCCTTGGTGACATGTGCCTCACTGAGGATCCGCAGCAGTGCTTCTCGGTGTGCTTCCGAGCTTAGTAGTAAGGATAGCATGGAGATCTTGGAGGGAGTTTGACCTAGCTGGTCAATGATTTTATACTCGCTCTTTTGGATTATCCTTAGGAACTCTTCGGCCTCTTTTTGTGGGGTTGTCTTTTGAGAAGGCCCCGCTTGGTTCTCTTCTTCCTCCACGCTCTTTCTTTGAGCGGCTCTTTTGGTAGTACGGCTGGCGTCTTCCCGAGTTCTTTCGGAGCGAAGACTCTACCACTTCTGGTTATTCCTCCAACACCGGTAATGTTAGTGATGCTGGGCTCAATTTTGGCTAGTGGTTTTCCTTCCACATAGGCCACAGGTTGGTAATTCCATGGTACCCTCTTCGTGCTTTCAAAAGAGAAGGGTGCAGGTACGTGGAATGTTATGGTTTGTATAGGCATTGGTACCTCTCTCCTTTGGTATGGGATTTCGAGAGGTTTTGGGTCGTGAGACTCTAAGGTAGCAACGTCCGTGCCATCCTTTATATAGCCAATTTGGATCCAACCTTGGTCCATTAGCTCTTGAAGACAACTCTTCAGCTTTCCGCACTTGTCCGGGTTGACCTTGCAGGCTTCACAGTTGGCGTGCATTTCCTCGAACAAACCAAAGCCAGTTAGACGCTCCCTTATGGTTGACAGGGGAGTCTTAACATTGGCCACCCTCTTGATTGGACCAAAGTCCTCTTGTTCTTCCACCGTATTTATAGAGGGACCCGCATGCCCCGGCAATGGGTTACTTTTTACATTGGGGTTTTCCTCTTTGAAGGATAACAGCTTCTTGTCAATAAGGTCCTGAACCTTGTGTTTGAAAACTCTACAGTTCTCGACATTGTGCCCCACGGTTCCTGCGTGGTAGTCACATTTTGCATTTGTGTCGTACCAATGTGGATATGGTGGCAACATTGGTGGTAGTAGTCTTGGCTCAACCATCCCCTTTTGGATTAGATATGGCAAGATCTGACCATAAGGCATAGGTGCAGGATCAAACTGCCTATTGTTGTAGTTGCTCCTCGAGCCCGCTTGGTTCCTTGATGGGTACCCGCCTTGTTGTTGCTGCTGTTGATTTTGCTGAGGCAACACTACTGGTTGTCGAGGTGGAGCTGCGGGAATCACTTGAGGTGAGTAACGCCCTTGAGCCGTTGCTGCTGCCACATACGGATAGTGGTAGTGAGGCATTTGATTTGGTGGTGGGCAAGACGGTCCTACTAGAACAGCATTCGTCTCCCCCTCTTTCTTTTTGTGAAAGTTGCTGGGGGGTCTCCTAGCTCCACTTTGAGGTTCTAGAGGGCCTTGGATCTTTCCCCTCTTTACTCCGTCCTCTATTCTTTCACCAACCATGACCAGATCGGAAAAGCCGGCAGATGTGCTTCCAATCATTTTGTCGTAATATGGGCCTTGAAGTGTGCCCATAAAGGTGTCAACAAGCTCCCTTTCCAATAATGGTGGTTGTACACGAGAAGCTAGTTGTCTCCACCGCTGAGCGTACTCCTTGAAGGACTCGTTGCTTCTTTGCAGGAGGTTTTGTAGTTGCATCCTATTTGGAGCCATGTCCAAATTATATTTGTATTGTTTTAGGAAGGCATCGGCTAGATCCTTCCAAGTTTGGACATGGGTACGCTCAAGCTGCATGTACCAATCCAAGGACGCTCCGCTTAAACTATCTTGAAACACATGCACCATGAGTTTCTCGTTCATTGCGTAAGCTGCCATCTTCCTACAGAACATCCGTAGATGGTTCCGAGGGCATTGAATTCCTTTGTACTTCTCGAAGTCCGGTGCTTTGAACTTCGGAGGGATTACCACGTCGGGCACTAGGCACATATCCAAAGCGTTGTGGGCGCCGTATGAACTGAACCCTTCGACAGCTTTCAACCTTTCTTCCAAAACTCGATACATTTGGGTGGTATCATTGTCTTGGTGGGTGGTGTCGGGAGCAGACTGTCTTGGCTGATTATTTTCCACATCATGGGAAATCACCTCATGCTGAGTAGTGGAAGTTCCTTGAGGACGACGCTCTTCATTCCTTACGGGGATTGTGAGCGGTGGTGGAGGTGGTCCATGGCCCTCATTTTCAAATGGTGGGGTATATCCCGGAGGTAAACCGTAAAGAGGCCATTGCACATTGGATGCATTCCGTTACTGGGCGAGGATTACTTTCTCGGGCCGATAGAGTTTGCATTAACTCTAGCATCTGATCCATCTTTCCCTTCATTCCATCAACCTCTTCTCTCAAAGCCGCTTGAGTTTGTTCCAAATTGTCCATGATCCTTTGTTTGTTAGCTCGTGTTCCGTACGAGTGTTGGAGATCTGGTTCTTGGACCGAGGGCTTTCGGGGTTTTCGGGCTATGATTGCTTTGAACTGTTTTTAGGGAAATGAATGAGTTTTTTTTTTGAAAAAAATGCATGAAGATGCATGTGGATGTATGTATGCGATGAGTATGCAAAATATGCGTTTTTTTTTTTGCTTTACGGTGGAGTTTAAAGGTGCACAATTAATATTAGCAACTCGAAATATTAAAGACCGGGAAATTGATAATGCTCCAAAATATATTTGATTAAATAACATTTGTTTACAAAGTGTAACTAATGCTATTACAAATCAAATAGCCGCTCGCTTCTCGGCTTTGCTCATCTCCTCCCTATAGAAATCTATGGTGTCTTTGCAGAACTTCATAAACTTCTGGATCTCCATAGGGATAACAAAGTAGGGCATGACCATCTCGGCCTCCGCTAGCCTCCTTGGAAGTTGGGTGATTACCAAGTTCGAGAATGCAACCAATTTAGTGAAATCCTCACTTAATCGGGTGGCGTCTTGCCATACACACTCAATCACTTCCTTGCGCTGGTCTAGCTTGACTCTTGCACTTCTGATTTCATCATGTAGTTGTGCAATATGGTCCCCGTGAGCTCTTGCAATCTTGTCGAAGTACTCTTCGAATTTCTTGATGTCTTCTTCGAGACGATTGCACTTTAGCCTCCCTTGATGAGAAAGGCTCTCATGTCTTTGCCGTTGGACGCGTTCGGCTTGAAGCTGCTCTTTGTAGTTTTTAACTACTTCTTGGAGCTGTTGATTTTTCTCTTGAAATTTCAACCTCCATTTCCGTTGAGCTTCAATGGCTAGTTCGCCAAACTTCTTGAGCTCTTGGTTGGAATGTAAGATTCTTTCCAACTCTTCGTCCTTGGCCACAAGGTTGGCATCCGCACTAACCAAGCCGCCTCCTATCCAATCTCTCTTCCCTTCGGAGATTCTTAGCCGTTTTTGGCACACTAGTAGAGAATTTGATACTTCATCGCGATCTCTCTTTGTCCTAGTGATTTCTCCTAAAGCTTGGAGGTGCTTCAATTCTAAGTCTCCGTTTTTGTTTTGGAGTTCTTGAATTTTAGCCTTGAGTTCCTCCACTTCTTTGTTGGGAATGGTTGCAATAGGTTTAGGTGTAGGAGGTTTTGGAGGGCTTACGACCACAAAGGGTAGCTTGATTGCTTTGACCCTCTCCTTCACCCACTGAGTATAAAGGGGCTTGGCGACACAGTTTCTCTTGCCGACCCTTCCTTTGCGTACTTGGCTCCATGCTCCCCGGATTCTCTCTAGCAATGCCGGGTCTTGATCGCCTTCCCTTAAGTAGAAAGCTTCCAACAAAAGGTCATTGGGTTTATCCTCCATTGAAAAACCTAGTTGTCGGAGAGAGAGGACCGGATTGTAATTAATACATCCCTTAGTACCAATGAGGGGTACGTTAGGGAAGTCCCCAGCAACTGAGGATAATTTCCGGGTCCTCTAAGTTTGGTGAAAACCAATGGATGTCCTTCTCGGCGAGGGTTGTCAGTCCGTTGCGACCATTTGAGCTTGGCCCGGTTTTCCACAAAGTCTCGGTTTCTTGGCATGTGGGACATTATCCAAATTTGCACCACGGGAGTGCAACAAGTAATTTTGCGTCCCCTTGCTTGTTCATGCCTAGAGTAGAGGGTATGATAAAAATCCGCCAAAATTGTGGGAACCGGATTTTTAGTCATAAATACCTCTAAAGCCGGAAAGTCTATGAAATCGTCCATGTTGGGGAATAAGACAATTCCGTAGACTAAGAGGGCTAAGATGGCGTTGAATGCCCTTCCCTCTTTGTTGGCTAACATTTCCCGAGCTTTGGCTTCCAAAAACTTTCTTGCGAATCCCTTAAGGTTTCCTCTAACTTCCAAGTTAGATGCCACTTCTTGGGTGTCAAGGTATAAGGATTCGGCGATGGCTTCTAATGTGGGGTCCTTTCCCGGACCGAGATAGAGTTCATGATCCTTCATGCTACAACCCAAAATCCTCTCAAACTCTTCCAAAGTCGGCGCTAGTTGGAAGTCTTGAAATGTGAAGCACCGTAGCGGTGGGTCGAAGAATTGCGCCAAAGTGGTTAAGGCCGTTGAATCTATTCTCACGGGTAGGAGATCAAGGATTAGCCCATAGCTTGCCTCGAAAATACTCTTGTTGACCGAAGAGAGCCTTTTGCTTAGGGCTAACAAGCTTTCCACCCTAGGAGCTTTAATCTTGAAGGCGAGCGTATTTTTGTTCCCGGAATTCATATTTCTTTTTGCTAATATTTTGTTGTTCTTTTTAAACTCCTATAAAGCAAAATGATGCGAAAATTACTTTCATGAATGCAAATGATATGCAAGGGTATGGTTTATGAAGGTTCGGAACTTCCCCCCATCCTCACATGTAGGCTCTAAATGGTGAAATCTCCTAAGAAGAGGTCCTTAGAATCATAGACCTCACATGGAATTAGGGTTGTCTATGGACATACGTCGACATGACTTCAATTAATTCCACGTGAAAATCTCCTCTAAGCGGGGTTGGGCATCCTACCTCACGGACATACGTCAACGCGGGCTTCCGCACACAACCTCCTTCTAACTTAGTTTTTTTCTCAAGCTCGGGTAGAGAGCCTCACACGTCCGGCATTAACCCGAACAATGTGGAGTAACATCACTCAAGTAACCCCCGCATTTGATATATATATGATATGAATATAAAGCAAAATAAAGCAAATATAAACATAAAGCATGGATATGACATGTATGAATAAAAATAAAAGCATGGCGCGCAAAGAAAATAAAAATAATTGGCTTTAAAAGCCAAATAGGTTAGGCTTGACTCGCTAGTGGGAAAAGGGTCCCCAGTGAAGTCGCCAGCTGTGCGCACCTCGTTTAAAAAACGCGCAAATCCTCCGAGGTCGTTCGTAAACGCTCGGAGGGCCTTGTGAAGTCGCCACCAAAGTTTTTGTGTAAAGGGAACGTTGATAAACCCTTAAGTTTTTTTTTTAAAGGGAAACGATAATAAAACCCTTTGATGATGAGGAAAGGATGGTCATCGCAACCATTGTCGGGTTCGGGAGTCGGTTACGCAAGGGGAAGGTATTAGCACCCCTCACGTCCGTTGTACTCAACGGGAACCTTCTATTCGGCTAAAGCTTAAATTATTTTTAAATGTTTTGCGCGCATTCTTATCTATGTCAAAAGAAAATATACTAAAGGGGGGGAAAAGAGATAAAAACAAACGAAAGAGAAAAAAAGTTTTTATTATTATTGCGCTTGACAAGATGTCGATCTTGCTCCTACGTATCTCCCGGTATTCGGAGAATTCAAAGCGTACGTAGTTCTTTGGTAGAAAAACGTACATATGTTGGTTAATTTTAAATGGACGATGTTTTAACCGAATTCTAGCGATTCAACGTAGCTTGTATGCTCGCGCTCGGGAGACTTATTAAGCGTATAGCTTGTATGCTCGCGCTTGGGAGACTTATTAAGCGTTTGTTCACGAATCGCGCTAGAATTGTTAAAAGGTACATCCGTTGGGTTAAAAGGGTTGAGTTGGTCGCTATGGGACCAAAAGAGGCGCAATGGACTCAAACGAGTCAACATTGACCGAGGGGACTCTAACGAGTCGGGGGATTGTTCGATTGATCCACTGGGATCAAGAACGGGTACAATGGACTCGGACGAGTCGAACATTGACCGAGTGACTTAAACAAGTCGAGGGATCGAATCTAGTGGCCACGGGGGACCAAAAGGTTCGGATTGACCACAAGGGGCCAAGCTTTGGTTTGGTTATGGTTGGATACGTTGAAAATGGAATGACGATTGTCCGAACGACGAGACATACGTCACGCATTCGTACAATCGGGGCAATGGAGAGACATACGTCACACCATCCCTTTTTCATTCAAGTTTTTGGGTAGAATTCTTTTAGAAATCCCAAAGTATATCAAAACATTTGGTTTGAAAACCCAAAATGGAAAGATTTTAGCAAATTGTTAGAAAACGCACAAGTTCGGCTCATTTTGCGAACGGTTTTGGAAAGCGAACAAATTCGGCGTATGTTCACGCTTTGGTTTTGAAAATCATGAACAATATTTATTGCTCAAGTTTGGATTTGAAATGATGAACATAGCTGGTTTGTTCATGCTGTTTTGAAAGATTGGGAACATAACTTGTTTTACAAGTTATCCACAAAATGTCACCCGAACTTGCGAATTTTCCAATATTATGCAAAATCCTTGAACTGGTTTGAAGAACATGAGTTTTAAAACTCCTAGGTTCTGAGCTCTTGGGCTAGAACCTCAAAAATTGGCCATTTGGGCACCTAAACTCAGATTCTGAGTTCTTTCATGGTCGCTCTGCGACCATGCCTTCGCACTGCGAACAATGCGAATTTTTGAGTTCAGAAGCTGTTTCTGAACTTTTGTTCAGAAACAACTTCTGAACACACTCAGAACCTTTTAGGAGGGTGAAAAACTTTGAGTTTTTGGGATGAAAAGGTTTGGACAAACCAGTTTTGATGTTTTGAAAACCTTGGGATTTCTTTGAAATTCAAAAGGGGTTTTTTAGAACCAAAAGGTTTTGGACCAAAATTGCTATGCAAACACAATTGTAAATGCAAGACAAAGGTTTAGAAACTTACAGAAATCCTTAGCAAAGCTCCAGCTGCAATGGATTTGAATTGGTTGGAGGTTCTTGCAAAAGGTTTGAATGTTGGTGATGAGCAATGAACTTTGTGAGGCTTTGTGTTTGATTGGTTTTTTGCTAGTGTTTTGGCTGTTTTTCTGGTTGTTTGAGTAGTGTTTCTTTGTGTGTATAATGCTCTTAGAATGCTGTATTACTGATGCATTTGGTCCTTGCCTTGCATCTCTATTTATAGGCCAAAACCAAATCAATTTCATCATTAGAAATCCCCAAAATCCAGCTGATTTGTGGGCTATGATCAGGCTGAATCCCTTTGCATTAAATGCTAATGGATAGAGGTAACCTTTCCTTGTGCCAAGGGTCAAGACTCAGCCTGATTTCAGCCACAAATTCAAAGGTTTTTGGATAGAAATGATGATGAAATATGGCTGGATTGCAATTGGCCAAGCTTGGGGATCAATCCTTGCAATCTCAATGGTTGATCAATAAAAACGTGCACTGTGATGTGCAGAGATTGGGGGATGCAAAAGGCTATAATTGGCTGGTGTGAGAGGGTGAAAAGCTGTTGCAAAACAGGGTAGGCACTCATGGCTTTTTCAAGTACAGAATCAGTTGGGTTTGACTAGTTTTGGGGGAGCAAGCAGGAGGAAAGTCATCAAGCAGGTGGCTGGCAACCTTGGGGTGGTTAACAGGTCACTTGGGAGGGACAAGAGCTGCCCAAGGGCAAGCCCACTTGCTTGTCACATGCTAGGTTGGAAGAAAAAGCTTCCAACCTTGGCATTAATGGCAAGTCTCTCATTTCTGATTTTGCTTGGCCCAAATAGCCATGAATGCTGATTAAAATAAATATGGAAATGATATGCAACAAAATCTGGAATTAAATCAAAAACACCAAAAATCTGCAGAAAAATCGCAGACTTCGCAGTGCGAAGTGAGCTTCGCAGTGCGAAGTCATCATTTTTGAAATGTTGACTTTTCTGTTGACTTTTGTTGACTTTGACTTTTTCTCCCTCTTTGATTTTTTTGATTTTTTTGTTTTAAAAGGTTTAGGACAAAATTGGGGTACTACACTTTGAATGCAATTTTTAATGGTGTGGATCAGAATATGTTCAGACTTATCAAGTAATGTACAGTTGCAAAGGAGGCCTGGGAAATTTTAAAAACAACTCATGAAGGAACTTCTAAGGTGAAGATGTCCAGATTGCAGTTGCTGACCACCAAGTTTGAGAACCTGAAGATGAAGGAGGATGAAACCATACAAGATTTCTACATGAATGTGCTGGACATGGCAAATTCCTTTGATTCTTTTGGGGAAAAGATGTCTGATGAAAAGATAGTAAGAAAAATCCTCAGGTCCCTTCCCAGAAGATTTGATATGAAGGTTACAGCCATAGAAGAAGCTCATGACATCACCACCATGAAGGTTGAGGAGCTGATTGGGTCTTTGCTAAATTTTGAGACTGCATTCTGCAAACAGGCTGAAAAGAAAGGGAAATGAGTAGCTTTTGCAGTCAATTCAGGAGCCGATGATCAACAAGAGTCTGTTGAAGAGGATAGTGATTTATCAGAAGCTCTAGTGTTGCTTGGAAAACAATTCAACAAAATTCTAAAGAAGGTTGACAGAAAATCTAAGACCAACGCCCATAATTTCAGATTCAACAATAAGAAGCAACAAACTGATGAGAAGAAGACCAAGTCTGAGGAGAAAAGCAATCAAGCTAAAGGTGTGCAGTGCTTTGAGTGTGAGGGCTATGGACATATCAAGTCTGAATGTCCTACTTTTCTTAAGAAGCAGAAGAAAAGCCTAGCTGTTTCATGGTCTGATGAAGATTCAGAAGTGCAGAAGTGTGCAAGCAAGTTCTGGATCAGAAGGAGACCATATTTCAACTAGAGGCTGAAAAAGGAAAACTTCTAGTGCAGAATTCAGAATTAAAAGAAGAAGTGAACCAACTAAATTCCCAACTTGAGCATATGAAAAAGCAGGTTAGAATGATGAATACTGCTACTGATGTGTTGGAGGAAATTTTAGAAAGTCAGAAACAAGGAAAAACTGGTTTAGGATTTGTGGATGAGAGTCTGAACCTCAAGCAGAAAAATCCAGTTAAACAGTTTGTTCCTGCAACTCAGACTCATGATCTTATGATTGGAACATCTAAGATGAGACCTCAGAAACAAGCCCAGATGCAAGGTCAAAAGCAAACTCAGATGAGACCTCATAAGCATGTCCACATGCAAGGCCAGAAGCATGTTCAGATGCAACCCCAGAAGTTCAACAGAAGAAGGAGGAATCATACCTGGACCTGTCATCATTGTGGTAAGAAGGGGCATATTAAACCTTTTTGCTTTAAACTGTATGGCTATCCTGAACAC
This sequence comes from Medicago ruthenica, assembly GCA_018208015.1. Classification (NCBI taxonomy): domain Eukaryota; kingdom Viridiplantae; phylum Streptophyta; class Magnoliopsida; order Fabales; family Fabaceae; genus Medicago; species Medicago ruthenica. The sequence goes on from CM031378.1 coordinate 48,989,797, forward strand.
TTTCAATATAGAATGTTGAGTCTTTAAGTGTTGGCTGCATTGTTTGGCAAAACCAAAGTATTGAATAGAAGCTTTTCCTTATGATGAACATTTCTTCAGTTACAAGTTTTTTCATTTGAAGCCATTCAGAAGCTGAAATCTACATCAGAAGCTGAAATGCTCATCAGAAGCACTGTAGCACTTCAGAAGTAGTTTCAGGTTCTGAAGCCAGCGTTGACTTCTGTTGACCACATCAGAAGCTGGGTTTGCTGGATTGTTTTTGCACGTATCTTGGGAGATTTAGCAAGGAATTATGTTTGTATAATTGCTTCTAGAATGCTGGGTTAATTGGAAAAGATATCTTTGAAGATTTGGTTCAAAATTATGAAAATTCGTATTTTCTGTTTTAAATCTTTCAAAGATTGAATGCAGTTTTATTTGTTACTTTATTGGAACAATCTTATTCCAGTAACAAATCAATTCAGAAGATTTGGAGCATAATTAAGAGGCTTGCTGAAGATTATAAAAGGAGGAGCTTTGCTATTGAAGACTTACGATTTTAGAGAGTCTTAATTCAGAAAAAGAGTCTGTGTTAGTTTTAAGCTTGTTAGTTTTGTTTTGTGCACCACTCATATGTTTTGAGTTGGTTTAGAGTTTTATAGAGTTGTAATTCATTCTAAGCCTTTAGGTACGAATGAAGTTTTGTCTTTGAAGGTTTTCTCAAAAACAGGGTAGTTGTGTTTCAGAACTGGTTAAGTTCAAAGGGTAGTTCAAGTGGCTGGGTTGTAGTTACTTGAATAGGAAGTTAGAGGTTTTTCTAATACTCAACGTGTTGGGTAGAATTCAAGACTAGGTGGAGATTGATTGCTTGGGATAGGAACTGGGAGTCAGTGTCTGAGTCTTAAGGATTAATTCCAATAGTGGAATTCCTTCCTGGATTGGTATCCCCCAGAGTAGGAGGTGTTTACTCCGAACTGGGTTAACAAACCTCTGTGCCTTTTACTTTCCTGCACTTTATTTTGCTGCTCTTGTATTGTGTTTACTTGTGCTCTGTTTTGCGATCTATTGTGCCCAGCATATTGTTCAGAACCTGGTACTCTCTTAGTTTTTCCTGACCAGAATTTCAATTGGCATCAGAGCAGGCACCCTGCCTGTATATTGGGTGAGATCCAGAGGGATTAATTTCTGGTAAGCATGGATAGAGAAGGAGGATATGTCAATAGACCACCCCTACTAGATGGCACAAACTATGAGTATTGGAAGTCTAGGATGTGTGCTTTTCTAAAGTCTATTGACAGCAGGACTTGGAAAGCTGTGATTAAAGGCTAGGATCATCCTGTGTATACAGACAAAGATGGTAACAAGACTGAGGTTCTGAAGCCTGAAGAGGAGTGGACCAAAGCTGAAGATGACTTGTCTCTAGGAAATTCAAAAGCTTTGAATGCAATTTTTAATGGTGTGGACCATAACATGTTCAGACTTATCAAACAATGTACTGTGGCTAAGGATGCTTGGGAAATTCTGAAAACCACTCATGAAGAAACCTCTAAAGTCAAGTTGTCCAGATTGCAGCTGCTGACCACCAAATTTGAGAACCTGAAGATGAAGGAAGATGAATCCATTCAGGATTTTTACATGAATGTGCTGGATATGGAAAATTCATTTGACTCTCTTGGTGAAAAGATGTCTGATGAGAAGTTAGTCAGAAAAATCCTCAGGTCCCTGCCCAGAAGGTTTGATATGAAGGTAACAGCAATTGAAGAGGCCCATGATATTACAACTATGAAGCTTGAGGAGCTGATAGGGTCATTGCTCAACTTTGAAACTGCCTTTTGTAAACAGACTGAGAAGAAAGGAAAAGGTATAGCTTTTACTGTGAATACTGAAGCTGATGATCAACAAGAGTCTGAGGAGGATGACTTATCAGAAGCTCTAGTGTTGCTGGGAAAACAATTCAACAAGATTCTGAAGAATGTTAACAGAAAAGCCAAAGCCAAAGGTCAGAACTTCAGATTCAATAACAAGAAGCAACAAACTGATGAGAAAAAGACCAAGTCTGAGGAGAAAAGTAATCAAGTTAAAAGTGTGCAGTGCTATGAGTGTGAGGGTTTTGGACATATCAAATCTGAATGTCCTACTTTCTTGAAGAAACAGAAGAAGAGCCTAGCTGTTGCATGGTCTGATGATGGTTCTGAAGATGATGTTAGTGAATCTGATATGTGTGATACTGGTCTGGTAGTAAGGTCAGGAGCTATCTTAAAGAAGGAAGCTGTTTTAGAGTCTGAGACCTTTTCAGAGTCTGACTCAGAGTCTGAAGCCTCATCTGTGTCTGAAGCTGCTAAAACCTCATATGATTAACTAGCTGATAACTACAAGAAGCTGTATACCAGAAGTGCTGAGGTTTGCAAACAAGTTTTGGATCAGAAGGAGACTATTCTTCAACTGGAGGCCGAAAAAGGTGAACTGTTAGTGCAGAATTCAGATTTGAAAGAAGAAGTGAACCAACTGAACTCCCAACTTGATCAAATGAAGAAGCAAGTGAAGATGTTGAACTCTGCTACTGATAAATTGGAGGACATTTTGGGGAATCAGCAACAAGGAAAAACTGGTTTAGGTTTTGTTGATCAGACTCAGATTCCTAAACAGATGAATTTTGTTCCTGCTACTCAAACTCATGATTCTATGGTTGGAACATCAAAGAGGAGACCTCAGAAACAAGCCCAGATGCCAGCTCAGAAGCAAGCTCAGAAGAGACCTCAGATGCAAGGTCAGAAGCATGGTCCGATGCTACCTCAGAAGCAACCCCAGAAATCTTTCAGAAACAGAAGGAGGAGGAATCATCCATGGGTCTGTCATCATTGTGGAAAGAGAGGGCATATCAAACCATTCTGATTCAAACTGTATGGGTATCCTGAACATTTTCAGTATAGAAGAGTTGAACCAGCTACTATCAGTCACAATGTTCAGAAGGTGTGGAAGCCCAAAGTTCAGAATGTTGGCCTGATTGCTCATACCTCATTGAGAGCTACTTCAAAAGAAGACTGGTATTTTGATAGTGGGTGTTCAAAGCACATGACTGGTGTGAAGAAGCTACTGAGCAATATCAGATCATACTCCAGAAGTTATGTGACATTTGGAGATGGTGTAAAAGGTCAGATTCTGGGTATTGGTGATTTGATCAGAGAAGGTTTGCCCAGACTTAATGATGTGCTACTGGTGGAAGGATTAACCTCTAATCTGATCAGTATTAGCCAACTTTGTGATCAAGAATTGAAGGTTAATTTTAACAAACTAGAGTGTATTGTTACTGATCAGAGAGATAAGATTCAGATGAGAGGCTGCAGATCCAAAGACAATTGCTATTTGTGGGTTTCTGAAGAAGAAAGAAGTCTGACTTCTTGTCTTATGAGCTCAGAAGAGGAAGTCAAACTCTGGCACCAGAAACTGGGACATTTGCACTTAAAAGGCATGAAGAAAATCCAAAGTGCTGAAGCTATCAGAGGTGTACTTAATCTGAAGATCAATGAGGACAATGTTTGTGGTGATTGTCAAATTGGGAAACAAACAAGAAAGTCTCATCCCAGATTAGTTCATCAGGTAACTACTAAAGTACTAGAACTTGTTCATATGGATTTAATGGGGCCTATGCAAGTAGAAAGTATTGCAGGGAAGAGGTATGCCTTTGTAATGGTAGATGACTACTCAAGATATACATGGGTCAGCTTTGTTAGAGAAAAGTCTGACACTTTTGAAGTTTTCAAAGAGATGTGCATCCAACTACAAAGAGAGAAGGATAGTGGGATTATCAGAATCAGAAGTGATCATGGCAAAGAATTTGAAAACAAGAGCTTTTCAGAATTCTGTGCTTCTGAAGGTATAAAGCATGAGTTTTCTGCACCTATCACACCTCAGCAAAATGGTGTAGTTGAGAGGAAGTATAGAACATTAGCAGAATGTGCAAGGGTTATGCTGCATGCTAAGAAGCTGCCATATATGTTTTGGGCTGAAGCTATGAACACAGCATGTTACATACACAATAGAGTCACTTTGAAAAAGGGAACAACATCTACTCTATATGAATTGTGGAAAGGGAGGAAGCCAACTGTGAAATATTTCCATGTTTTTTGGAGCAGATGCTATATCTTGGCTGACAGAGAGAATAGAAGAAAACTGGATCCTAAGTCTGATGAGGGCATATTCCTGGGTTATTCAGTGAACAGCAGAGCTTACAGGGTGTTTAATTCCAGAACCAAGGTTGTGATGGAGTCCATAAATGTGGTTATTGATGTTTTGTCTGCTGAGAATGAAAAGAATGAACCTGAAGTTGTTCCAGAGTCTGAAGTATCAGAAGAACAAACCTCAGAAGCAGAAAAGCATTCAGAGTCTGAAGACGCAGAAGATCAAACAGAGCAAGTTCCAAATGATAAAGGGCCATCCATTAGAGTTCAGAAGGATCATCCTAAAGACTTAATCATTGGAAGCTTAGATTAAGGTGTCAGAACCAGGAGATCAGTTGCTGCTGCTACTGATTCATGCTTTGTGTCAAAGGTTGAGCCTAAAAATGTGAAAGAAGCCCTAACTGATGAATTTTGGATTGAAGCTATGCAAGATGAGTTGAATCAATTCAAAAGGAGTGAAGTGTGGGATCTTGTTCCAAGACCAGAAGGGCTGAATATGATTGGCACTAAGTGGATATTCAAGAATAAAACAGATGAAAGTGGTACTGTAGTCAGAAACAAGGCAAGGTTGGTTGCTCAGGGCTATACTCAAGTTGAGGGACTTGATTTTGATGAGACCTTTGCACCTGTGGCCAGACTAGAGTCCATAAGATTACTGTTAGGTGTATCCTGCATTCTCAAGTTCAAATTATTCCAGATGGATGTGAAGAGTGCATTTCTAAATGGATATTTGCAAGAAGAGGTATATGTTGAACAGCCTAAGGGTTTTGTGGATCCTAAGTTTCCTGATCATGTGTTCAAGTTGAAGAAGGCTTTATATGGATTGAAGCAAGCACCAAGAGCATGGTATGACAGGCTAACTCAGTTTCTTGTGACTCAAGGTTACAGAAAAGGAGGTTCTGATAAGACTTTGTTTGTGAAAGATGAAAATGGGAGTCTGATGATTGCTCAGATTTATGTGGATGATATAGTGTTTGGAGGGATGTCTTAGAAGATGGTAAAAATTTTTGTTCAGCAGATGCAGTCAGAATTTGAAATGAGCTTAGTTGGTGAACTGACATACTTTCTTGGGTTACAAGTCAAACAAATGGAAGATACAATCTTCATTTCACAAAGTAAGTATGCAAAGAACATTGTGAAGAAGTTTGGAATGGAATCTGCTGCTCATAAGAGGACACCAGCTGCTACTCATCTGAAGCTAACCAAAGATGAACATGGAGTATCAGTTGATCAAAGTCAATACAGAAGCATGATTGGGAGCCTATTGTACTTGACTGCAAGCAGACCAGACATTACTTTTGCTGTTGGAGTATGTGCAAGATACCAAGCTGATCCTAAGATGAGTCATCTGACACAAGTCAAAAGGATCCTGAAGTATGTGAATAGCACAAGTGACTATGGAATCATGTATTCACATAGTTCAAGTTCTGAACTGATGGGATTTTGTGATGCTGACTGGGCTGGAAGTGCTGATGACAGGAAGAGCACCTCAGGAGGTTGTTTCTTTTTGGGAGATAACTTAATTTCTTGGTTCAGCAAGAAACAAAATTGTGTTTCATTGTCAACTGCTGAAGCTGAGTACATTGCTGCTGGGAGTAGTTGCTCACAACTGGTGTGGATGAAACAAATGCTGGAGGAATACAACATTGAACAGGGAACCATGACCCTATTTTGTGACAATCTGAGTGCTATTAATATCTCTAAGAATCCTATTCAGCACAGCAGAACTAAACACATTGATATCAGACATCATTTTATCAGAAACCTTGTGGAGGATAAAGTCATTCAGCTGGAACATGTAGCTACTGAAAAGCAAGTGGCTGACATTTTCACAAAAGCCTTGGATGCTAAACAGTTTGAGAATCTGAGAAGCAAGTTAGGTGTATGCTTATATGAAGAGTTATAGCAATTACTGCAAACTGGATGTGAGGAAGATAGAGTACCTGCCAGTTGTGCCTATGAGTGTGATCCTGAACCTGAGTCTGAATCTGATATGTCTTCAAGAATCAGTGTTACCTGTTTTGATTTTATTCCCTATTTGAAGTCTGAGATGTGTTAGAATTTTGTGGCTAAAAAGGGGGAGAAAATCTTAAGTACTGTGTTGGCTCTGATACCAAAAATCTTATGCAAAGTGTTGCTGCTCAGAATTAGTTCAAATTTAGCTTTCAGTGTTATTCAGAAGTTATGTGTGAAGCTCAGTATTCAGAACAAATGCAACAAGAGCTATCAGGATGTTATTGAGGGGGAGTATGTGTCTCAGGGGGAGATTATGGTTATTAAAATCCTGAGTGTTGAAGAACAATTGTACTTTGATATTGTACTCTGATACCAGATTTTGCTCCTGAAGTGTTTTGCTCCTGGAATATGCTCTGATACCATTTGTCACTGCAGTTCAGTAGTAAGGGGGAGTGTTGTGATTCTAGAGTGATTGTTTGTATATTTGTGAAGCTTCAGGGGGAGTTGATTAGTAACTCTGATACCATGTTTGTGATGATCAGGAGTTGATCAATAGCATATGTGTGCTTCAGTAGCTGATATGTTGAACTGAAGCTGATTTGTGTTTTTCATGATAGTCATAACTGAATCTGCTGCCTTATCACTATGTTATGATTGATCATGGTGGAGTTCTTCATTGCTAAGTCTGTTTTATGGGAGACTGAAGAACTTGGATGGTTTTAGCCAAAAATTTGCCAAAGGGGGAGATTGTTGAGTCTTTAAGTGTTGGCTGCATTGTTTGGCAAAACCAAAGTATGGAATAGAAGCTTTTCCTTATGATGAACATTTCTTCAGTTACAAGTTTTTTCATTTGAAGCCATTCAGAAGCTGAAATCTACATCAGAAGCTGAAATGCTCATCAGAAGCACTGTAGCACTTCAGAAGCAGTTTCAGGTTCTGAAGCCAGCGTTGACTTCTGTTGACCACATCAGAAGCTGGGTTTGCTGGATTGTTTTTGCACGTATCTTGGGAGATTTAGCAAGGAATTATGTTTGTATAATTGCTTCTAGAATGCTGGGTTAATTGGAAAAGATATCTTTGAAGATTTGGTTCAAAATTATGAAAATTCGTATTTTCTGTTTTAAATCTTTCAAAGATTGAATGTAGTTTTATTTGTTACTTTATTGGAACAATCTTATTCCAGTAACAAATCAATTCAGAAGATTTGGAGCATAATTAAGAGGCTTGCTGAAGATTATAAAAGGAGGAGCTTTGCTATTGAAGACTTACGATTTTAGAGAGTCTTAATTCAGAAAAAGAGTCTGTGTTAGTTTTAAGCTTGTTAGTTTTGTTTTGTGCACCACTCATATGTTTTGAGTTGGTTTAGAGTTTTATAGAGTTGTAATTCATTCTAAGCCTTTAGGTACGAATGAAGTTTTGTCTTTGAAGGTTTTCTCAAAAACAGGGTAGTTGTGTTTCAGAACTGGTTAAGTTCAAAGGGTAGTTCACGTGGCTGGGTTGTAGTTACTTGAATAGGAAGTTAGAGGTTTTTCTAATACTCAACGTGTTGGGTAGAATTCAAGACTAGGTGGAGATTGATTGCTTGGGATAGGAACTGGGAGTCAGTGTCTGAGTCTTAAGGATTAATTCCAATAGTGGAATTCCTTCCTGGATTGGGATCCCCCAGAGTAGGAGGTGTTTACTCCGAACTGGGTTAACAAACCTCTGTGCCTTTTACTTTCCTGCACTTTATTTTGCTGCTCTTGTATTGTGTTTACTTGTGCTCTATTTTGCGATCTATTGTGCCTTGCATATTGTTCAGAACCTGTCTGGTTCAGAACCTGGTACTCTCTTAGTTTTTCCTGACCAGAATTTCATAGAAGAGTGCAACCAGCTGCACCCAGACACAATGTTCAGAAGGTGTGGAAACCTAAGGTTCAGAATGTAGGCCTTATTGCCCATACCTCATTAAGAGCCACTTTTAGAGAGGACTGGTACTTTGATTGTGGTTGTTCAAGGCACATGACTGGTGTAAAGAAGCTGCTGAGCAATATCAAACCATATTCCAGAAGCTATGTGACATTTGGTGATGGAGCAAAAGGTGAGATTCTGGGTATTGGGGATTTAATCAGTGAAGGTTTGCCTAGATTGAATGATGTGCTGTTGGTGAAGGGTTTAAACTCTAATCTGATCAGTATTAGCCAACTTTGTGATCAAGACTTGAAGGTTAATTTCAACAAGCAAGAGTGTATTGTAACTGATCAGGAAGGTAAAGTTCAGATGAGGGGCTGCAGATCCAAAGATAACTGTTATTTATGGGTGACTGAAGAAGAAAGAAGCCTGACTTCTTGTCTCATGAGTTCAGAAGAAGAAGTCAGACTCTAGCACCAGAAATTGGGTCATCTGCATCTGAAAGGCATGAAGAAAATCCTAAGTACTGAAGCTATCAGAGGTGTACCTAATCTAAAGATCAATGAGGACAGTGTTTGTGGTGATTGTCAAATTGGGAAACAAACAAGAAAGTCTCATCCCAGATTAGTCCACCAGGTAACTACTAAAGTACTAGAACTTGTTCATATGGATTTAATGGGGCCAATGCAAATGGAGAGTATAGGAGGTAAAAGGTATGCATTTGTTATGGTTGATGACTACTCAAGATTCACATGGATTAAGTTTGTTAGAGAGAAGTCTGATACTTTTGAAGTGTTTAAAGAGCTGTGAATTCAATTACAAAGAGAGAAAGATTGTGGTATTGTCAGAATCAGAAGTGATCATGGCAAAGAGTTTGAAAACAAGAGTTTTTCAGAATTCTGTGCTTCTGAAGGTATAAAACATGATTTTTCTGCACATATAACACCCCAGCAAAATGGTGTAGTTGAGAGGAAGAATAGGACATTAGCAGAATGTGCAAGGGTTATGCTACATGCAAAGAAGTTGCCTTATATGTTTTGGGCTGAAGCTATGAACACTGCATGTTATATCCATAATAGAGTTACTCTGAAGAAGGGAACAGCTTATACCTTATATGAATTATGGAAAGGAAGAAAGCCAACTGTGAAATACTTTCATGTGTTTGGGAGCAGATGTTACATTTTGGCTGACAGAGAAAATAGGAGAAAACTGGACCCAAGGTCTAATGAAGGTATATTTTTGGGATATTCAGTAAACAGCAGAGCCTATAGGATGTTTAACTCAAGAACCAAAGTTGTGATGGAGAGCATAAATGTTGTTATTGATGATCTGTCTGCTGAGAATGAAAGGGGTGAGTCTGAAGTTATTCCAGAGTCTAAAGCCTCAGAAGAACAAACTTCAGAAGCAGAAAATCATCCAGAGTCTGAAGATGCAGAAGTTCATCCAGAACATGTTCCTGCTGGTAAAGGGCCATCAATTAGAGTTCAGAAGGATCATCCTAAGGAGCTTATCATTGGAAGTTTGGATCAAGGGGTCAGAACCAGGAGAGCAGACTCAGCTGCTACTGATTCATGCTTTGTGTCAAAATTTGAACCCAAAAATGTGAAAGAAGCCCTAACTGATGAATTTTGGATTAAAGCTATGCAAGATGAGTTGAATCAATTCAAAAGGAGTGAAGTGTGGGATCTGGTTCCAAGACCTGAAGGGTTGAATGTGATTGGCACTAAATGGATATACAAGAATAAAACAGATGAAAATGGTACTGTAGTCAGAAACAAGGCAAGGTTGATTGCTCAGGGTTATACTCAAGTAGAGGGACTGGATTTTGATGAAACCTTTGCACCATTTGGCCAGACTAGAGTCCATAAGATTACTGTTGGGTGTATCCTGCATTCTCAAGTTCAAGCTATTTCAGATGGATGTGAAGAGTGCATTTCTGAATGGATATTTGCAAGAAGAAGTATATGTTGAACAGCCTAAGGGTTTTGTGGATCATCAATTTCCTAATCATGTTTACAAATTGAAGAAGGCCTTGTATGGATTGAAGCAAGCACCAAGAGCATGGTATGAAAGACTGACTCAGTTTCTTGTGGCTCAAGGATACAGAAATGGTGGTTCTGATCAAACTTTATTTGTGAAAGATGAGAGTGGGAGTCTGATGATTGCTCAAATCTATGTAGATGATATTGTGTTTGGTGGAATGTCTGATAAAATGGTTAAGTTATTTGTCCAGCAAATGCAGTCAGAGTTTGAAATGAGCTTAGTTGGTGAACTGACATACTTTCTTGGATTACAAGTTAAGCAAATGGAAGACATAATCTTTATTTCTCAGAGTAAATATGCTAAGAATATTGTGAAGAAATTTGGAATGGAATCTGCTGCACATAAGAGGACACCTGCTGCTACTCATCTGAAGCTGACTATGGATGAACATGGAGTTTCAGTAGATCAAAGCCAATATAGAAGCATGATAGGAAGCTTATTGTACTTGACTGCAAGTAGACCTGATATCACATTTGCTGTTGGAGTGTGTGCCAGATATCAAGCTGATCCCAAGATGAGTCATCTAACTCAAGTGAAGAGAATTCTGAAATATGTGAATAGCACAAGTAATTATGGAATCATGTATTCTCATAGTTCAAGTTTTGAACTGATTGGATATTGTGATGCTGACTAGGCTGGAAGTGCTGATGACAAGAAGAGCACTTCAGGAGGATGTTTCTTTCTAGGAAATAATTTAATTTCCTGGTTCAGCAAGAAACAAAACTGTGTTTCCTTATCAACTGCTGAGGCTGAATACATTGCTGCTGGGAGTAGTTGTTCACAACTGGTTTGGATGAAGCAGATGCTTGAAGAGTATAACATTGAACAAGGTACTATGACACTTTATTGTGATAACCTCAGTGCAATTAACATTTCTAAGAACCCCATTCAGCACAGCAGAACTAAACATATAGATATCAGACATCACTTTATCAGAAATCTTGTGGAAGATAAGATCATTCAACTGAAACATGTGGATACTGAAGAACAAGTTGCTGACATTTTCACAAAGTCTTTAGATGCTAAACAGTTTGAAAATCTGAGAAGCAAGTTGGGTGTGTGTTTGCATGAAGAGTTATAGCAATTAATGCAAACTGGATGTGAGGAAGATAGAGTACCTGCCAGTTTTGCTAATGCTGAGTGTATGCCTGATCCTGAGTCTGAAGTTTATGATGGAACTGATGTGGAAGATTGTTGTTAAGTTTTTAATCTCTATATGAAACCTGTGTTTTGTCATAATTTTGTGGCTAAAAAGGGGGAGAAAAACCTGAGTTCAGACTGAAGTTGGAGTTGTTGTTTTGTTCAGAAGTTATGCATTTTGTTCAGAGTTCAGAAGCTGACAGTTCAGACCAAGTGCAACAAGAAATGTTGTGCAGTTTTGTTTGAGGGGGAGTGTATGTCTCAAGGGGAGTACAAGGTTGTTATGTTCCTGAGTGAAGATGTGTTCCTGAAGTGTTTGATGTTGTGTAAGTTTTCAGATGTTTATCAGAAGCTGCAAGTTTAGAAGTCAGGGGGAGCTGGAGTATGTGAGTGTTTGTTTTTGAGCGGCTAGATAAGATCACCTTCAGTGTAAGCGGCTGAATAAGATCACCTTCCCTAGGTATCCACCTCTAGTGCAAGAGGCTAGATAAGATTACCTATCCTCAGTGGATCGACCTTCAGTGTAAGCGGCTGAATAAGATCACCTTCCCTCAGGTATCCACCTCTAGTGTTAGCGGCTAGATAAGATTACCTATCCTCAGTGGATCGACCTTCAGTGTAAGCGGCTGAATAAGATCACCTTCCCTCAGGTATCCACCTCTAGTGTTAGTGTGACGACCCTATTTTCGTATATGATATTTTTATATATTTTATTTTATGGTTTGATATTTAAAAATATTTTCTAGTAATCGAGGAATAATTATTTAGCACGAAGATAAGTTCATAATCGAGTTTTTAGAGTTTTGGGCCAAGAGGGTGAATAGTGTTGGGCTTTAGTTTATGAGTAGTAGTAATGATCCTATGTGGAGGAGAGTTAGTGAGCTTGGATTGGATTGAAGGGCTAGGATTAACCCTTGAGAGTTAGTAAGGATGGATGGCCAAGATTGATTGGATTGGATTATAAGATATTTTGTGAACATGAATAGTGCCATTTTTCCTCCTTTCTTTGTGAGAAAACGTGGGAGAAGAGAAGAGAAGGAGAGCAAGAGGAAAGCTAGGGCTTGTGCTTTGAAGCTTGATTTGCTAGAGATTTTGAGAAGGTAAGAGAGTTAGTATTACATTATTACAAGTGATTGAGAAGGGGAGAATGTCTATTTCTCCATCCCAAACTTCTCCTCACTTTGTCTAGGTTTTGTTAGAGATGTTTCTTTTATGGTTTCAAAGTTATAAATGATTATGTTTTGCTTGATTGAATGCTAAGTGATGTTGTTAGCATGATTTGTTGGAGTTATTTTGTTGTGAGTTCATAAGAAAAGTTTTGGAAAAATAGTGTTTTGAACCCTAATTTCTATGTATGATGCAATCTTTGTTTGTGATGGTTTATAAATGATGTTTTATGATGGAATGTTGTTTTTAACAAGTTCTGGAACTTTGGGTAATCTTGAATGGGCTAAAATGGTGGAAAAATCACATTTTTTTATGACTGTGTACTGATACGGTCGCTTGTAGCGACGGAACCTCGCTTGTAGCGACCAGGCAGGATTATTCCCTGCCTAACCGCGCTTGTAGCGACCACACGGACGCTTGTAGCGACCAGGCTCGCTTGTAGCGACCGAAGGTTCGCTGGTAGCGACCAAGCAGGACAATTCCCTGCCTATGCTCGCTTGTAGCGACCAAGAGCTCGCTTGTAGCGACCAACCCTGAACAGGCCTTCTTTGTTGAGTTGTTCTGGAGGTCCTGGTGCGTGCGGAGATGCCTTTTTGCTACTGTATTTTTATTGTACATTTTTGGAAACCTTGCCCACCATTTTAATCCATCTCTAATGTTTTCTGATGAGTACTTTGTTTCAAGAAAGTTTTGAGTAAAACCCTAACATGTGTGTGGGTTATCAAAGTGTGTGGGTTTCCCTTTGAAACCCTTATGGGTGAGAGTTTGATATGATTTGGTTAGTTTATTTGAGATTGATGAACATGGTCGAGTAATACATATTGTGTCTTATGATTTGGCCATGAGAGCCTAGTAGTGGTGTTTGTTGTTGTTGTTGATGTTGTGATAATTATCAGAGAGCTGATAACTAGTTGTGTTGTTTTGAGTTTGTTATTGTTGTGATAATTATCAGAGAGCTGATGATTAGTTGTGTTAGTAAGTATAGTGATAAGAGTATCATATATTTGCTAAGTGAAACATCATGCATTCCATTATTTGATGATATCCGGAGCGGATATGAAATCCATGAGAGCGTGGTTATCAAGAGAGCTTGATAAGGATATAAGTTTATCCGAAAAGATTTGGTACCACATGCATTAGAGAATGTATTTTGAGGCATGCATCCTAATTGACATTAGTATGCATTTTAGACATTATGTGTGCATAATGGATGTGAGTGGTAATTGATGATTTGATGAGTTATGTGGAAAATTATGTGTGCATAATGGTTAATGATGAGTTATTGATGATAGTTGTTGTTGATGAGTGTTGTGCTTTGTCAATTATGTGTTGTGATTTGGTTATGTATAATAATGTGTTATTTATACATATTTATTTGTTTGTGATACTAACACTCTCTGTTTTGTGTTATGTGCTGGATCTTTGGGGATCCAGATTATCAGGCTGACGAGGTTATCGTAGAGGAGTAGCTTTGCTGTTTAGGAGCTGCGTAGTGGTGAGGTCATAGCTTAGCTATCCTTACATTTTTGGTACTAGGTGTTGTATCCTAGTTAGAGTCTAGTGCTCTGATATTTGTAACACTATTTTGGGGGGTATCTGAACTCGTATGTATGAATTTGGCAATGGCTTGTTGTAGAATTGCCTCTTTTGAAAATATTATGTATATATTTTTGTGTAATATATGCAAGCTTAATTGTAAGCAATTGTTTTGTTGTTTTCCGCTGCTGTGTTGTGAATCAAATATGTTTTTGATTTAAGGTGATGTTTTATGAAAATGAGTTTCTTAATGTTGTAACTTCCTATGGCCTTAACGTTTTTCTTTTATTAAAGTTAATAATCGGCGGTTAAGGGTTATGGTGTTACAATAGTTGGTATCAGAGCAGGTCGATCCATTGGATCAATTAAGTTTAGTATACCCTTTGTGTAACCTGTGTTTTCTTAAACACTGTGTGCTCACTTCTGTTATGTGATGTTTGGTAGAGTGTGGATATGGCGCAACGAGCACTTGCGGACGCGATGGAGCGGATGGCTGATGCCATGGCTCAGGATGCTGCTAGTAGGACTGCGGATAGAGCCGCACAACAAGCTAGAGGAGGCGGAGAAGATGAGTTGAGACTCGAGAGGTTTATGAACAACAAACCGCCTATCTTCAAGGGAGGATACGATCCAGATGGAGCGCAGACTTGGTTGGAAGGGATTGAGAGAATTTTTGGAGCTATGCGTTGTCTGGATGCGCATAAGGTGTTGCTAGGAGCGTATGTTCTCCATGATGAAGCTGATCATTGGTGGGGAAACGCTAGTCAGAGGTTGGGAGCTGGTGGAGCTTTGATTACTTGGGCTCGTTTCCGGAGAGAGTTTTTAACCAAGTATTTTCCAGCAGATGAGAGGAACCGCAAGGTGATTGAGTTCATGGAGCTCAAGCAAGGAAGTTTATCTGTTTCTGAGTATGCGGCCAAGTTTGAAGACTTGTGTCGTTTTGCTCCTCATTACAACACGGTGGAAGCTGAGGAAGACAAGTGTGTGAAGTTTGAGAATGGGCTGAGGCCGGATATTAAGCAGTTGATTGGGTTTAGTGAGATCAGGAATTTTCCGATGTTGGTGAATAAGAGCCGAATATGTGATAAGGATGGTAAAGCTAAAGCTAATTACTACAAAGCTGCAAATGAGAAGAGGGGAAAGGACATGGCTAGAGGTAAACCGTATGGCAAAGGTGGGAAGAAACCAGATGAAGGTGGGAGTAGTGGTAACAAGTTTGGAGGTAATAGGAATTGCTTTAAGTGTGGACAACCGGGTCATCGTTTCTTTGAATGCCCAAAAAGTGATGGAAGATGTTTCAAGTGTGGAGATCCTGGCCACATGGCTAATCAATGCAAGAAAGGTCTAGTTTGCTTCAACTGCAAAGAAGCGGGTCATAAGAGCAATGAGTGTAAGAAGCCTAGAGCGGCTGGAGGAAAAGTGTTTGCTTTAGATGGTGGTGATGCGAAGGCGGACAACTTGATCAGAGGTACATGCTTTATCAATAATACTCCTTTGTCTGCTATTATTGATACGGGTGCTACCCATTCGTTTATTTCTATGGATTGTGTTAAGAGGTTGGGTCTTAAAGTAGAGAATATGATGGGACGCATGGTTATTGAAACGCCTGCGAGTGGTTCAGTATCGACTACTCTAGTTTGTGTTGATTGTTCAGTCATTATGTATGATCGACTCTTTGGTATGGATTTAGTCTGCATTCCGTTGAGCGGAATAGATGTTATCTTTGGTATGAACTGGTTAGAATTTAATCGGGTTCATATCAACTGCGGTGAGAGGACGGTTACATTTCCAAGACCGGAGCCAGAGTTGTGTTCGAAGCTCATGTGTTGTCGAGAAGTGGTAAGATCAGTGAAGGCTCAAGAGGATGTGTTTGCTATGTTTGCTTCGTTGAGAGTGGAAGAGAAGATGGAGGTTGATGCGTTGCCGGTGGTGCGTGATTTCCCAGATGTTTTTCCGGATGACATTTTGGATTTACCACCCGAGAGAGAGGTTGAATTCGCAATTGACATCGTACCTGGCACTAGTCCAATTTCAATGGCACCGTATCGTATGTCAGCTGCTGAACTAGAAAAGTTGAAGGAACAATTGGAGGAATTGTTAGAGAAGAAGTTTGTAAGACCGAGTGTATCGCCGTGGGGTGCGCCGGTTCTGTTGGTGAAGAAGAAAGATGGTAGTATGCGTTTGTGCATTGATTATCGTCAGTTGAATAAAGCAACTATCAAGAATAAGTATCCACTTCCGAGGATAGATGATTTGATGGATCAGTTAGTGGGAGCCTGTGTGTTCAGCAAGATTGATTTGAGATCGGGATATCACCAGATAAGAGTGAAGGCGGAGGATATACCGAAGACTGCTTTCAGGACAAGGTATGGTCACTACGAGTACGCTGTTATGCCTTTTGGAGTTACGAATGCACCTGGGGTGTTTATGGAATATATGAACCGTATATTTCATTCCTTTTTGGATCGATTCGTGGTGGTCTTCATAGACGATATTTTGGTATACTCAAAGACGGAAGAAGAACATGCCGAGCATTTGAGGATTGTGTTGGAGGTGTTGCGCGAGAAGAGGCTTTATGCAAAATTTTCTAAGTGTGAATTTTGGTTGCATGAAGTTAGCTTTTTGGGTCACGTCATTTCAAGTGGTGGTATAGCAGTGGATCCTGCTAAGGTAGAAGCCGTGCAAGATTGGGGAACGCCGGAGTCTGTTACTGAAATCCGAAGTTTTCTTGGTTTGGCCGGTTACTATCGGAGGTTCATCGAAGGATTTTCAAAGTTGGCGTTGCCGTTGACGCAGTTGACTAGGAAGGGTCAAGCTTTTATTTGGGATGACAAGTGTGAGCAGAGTTTCCAAGAGCTGAAGAGAAGGTTGACATCTGCACCTGTGTTGATTCTGCCTAATCCGAAGGAACCGTTTGTGGTTTATTGTGATGCGTCGAAGATGGGTCTAGGTGGTGTGTTGATGCAGAGGGGACAAGTTGTTGCTTATGCATCAAGACAGCTGAAGATTCATGAGAGGAACTATCCTACGCATGATTTGGAGCTAGCTGCTGTTGTGTTTGTTCTCAAGATTTGGAGGCACTACTTGTATGGGTCAAGATTCGAGGTTTTCAGCGATCACAAGAGTCTGAAGTACTTGTTTGATCAGAAGGAGCTCAACATGAGGCAAAGAAGATGGTTAGAATTTCTTAAGGATTATGATTTCGAGTTGAGTTATCACCCGGGTAAGGCTAATGTGGTAGCCGATGCGTTGAGTAGGAAGTCACTGCATATGTCTTCTCTGATGGCGAAGGAACTGAGATTGATTGAAGAGTTTAGGGACCTCAGTTTGGTTTGTGAAAGGACAACCAGAAGCGTGAAGCTAGGAATGTTGAAGTTGACGAATAATTTTCTTGAAGAGGTTGTGGAAAAGCAAAAGTATGATGTGAGATTGATGAAGCTTAAGACGCTCATCGAGCAAGGGAAAAAGGTAAACGTTGAGATCGATGAGAAAGGCGTGATGAGGTGTCAAGGAAGATTATGTGTACCTGATGTGCCTGAATTAAAGCGGATGATTTTGGAGGAAGGTCACAGAAGCAACTTAAGTATTCATCCTGGTGTTACTAAGATGTATCAAGATCTGAGGAAAATGTTTTGGTGGCAAGGGATGAAGAAAGAGATCGCCGAGTTTGTCTTCGCTTGTTTGACTTGTCAGAAGTCCAAGGTGGAGCATCAGAAGCCGTCGGGGCTATTGCAACCTATGTTCATTCCGGAATGGAAATGGGATAGTATTGCGATGGATTTTGTAAGCGGTTTGCCGAAGACGTCGAAGGGTAACAATATGATTTGGGTAGTTGTCGACAGGTTAACAAAGTCTGCTCATTTCATAGCTATCAAGACCGGTATGCTAGTACCAAAGTTGGCTGAGATTTATGTCGAGCAAATCGTGAGATTGCATGGAATACCGTCGAGTATTGTATCGGATCGAGATCCCCGTTTTACTTCAAGGTTTTGGGAGAGTTTACAAGAAGCGTTGGGGACTAAGTTGCGGATGAGTTCTGCTTATCACCCGCAGACGGATGGTCAGTCGGAGAGGACAATTCAATCATTGGAGGATTTATTAAGATCGTGTATTTTGGAACAAGGAGTGAGTTGGGAAGCTTGCTTACCATTGATTGAGTTTACGTATAACAATAGTTTTCATTCGAGCATTGGTATGGCACCTTTTGAAGCGTTGTATGGGAGAAGATGTAGAACACCTTTGTGTTGGTTTGAGTCGGGGGAGAGTGTGGTGCTTGGACCTGAGATTGTGCAACAAACAACCGAGAAGATCAAGATGATCCAAGAGAAGATGAGAGCGTCGCAGAGTCGCCAGAAAAGTTATGCCGACAAGAGAAGAAAAGATATAGAGTTTCAAGAAGGAGATCATGTGTTTCTAAGAGTTACATCGACTACGGGTATTGGAAGAGCTTTGAAATCGAAGAAGTTAGCATCAAGGTTCATTGGTCCATATCAGATTTTGAAGAGGATTGGGAAGGTGGCGTATAGGATTGCGTTACCGCCGTCGTTGTCAAATCTACATGATGTTTTTCACGTGTCTCAATTAAGGAAATATGTATCGGATCCGTCACATGTGATCGAGTCGGACGAGATACAAGTGAGAGAGAATTTGACGGTTACAACGGTACCCTTGAGGATTGAAGGACAAGAGATGAAGAGACTCAGGAATAAAGAGATTTCATCGGTGAAAGTCGTTTGGGGAGGCCCAGCCGGTGAATATGCGACGTGGGAGCTCGAGAGCAAGATGCGGGACTCCTATCCAGAGTTGTTTTCAGGTATTTTCGAGGGCGAAAATTCTTTTTAGGGGGGTAGAGTTGTAACGACCCTATTTTCGTATATGATATTTTTATATATTTTATTTTATGGTTTGATATTTAAAAATATTTTCTAGTAATCGAGGAATAATTATTTAGCACGAAGATAAGTTCATAATCGAGTTTTTAGAGTTTTGGGCCAAGAGGGTGAATAGTGTTGGGCTTTAGTTTATGAGTAGTAGTAATGATCCTATGTGGAGGAGAGTTAGTGAGCTTGGATTGGATTGAAGGGCTAGGATTAACCCTTGAGAGTTAGTAAGGATGGATGGCCAAGATTGATTGGATTGGATTATAAGATATTTTGTGAACATGAATAGTGCCATTTTTCCTCCTTTCTTTGTGAGAAAACGTGGGAGAAGAGAAGAGAAGGAGAGCAAGAGGAAAGCTAGGGCTTGTGCTTTGAAGCTTGATTTGCTAGAGATTTTGAGAAGGTAAGAGAGTTAGTATTACATTATTACAAGTGATTGAGAAGGGGAGAATGTCTATTTCTCCATCCCAAACTTCTCCTCACTTTGTCTAGGTTTTGTTAGAGATGTTTCTTTTATGGTTTCAAAGTTATAAATGATTATGTTTTGCTTGATTGAATGCTAAGTGATGTTGTTAGCATGATTTGTTGGAGTTATTTTGTTGTGAGTTCATAAGAAAAGTTTTGGAAAAATAGTGTTTTGAACCCTAATTTCTATGTATGATGCAATCTTTGTTTGTGATGGTTTATAAATGATGTTTTATGATGGAATGTTGTTTTTAACAAGTTCTGGAACTTTGGGTAATCTTGAATGGGCTAAAATGGTGGAAAAATCACATTTTTTTATGACTGTGTACTGATACGGTCGCTTGTAGCGACGGAACCTCGCTTGTAGCGACCAGGCAGGATTATTCCCTGCCTAACCGCGCTTGTAGCGACCACACGGACGCTTGTAGCGACCAGGCTCGCTTGTAGCGACCGAAGGTTCGCTGGTAGCGACCAAGCAGGACAATTCCCTGCCTATGCTCGCTTGTAGCGACCAAGAGCTCGCTTGTAGCGACCAACCCTGAACAGGCCTTCTTTGTTGAGTTGTTCTGGAGGTCCTGGTGCGTGCGGAGATGCCTTTTTGCTACTGTATTTTTATTGTACATTTTTGGAAACCTTGCCCACCATTTTAATCCATCTCTAATGTTTTCTGATGAGTACTTTGTTTCAAGAAAGTTTTGAGTAAAACCCTAACATGTGTGTGGGTTATCAAAGTGTGTGGGTTTCCCTTTGAAACCCTTATGGGTGAGAGTTTGATATGATTTGGTTAGTTTATTTGAGATTGATGAACATGGTCGAGTAATACATATTGTGTCTTATGATTTGGCCATGAGAGCCTAGTAGTGGTGTTTGTTGTTGTTGTTGATGTTGTGATAATTATCAGAGAGCTGATAACTAGTTGTGTTGTTTTGAGTTTGTTATTGTTGTGATAATTATCAGAGAGCTGATGATTAGTTGTGTTAGTAAGTATAGTGATAAGAGTATCATATATTTGCTAAGTGAAACATCATGCATTCCATTATTTGATGATATCCGGAGCGGATATGAAATCCATGAGAGCGTGGTTATCAAGAGAGCTTGATAAGGATATAAGTTTATCCGAAAAGATTTGGTACCACATGCATTAGAGAATGTATTTTGAGGCATGCATCCTAATTGACATTAGTATGCATTTTAGACATTATGTGTGCATAATGGATGTGAGTGGTAATTGATGATTTGATGAGTTATGTGGAAAATTATGTGTGCATAATGGTTAATGATGAGTTATTGATGATAGTTGTTGTTGATGAGTGTTGTGCTTTGTCAATTATGTGTTGTGATTTGGTTATGTATAATAATGTGTTATTTATACATATTTATTTGTTTGTGATACTAACACTCTCTGTTTTGTGTTATGTGCTGGATCTTTGGGGATCCAGATTATCAGGCTGACGAGGTTATCGTAGAGGAGTAGCTTTGCTGTTTAGGAGCTGCGTAGTGGTGAGGTCATAGCTTAGCTATCCTTACATTTTTGGTACTAGGTGTTGTATCCTAGTTAGAGTCTAGTGCTCTGATATTTGTAACACTATTTTGGGGGGTATCTGAACTCGTATGTATGAATTTGGCAATGGCTTGTTGTAGAATTGCCTCTTTTGAAAATATTATGTATATATTTTTGTGTAATATATGCAAGCTTAATTGTAAGCAATTGTTTTGTTGTTTTCCGCTGCTGTGTTGTGAATCAAATATGTTTTTGATTTAAGGTGATGTTTTATGAAAATGAGTTTCTTAATGTTGTAACTTCCTATGGCCTTAACGTTTTTCTTTTATTAAAGTTAATAATCGGCGGTTAAGGGTTAGGGTGTTACAGTTAGCGGCTAGATAAGATTACCTATCCTCAGTGGATCGACCTTCAGTGTAAGCGGCTGAATAAGATCACCTTTACCCTCAGGTATCCACCTCTAGTGTTAGCGGCTAGATAAGATTACCTATCCCCAGTGAATCTACCTCCAGTGTAAGCGGCTGGATACGATCAACCTTTATCCCCAGTGGATCGACCTTCAGTGTAAGCGGCTGAATAGAACCGCTCCATCATTAGAGATCTACCTCCAGTGTCAACGGCTGGATATGATCAACCTTTTACCTTTGTTAATTTTTTTTACATTTTACATAGCAATATTTTCATTTCACTGCAATCTTTTCGCACCGCGAAGGACAAAATTCGGGTCCTTCTTTTACTCAATTGATCTTTGCAAAGAGTTCATGAGATGCCCTCGGCACTCACGCACTCTATGCAAAGACACAATTAAGTAGGGGCAGCTGTAGTACCCCAATTTTGTCCTAAGCCTTTTCAAAACAAAAATCAAAAAAAAAATCAAAGAGAGGGAAAAAGTCAAAGTCAACAAAAGTCAACAAAAAAGTCAACATTTCAAAAATGATGACTTCGCAGTGCGAAGTTCACTTCGCAGTGCGAAGTCTGCGATTTTTCTGCAGATTTTTGGTTTCTTTGATTTAATTCCAGTTTTTGTTACACATCATTTGCATTATTATTTTAATCAGCATTCATGGCTAATTGGGCTCAGCAAAGCCAGAGTTGAGAGACTTGCCATTAATGCCAAGGAAAGAAGCTTTTTCTTCCAACCTAGCAAGTGGGCTTGCCCTTGGGCAGCTCTTGTCCCTCCCAAGTGACCTGCTACTGACCCTAGGGTTGCCAGCCACCTGTTTGAGGACTTTCTTCCTGCTTGCTCCCCCAAAACCAGTCAAACCCAGCTGGTTTTTCACTTGCAAAAGCCATGATTGCTTGCCCTGTTTTTTCAGCAGCTTTTCATCCCTCTCACACGAGCCACATGTTGCCTTTTGCATCCCCCAACCTCTGCACATCACAGTGCACGTTTTCATTGTTCAACCATTGAGATTGCAAGGATCAATCCCCAAGCATAGCCAATTGCAATCTAGCCATGTTCATCATCATTTCTATCCAAAGACCATTGAATTTGTGGCTGAAATCAGTCAAGGATTTAACCCTTGGCACAAGGCAAGGTTGCCTCTATCCATTAGCATTAAATGCAAAGCCATTTAGCCTGATTTTAGCCCACAAATCAGCTAGGTCCTATGGATTTTCCATCATTGCATTGGATGGCATTTTGGCCTATAAATAGAGATGCAAGGCAAGAGGAAAAAAAGAGCATTATTCACACAAAGAAATACTACTCATAAACACTTGAAACACTTGCAAATAATCAGAGAAAAACCAGCCAAAGCACTAGAAAAAACCAATCCAAACACAAAGCATTACAAAGTTCAAAGTTCATCACCAATATTCAAAACCTTTGCAAGAACCTTCAACCTATCCAAGTTCATTGCAGCAGGAGCTTTGCTAAGGATCTCTGTAAGTTTCTAAGTCGTTATCTTGCATCTATAATTGTGTTTGCATATCAATTTTGGTCCAAAACCTTTTTGTTCTAAAAACCCCTTTTGAATTTCAAAAGAAATCCCAAGGTTTGCAAAACATCAAAACTGGTTTGTCCAGCTCTTTTCATTGCCAAAAACTCAAATCTTTTCACTCTCCTAAAAGGTCCTGAGTGTGTTCAGAAGTTGTTTCTGAACAACAGTTCAGAAACAGCTTCTGAACTCAAAAATTCGCATTGTTCGCAGTGCGAAGTCATGGTCGCAGAGCGACCATGACAGAACTCAGAATCTGAGTTTAGGCTCCCAAATGGCCAATTTTTTAGGTTCTAGCCCAAGAGCTCAGAACCTAGGAGTTTTAAAACTCATGTTATTCAAACCAGTTCAAGGATTTTGCATAATATTGGAAAATTCGCAAGTTCGAATAACACTTTTGTGGATAACTTGCAAAACAAGTTATGTCCCCAAATTTTCAAAACAACTTGAACAAACCAGCTATGTTCATCACTTTCAAATCCAAACTTGAACAATAAACATTGTTCATGATTTCCAAAACCCAAACGTGAACATAAGCCGAATTTGTCGCTTTTCAAAACCGTTCGCAAAATGAGCCGAACTTGTGCATTTTCTAACAAAATTGCTAAAACCTTTTCATCTTGGGTTTCAAACCAAATGTTTTGATAAACTTTGGGATTTCTAAGAAATTCAACCAAAAACTTGAATGAAAAAGGGATGGTGTGACCTATGTCTCTCCATTGCCCCGATTGCACGAATGCGTGACGTATGTCTCGTCGTTCGGACAATCGTCATTCCTTTTTTCAACGTATCCGACCATACCAGAAATGTTTTAGTATTGAGACGATATATCAGAAATGTTTTAAGCAAAGGACAATTTGGTAAATTGTCAGTTAATGGGTTATTTATATGGTAAGTGTAGTATCCCGCTCATATGTATCGATTATTAGTGTTAGAACTTTGTGAAGCAAGCATGGCAATTTTGTAAATTGAGGCAATGGCATTATGGTAATTCCTTCAAAGGGGAGGATTATAAGAAAAGAAAGGTAAGATATTTTCTTACCACTTTTTCATTCCTTTCACTCTTCAAAAATCATCCTCTCTTTCCCCTTCTTCTCACCCTCACGTCCTCCTCCTCTCCCTCATCTCCCTCTCATCAAATCCATCAAGAAACTTCATGCAATTCTTGATAGAAACTTTGCAAGCAAGCTTGGTTGGAAGAGTAGAACAAGAAGGAGTTAAGAAAAGGTAAGAATCACTTCAATCTTCCTTTCTCACTTCAATTTTCGTGCCTATTGTTTGAGCCTAAACCTCTATTTTATCTTGCATAATGATTCCTAAAGAAGAAGAAGTTATGGGTAGAGATTTGGGGTTGAATTGGAGAAACCCGTATTTGGGACAGGGCTCTATTGAAATGGTCAGAACTCTCTCCATGTAACTCCGATTTCAGTGGTTTTTGATGCTATGGAAAGCTAACAAAATTATCTACGTTTTGGTACCAGTTTTGTGAAGTTTGGCTGAGTATTGAAGTCTGGGGACGAGTTTGAAGTCAGGGGTCCGAAACTGCAAATCTGCAGAATTTGGAACAAGAAAGTTGAAGGAAAAGCAAGGGAAAGCTTGGAAAGGAAGCTAGTAATAGTTGAGGTGAGTTCCCTAGGGGTTTTAGAACCCACCATGTCAAGTTTTAATTAATATTTGTATTATGAACAAAGTTATGAATTGTGGAACCCTAGTTCTAAATTACTAGTAATCCTTGATTATTACATGTTGTATCCTGTTGAAAAGCATTAGAAATTATCTCTTTAAACTGTATGATGCTTGGGCATGATTGGATAGACCAAAAATGGTGGAAAACATGTTTTGAACTAGCCCTACGCTGTCCAACTGCAGGTAGAATCGTGTCACGATTTTACCAGCGTGTCACGATTTTACAGGCAGACACCAACACGATTTCTGGGTATGAAATCGTGACACGATTGCCAAATCGTGTCACGATTGCCCAATCGTGTTACGAATCGTGTCACGATTTTGAAGGGGACAGGATGATGTTGTTTTTTCAATTTTACTTGCACCGTTTCGGCTATCCATTACTGCTTCGGGCTCAAGGAACAACATGTAATGGTTAAGCATTGCTATTAAGCATCTAAAGACCTATCCTTGGGAATGTTTAGATCATTATTATAGTTTGAGGATAGGCACATTAGTGAGAGAAAGGATGCCTTAATCCACAAGTATCATAGAGAGGTATAAGACCTAGTATTGAGTTTATCTCTTACTAGGCAATTCTCAAACACTCAATTAAGTACAAGCAAGCCAAGAATGTTATAGTATTCAAGTTTAGAAACCTAATATAAGTTAAAGAGAATTAAGATGGTACTTATCATGTACCAAGCACAAGAATGATACCATATATAGTCAAGAACCTCTAGTAGGTTAAGTTTTAAAGAATGCATTAGATATGCACAAGGAATATGAAACGTAATAGATACGTATATGAACTTAAGAAAGAATCTAATGATAAAGAATATGATAACGTGTTCATCAGACTCCGGGATTCGCCGGATGGGATTTCTCCGAAAGGGCTATCCACACGTAATTTATAAGACTATGCTAAACGTGTTCATCAGACTCCGGGTTTCGCCGGATGGGACTCTTCCGAGAGGATTGTCCACACGTATGTTAAAAGACTTAAGCATGTCCAGCAGGCTCCGGGATTCGCCGGATGGGACTTCTCTGAGAGGGTTGTCTACATGCAAGATGTGTCCAGCAGGCTCCGGATTATGCCGGATGGGGCTTCACCGAGAGGGTTGCCTACACAAAGATAAGAGGAGTCCGGTGTTAGCCTGATATGATAGGAATTTCACCGGTATGATGGGAGATGTACTTCGGGGTTACTCCACCCGGATGCACTCCGTAAAATGAACCAAGATAATGATTGTTTGTTCAACGCTAACTTCTAACTTTATGATATGCAAAGATGAATACGAATATGAATATGAACATGAATACGTATTATGTACTAAGAGTTAAGACAAAGCAGTTATAGACAACAGCAAGTGATCATAGAATTCCCCTCGATCACTAAGCATGAGATTATGTAATGACAAGTATAAGAAAGTTAAAGACATGACGCGATCCTAGGTTCCCCTTGATCGCGATAGATGTTAAAGAATGACAGCGATCGTAGGTATCCCCAATATCGCTAAGAGTAGGCACGGCGACCCTAGGTTTCCCCCGTGGTTGCCAACAGTAGGATGGGTTAGAGCTCACTGAGACGTTATGTCTCACCCCAATCCTTCTGGTGCAGGTTCATAGGTCAGCAGGTGATGTCCTTGAAGATCCTCAGGTAGACGCTGGATGGAGTGCAGATGCTCGTCATGGCAAGCTCAGGAGGTTGATAGATTTTATATATGTATATGAAAGTGTAATTTTGTGATATTTGGATATTTATGTAAACGAGCAAATTGTACTCATTCAGTGGTTTGTATATATAAATTATTGTAAATTTTAATGTATCCAATATCAGATTAATACGCATGCTAAATATTCTAGATAATTTAGTATGGGTGTTACAATTGGTGTCAGAGCAGGTCGATTCAGACCGTGCCTTGGGTCATTAAAGTTTCAATAAAAGTAGTGGGACCATTGGGTTCCGGATATTGTTCTAAAGGTCACATCTAGTTGAGCCTGATCAACTCAATCTAGTATATGACAGTTAGGATAAATGTTTGAGAGCTGAATGTGACCAAGGAGGAATGAAGTGTATGAAGGGCGAAGATTAAGGTGACAGAATTCTAAGACGGATTTAGCAAAGAAGTAATCAACGCCAAATGGTGGCCATCGAACAGTGAAGTGACTAAGTCTGTTTAGGGCAGAGTTTCAGGAAGGTCAGAAATATTTAAGGATAAGGTGAAGAGCCTTAACCCAGTCGGACGCTTCGTTGGACGATGCCTCGTCTGCGGAAGACATAAGGATTAAGGAACCATGAAATGCTCTAGGGAATGATGTGGAACCTTGACGGGAACCGTAGTTTGAGAAGTTAAAGTGAAGTGTGGACTAAGTAACAATTCTGAGTACAGAGTTGGAGAATCGAACTTTAATCGGATGAGATTTTAATGTTCGGACAGTTAAGAGAATTAATTATGGATTACGTGAGTTATTTGGACAGATGAAACTAACCACTCAAGTGTGGTTATTGAGTATGAATCACAAGTAAGTTTGACCCCATCAGATCAGCTACGTCTCCTGAACCAGATTTGTGAAATAAGAAGAGGAGATGATATGCAGCCTAAGAACTAAGATGGATGAATAAGTGGTAACAATAAGACTCGTTGCATGTCAAAGCGTGAATCAAATCTTTGGATGTATCCTAATGGTGTAAGATAAGCTAGACTGGGATTTTACTTAATGAAGGTTGGATGCTAAATAATAAGTTGCTGGAATGTATTATGTTGATGGACGAATTAAGTTGAACACTCTTAATTAGATGAACAGTATTGAATTTCCCTGATTGGTTAAAGAAGGTAAGTTCAAGATAACACAAGGTTGACCAATGTAGAAGGATGATCGGGATTTCAGCCGAGAAATTATGTTGAGATTGTAATATGTGGCGGATCGTTTTGAACATGAAAGTTTAGGATTGAGGTTAATGCTAAGGAGTTGTATGCTCCCCATTGAAGAGGTTCCTTCCACAAATTATAGAACCGAAAGAGATCACCTCGTGTTGATAAGTTTCCGAGGGCGGTAATAAGGCATAGATTTGAATTGTGAATGCAATAACGAGTTACTGGAGGAATCTAATAGATCATGATAATGTGCAAAAGTTTAAAATCGATGAATCGGGCACTCGAAGAAACGCAACCTATGTTGGGCGTTCTAGAGAACCGGTAAGAATTTGGAACTTTTCAAGACGGATTGTTCTGTAGAAACTCAAGGGTAACTTAAGGAACATGATAGTACTAAGGAGACCAGAGTTGTTCCGGGAAGATTATGGATATGAAATCATTACGGACAAAGAAAGAGCGAATAGTAACAAGACTCAAATGAAAGGTATGAACCTCGAGAAGCTATAAGTGTTTTTAGAAGTTGCCACAAATGGATGTACATGAATTTAAGCTACCTCAGACATTTTTTTCCAGTCGGGTTTCTGCAATGCTTAATGATTATACATGAAGAGCTGACCTAGAGAAATGGTAACGTCAGACAAATTTGCTACAGTGATTACAAAGTGATAGAGTAAAATGATTGATCGATGGAATTTTATGTGACAATAGTGAAGTCTTCCTCCGATGCTAACTCGAGTGTTAAAAATCAGAGTGGCGCAGCGGAGTGGTAATCCAAGAATGATATAATGAACAACGCTAAGCTGAGGCTTAGAGTATGAAAAGATGTTAAGTGCTTAATTCCTATTATACGGGATAGTAGTAAGTATAAGCGATTTCAACGTATCATGAGTTCTAATAGAAAGTTATGGAAGTTAAGTTGATGAATACTTTAAACCTCGAAATCCATGAGGAATGAAATATTTGAATTGAGGCTTGATCAGAAACGACAATGCAGTGGCGAATGAGTTTAATTTCATGATGTACCCATGTCATGTTAACCTATCTTAGCTGAAGATTTTGGAAAGTCTTGAACTTAATGTTCACCAGTAAAGGAAGGAGAACTTTTACGCAGATTAAAAGTATTCGTAGTCCACAGTAGAGGGCTACGTAATTTCAGGTTATGACTAAAGGATTAAAGACTAAGTGTGCTATTGGGTAGCAATCGAGTAAAGTTTTCCGTTGGAAATAAGAATCTTAAATTCGACGTCCAAAACGAGAAATAAGTTTGTGATGCTGGTGAATTGTAACCATAAATTTACATTATAGGTTGTTGTATACTTAAGAATAAACATGAGTAACATTGGCGGGGCAAACCTGGCAAGCCAGTTGAAAGGCAAATCCCGGATGTTACGAAATGAGTTAAGAGTAAGAGAAGATTCCCAATTGATGTGGTAGTGTCTCAAATGTGTTAAGGTTAAGAATGATGTTCCGTTAGTCGGACAAAAATGAGATAATGTATAGTGTACATGTGCTTGCTTATGTATGTAAGTTATATGCTATGAAATATATTGTATAATGATATGTGTGACGACTTAAGCCACTCATCACTTGGACTAAATTCCTATAAGTTTGGGATTATCGGTGTAGAAAACATTTATGCTACGATAAGAAAACGAGAATAAGTTGTGACAAGAACGATGAGAGATTGGCAAACTCCTAGTATGAAGAACGATTTCTAAGTTATTGAGATAAGTAACGTCATAGATCAATTGAAGCAGAACGCGGGTAATCAGTAAGATTTCGCGAGTCCTTGAGGAATTCCGTGATGGAAGCAATGATTAAGATTATGGAAAGTAATACACTAAGATGCCTCTTCCTTGTACTTGTATAATGGAAGTAATGCGGTAGTTTTATTCTCATTAAAGAATGGTATAATTATGGTAAAATCATATATGTAGGATGCCGTTGTATAAGGCAAAGATCGAATATAAGAATTCAATGGAATCGTCGAGGATAATAAGAACGTCCAATGTCATCAAAGTGAGATTACGCGAACTATGACGAGATTATAAGATTCAGCACAAGTATTAAGATTGGATAACTCTAGTTTGGGTTTGCAAGAAATATATAAACAGAGATATAGTTAACAAGTTGGATGCGATGGTTCGGATAACCTCATATTCTGCTACGCAAGAATTGTGTGATGCACATCAAGTATTCCAGTCAACGAAAGAATTGTCGGATACATTCGACTTATAGAATTGAAAATCTAAGGGATTCTGATAAGTAAGATGAACTGGAGTCTTGGCTAATGAAAGAAGTCATATGTGAGATTGATTCATATATGATAGTGGATTCTAAAATTTCGAGGACGAAATTTCTTTAAGGGGGGTAGATTGTAACATCCCGCCTAAGACTCGAACAATTATTAGTATTGAGACGATATATCAGAAATGTTTTAAGCAAAGGACAATTTGGTAAATTGTCAGTTAATGGGTTATTTATATGGTAAGTGTAGTATCCCGCTCATATGTATCGATTATTAGTGTTAGAACTTTGTGAAGCAAGCATGGCAATTTTGTAAATTGCGGCAATGGCATTATGGTAATTCCTTCAAAGGGGAGGATTATAAGAAAAGAAAGGTAAGATATTTTCTTACCACTTTTTCATTCCTTTCACTCTTCAAAAATCATCCTCTCTTTCCCCTTCTTCTCACCCTCACGTCCTCCTCCTCTCCCTCATCTCCCTCTCATCAAATCCATCAAGAAACTTCATGCAATTCTTGATAGAAACTTTGCAAGCAAGCTTGGTTGGAAGAGTAGAACAAGAAGGAGTTAAGAAAAGGTAAGAATCACTTCAATCTTCCTTTCTCACTTCAATTTTCGTGCCTATTGTTTGAGCCTAAACCTCTATTTTATCTTGCATAATGATTCCTAAAGAAGAAGAAGTTATGGGTAGAGATTTGGGGTTGAATTGGAGAAACCCGTATTTGGGACAAGGCTCTATTGAAATGGTCAGAACTCTCTCCATGTAACTCCGATTTCAGTGGTTTTTGATGCTATGGAAAGCTAACAAAATTATCTACGTTTTGGTACCAGTTTTGTGAAGTTTGGCTGAGTATTGAAGTCTGGGGACGAGTTTGAAGTCAGGGGTCCGAAACTGCAAATCTGCAGAATTTGGAACAAGAAAGTTGAAGGAAAAGCAAGGGAAAGCTTGGAAAGGAAGCTAGTAATGGTTGAGGTGAGTTCCCTAGGGGTTTTAGAACCCACCATGTCAAGTTTTAATGAATATTTGTATTATGAACAAAGTTATGAATTGTGGAACCCTAGTTCTAAATTACTAGTAATCCTTGATTATTACATGTTGTATCCTGTTGAAAAGCATTAGAAATTATCTCTTTAAACTGTATGATGCTTGGGCATGATTGGATAGACCAAAAATGGTGGAAAACATGTTTTGAACTAGCCCTATGCTGTCCAACTGCAGGTAAAATCGTGTCACGATTTTACCAGCGTGTCACGATTTTACAAGCAGACACCAACACGATTTCTGGGTATGAAATCGTGACACGATTGCCAAATCGTGTCACGATTGCCCAATCGTGTTACGAATCGTGTCACGATTTTGAAGGGGACAGGATGATGTTGTTTTTTCAATTTTACTTGCACCGTTTCGGCTATCCATTACTGCTTCGGGCTCAAGGAACAACATGTAATGGTTAAGCATTGCTATTAAGCATCTAAAGACCTATCCTTGGGAATGTTTAGATCATTATTATAGTTTGAGGATAGGCACATTAGTGAGAGAAAGGATGCCTTAATCCACAAGTATCATAGAGAGGTATAAGACCTAGTATTGAGTTTATCTCTTACTAGGCAATTCTCAAACACTCAATTAAGTACAAGCAAGCCAAGAATGTTATAGTATTCAAGTTTAGAAACCTAATATAGGTTAAAGAGAATTAAGATGGTACTTATCATGTACCAAGCACAAGAATGATACCATATATAGTCAAGAACCTCTAGTAGGTTAAGTTTTAAAGAATGCATTAGATATGCACAAGGAATATGAAACGTAATAGATACGTATATGAATTTAAGAAAGAATCTAATGATAAAGAATATGATAACGTGTTCATCAGACTCCGGGATTCGCCGGATGGGATTTCTCCGAAAGGGCTATCCACACGTAATTTATAAGACTATGCTAAACGTGTTCATCAGACTCCGGGTTTCGCCGGATGGGACTCTTCCGAGAGGATTGTCCACACGTATGTTAAAAGACTTAAGCATGTCCAGCAGGCTCCGGGATTCGCCGGATGGGACTTCTCCGAGAGGGTTGTCTACATGCAAGATGTGTCCAGCAGGCTCCGGATTATGCCGGATGGGGCTTCACCGAGAGGGTTGCCTACACAAAGATAAGAGGAGTCCGGTGTTAGCCTGATATGATAGGAATTTCACCGGTATGATGGGAGATGTACTTCGGGGTTACTCCACCCGGATGCACTCCGTAAAATGAACCAAGATAATGATTGTTTGTTCAACGCTAACTTCTAACTTTATGATATGCAAAGATGAATACGAATATGAATATGAACATGAATACGTATTATGTACTAAGAGTTAAGACAAAGCAGTTATAGACAACAGCAAGTGATCATAGAATTCCCCACGATCACTAAGCATGAGATTATGTAATGACAAGTATAAGAAAGTTAAAGACATGACGCGATCCTAGGTTCCCCTTGATCGCGATAGATGTTAAAGAATGACAGCGATCGTAGGAATCCCCAATATCGCTAAGAGTAGGCACGGCGACCCTAGGTTTCCCCCGTGGTTGCCAACAGTAGGATGGGTTGGAGCTCACTGAGACGTTATGTCTCACCCCAATCCTTCTGGTGCAGGTTCATAGGTCAGCAGGTGATGTCCTTGAAGATCCTCAGGTAGACGCTGGATGGAGTGCAGATGCTCGTCATGGCAAGCTCAGGAGGTTGATAGATTTTATATATGTATATGAAAGTGTAATTTTGTGATATTTGGATATTTATGTAAACGAGCAAATTGTACTCATTCAGTGGTTTGTATATATAAATTATTGTAAATTTTAATGTATCCAATATCAGATTAATACGCATGCTAAATATTCTAGATAATTTAGTATGGGTGTTACAGATTCAATCCCTCGACTCGTTTGAGTCACTTCGGTCGATGTTCGACTCGTTCGAGTCCATTGTACCCGTTCTTGATCCCGTTGGATCAATTGAACCTTTCCCCGACTCGTTTGAGTCACTTCGGTCAATGATCGACTCGTTTGAGTCCATTGCACCCATTTTGGTCCCATAGCGACCAATTCGAACCCTTTTACCCAACGGACATGCCTTTTAACATTCTAGCGCGATTTTAAACAAACGCTTAATAAGTCTCCCATGCGCGAGCATACAAGCTACGTTTAATCGCAAGAATTCGGTTAAAACATCGTCCATTTAAAATTAACCAACATATGTACGTTTTTCTACCAAAGAACTACGTACGCTATGAATTCTCCGACTACCGGGAGATACGTAGGAGCAAGATCGACATCTTGTCAAGCGCAATAATAAAAAAACTTTCTTTTTCCCTTGCATCATATTTTTTCTTTTTCCCTTTTTACATAGATAAGCATGCGCGCAAAACATTTAAAAACATTTTAAGCTTTAGCCAAATAGAAGGTTCCCGTTGAGTACAACGGACGTGAGGGGTGCTAATACCTTCCCCTTGCGTAATCGACTCCCGAACCCGACAATGGTTGCGATGACCAGTCCTTTTCCTCATCGTCAAGGGTTTTATTATCGTTTCCCTTCAAACAAAAAAACTTAAGGGTTTATCAACGTTCCCTTTACACAAAAACTTTGGTGGCGACTTCACAAGGCCTTCCGAGCGTTCGCACACGTCCTCGGAGGATTGCGCGTTTTTAACGAGAGCGCACAGCTGGCGACTCCACTGGGGACCCTTTTCCCACTAGCGAGTCAAGCCTATCCTACTTGGTTTTTAAGCTAATTGTTTTTATTTTTATTTACGCGCATGCTTTATTTTATTTATCCATGTCATTCCCATGCTTTATGTTTATAAATGTTTTATTTTGCTTTATATTCATATCACATATATCAAATGCAGGGGTTACTTGAGCGATGTTACTCCACATTGTTCTGATTAATGCCGGACGTGTGAGGCTCTCTACCCGAGCTTGAGAAAAAACTAAGTTAGAATGGTGGTTGTGAGCGGAAGCCCGCGTTGACGTATGTCCGTGAGGTAGGATGCCCAACCCCGCTTAGAGGAGATTTTCACGTGGAATTAATTGAAGTCATGTCGACGTATGTCCATAGACAACCCTAATTCCATGTGAGATCTATGACTCTAGGGACCTCTTCTCAGGAAATTTCACCTGTAGAGCCTACACGTGAGGAAATTTCAACCCTAATACCATACCTATGCATATCACCCATTCGCATTCACTTATGTTTGTTGCATTGTGTTTTATTTTATCAGGGGCAATCAACATTTATTTGTTTATTACTTGTTTTTATATGCATAATCATAGTTGGGGATAGAAATGACCAATGTGTTGAGAGGAAGCAAATTTTTTTTTCAGAATTCGAGCACTTCGCAGAGCAAAGGTATCTTCGCACTGCGAAGCTAACTCTGAAGTTCGCAGAGCAAAAGTACTTCGCAGTGCGAAGTACGTGAATTTTGTCAACTCAGTTTTCAAAATGGCTGACCCTTCATTTACTCCCTCTCAACCACCCATTTCCACTATCCCTTTATCCAACCGTTTTCTTCTTTTCTTTAACTCTTAAAACTAAAAAAAACAACATTTTTTGTGCCATAACTTCAAAAAAAAACTCTCAAATCTAAAAAAAAAGGGGTGAGCATACCCATTTGTGAATCTTCCCTCCATTAATTTTGTGTTATTCTATTCAGAACCAACTACCAGGTATGATTTCCTTTCTTTTTCCTCTGTTTATCTCTAATTCGTATTGCAACTGTTTGGGTTTTAGGGTTTCTAATTTTGAAATTCCCATTTTTAGAGTTTAAGTTCATAATAAGCTGCATTTAGTCCCTAGTTTGCTATATTAGGTTGAGATTTAGTAAGCATGCATCATGGGTATCTGAAACAAGCCTCTCTCTTTCAATTTCCAAGTTGTTTTTGAAAACCCCATTTGCAAAAATTGAAAGAAGGAGAGTGGTTAAGAGTTTCTTTCGATACCCAGTCATGATTCTAAGGTCGTTTATCTACATGCATTGTATTTTAGAAGAGAAGCTTAAACCAGGGGTGTGGTTTAGATTTCTGGGGTTTTTGCTGTCATGGTCGTAGAGCAAAGTTCAACTTCGCACTGCGACCGTTTTCTGGGCAACCCAGAATTTATCGCATTGTTCGCACTGCGAACGTGCCTTCGCAGTGCGAAAGAAGCAGAAACAGAACCTTTGTTTCTTCATGCTTCCTTTCCAAATCCATTAATTTCACCCCATATCACCTACAATCATGAATCCTGTTTACTGACTTTGTCCTTTTTCTTGCAGATGGCACCAAGACCAACGGGAAAACGATTAAGGGGTGAAGCATCAGGATCAAGACCCCAAGGGGCATTTGACGCCTCTCGCTTCCTAAGCCTCCGGAACCAAGAGAGGTACGAAGAGCTTCTCGGCAGGACGTTCTGGGCTGAGAGGCAGTTCATCATAGGCGAGCAGGGCACCTGGCGAGAGTTGGCCCGGTTGATAAACCAGCGTCGTTGGGGAGTTTTGGTGAAACCTCCCCTAAACCTTAATTATGATATTATCCGGGAATTTTATGCAAACGCCATTCCCGTGGAGCCAGAGGGAGAGTTCACCTATCAAACCATGGTGCGTGGTCGGATCATTAGATTCGACCGCGACGCCATCAACACCTATCTCCACAACCCCTTCCAACTTGAGAATGATGAACTTTGTGCTTTCCATATGTACCAAAACCGTGGTAATTGGAACCACGATCTCTACGCCCAGACCATCTTCCAATCCGGAAAGGGCTATGAGCTCAATGCGGCGTGGCAGCCTACCAGAGCCCTCAAGAACAACCTCACCACCTACGCTCAAGTCATCTTCCACCTTATAGTTCACAATATAAAGCCAAAGAGCCATACCTCCTCCACCACCTTGGACGTCACCCCCCTAATCTACTATATCCTCACCAATAAACAAGTAGATGTGGCTAGGGCAATCTGCCAAGAGATTAAGATAGTGGTCGAGAGTGGCATCAAGCCACCGGCCAAGAAGATGTGCCCGCTTGCTTTCCCGGGTCTTATCATGGGACTCTGCCGGGAAGCCCGAGTAGCCATCCCTCCTCATGTGTCTGAGACCATAAAGAACCCAATCACGGATGAGTACATCTCCAGACACTTCACAGGAAGGAGAGCGGCGAGGGCACAGCAGCCATGGCCTAGACCTCCACCAGCATCGCAGGATCATCACACTTGCACTTTCATATTGGAGCAGAATGCTTCCACTCATCGATACATGACCATGATGCATGATTCCATGTATCGCCTTCAGAGGCAGCTGGGTAGGCCGACAGATCCCGACGATCAGATACCGACACCCGAGATGTTCGCAGCTCATGGTGCTTGGCCCGAGGATAGGCCAGAGTATTCTGAGGGTGGAGGCAGTGGTGCAGCGGCCGGAGGCCAGGGAGGAGATGATGAGGATGATGAGGACGAGGATGACGAGGATGAGGAGACTGAGGATGATGAGGCTCTCACTCCTTGAGTGGTCCCTTTTTTTTTATTTTATGCTTTCTCATGTTTTTGTTGTTTATGTTTATGTTATTTTTTCTCGTACACTCTTTAGAAGCTTCCTTTGTTTAATGCTTTGTATCTATATTCGTACTCTTGTTTTGTTGTTATTCGAGTACTCTTTCTTTTATTGCTTGGCCTTTGCATCATCATCATGCCTGCTTAATTTTAATATGCGTAAATGTCGAAATTTCTTGCTATAAATCATTGGTAATGTGAATTTGACAAATCTTTCCGCAACGGATTAAGACAAAGTTTTTTTAACCAAAGACGAATGGTAATGATAAATTTGATTAATTTTCGCAAAGCTAAAATGCATGTCTCCTATTTTTCCATGATTAAGCTTGAAAGGAGAATGTGTATTCCATACCAAGTTATACCATACAATTTGCGTTATTAATATGTTTGTTCTATGAACCATTTAGAACCAGCCAGATGTGAGGAACCCTCAAAAATCATCATAACACATATGCAGGAGACCGACATTTTTTTTAACTCGATCTTTTTATGTTAAATCTGAATTTTCTTTTTTAATTGCATAAAAGCATTGACATGATCAAGGCATTTGTTTGAATATGAGTAAAAACAATCGACCACAAATAGCCCACCCTGTGAGAAGTGAGTATTTGTTAAACCCCTTCGAGCCTAACAAATCAGAATTGTTAACTATGAACTGCCAATTTTCATAAGCTCCACTGCTTAATGAGATTGCCGGAGTTTGTAAAAAAAATATTTTCAGTTCATGGTTAAATCATCACTGAATTCTGATAATTTCCTTTCAATTTTTGAACTCTTAACCATCATGATTAGTGTCCCTTGCCAAAAGAGGATGGAACATTCAATTAGGGTATCATCCTGAAATAAGTTGAGGAGAAGAAAGGAGGTTGTGAAAATCAAGTGACGGTGAATTTCTTAATTGATCTTGACAACCAAAGAAAAGAAAAGAAAGAAAGAAAGAAAAGCAAACCAAGAAAAAGAAAAAAGAATTGAAAAAGAAAAATCGACAAAATCCAAGAGTTGTCAGGATCAAAAGGAAAGCATTTGTGAATCACCAAAAATTGTGATTTGAACAAGAAAAGGTATAAGTTAGAAAGAATGTTCCTTCTTGCTTGGCCATTTGAATGCAATTTCCCCACATATGACATTTCTTTTGTAACCCAGCCAAATTACAACCCTCAAAGACCTTTTGATCAATCCTTTTATGTTTCTAAGAAACAATAATTAGATGGACACATAATTCGATCGGAATGTTAGCAAATTGCCGGATGAGTGTTCAAAACCCCTCACATTAATATTCAATTTATTCATTTACTTAAATGAGTGATAGGTTGGTTCATTGATAAACATATTATTAACTTGAACTGTACGATATAATTTTTTGTGTGATATTTATTTTGAATTTTTCAGTACAATCTCGGAATAATGGGGGCATTAAAATTGCATGCGCAAAATTTCATATGAATCAACCAACCATCAAAGCCCAACCATGCTTGGCACTCTCCCTACAATTCACAAAGAGCCCAATTGTCATTAACATTCCTCAATCACCCAACAAAAGGCCTAATTGTCATCAGCAATCCCAAACACGATCAAAGGAGCCACACCTTTGGGGCAGGTCACCACCCAATTAACAAAATTCTTCCCAAGCGAAGTCTTTTACTTTTGCCAAAATTTCCCATTTCTATGATAGTGCTTAAAACAAAATTTTCCAAAAAAAACTTATGTGGAATCTTTTATGTTTTGGATAAATAATAACAAACGCATTTTCTCTGAATTGTGAGTACTTAAAAGTGTGCATCAATATCTACCCATAGAGCAGATAAATCTCGCAGGCCGAGCACGGTTAATTGCTAAAAGGATTTCTGGTCATCAGTGAATCAAAAGAAATATCCCCGTTGAATCAAGAGCCTGAAGGGACAATTCAAGCAAGATTGGCCAACCAAAGCACAAGCATCCCCAACGGAATCATCAGTTCTGCTCCCAAGCAGATTAGCATGATTTGCCCAGCGGATTAACAATCCCCACGAGGTATTTATCCTTTATCAATTATCGCGGCCTTACCCCGTCAATATTCAAATATATCCCCTGAGACATCATCCCCTTTTGAGGATTACCGAGTGTTTATAATGCAATACCGGTCCATTTTTTTTACCCCACCGGTCTAATCTCATCTCATCAAGTTTATCGGTCATACAAGAGGAACGAAATCCCCAGTCAAAACACCCCAAACATCCTTCCCATTAACCAAGGCTGGATATCGATCATGCTTCCAAAATGATCCTTATATCCCCATGTAGCCAAACTTTTATTGACATTCCTCAGGGAGTCTCAACCCAAAACAAAGAGTCCAATCATCATTGGCAATCACAATTACAAATTCCCCCAAAAGGCCCGACCTTGCTCGGCATCCAATCATAACTCCCAGCATTCAACATGCATCCCACATATCATGCATAACATAATACATGCATCATGTCAATTTCATTCATGCATGCATATCCAAATCAATCATACACATGCATTTCATATTCATGTCATGCATCCTCAACAAGGATTCTCTAGTGAATATCACATATTCACCAGCATCCATCAACAGTTAAGCAAGTGTTCCCCAGTGAACCTCTTTCACAAACTGTCCCCAATTCCCAAGCTGAGTTTCCCCAGCGGAAATCCTTGATTGAGTCTATCTCATATCATATTACATTGCATATCATACTGCATAAGGTAACATGAAGCATATCATGCATCATACAATCATGTTTTCCTCTTTCAACAATCTAAGTACTAGCCCCGCCTAGAGACGATTACAAAACACCGGGCACCTATTCAGGGTAAGACCATTTCAGTTTAGGTATCCGGGCACCTATTCAGGGTAAGACCATTTCAATTTAGGTATCCACCTCTAGTGCAAGCGGCTGGATAAGATCACCTTTACCCTCAGGTATCCACCTCTAGTGCAAGCGGATAGATAAGATCACTTTACCCTAGGTATCCACCTCTAGTGCAAGCGGCTAGATAAGATTACCTATCCTCAGTGGATCCACCTCTAGTGCAAGCGGCTAGATAAGATCACCTTCCCAGTGGATCGACCTTCAGTGTAAGCGGTTGAATAAGATCACCTTCCCTAGGTATCCACCTCTAGTGCAAGCGGCTAGATAAGATTACGTATCCTCAGTGGATCGACCTTCAGTGTAAGCGGCAGAATAAGATCACCTTCCCTCAGGTATCCACCTCTAGTGTTAGCGGCTAGATAAGATTACCTATCCTCAGTGGATCGACCTTCAGTGTAAGCGGCTGAATAAGATCACCTTCCCTCAGGTATCCACCTCTAGTGTTAGCGGCTAGATAAGATTACCTATCCTCAGTGGATCGACCTTCAGTGTAAGCGGCTGAATAAGATCACCTTTACCCTCAGGTATCCACCTCTAGTGTTAGCGGCTAGATAAGATTACCTATCCCCAGTGAATCTACCTCCAGTGTAAGCGGCTGGATACGATCAGCCTTTATCCCTAGTGGATCGACCTTCAGTGTAAGCGGCTGAATAGAACCGCTCCATCCTTAGAGATCTACCTCCAGTGTCAACGGCTGGATATGATCAACCTTTTACCTTTGTTCATTTTTTTTACATTTTGCATAGCAATATTTTCATTTCACTGCAATCTTTTCGCACCGCGAAGGACAAAATTCGGGTCCTTCTTTTACTCAATTGATCTTTGCAAAGAGTTCATGAGATGCCCTCGGCACTCACGCACTCTATGCAAAGACACAATTAAGTAGGGGCAGCTCTAGTACCCCAATTTTGTCCTAAGCCTTTTCAAAACAAAAATAATAAAAAAAATCAAAGAGTGGGAAAAAGTCAAAGTCAACAAAAGTCAACAAAAAAGTCAACATTTCAAAAATGATGACTTCGCAGTGCGAAGTCTGCGATTTTTCTGCAGATTTTTGGTTTCTTTGATTTAATTCCAGTTTTTGTTACACATCATTTGCATTATTATTTTAATCAGCATTCATAGCTAATTGGGCTCAGCAAAGCCAGAGTTGAGAGACTTGCCATTAATGTCAAGGAAATAAGCTTTTTCTTCCAACCTAGCATGTGGCAAGCAAGTGGGCTTGCCCTTGGGCAGCTCTTGTCCCTCCCAAGTGACCTGCTACTGACCCTAGGGTTGCCAGCCACCTGCTTGAGGACTTTCTTCTTGCTTGCTCCCCCAAAACCAGTCAAACCCAGCTGGTTTTTCACTTGCAAAAGCCATGATTGCTTGCCCTGTTTTTTCAGCAGCTTTTCATCCCTCTCACACCAGCCACATGTTGCCTTTTGCATCCCCCAACATCTGCATATCACAGTGCACGTTTTCATTGTTCAACCATTGAGATTGCAAGGATCAATCCCCAAGCATAGCCAATTGCAATCCAGCCATGTTCATCATCATTTCTATCCAAAAACCATTGAATTTGTGGCTGAAATCAGTCAAGGATTTAACCCTTGGCACAAGGCAAGGTTGCCTCTATCCATTAGCATTAAATGCAAAGCCATTTAGCCTAATTTTAGCCCACAAATCAGCTAGGTCCTATGGATTTTCCATCATTGCATCGGATGGCATTTTGGCCTATAAATAGAGATGCAAGGCAAGAGGAAAAAAAGAGAATTATTCACACAAAGAAACACTACTCATAAACACTTGAAACACTTGCAAATAATCAGAGAAAAACCAGCCAAAGCACTAGCAAAAACCAATCCAAACACAAAGCATTACAAAGTTCAAAGTTCATCACCAATATTCAAAACCTTTGCAAGAACCTTCAACCTATCCAAGTTCATTGCAGCAGGAGCTTTGCTAAGGATCTCTGTAAGTTTCTAAGTCGTTATCTTGCATCTATAATTGTGTTTGCATATTGTAACACCCTAACCCTTAACCGCCGATTATCAACTTTAATAAAAGAAAACGTTAAGGCCATAGGAAGTTACAACATTAAGAAACTCATTTTCATAAAACATCACCTGAAATCAAAAACATATTTGATTCACAAACACAGCAGCGGAAAACAACAAAACAAATGCTTATAATTAAGCTTGCATATATTACACAAAAATATATACATAATATTTTCAAAAGAGGCAAATCAACAACAGAGACTATTGCCCAAATCTATACATAACGTTTAGATACCCAAAATGGTGTTACAAATATCAGAGCACTAGACTCTATCTAGGATACATCACCTAGTACCAAAAAATTGTAAGGATAGCTAAGCTATGCCCTTACCACTACAAAAGCTCCTAAACAGCAAAGGGCTATTCCTCAACGATAGCCTCGCCAACCTGATAATCTGGATCCCCAAAGATCCAGCACATAACACATAACAGAGAGTGTTAGTATCACAAACAATAAATATGTATAAATAACACATCATTTATACATGTCAAACACAAAGCACAAAGGCTCATCAATAACTAAAATTCAACAATGTAATTGTCAATACACAAACTCATCAATAACAATTACCACATAACAACCATTATGCACACATAATGTCACAAAAGATGCATGCCTCAAAATGCATTTACTGATGCATGTGGTACCAATTCTTGCTCAGCTTTAGAGTCATGGCGGACTATTGGATAAACTTATATCCCTTGTGTACCTCTCATTTGCCATAAAAGGACGGTCGTACACTTGACCAACCGAAGCTGGATTACTTCTGCACCTCTCATTCGCCATAAAAGGACGGTCGTGCATATGACCAATAATAATTGGATTTCGTTCTTACTCATAAAGAGCATACATACCATCATGAAATGCATGTATGTTCACTTAGCAATTATTGATATTTACACCTACATATGCTCAAATATGTGTGTACACTACCAATACTCATGCTAACTTCAACAAGTAGGCACTCATGGCCAATCATAATACAAACATGTATACACTCAACCATGTTCACAATCTCAAATAAACCAATCAAATCATATCAAAATCTCACACATAAGGGTTTCAAAGGAAGATCCACACACTTTGATAATCCCACACACATGCTAGGGTTTTACTCAAGCTTTTCTTGAAAACAAATAATCTTTAGAAAACATTAAGAATGAGTTAAAATGGTGGGCAAGGTTTCCAAAGATGTATTATAAAAATACAGTAGCAAAAAGGTCATCTCCGCGCGCACCAGGACCTCCAGGACGACTCAACGAAGTTGGCCTGTCCAGGATTGGTCGCTACAAGCGAGCCTTCGGTCGCTACAAGCGAGCATAGGCAGGGAATCATCCTGCTTGGTCGCTACAAGCGAACCTTCGGTCGCTACAAGCGAGCCTGGTCGCTACAAGCGCCAGTGTGGTCGCTACAAGCGCAGATAGGCAGGGAATAATTCCTGCCTGGTCGCTACAAGCGAGGTTCCGTCGCTACAAGCGACCGTATCAGTACAGTCATGTAAAAATGTGATTTTTCCACCATTTTAGCCCATCTATGGTTACCCAAGTTCCAGAACTTGTTAAAAACAACATTCCATCATAAAATATCATTTAAAAACCATCACAAGCAAAGATTGCATCGAGCATAGGAATTAGGGTTCAAAACAATAACTTTTCATAAACTTTTCTTATGAACCCACAACACAATAACCCCAACAAATCATGTTAACAACATCAATTAGCATTCAAGCAAGCAAAACATAATCATTAACAACTTTAAATCATAAAAACTCTCTATCAAAACCTAGACAAAGTGAGGAGAAGTTTGGGATGGAGAAATAGACATTCTCCCCTTCTCAATCACTTGTAATCAAGTAATACTAACTCTCTTACCTTGGAATCAAAGTTCTCTAGCAATCTTCAAGCTTCAATCCCAAGCCCTAGCTCTCTTGCACTTCTTCTCTTCTCCCACGTTTTTTCTCACAAAGAAAAGAGGAATGGCACTATTCATGTTCTCACAAAATCTTATATCCCTAGCAATTGATCCTAGCCATCCATCTTTACTAACCATCATGGACCAATCCTAGCCATACAATCTAACAAGGCTTACTACATTCATCCACATAGGATTATTACTACTCATAAACTTAAAAGCCCAACACTATTCACCTTCTAGGCCCAAAACCTTAAAAACTCGGTTACGAACTTATCTTCGCGCTAAATAATTATTCCTCGATTACTAGAAAATATTTATAAATGCAAATCCATAAAATAAAATATATAAAAATATAATATACGAAAATAGGGTCGTTACAACTCTACCCCCCTAAAAAGAATTTTCGCCCTCGAAAATACCTGAAAACAACTCTGGATAAGAATCCCGCATCTTGCTCTCGAGCTCCCACGTCGCATACTCACCGGCTGGGCCTCCCCAAACGACTTTCACCGATGAAATCTCTTTATTCCTGAGCCTTTTCATCTCTTGTCCTTCAATCCTTAAGGGTACCGTTGCAACCGTCAAATTCTCTCTCACTTGTATCTCGTCCGACTCAATCACATGTGACGGATCCGATACGTATTTCCTTAATTGAGACACGTGAAAAACATCATGTAGATTTGACAACGACGGCGGTAACGCAATCCTATACGCCACCTTCCCAATCCTCTTCAAAACTTGATATGGACCAATGAATCTCGATGCTAACTTCTTCGATTTCAAAGCCCGTCCAATACCCGTAGTTGATGTAACTCTTAGAAACACATGCTCTCCTTCTTGAAATTCTATATCCTTTCTTCTCTTGTCGGCATAGCTTTTCTGGCGACTCTGCGACGCTCTCATCTTCTCTTGGATCATCTTGATCTTCTCGGTCGTTTGTTGCACAATCTCAGGTCCAAGCATCACACTTTCTCCCGATTCAAACCAACACAAAGGTGTCCTACATCTTCTCCCATACAACGCTTCAAAAGGTGCCATACCAATGCTCGAATGAAAACTGTTGTTATACGTAAACTCAATCAATGGCAAGCAAGCTTCCCAACTCACTCCTTGTTCCAAAATGCACGATCTTAATAAATCCTCCAATGATTGAATCGTCCTCTCCGACTGACCATCCGTCTGCGGGTGATAAGCAGAACTCATCCTCAACTTAGTTCCCAACGCCTCTTGCAAACTCTCCCAAAACCTTGAAGTAAAACGGGGATCTCGATCTGATACAATACTCGACGGTATTCCATGCAATCTCACGATTTGCTCGACATAAATCTCAGCCAACTTCGGCACTAGCATACCGGTCTTGATAGCTATGAAATGAGCAGACTTTGTTAACCTGTCGACAACTACCCAAATCATATTGTTACCTTTCGACGTCTTCGGCAAACCGCTTACAAAATCCATTGCAATACTATCCCACTTCCACTCGGGAATAAACATAGGTTGCAATAGCCCCGACGGCTTCTGATGCTCCACCTTGGACTTCTGACAAGTCAAACATGCGAAAACAAACTCGGCGATCTCTTTCTTCATCCCTTGCCACCAAAACATGTTCCTCAGATCTTGATACATCTTAGTAACACCAGGATGAATACTTAAGTTGCTTCTGTGACCTTCCTCCAAAATCATCCGCTTCAACTCAGGCACATCAGGTACACATAACCTTCCTTGACACCTCATCACGCCTTTCTCATCGATCTCAACGTTTACCTTTTTCCCTTGCTCGATGAGCGTCTTAAGCTTCATCAATCTCACATCATACTTTTGCTTTTCCACAACCTCTTCAAGGAAATCATTCGTCAACTTCAACATTCCTAGCTTCACGCTTCTGGTTGTCCTTTCAAAAACCAAACTGAGGTCTCTAAACTCTTCAATCAATCTCAGTTCCTTCGCCATCAGAGACGACATATGCAAAGACTTCCTACTCAACGCATCGGCTACCACATTAGCCTTACCCGGATGATAACTCAACTCGAAATCATAATCCT
The DNA here is from genome assembly GCA_018208015.1 of Medicago ruthenica. NCBI lineage: Eukaryota > Viridiplantae > Streptophyta > Magnoliopsida > Fabales > Fabaceae > Medicago > Medicago ruthenica. The sequence continues at coordinate 49,034,685 of CM031378.1, forward strand.
TAAGAAATTCTAACCATCTTCTTTGCCTCATGTTGAGCTCCTTCTGATCAAACAAGTACTTCAGGCTCTTGTGATCGCTGAAAACCTCGAATCTTGACCCATACAAGTAGTGCCTCCAAATCTTGAGAACAAACACGACAGCAGCTAACTCCAAATCATGCGTAGGATAGTTCCTCTCATGAATCTTCAGCTGTCTTGATGCATAAGCAACGACTTGTCCCCTCTGCATCAACACACCACCTAGACCCATCTTCGACGCATCGCAATAAACCACGAACGGTTCCTTCGGATTAGGCAGAATTAGCACAGGTGCAGATGTCAACCTTCTCTTCAGCTCTTGGAAACTCTGCTCACACTTATCATTCCAAATGAAAGCTTGACCCTTCCTAGTCAACTGCGTCAACGGCAACGCCAACTTTGAAAATCCTTCAATGAACCTCCGATAGTAACCGGCCAAACCAAGAAAACTTCGGATCTCAGTAACAGACTCCGGCGTTCCCCAATCTTGCACGGCTTCTACCTTAGCAGGATCCACTGCTATACCCCCACTTGAAATGACGTGACCCAAAAAGCTAACTTCATGCAACCAAAATTCACACTTAGAAAATTTTGCATAAAGCTTCTTCTCGCGCAACACCTCCAACACAATCCTCAAATGCTCGGCATGCTCTTCTTCCGTCTTCGAGTATACCAAAATATCGTCTATAAAGACCACCACGAATCGATCCAAAAAGGAATGAAATATACGATTCATATATTCCATAAACACTCCAGGTGCATTAGTAACTCCAAAAGGCATAACAGCATACTCGTAGTGACCATACCTTGTCCTAAAAGCAGTCTTCGGTATATCCTCCGCCTTAACTCTTATCTGGTGATATCCCGATCTCAAATCAATCTTGCTGAACACACAGGCTCCCACTAACTGATCCATCAAATCATCTATCCTCGGAAGTGGATACTTGTTCTTGATAGTTGCTTTATTCAACTGACGATAATCGATGCACAAACGCATACTACCATCCTTCTTCTTCACCAACAGAACCGGCGCACCCCACGGCGATACACTCGGTCTTACAAACTTCTTCTCCAACAATTCCTCCAATTGTTCCTTCAACTTTTCTAGCTCAGCAGCTGACATACGATACGGCGCCATTGATATTGGACTAGTGCCAGGTACGATGTCAATTGCGAATTCAACCTCTCTCTCGGGTGGTAAATCCAAAATGTCATCTGGAAAAACATCTGGGAAATCACGCACCACCGGCAACGCATCAACCTCAATCTTCTCTTCCACTCTCAACGAAGCAAACATAGCAAACACATCCTCTTGAGCCTTCACTGATCTTACCACTTCTCGACAACACATGAGCTTCGAACACAACTCTGGCTCCGGTCTTGGAAATGTAACCGTCCTCTCACCGCAGTTGATATGAACCCGATTAAATTCTAACCAGTTCATACCAAAGATAACATCTATTCCGCTCAACGGGATGCAGACTAAATCCATACCAAAGAGTCGATCATACATAATGACTGAACAATCAACACAAACTAGAGTAGTCGATACTGAACCACTCGCAGGCGTTTCAATAACCATGCGTCCCATCATATTTTCTACTTTAAGACCCAACCTCTCAACACAATCCATAGAAATAAATGAATGGGTAGCACCCGTATCAATAATAGCAGACAAAGGAGTATTATTGATAAAGCATGTACCTCTGATCAAGTTGTCCGCCTTCGCATCACCACCATCTAAAGCAAACACTTTTCCTCCAGCCGCTCTAGGCTTCTTACACACGTTGCTCTTATGACCCTCTTCTTTGCAATTGAAGCATACAATACCCTTCTTGCACTGATCAGTTTTGTGGTTTGGATCACCACACTTGAAACATTTTCCACCATTCTTCGGGCATTCAAAGAAACGATGACCCGGTTGTCCACACTTAAAGCAATTCCTATTACCTCCAAACTTGTTGCCACTACTCCCACCTTCATCTGGTTTCTTTCCACCTCTACCATATGGTTTACCTCTAGCCATGTCTTTTCCCCTCTTCTCATTCGCGGCTTTGTAGTAATTAGCCTTAGCTTTACCGTCCTTATCACAAATCCGGCTCTTATTCACCAACATCGGAAAATTTCTGATCTCGCTAAACCCAATCAACTGCTTGATATCCGGCCTCAGCCCATTTTCAAATTTCACACACTTGTCTTCCTCGGCTTCCACCGTGTTGTAATGAGGAGCAAAACGACACAAATCTTCAAACTTGGCAGCATATTCAGAGACAGATAAACTTCCCTGCTTGAGCTCCATGAACTCAATCACCTTACGGTTCCTCTCGTCTGCCGGAAAATACTTGGTTAAAAACTCTCTCCGGAAACGAGCCCAAGTAACTAAAGCTCCACCAGCTCCCAACCTCTGACTAGCGTTTCCCCACCAATGATCAGCCTCATCATGGAGAACATACGCTCCAAGCAACACCTTATGCGCATCCAGACAACGCATAGCCCCAAAAATTCTCTCAATCCCTTCCAACCAAGTCTGCGCTCCATCTGGATCGTATCCTCCTTTGAAGATAGGCGGTTTGTTGTTCATAAACCTCTCGAGTCTCAACTCATCTTCTCCGCCTCCTCTAGCTTGTTGTGCGGCTCTATCCGCAGTCCTACTAGCAGCATCCTGAGCCATGGCATCAGCCATCCGCTCCATCGCATCAGCAAGTGCTCGTTGCGCCATATCCACACACTACCAAACATCACATAACACAAGTGAGCACACAGTGTTTAAGAAAACACAGGTTACACAAAGGGTATACTAAACTTAATTGATCCAATGGATCGACCTGCTCTGATACCAACTATTGTAACACCCTAACCCTTAACCGCCGATTATCAACTTTAATAAAAGAAAACGTTAAGGGCATAGGAAGTTACAACATTAAGAAACTCATTTTCATAAAACATCACCTGAAATCAAAAACATATTTGATTCACAAACACAGCAGCGGAAAACAACAAAACAAATGCTTATAATTAAGCTTGCATATATTACACAAAAATATATACATAATATTTTCAAAAGAGGCAAATCAACAACAGAGACTATTGCCCAAATCTATACATAACGTTTAGATACCCAAAATGGTGTTACAAATATCAGAGCACTAGACTCTATCTAGGATACATCACCTAGTACCAAAAAATTGTAAGGATAGCTAAGCTATGCCCTTACCACTACAAAAGCTCCTAAACAGCAAAGGGCTATTCCTCAACGATAGCCTCGCCAACCTGATAATCTGGATCCCCAAAGATCCAGCACATAACACATAACAGAGAGTGTTAGTATCACAAACAATAAATATGTATAAATAACACATCATTTATACATGTCAAACACAAAGCACAAAGGCTCATCAATAACTAAAATTCAACAATGTAATTGTCAATACACAAACTCATCAATAACAATTACCACATAACAACCATTATGCACACATAATGTCACAAAAGATGCATGCCTCAAAATGCATTTACTGATGCATGTGGTACCAATTCTTGCTCAGCTTTAGAGTCATGGCGGACTATTGGATAAACTTATATCCCTTGTGTACCTCTCATTTGCCATAAAAGGACGGTCGTACACTTGACCAACCGAAGCTGGATTACTTCTGCACCTCTCATTCGCCATAAAAGGACGGTCGTGCATATGACCAATAATAATTGGATTTCGTTCTTACTCATAAAGAGCATACATACCATCATGAAATGCATGTATGTTCACTTAGCAATTATTGATATTTACACCTACATATGCTCAAATATGTGTGTACACTACCAATACTCATGCTAACTTCAACAAGTAGGCACTCATGGCCAATCATAATACAAACATGTATACACTCAACCATGTTCACAATCTCAAATAAACCAATCAAATCATATCAAAATCTCACACATAAGGGTTTCAAAGGAAGATCCACACACTTTGATAATCCCACACACATGCTAGGGTTTTACTCAAGCTTTTCTTGAAAACAAATAATCTTTAGAAAACATTAAGAATGAGTTAAAATGGTGGGCAAGGTTTCCAAAGATGTATTATAAAAATACAGTAGCAAAAAGGTCATCTCCGCGCGCACCAGGACCTCCAGGACGACTCAACGAAGTTGGCCTGTCCAGGATTGGTCGCTACAAGCGAGCCTTCGGTCGCTACAAGCGAGCATAGGCAGGGAATCATCCTGCTTGGTCGCTACAAGCGAACCTTCGGTCGCTACAAGCGAGCCTGGTCGCTACAAGCGCCAGTGTGGTCGCTACAAGCGCAGATAGGCAGGGAATAATTCCTGCCTGGTCGCTACAAGCGAGGTTCCGTCGCTACAAGCGACCGTATCAGTACAGTCATGTAAAAATGTGATTTTTCCACCATTTTAGCCCATCTATGGTTACCCAAGTTCCAGAACTTGTTAAAAACAACATTCCATCATAAAATATCATTTAAAAACCATCACAAGCAAAGATTGCATCGAGCATAGGAATTAGGGTTCAAAACAATAACTTTTCATAAACTTTTCTTATGAACCCACAACACAATAACCCCAACAAATCATGTTAACAACATCAATTAGCACTCAAGCAAGCAAAACATAATCATTAACAACTTTAAATCATAAAAACTCTCTATCAAAACCTAGACAAAGTGAGGAGAAGTTTGGGATGGAGAAATAGACATTCTCCCCTTCTCAATCACTTGTAATCAAGTAATACTAACTCTCTTACCTTGGAATCAAAGTTCTCTAGCAATCTTCAAGCTTCAATCCCAAGCCCTAGCTCTCTTGCACTTCTTCTCTTCTCCCACGTTTTTTCTCACAAAGAAAAGAGGAATGGCACTATTCATGTTCTCACAAAATCTTATATCCCTAGCAATTGATCCTAGCCATCCATCTTTACTAACCATCATGGACCAATCCTAGCCATACAATCTAACAAGGCTTACTACATTCATCCACATAGGATTATTACTACTCATAAACTTAAAAGCCCAACACTATTCACCTTCTAGGCCCAAAACCTTAAAAACTCGGTTACGAACTTATCTTCGCGCTAAATAATTATTCCTCGATTACTAGAAAATATTTATAAATGCAAATCCATAAAATAAAATATATAAAAATATAATATACGAAAATAGGGTCGTTACACATATCAATTTTGGTCCAAAACCTTTTTGTTCTAAAAACCCCTTTTGAATTTCAAAAGAAATCCCAAGGTTTGCAAAACATCAAAACTGGTTTGTCCAGCTCTTTTCATTGCCAAAAACTCAAATCTTTTCACTCTCCTAAAAGGTCCTGAGTGTGTTCAGAAGTTGTTTCTGAACAACAGTTCAGAAACAGCTTCTGAACTCAAAAATTCGCATTGTTCGCAGTGCGAAGTCATGGTCGCAGAGCGACCATGACAGAACTCAGAATCTGAGTTTAGGATCCCAAATGGCCAATTTTTTAGGTTCTAGCCCAAGAGCTCAGAACCTAGGAGTTTTAAAACTCATGTTATTCAAACCAGTTCAAGGATTTTGCATAATATTGGAAAATTCGCAAGTTCGAATAACACTTTTGTGGATAACTTGCAAAACAAGTTATGTCCCCAAATTTTCAAAACAACTTGAACAAACCAGCTATGTTCATCACTTTCAAATCCAAACTTGAACAATAAACATTGTTCATGATTTCCAAAACCCAAACGTGAACATAAGCCGAATTTGTCGCTTTTCAAAACCGTTCGCAAAATGAGCCGAACTTGTGCATTTTCTAACAAAATTGCTAAAACCTTTTCATCTTGGGTTTCAAACCAAATGTTTTGATAAACTTTGGGATTTCTAAGAAATTCAACCAAAAACTTGAATGAAAAAGGGATGGTGTGACCTATGTCTCTCCATTGCCCCGATTGCACGAATGCGTGACGTATGTCTCGTCGTTCGGACAATCGTCATTCCTTTTTTCAACGTATCCGACCATACCAAACCAATTCTTGGCCCCTTGTGGTCAATTCGAACCTTTTGGTCCCCCGTGGCCACTAGATTCAATCCCTCGACTCGTTTGAGTCACTTCGGTCGATGTTCGACTCGTTCGAGTCCATTGTACCCGTTCTTGATCCCGTTGGATCAATTGAACCTTTCCCCGACTCGTTTGAGTCACTTCGGTCAATGATCGACTCGTTTGAGTCCATTGCAACCATTTTGGTCCCATTGCGACCAATTCGAACCCTTTTACCCAACGGACATGCCTTTTAACATTCTAGCGCGATTTTAAACAAACGCTTAATAAGTCTCCCATGCGCGAGCATACAAGCTACGTTTAATCGCAAGAATTCGGTTAAAACATCGTCCATTTAAAATTAACCAACATATGTACGTTTTTCTACCAAAGAACTACGTACGCTATGAATTCTCCGACTACCGGGAGATACGTAGGAGCAAGATCGACATCTTGTCAAGCGCAATAATAAAAAAACTTTCTTTTTCCCTTGCATCATATTTTTTCTTTTTCCCTTTTTACATAGATAAGCATGCGCGCAAAACATTTAAAAACATTTTAAGCTTTAGCCAAATAGAAGGTTCCCGTTGAGTACAACGGATGTGAGGGGTGCTAATACCTTCCCCTTACGTAATCGACTCCCGAACCCGACAATGGTTGCGATGACCAGTCCTTTTCCTCATCGTCAAGGGTTTTATTATCGTTTCCCTTCAAACAAAAAAACTTAAGGGTTTATCAACGTTCCCTTTACACAAAAACTTTGGTGGCGACTTCACAAGGCCTTCCGAGCGTTCGCACACGTCCTCGGAGGATTGCGCGTTTTTAACGAGAGCGCACAACTTGAATAGGAAGTTAGTGGTCTCTAATACTCAACGTGTTAAGTAGAATTCAGACTAGGAGGAAGTTAATTGCTTAGGCTGGGAACTGGGTGTTTAGTGTCTTGAGTCATAAGGATTAATTCCTATAGTGGAACTCCTTCCTGGATTGGTATCCCCCAGAGTAGGAGGTGTTTACTCCGAACTGGGTTAGCAAACCTTGTGCCTTTTTTACTTTCCTGCACTTTACTTTTCTTGCTTTTACATTGTGTTTGTGTGTGCTCTGTTTTAGCAAGTTATTGTGCCCTGCATCGTGTTCTTAGTCTGTCCAGCCAAAATTTCATATATATATATATATATATATATATATATATATATATATATATATACACACACATATCTTTCTGTTATCATTAAGTAAGAAAGTTAGTGTTGAACATACAATATTATCTGAGTTGATTTTATGGAATGCCTCCGAGTGGAGTAACCCCGAAGTACATTCCCCTGATAACCAGTGAAAATTCCTATCTAAGGCTAATCACCGGACTCCTCTTATCGTTGTATGGACTGCCCTCTCAAAGAAGTCCCATCCGGCATAATCCGGAGCCTGCTGGACACAACTTAAACTTTCATGTGGACAACCCTCTCGGTGAAGTCCCATCTGGCATAATCCAGAGCCTGCTGGACATGTTTAACCTTTTAGCATACGTGTGGACAACCCTTTCGAAGGAGTCACATCCGGCATAATCCAGAGCCTGCTGGACACGCTTAACATAGTCTTATAATCTTATGTGTGGATAACCGTTTAGGACAAGTCCCATTCGGCTTAATCCGGAGCCTGATGGACACGTTTAATCTTATAATCTGATTCTTGTCTTAATTGTTCATATGTATATCTGATACATTATTCTAATCATATGCATATCTAATGCATTGATCAAGTAATTAATCATGTGACACTTAACCTATGATATAAGGTTTTAAGCTTATCATTCTCTTAAGCCACTTACTTGGTTGTTGGAAATCTAACCCTTAAACTTATCTAAAGCTTTGAATGTTGAAACATTCCTTGTACTTTCGAACACTTAATTGAGTACATTTTAATATTGCTATCCTATCATAGGATCTAGACATATCGTTATCATATGTCGCAGTTAGGGGCTTAATATCCCACTTTTAATAACTTCCCTGTTCCTCTAACCATTGTTCTTGCACTCCCAATGCTTTGCCTAAGGTAGCAGGACCGTGCGTCCAGTCTGCACAACCGTGCCACCCTTCCTAAAGGGGGGAAAGTGCATTTTTGTCGTATTTTGAGGTATCCAATGCGCGTGAATGGTTCCCAAACCCTTAAACTTGATTAGTAGATGTTCAATTATGATGATTAAGGTTGCTTAACAGGTGTATGATTAAAGATAAGTTAGAATTGGAAAGTTGTGAATTAAACTTGGAAATATATCTTTAATTGAGCCGTGAATTGTATGCAATCATGATAATTGATTTTGGTAGTGTGAATGATGTTGTAGCATGATTATGAAGTGAATTATTGATGGATTAATGTAACTTGCTTGAATTAATCATGAAATGCGTACTATGTGAATGTTGAAGATGATTAAACTTGTTGAAATGAATTAACATGATGTACTGGCTGTGAGTACAATATAGGAAAACTAGGGTTTTCAGAGTCTGTTTAGGTCATGCCTTGGGAATGATCCCAAGGTTACTATTTGTAGCCTCGGTTTGGGCCTATCCGATCATGGTTTTGGGCCCAAATCGTATAGGGCCAAAACTATGACTAGGGCGCCCTCATAGGTTGCTGAGGGCTCCCCCAGAGGATATCTTTTTAGGAAAGTTCCCTAAGGTTCTCTGGTGAATGTCAGGTGGGCCTTGTGCCCTTCTAGAGGGCGCCCAGCCTGACTCTAAGGGTCCAAGCCCTTGTCTGTAGGGCCTACAAGCCTAAATGGTAAGATCTACAGTCCACAGCCCAACAAGCAGAAGCTTTGGAACAAGGCGAAGTGATTAAACTGTTGCCGGAAAATTTGTCTATGACCTTTTACCCAGCAAGTGAGACTTACTGGTTGTGAAACTATGTGAAAAAATTTTAGTTATGGGGTGTAAGGTTTTTTATGAATATTAACTCGATACGGGTGCTGGACCAAACATGGGTGCTAGCTCCATGTTTTTGTTTTGGGGCCCTGGTGGGTGCTAGCCCGACGTGAGTATTCCTATTAGCCCAACAAGCACGATCTTTGGAAGAGGCAAGGTGATTTAAACTATGTAGAGAAAGTGACTTTATTGAGTGGTTAAGATCGCCACGCCATGACTAAGCCCAATATAGGCGTGATAGATTTTTGAATTTTAGAATCAGAGCGCGCCCTATTAAGATCCGACGGTTGAAACGGGGCGACCGTTCGCTTTCGCTGACGTGTTCGCATCGCTACGGTTCTTGGAAATCGTGCCAGTTTAAGTGACGTCATCTGCGCATTTTCCCAGGCTTTTGTACTTTGAACTGTTTTTCGGATCTACTTTCCTTGTTGCCTATTTATCTCTTATCTTTTCACTTTCCTCACTCTTCTCTTCCCTCAAAAACGTAACGGCTTCCTGGATCATCTCTTGGCTTTGGAGATCGCTGCACCTTCAATTTTCGAATCGTTTGGAGCTTCTTTTCATACTCGATCTCTCGCTATCGTTTAAATCCAGGTAATTCCCTTCGATCTCTTCCTTATTAATTAGATCCGTAGCATGGTAGTGATTAGAGAGTGTGATGGGGCGGGTAGGGAACTATCCCCGGCATGTTCAGAGGAGAGGATTAGGTTGTGGAAGGAAAACGTTAGACATGCAAAGCGGTCAGATGGAACCACCGATTGGGTGGTGTTTGAGAGAGCTTATTACGGCCACTCCCTCTTAGAGGAATTTTCAAGTGATTCGGACGAGGGTGAATGAGGGAGTAGTAGTTGGAATTCATCTGACAGCGTTATTCTTTATGTTCGCCCCGGTCCCTTTTGTAGGAGAGGAATTTGTTACATGGCGTCCTCTAATGGATCAGAGCAGGAGAGCTTCGCCGACGATTCGTTCATAGTCCGTGTATATGGATCCCCAACGAGTGGCGTTCTTTCGGAGTAAGCTGAACGTGTCCTCTACGGGATTTTAAGAGGATGTGGTCTTGGAACATTGTCGCCCAGGCGAGAAGGTGTGCTTACAAAGGCCGAAGGGGGTGAAGAATGAGATGTTTCACATGTATACGACTGTTTTTGAAGATCTGGATGTGAAGTATCCCTTCACACCCTTTGAGGTCGAGGTCCTCAATTGTTTCAATGTGGCGTCGTCTCAGCTGCAGCCAAATAGCTGGGCGTTTATACGCGCTTTTGATATTTTATGCGAGGGGCTATGTTTCCAGCCCTCGGTTGGATCCTTCTTCACGTTCTATGGCACGAAGGGGGTAGACAAGCTGTCTTGGGTATCCGTTAGCGTGCATCCTGGCAAGAGGTTATTCCCGCCCTACGCCTCTCCTTATAAGAATTGGAGGCAGATGTTCCTCAGGACCCGAAGAGAAAGGATTGTGAAGCAGCTGCTATGCGGGTCGATGGTAAGCTGAGGTTTCCCATATGCTGGACAAACGCTCCGGCGTCGATCATGGGATTTATGAGAAGCTGGACGCATATGACCAAGGCGTCGTCTATTTTTTTGGACAAGATGCTTCCTATGAACATTCGGGAGCTGTTGAATAGGGAAGGGGATGTGAATAGCTTAAACGAGTACTTACGTGAGTTGATTTTGTTTATTTGTGTGTACATGTGCTTTCCTATTTTCTTGTCCTTGTAACCTTTTCATTTTCATTTTTGTAGAGTCCATGGCGCCCATGACTACGGCTGAGAGGAAGAAATATCTCGAGTAAATGAAGGCAATGAAGGTTGTTGAGGGGTTGGCAGCCAGTGACTCTACTGGGCTCATCACACGCAAGCCTAAGAGGAAGGCTGATCAACCGCCTGAGACTCAGTCTGATTTCATCGCGATGGCCATGCAGGACAAGGCGTCGCCTGGGAAAGATGATAAAGGGAAGACAGTGGTGTCGGGTCGAATTTCGGATATCAAGCTATTGAGAAGCGTTGAATCACTAATTTTAAATCACGACTGAACTTTTAATTTTTTGGGGAAAAAAGGAAAAAAGTTCGAAATTACCTTTAAGTGAGAGATTTTGGGTTCGGGAGTCGATTATGCAAGGGGAAGGTATTAGCACCCCTCACATCCGTTGTACTCAACGGGAACCTCTTAGTTGACTTAGGCTTAAAGTGTTTTCAAAGTTTTGCTTGCGTGCTTGAATATGTAAAAGGGAAAAAGAAAATATGATGAAAGGGAAAAAGAAAGTTTTTTTATTAAAGGGCTTGACAAGATATGAATCCTGCTCCTACGTATCTCCCGGTGCGATGGAGAATTCAAAGCGTACCTAGTTCTTTGGGTAGAAAAAGTTTGTATGTTGGTAGATTTTAATTGTGAAAAAGATTTGATCGCGCCCGAGCGAAAAAGTTTTGCTTTAAAAATGCAAAAACAACATGGTCTATTATCGTTATGTTGATAGCTTAAAAAAGACCAATAAAAAGCCTTTTACCTACTACCGTTATGAGGGTAGCTTAAAAAAGGTAAAAAGGGTTTGATAAAAAAAGAGACGGATTCGCACTCGGGCGTGAAAAAAGGTTTGAAAACACGCAAAGGCGTAAAAGGTTTAAATGAAAAAGGACGGACCCGCGCTAAGGCGATGGTATCCGTTTGAAAACGCGCAAAGGCGTAAAAAGTTTGAATTGACCACGAGGGCCAAGAAAAAGTTTAAAATGGTCACGGGGACCAAAGAAAGGTTGGATTGGTCACGAGGGACCAATAAAAGTTTAAGCGCGTTGGACGCGTTGAAAATGGAATGACGATTGCCCGAACAACGAGACATACGTCAAGCATTCATGCAACCGGGGAAATGGAGAGACATACGTCAAACCATTCCTTTTTCATTCAAGTTTTTGTTTTGTCGAAACTCAAAGAAATCTCAAAGGAAACAAAAACACTTGGTTAAAAACTTAAAGAAAAGTTGTTGAAAACCATGAACAAATTTGTTGTTCAAGTTTATTGAAAATCATGAACATAGCTTGTTGCTTAAGTTATTGGAACTCAAGAACAAGTGTTATTCAAGTTTGAAAGACGAACAAATTCATGAGAATATGCATAAGTTTGGAAAATGCACAAGTTCGGCTCATGTTTGAGTTTGGTTTTAAAAAGTGAGCAAGTTCGGCTCAAGTTCATGTTTTGATTGAAAATCATGAACAAAGTTATTGTTCAAGTTTAGTTTTGAAAATAATGAACTTAGCTTATTGCTCAAGCTTGATTTTGAAAGTTTAAGAACATAACTTGTTTCACAAGTTACTCAAAAAGTATAGCACAAACTTGTGAAATTTCCAAAGGCATGCAAAACTTTTGATATGGTTTGAACAAAAATGAGATTTAATCCTCTTAGGTTCTGAACCATTAGTTAGAACCTCAAAAAATTGGCTTTTGGAAGCCTGAACTCAGGTTCTGAGTTCTGCAACTTTCGCAGAGCAACCTGAACTTGGCTCTGCGAACCCAAGTTCTGTCATGGTCGCAGAGCGACCATGACTTTGCTCTGCGAACTCTGCGAAAAATTGAACTCAGAAGCTGCTTCTGAACTTCTATTCAGAAGCTGCTCCTGAGCCAGCTTCAGAACACTAAGGGGATTAAAAAGCTTTGAAAATTTGGAAGAAAAGGAGTACAACAACTCAGTTTTAGTATTTTGCAAATTGAGATTTCTTTTGAAGTTTCAAAAGGGGTTTTTTGGACAAAATGAATTTAAACAAAGTAAATGATGCAAGTAGCAATGCAAAATGGAAGATAAAGACTTTAGAATACTTACAGAACTCCTAGCAATGCTTATTGTGCAAGAGATAGGAAGTGGCTTGATTGATTGTGATTTTGCAAAGGTTGGAATGTTGGAGGTTTATGGATAACAAATAGCTCTAATGTTACAATTGGTTTTTGCTATGTGTTGAACTCTGTTCTTGCTCTCAAAATGCTGTGTATGTAATGGTTTTTCAAGTGTGTAGAATGGTGTGTAATCCTTATGCAAGGCATCCCTTTTATAGGCAAAAAACCAAATCTATTGCAATGATGAAAATCTCTAGAATCCAGCTGATTTGTGGGCTAAAACCAGGCTACTTTGCTTTGCATTTAATGCAAAAGTAAAGAGGGGACATTGCCTTGCAACCTTGGTCAAGACTTTGGCTAAATCTAGCCATTAATGCAGCTGATCTTGGATAGCAATGATGAGAAAAAATCTGAAAAACAGGGCAGCTTGCAATTGGGCTTTTCTTGGGATCAATCCTTGCAATCCTGAAGAGTCAAGCAAGAAAAACGTGCACTGTAATGTGCAGAGGTTGGGGGAAACAAAAGGGAACATGTGGGCTGGTGTGAGGAAGGAGGAAGACAGCTGAAAACAGGGCAGCACAACAGCTTTTGGGCAAGCAAAACCACCTATGTTTGACTGGTTTTGGTGGAGAAAGAAGGAAGAAAAGAGAACAAGCAGCTGGCTAGCAAGCTCAGGGTTAGAGGTAGGTCAATTGGGAGGGATGAGGGCTGACCAAGGGCAGCCAACTTGTTTGGGCACATGCTAGGTTGGAAGAAAAACCATCTCACCTCAACCTTTAATGTCACATGTTTAATTCTTGCTTTGCTGGATTCATTCAACCACAATTGGTGATAATAATGATAATAATAACAGTGGATGATAATAACAATGACTATAATGAAATTAAAAGTAAGATAACTCAAAGGAATTAAAGTCTGCAGAAAATTCGCAGAGTTCGTAGAGCGAAGGGAACTTTGTTCTGCGAACTCCCCTTTTCTTTTTTATTTTGTATTTTCTTTAAAATAAAATAAAATAAATAAAAACCAATAATGATAATAGTAAAAAATGAAAATAACAATGAAGATAATGATAATAATAATAAAGATGGTAACAATAATAACGATGAAAGAGATAATGATATTAGTAAAGGGTAAAAATAATAATGATGATGATAATAATAAATAATAAAACATTGATAAAAAAGATAATAATATTATTAGTGCAAAAGATAATAATAATAATAATAGTATTAATAATAATAATAGAAATGATAATATTAATAAAATGATAGTAATGCAAATGGTGATGAATAATAAAAAAGATAATAAACAAAGAAAAATATGAGTCAAAAAATGGGGTATGACAGATGCCCCTATTTAATTTTCTTCGCCCCGGAGATAAAAAATGAAATTTTGAAATTGACGGGTCGAAGAGACTTAAATATAAAGTACACCATTTTTGACTAAATTTTTCTTGAATTGAAAATGCTATGGATGTATGCATGTAATGTTGTGAATGCTCGTAATGAAAGTATGAATGCAAAGACGTCAAAGATGACCCGACTGGGGATAAAAAAGAGACAAAGGGATACCCGGGTTCGTTAAAGAAACGGGATCCGACTCTACTGGGGTAACATGGTTCCACTGGGGAAGGGTTGTCTACTACCAGGATGATAGCTTAATAAAGACAACAGATCAAGGTTACCTTGGTGGTTTCACCGGGGATTTCATCTTACCTACTACCGTTGTGATGGTAGCTTAATGAAGGTAAGAGAAGACAAAGTATGCTATTCACTGGAGAAATTATTTTACCTACTACCATTGCGACGGTAGCTTAAAGAAGGTAAAAATGTAAATGTCAGCTGTTCGGGTTAAATTCCGAACTGCCACTGACGACAAGAACAAAGGTAAACGTCAGCTGTTCGGGTTAAATTCCGAACCATCACTGATGGTGAAAACAAAGGTAAAAGTCAGCTGTTCGGGTTAAATTCCGAACTACCACTGATGGTAAGAAACAAAAATAAATGTCAGCTGTTCGGGTTAAATTCCGAACTACCACTTATGGTAAGAAACAAAGGATGAAAGTCGGCTGTTCGGGTTAAATTCCAAACTACCACTGAAGATAAGAAAACAAAGGTAAAAGTCAGTTGTTCGGGTTAAATTCTGAACTACCACTGACGGTAAGAAACAAAGGTAAATGTCAGCTGTTCAGGTTAAATTCCGAACTACCACTGATGGTAAGAAACAAAGGATGAAAGTCGGCTATTCGGGTTAAATTCCGAACTATCACTGAAGATAAGAAACAAAAGGGTAAAAGTCAGCTGTTCGGGTTAAATTCCGAACTACCACTGATGGTAAGAAACAAAAGGGTAAAATGTCAGCTGTTCGGGTTAAATTCCGAACTACCACTGAAGATAAGAAACAAAAATAAATGTCAGTTGTTCGGGTTAAATTCCGAACTACCACTGAAGATAAGAATTAGATAAAAACTGTGCACAAGTTGTTCGTTAAAGAACTGCCACTTGGCAACAACACTGGGGGATATGCACAAGTTGTTCGTTGAAGAACTGCCACTTGGCATAAAGGCAAAATAAAAAGATGCGCAAGCTGTTCGTTAAAGAACTGTTACTTGGCGAAAAGGAGGTGATATCACTGGACCAGGCACACTGGGGATGACACTTGGGGAATAGGAGGTTACGAATTGTTCATGATTGATTGGTAAGACTCATGGTGTTTAAAGCAGCCGTGTATGAATGATATTGTGGTATGTTACATGCATGAATGCGTATATGCATGAATATATGAATGTATGAATGTGCGAATGTATGAATGTACGAACGTACGAATGCATGAATGTACGAATGTATGACTTTCACTGTTGATGTTGTGTGAAAGGTTGACTTGCACTGGGGATACACAAACCGTTCATTAAAGAACTGCCCCTTGGTATAAGAATATGATGAAAGATGCACAAGCTGTTCATTAAAGAACTGCCGCTTGGCATATAAAGGAGGTGACATCGCTAGACCAGACACACTGGGGATGACACTAAGGAAAGGACTGATTTGATTAATTGTATGACCGATAAACTTGAAAGACAAGATTAGACCGGTAAGATGAAAAGTGGACCGACGTCGCATTGCAAACACTCGGTAATCTTTAATGGGGATGATTGTAACACCCCGATTTTTAAATATTAATTTATTGGTATTATTGTTATATAATATAAGTAATATTAATATTATTAAGAAATATTTGTTTGATGTTTTCAAAATAAGTTTTTGGATTGTGGGTAATAGATGAGTTACTTAGTTGTTGAAAAATAGGAGATTAAGAGAAATTAAGGAGAAAAAGGTGTTTTTAGAAAATATAAGAGTAGTGGTGTAATAGTAAAGAGGGGGGTTTGAATGAAGGAATTAAGTAGTGTTTTAATTAAATAGGATAGAAGGAGGTGTAAATAATGAAGAGTAAACCCGTTAAATAGTTATGAGAGAAACCTAGCTCAGTTAAAAGGTTATAAATAGAGGAGAGCATTAGAGAATTAGGATTATAACAAAAGAGAAAAGATTAGAGATCAAACGAAAACTAGGGTTGTGGAGAGAAGAGGCAAGGAGGCATAGCGAGAAGAACCTGAGAGAGATTTCACCGTAGGAATTCATTCAAATTTTGCAAATCAGAGGTAAGGGGGAGTCTCTATTCACCATAAGGGTTGTATGGACATATGTGTAGTGAAGGGTTTTTTGTTTTTCTTCCTTGTTTTCATGATCTTTTAATGAATTCATGTTAAATTTGTGCTATAATATTGCTATGATTTTGCTTATGTTATTATATGTTTGATTTATTAGAAGGGATTATAAAATTCATATGTTTCTTGTAATTTATTTTGATGAACCCTTATTTTAATTTGTAGCTTCCGCTTTTCTTCGATGAATGCTAAATCTGGATTTTCTTAAATTTTGTCATTGCTGTTTAATTGGATTTGAAACAAAGTCACGCACAGATTGAAAATAATTTGAAAACACCATGCTTAATATAGGGGCCAGCTTATCTTTCCTTCATTCGATATAAAGTTATTGAGCATATATCCAAGATATCGTGAAATTTGCCCTTGCTGTTTTAAATTAATATGTGATACTTTGAAGTGTTGGTCTTTTGGTTTTGATCCAAATTTTATTTTCCTTCGGATTTGATCCAATATAACCGTTTGTTATATCACTAATGATTTAAAATAATTGTATGGCTTTTAACCCTTATTGTATAATAGGTGGTTTACTACTATAAAATAAGACAAATATAAATTTTTGTTATATATAAATATTTGGTTATTATATACATTTATGGAAGGTTTGTTCTCTTTTATTGATGAGACATTAAACAAAGTATAATTGATGAATTATTTGACTATGTGTAATTTGTGAATATTTGATGATGTGTAAATTGATGAGTTATTTAAAAATGTGTGATTTAATGATGTGTTATATAAAGATGTGTTATTTAAAGATGTGTGATTTAATGATGTGTTATATAAAGATGTGATATTTGAAGATGTGTAATTTAAAGACGTGCTATATAAAGATGTGTTATATAAAGATGTGTTATTTGAAGATGTGTGATTTAAAGATGTGTTATATAAAGATGTGTTATTTGAAGATGTGTTATTTAAAGATGTGTTATTTAAAGATTGTAATTGTTGAGTTATATAAAGATGTGCATTGTTGAGTCATTATTTGATGTTCATGCATTCATGGTCAGTCCGATTTAAAGATGTGATTTAAAGATGGGGGAGAAATCAGTAACATACCTCTGATATCCAAAACCGGTACCACATGCATATAGAGTCGAGTTAGGGGCATTGCATACATAGTTGTAAGTCTATTTGAAGATGTGTAATTAAAAGATGTGTTATTTTAAGATGTGAAACTATTTAAAGATGTGATATTTAATGATGTGCTCCTAAATGATTATGTGTGAATGATCAGTGTTTTTGTTAATGACTACTTAATGTTATTACTCGTTTTTGAAGCTTACTTGTTATTATAAGATGTTGAATTGATGCCTATTGATTTTTATTAAATGAATGTTTATGATTAAATGTGAATACTACCTGTCTGTGATGTATACATGCCTAACTGCAATTGATGATTATTTTATCTGAATCTATACATGTGTTTGTACCTCTCTTGTGTTGGATATATTCTCACCCTCTTAAACTGGACTGTACTCTCGCCGGGTACAGATTCACAGGAAGAAGATAATTAGTAGCAGTGAGTCTCAGAGGATGACGTTGGAGCCTTCTTATTTACTTTTGCCGCTTTTGGGAGTTTTATCGAGTCGTCGCTCTGATTAGTAACACTAGGGAATGGGGGTTTATTTTATTTCAGATTTTGTTTTAGAATTCTTTCGAATTCAGTTTTGTTGTGGATTTTAAAGATGTGAAAAACTACTTTGATGTTTTGAGAACTTTTCCGCTGCGACGTTTTTAATTAAATGAAGTGTTTTTGAATTGATGAAGATGTGTGACACCCTTGCATGCTTATTTAATTATTGTATTTTTATTATAAAATAAAATGTGGGGTTTAGGGTGTTACAATGATGTTACAGGGGATACATCCAAAATATTGACGGGGTAAAGCCGCGATAACTGATGAAAAAGATAAATACCTCACGGGGAGATTGTTAATCCACTGGGGGATCGTGCTAATCCGCTGGGGAGAAGAACTGGTGATTCCGCCGGGGGCGCTTATGCTTTGGATGGCTAATCTTTGCCTGAATCGTCCTTTCGGGTTTCCGATTCATTGGGGATATTCCCTTTTGATTTACTGATGACTTTGTTGGGGAATCCCTTTTAGCAATTGACCATGCTCGGCCTGCGAAGTTTATCCGTTCTCAGGACAGATACTGACACACACTTCAAGTATTCAGAGTTCAGAGAGAATGTGTTTGTTATTTATGTTTCTCAAAAGCATAAAAGATTCACAACAATTTTTTTGAAAAAGTTTTGTTTTAAGTACTATCATCAAAAAATAGAAGAAATGAATGAATAGAATAAAATGGGAATTTTTTGATAAGAAGCAAAAAATGCTGGGAAGAAAAATTATTAATGGGGTGGTGGCCTGCCAAGGGCGTGGCTTTTTGTGATCGTGCTTGGGAGTGCCAATGACAATTGGGCTTTTTGTAGTAGACTGAGGAATGTCAATGACGACTTGGCTTTTTGTGAATTGTGGGGGAGTGCCAAGCATGGTTGGGCCTTTTTAATGATTGTGTATCGGGCGTGGTTTAAAATTGTGGGTGCCAATGAGAATTGGGTTTTTGTTGGATTTGCATGATTCATATGAGATTTGCGCAGGCAATTTTGATGCTCCCATTAATCCAAGATTGCACTAAAAAATTTGAAACAATACCAAACACAAAATTTATATCGTACAGCTCGAGTTAAAAAATATGTTTATCAATGAACCAACCTAACACACATTTTTGTTAAGTAAATGAATAAATTGAATATTAATTGTGGGGGGTATTGAACACTCATCCGGCAATTTTGCCAACATTCCGATCAAGTTATGTGTCTATCTAATCATCGTTTCTAAAAGCACAAAAGCATTGATCTCAAGGTCTTTGAGGGTTGTAATTTGGCTTGGTTACAAAAGAAATGTCATATGTGGGAAAATTGAATTCAAAAGGCCAAGCAAAAGGAACATTCTTTCTAGATTACACACCTCCTTTTTATTCGAACATGACTCTTGGTGATTTACTAATGCCTTTCTTTGACCTTGACAACTTTTTTGATTTATTGATTTTTCTTTTTCTTTTCTCTTTTCTTTTTCTTGGTTTGTTTTTCTTTCTTTCTTTCTTTCTTTCTTTTTTTTCTTGTTTGTCAAGATCAATTACAAAATTCACCATTACTTGACATCCACAACCCCTTTTTTTTTCAACTTAATTCAAGATGATACCCTAATTGAATGTTCCTTCCTCTTTTGGCAAAGGACAATAATCATGAAGGTTAAGGGTTCAAAAATGAAAGTAAAATATCAGAATTCAATAATGATTTAACTATGAACTGAATTTTTTTACAAACTCCGGCAATTTCATTAAGCAATTGAGCTTATGAAAGTTGGCAGTTCATAGTTAATGATTCTGATTCATTAGGCTCAAAGGGGTTAACAAATACTCACTTCTCACAGGGTGGGCTATTTGTGGTCAACTGTTTTCACTCATTTTCAAAAAAAAAAATGCCTCGATCATGTCAGTGCTTTCATGCAATTTAAAACAACATTCATATTTAACATAAAAAGAGCGAGTTAAACAATAAATGCTGGTCTCCTGCATATGTGCAATGATTTTGAGGATTCCTCACATTTTGGCTGGTTTTAAATGATTCATAGAATAAACATATTAATAACGCAAATTGTATAGTATAACTTTTGTACTGAGTACATATTCTCCTTTCAAGTTTAATCATAGAAAAAACAGGAAACATGTATTTTAGCTTTGCGCAAATTAATCGAATTAACATACATCTGTGGCTGAATGTTTTGGCTCAATCCATGAGAAGATTTGTCATCATTTTTTTTTTTAATGATCCACAGTGAAAGCAAATTTTTTTTTGACATTTTAAAGCATATTTAGAAAATCAAAAATTAACAGGCATTAGTTATGATTCGAAAGCCAAATAATAAAAATGTACTTAACATAAATAATATAAACAGAGTACGAGTACAAAACATTAAACACATAAAGTTTTAAAGGGTACAACATGAAACATAATAATATATAAGGAAAATGAACAAAAACATCAAAAACATCAAAAAAGGAGCAACTCAAGGAGTGCGGGCCTCGTCATCCTCGGTGTCCTCATCCTCACATGTAGGCTCTAGAGATGAGATTTTCTAAAAAGGTCCCTAGAATCACGGATCTCACAGGGAAAATAAGGTCGTCAATCGCAAATTACTCGCGAGACTTCAATAAATTCCAAGTGAAATCTCCTCTAGGCGGGGTTTTCGCATCCTACATCACGGACATACGTCAACGCGGGCTTCCGCTACGCAACCACCATCCTATCTTAATTTTCTCTCAAGCTCGGGTAGAGAGCCTCACACGTCCGGCATTAACCCGAACAATGTGGAGTAACATCACTCAAATAACAACCCCACAATTTACATATATTGACATGAAGCAATATGAAATATAAAAATATAGAGAAAAAGAAGAGAAACAAATAATGATAATAAGATACACACTGTAGTACCCTAATTTTGTCCTAAGCATTTTAAAACAAAAAATCAAAAAAAATCAAAGAGGGGAAAAAAAGTCAAAGTCAACAAAAGTCAACAGAAAAGTCAACATTTTAAAAATGCTGACTTCGCACTGCGAAGTCTGCGATTTTTCTGCAGATTTTTGGTGTTTTTGATTTAATTCCAGAATTTGTTGCATATCATTTCCATATTTATTTTAAGCAGCATTCATGGCTATTTGGGCCAAGCAAAACCAGAATTGAAGGACTTGCCATTAATGCCAAGGTTGGAAGCTTTTTCTTCCAACCTAGCATGTGACAAGCAAGTGGGCTTGCCCTTGGGCAGCTCTTGTCCCTCCCAAGTGACCTGTTAACCACCACAAGGTTGCCAGCCACCTGCTTGGTGACTTTCCTCCTGCTTGCTCCCCCCAAAACCAGTCAAACTAGCTGGATTTTCTCACTTGAAAAGTCATGAGTGCCTACCCTGTTTTTGTAGCAGCTTTTCACCCCTCACACCAGCCATAGATAGCCTTTTTCATCCCTCAATCTCTGCACATTACAGTGCACGTTTTTATTGATCAACCATTGGGATTGCAAGGATTGATCCCCAAGCTTGGCCATTTGCAATTCAGCCATGTTTCTCATCATTACCTTCTAGAATTAGTTGATTTTGTGGCTGAAATCAGTCAAAGACTTAACCCTCGGCACAAGGCAGAGTTGCCTCTATCCATTAGCATTAAATGCAAAGCCAAATAGCCTGAGTTTAGCCCACAAATCAGCTAGGTTCTAGGATTTTTTCATCATTACTTGAGATTGCATTTTGGCCTATAAATAGAGACCCAAGGCAAAGGAAAATGCAGCATTGCATAACATAAGATAGAGCAGAAAATAGAGCATTAAGAGAGCAAAGAAACACTACTCATTTCAGCCAAACAACCAGAGAAAAACCAATCCAACACAAAGCTTTACCAAGCTCAAAGTTCATCACCAATATCAAAAACCTTTGTGAGAACCTTCAACCAATTCAAATCCATTGCAGCTGGAGCTTTGCTAAGGAGTTCTGTAAGTTTCTAAGCCTTTGTATTGCATTTTCATTTGTGTTTGCATAGCAATTTTGGTTCAAACCATTTGGTTCTAAAAAACCCCCTTTTGAACTTCAAAGAAATCCCAAGGTTTTCAAAACATTAAAACTGGTTTGGCCAGCCTTTTTCACCCAAAAAACTCAAAGCTTTTCACTCACCTAAAAGGTCCTGAGTGTGTTCAGAAGTTGTTTCTGAACAAAAGTTCAGAAACAGCTTCTGAACTCAAAAATTCGCATGCTTCGCAGTGCGAAGTCATGGTCGCAGTGCGACCATGACAGAACTCAGAATCTGAGTTTAGGTGCCCAAATGGACAATTTTTGAGGTTCTAGCCCAAGAGCTCAGAACCTAAGAGTTTTTAAACCCATGTTTTTCAAACCATAACAAGGATTTTGCACAATTTTGACAAAATCACAAGTTCGTATGACATTTTGTGGATAACTTGCAAAACAAGTTATGTTCTTAAACTTTCGAAACAGCATGAACAAACAAGCTATGTTCATCATTTCAATCAAAACTTGAACAATAAATATTGTTCATGATGTTCAAAACTCAAACATGAACATACGCCAAATGCGTTTGCTTTTCAAAACAATTCGCAAAATGAGCCGAACTTGGGCATTTTCTAACAAATTGCTAAATCTTTCCAATTTGGGTTTTCAAACCAAATGTTTTGACATACCTTGGGATTTCTAAAGGATTTCTACCCAAAAACATGAATGAAAAAGGGATGGTGTGACGTATGTCTCTCCATTGCCCCGATTGTACGAATGCGTGACGTATGTCTCGTCGTTCGGACAATCGTCATTCCCTTTTCAAAACATATCCAACCCTAACCAAACCAAACCTTGGCCCCTTGTGGTCAATCCGAACCTTTTGGTCCCCCGTGGCCATTAGATTCGATCGCCCGACTCGTTGGATTCCACTCGGTCAATGTTCGACTCGCCCGAGTCCATTGTACCTGTTCTTGATCTCAGTGGATCAATTGAACAATCGCCCGACTCGTTAGAGTCCACTCGGTCAATGATTGACTTGTATGAGTCCATTGCACCTCTCTTGGTCCCATAGCGACCAATTCGAACCCTTTTACCCTAACGGACGTACCTTTTAACAATTCTAGTGCGATTCACGAACAAACGCTTAATAAGTCTCCCAAGCGCGAGCATACAAGCTACGTTTTAATCGCAAGAATTCGGTTAAAACATCGTCCATTTAAAATTAACCAACATATGTACGTTTTTCTACCAAAGAACTACGTACGCTTTGAGTTCTCCGACTACCGGGAGATACGTAGGAGCAAGATCGACATCTTGTCAAGCGCAATAATAAAAACTTTTTTTTCTTTTCTTTCGTTTGTTTTTATCTCTTTCCCCCTATTTAGTATATTTCCTTTTGACATGGATAAGCATGCGCGCAAAACATTTAAAAACAATTCAAGCTTTAGCCAAATAGAAGGTTCCCGTTGAGTACAACGGACGTGAGGGGTGCTAATACCTTCCCCTTGCGTAATCGACTTCCGAACCCGACAATGGTTGCGATGACCATCCTTTCCTCATCGTCAAAGGGTTTTATTATCGTTTCCCTTTAAATAAAAAAAAAACTTAAGGGTTTATCAACGTTCCCTTTACACAAAAACTTTGGTGGCGGCTTCACAAAGGCCCTCCGAGCGTTTACGAACGACCTCGGAGGATTTGCGCGTCTTTTTCTCAGGAAAAAAACGAGGTGCGCACAGCTGGCGACTTCACTGGGGACGCCTGTTCCCACTAGCGAGTCAAACCTAACCTATTTGGCTTTTGAGCCAATTGTTTATATTTTCTTTGCGCGCCGTGCTTATTATTTTATTCATACATGTCATATTTATGCTTTATGTTTATATTTGCTTTATTTTGCTTTATATTCATATCATATATATATCAAATGCGGGGGTTACTTGAGTGATGTTACTCCACATTGTTCGGGTTAATGCCGGACGTGTGAGGCTCTCTACCCGAGCTTGAGAAAAAAACTAAGTTAGAAGGAGGTTGTGTGCGGAAGCCCGCGTTGACGTATGTCCGTGAGGTAGGATGTCCAACCCCGCTTAGATGAGATTTTCACGTGGAATTAATTGAAGTCATGTCGACGTATGTCCATAGACAACCCTAATTCCATGTGAGGTCTATGACTCTAAGGACCTCTTCTTAGGAGATTTCACAATTTAGAGCCTACATGTGAGGATGGGGGGAAGTTCCGAACCTTCATAAACCATACCCTTGCATATCATTTGCATTCATGAAAGTAATTTTCGCATCATTTTGCTTTATAGGAGTTTAAAAAGAACAAACAAATATTAGCAAAAAGAAATATGGATTCCGGGAACAAAAATACGCTCGCCTTCAAAATTAAAGCTCCTATGGTGGAAAGCTTATTAGCTCTAAGCAAGAGGCTCTCTTCGGTCAACAAGAACATTTTCGAGGCAAGCTATGGGCTAATCCTTGATCTCCTACCCGTGAGAATAGATTCAGCGGCCTTAACCACTTTGGCGCAATTCTTCGACCCACCTCTACGGTGCTTCACATTTCAAGACTTCCAACTAGCGCCAACTTTGGAAGAGTTTGAGAAGATTTTGGGTTGTAGCATGAAGGGTGTAACACCCCGTTTTCCCAACTTGAAAATTTCATTTAAAATAAATCAGAGTTTCAACCTTGACGGGATGTCGCACTTCGTTTACAATCAACATCACCTCGAACCAACTTCTACATACTATCAACACGTCCGGGAGGCAAGCTTCTCCCCCACTTATTCCAAACCAACTCCTGCAGACAACGACTATGAGCTAACAAACAAGTACCGACAGTGTTTCACACACATGTCGAGTACTAAGGGACAAACAACATTAGACAACATTGGCCGGACAGACCGACCTGCTCTGATACCAATTTAAAACAGAGACGTGTGAAAAAGACGCAAAACATGAAACAGAGAATGCTGTCACCGTACAATTTCACTAAGACCTCCTTGGAGTATTTTCATCATAACTCAAAAACTAAAAGTCATTTTCACGTCAAACCAAAGCCACTGGAAAGCTAACAAAATTATCTAAAACCTTCATGTTTACACCCAAGGCCAATTCTGTACCGATCAATACCAGTTTTCGTTTCAAATTCGGAAAAGTTGTGCAGAAAGTCCATAAAAATTCACTGTGACCTACGTGCAGTAATTTGACCATAACTCAAGTTCTATATATCATTTTGACGTCAGACCAACGGCATTAGAAAACTAACATCCATACCTACAACTTTTGTGTTTACACCTAAGACCAATTCTGTACCGATCAATACCAGTTTTCGTTTCAAATTCAGGGCAGAGATAAGAAAACTCAGGAAAAGCAACTTATATTATTCAAACTTCTCATTCATCTGACACATGTTTATGAACATTCAAAACTTCATCAATTTATGCATAAGCATGGCACCAATCAGTAACAACACCGTAGAATCACAACAAAATCAACATCTCAACATAGAAATCATCAATTTAACATTCCATCATTAGTTTATCATAATCAAACAACCCTAATTCCCAAATTCACCAACATCAACATGTTAAATCAAAATTTAGGGATTATGAAACTTAGATTTATAGAAGCTAGTCCCACCCTTACCTTGTTATGAAGAAATCGCCCCCTTCAGCTTTTCCTCTTCTCAAGTTCTTCACCTTCTTCCTTGGCTCTGCTTCTCCTCTTTTCTCTTCTCTGTTTCACGTGAAAACACAACAAAATGAAACCTCTTCACGCGTATACCTCTTTTTCTATTCCACTTCCCTCTTTCTTAATTTCCCATAATGCCCTTAATGCCATTTTAATTCTATTTAATCTATTAAATTATATTAATTCATTATAATTCAATAAAATAATAAAATTAAATTCTAGGCGTTACAACTCTCCCCAACTTATAAAATTTTCGTCCTCGAAAATGTACCTCATGCAAATAACTCTGGATAAGACTCCAACATCTTGCTTTCCAGCTCCCACGTCAAGCTTTCACCAGCCTCGAACCAACACAAAGGAGTTCTGCACCTCCTACCATACAATGCCTCAAAAGGTGCCATTCCAATGCTAGAATGGTAACTGTTGTTATAAGTGAACTCTATCAACGGTAGATGACTATCCCAAGCTCCACCCTGCTCAAGAACACATATTCTCAACAAATCTTCGAGTGATTGAATCGTCCTTTCCGACTGACCATCTGTTTGCGGATGATAAGCCGAGCTCAACCTCAATTTAGAACCCAATGCTTCCTGCAAACTCTTCCAAAATCTAGAAGTAAATCTTGGATCTCTGTCTGACACAATACTCGACGGAACACCATGCAACTTCACAATCTCTCGAATGTAAATCTCTGCCAACTGCGACACAGGATAACTAATATTTATCGGAAGGAAATGCGCAGACTTCGTCAACCTATCCACAATCACCCAAATTGAATCATGTCCTCTCTGAGTATTCGGCAAACTCGTCACAAAATCCATGGATATACTATCCCACTTCCACTCTGGCACATCCAACGGTGTCAACAACCCAGCAGGTTTCTGATGCTCAACCTTCGACTTCTGACAAGTCAAACATGAATACACAAATTGAGCCACATCTCGCTTCAAACCAGACCACCAAAACAGCTTCTTCAAATCATGATACATTTTTGTAGCTCCCGGATGAATACTCAAGCTACTTCTGTGACTTTCCTCAAGAATCATCTTCTTCATCTCATCGTTATCAGGTATACAAATTCTGCCTCTAAACCTCAACACTCCTTGATCATCAATTTTGAAATCACTACCCTCAGCCTCATTCATCAAATCCACTAACTTCACATCTACTTTCTGAGCTTCTCTGATATTACTCAAAAATTCATTGTTAATCTTCAACATACCCAACTTCACACTCTGAGGTGCCAATTCACAAACCAAACTCATATCTCTGAATTGTTCAAGCAACTCAAACTCTTTAACCATCATAGCAGACATATGCAAGGTTTTCCTGCTCAAAGCATCAGCAACAACGTTAGCTTTACCTGGATGATAATTCAGTCCAAAATCATAATCCTTCAACAGTTCAAGCCATCTTCGCTGCCTCATATTTAGCTCCTTCTGATCAAATAGATACTTCAAACTTTTATGATCACTAAACACCTCAAATCTTGAACCATAAAAATAGTGTCTCCAAATCTTCAGCACAAATACCACTGCGGCCAACTCAAGATCATGCGTAGGATAGTTCCGTTCATGAATTCTCAACTGTCTTGATGCATAAGCCACTACTTTACCATCTTGCATAAGCACACCACCTAATCCCAACTTGGACGCGTCACAATACACCACAAAAGGCTCATCTGGCTTCGGCAAAATCAAGATTGGAGCCGTCGTCAAACGCTGCTTCAATTCATTAAAACTGGTTTCACAATGAACATCCCACACAAAAGCTTTACCTTTACAAGTCAACTGCGTCAACGGAAGTGCAATCCTCGAAAATCTATCCGACACAACCATCTTCAACTATATTCCAACACACCATCATTTAAGGAGCAACATCCATCACACTCTTATACTTCGACATACAACGTCACATTATTATCTTAACAACATCTTCGACATCAAAACACCTTGACACATAATTCTCACATCCATAACTCACCAAATCAAACATGTAGAGTCGTATACTTATAGCAACTGCGCTACATACACTTCTGCTGCGCAACTCTGATAATCTATCTTAAGTCATCGTACTCATTAAAATTTCCATCAACTACATGGGTTACAAGTCTTAATTTAAGTTCGGACTTCTTTAACATCCATCATAACATCATCGTTAACTTAATATCCTCAATCTTTCACTTTGCGTCGTTAGCTCGCATATAAATCCTCTACTCTGAATCGTTCAATACTTCTCGACTCTTTCCTATCCACTCCCTTATTAATTCACACAAACACGATATAACATTATTCACTTCATGCACTATCAAGATAGCAAGTCAAATCTACACCATCCAACACGATCTCGTCTACTATCAACAAGAGATTAAGGGTGATCAAGTCCTCAATTTGTCAAGAGATATCCGACAACCGTAATGGAGCATAAACTATCGTTACTAACTACAATAGAGTTCTTTTCCAACTTATACTCACGTCACCCAAAAGCACCATACTTCAACAATTCCCAAAATCATCTGAACATGCTAACACCGACGTCTTGCAGCTACATACTAATACACCTCTGACGATAACATCAGACATAATTTCTTTAGGTCATTACCAACACTTCCTATCCTTGAAATCTCATTCTTCGCATTTCCAACAACTTCAGCAACTCATTATAATTACTCACTAATATTCCACAATGAAGTCTACCACAATCCGTCACTATAATCATTCTTATTCAACATAAATTGCATCTCCATGCATTTCCCGATACCTTCGCATTCTTACAAATACCAACGTTTCATTCCTTATCCATATCTTACACCCTTCTTCACCTTTTCAATTTTCAGCAAGAATCACCCAACTTCAAACACAATTATATCTTCCAATACAGACCTCCCAAGCACAAAATTATATTCCAAAATGAAGGGAATTTCGTGTAGATTCCAGAACTTCAAGAATCTCCCAAATCCGAGTTACGAGTAAAAAGTTATCATCCTTGCAATGGGACTGGTCCAGAATTCCCGTATGCAGAATTTTCCAAAAATCAGCATCAGACCCAAACATTAAAATGCACTTTTCTTCCTCTTCACAAACTTCCTGAAGACAAATCTTATATGCAAACTGTAGGGAATTTCTTGAGCTTTCCAAAAAGTCCAGAATCGCTTCCATCAGAAACACGAGTAAAAAGTTATGCCCCTTTTACTGACAGCTGCTCCATAATTGTAAAAATCAGAATTTGAGGTTGATGAACATAAGTTCCATCTCTCCCTCTCGCTTCCAAGATCTACCAACATCCTTTCTTTTCATCCAACTACGAAAATCACCCGAATTTAATCCAACTACACTCAAGACATACCATCTACCGAATTAATCCATCAACTATCACTTCCATTGGAAAAATTCCTCATTCTCAATTAATTCACCATCCATAATCTACACACATCTCAAACTCGACTGATACCAATTGTAACACCCCGTTTTCCCAACTTGAAAATTTCATTTAAAATAAATCAGAGTTTCAACCTTGACGGGATGTCGCACTTCGTTTACAATCAACATCACCTCGAACCAACTTCTACATACTATCAACACGTCCGGGAGGCAAGCTTCTCCCCCACTTATTCCAAACCAACTCCTGCAGACAACGACTATGAGCTAACAAACAAGTACCGACAGTGTTTCACACACATGTCGAGTACTAAGGGACAAACAACATTAGACAACATTGGCCGGACAGACCGACCTGCTCTGATACCAATTTAAAACAGAGACGTGTGAAAAAGACGCAAAACATGAAACAGAGAATGCTGTCACCGTACAATTTCACTAAGACCTCCTTGGAGTATTTTCATCATAACTCAAAAACTAAAAGTCATTTTCACGTCAAACCAAAGCCACTGGAAAGCTAACAAAATTATCTAAAACCTTCATGTTTACACCCAAGGCCAATTCTGTACCGATCAATACCAGTTTTCGTTTCAAATTCGGAAAAGTTGTGCAGAAAGTCCATAAAAATTCACTGTGACCTACGTGCAGTAATTTGACCATAACTCAAGTTCTATATATCATTTTGACGTCAGACCAACGGCATTAGAAAACTAACATCCATACCTACAACTTTTGTGTTTACACCTAAGACCAATTCTGTACCGATCAATACCAGTTTTCGTTTCAAATTCAGGGCAGAGATAAGAAAACTCAGGAAAAGCAACTTATATTATTCAAACTTCTCATTCATCTGACACATGTTTATGAACATTCAAAACTTCATCAATTTATGCATAAGCATGGCACCAATCAGTAACAACACCGTAGAATCACAACAAAATCAACATCTCAACATAGAAATCATCAATTTAACATTCCATCATTAGTTTATCATAATCAAACAACCCTAATTCCCAAATTCACCAACATCAACATGTTAAATCAAAATTTAGGGATTATGAAACTTAGATTTATAGAAGCTAGTCCCACCCTTACCTTGTTATGAAGAAATCGCCCCCTTCAGCTTTTCCTCTTCTCAAGTTCTTCACCTTCTTCCTTGGCTCTGCTTCTCCTCTTTTCTCTTCTCTGTTTCACGTGAAAACACAACAAAATGAAACCTCTTCACGCGTATACCTCTTTTTCTATTCCACTTCCCTCTTTCTTAATTTCCCATAATGCCCTTAATGCCATTTTAATTCTATTTAATCTATTAAATTATATTAATTCATTATAATTCAATAAAATAATAAAATTAAATTCTAGGCGTTACAAAGGGTCATGAACTCTATCTTGGTCCGGGAAAGGATCCCACATTTGAAGCCATCGCCGAATCCTTATACCTCGACACCCAAGAAGTGGCATCTAACTTGGAAGTTAGAGGAAACCTTAAGGGATTTTCAAGAAAGTTTTTGGAAGCCAAAGCTCGGGAAATGTTAGCCAACAAAGAGGGAAGGGCATTCAACGCCATCTTAGCCCTTTTAGTTTACGGAATTGTCTTATTCCCCAACATGGATGATTTCATAGACTTTCCGGCTCTAGAGGTATTTATGACTAAAAATCCGGTTCCCACAGTCTTGGCGGATGTTTATCATACCCTCTACTCTAGGCATGAACAAGCAAGGGGACGCAAAATTACTTGTTGCACTCCCGTAGTGCAAATTTGGATGATGTCCCACATGCCAAGAAACCGAGACTTTGCGGAAAACCGGGCCAAGCTCAAATGGTCGCAACGGATGACAACCCTCGCCGAGAAGGACATCCATTGGTTTTCACCAAACTTAGAGGACCCGGAAATTATCCTCAGTTGCGGGGACTTCCCTAACGTACCCCTCATTGGTACTAAGGGATGTATTAATTACAATCCGGTCCTCTCTCTCCGACAACTAGGTTTCTCAATGGAGGATCAACCTAATGACCTTTTGTTGGAAGCTTTCTACTTAAGGGAAGGCGATCAAGACCCGGCATTGCTAGAGAGAATCCGGGGAGCATGGAGCCAAGTGCGCAAAGGAAGGGTAGGCAAGAGAAACTGTGTCGCCAAACCCCTTTATACTCAATGGGTGAAGGAGAGGGTCAAAGCAATCAAGCTACCATTCGTGGTCACAAACCCTCCAAAATCTCCTACACCTAAACCTATTGCAACCATTCCCAACAAAGAAGTGGAGGAACTCAAAGCTAAAATTCAAGAACTCCAAAACAAAAACGGAGACTTAGAATTGAAGCACCTCCAAGCTTTAGGAGAAATCACTAGGACGAAGAGAGATCGTGATGAAGTATCACATTCTCTCCTAGTGTGCCAAAAACGGCTAAGGATCTCCGAAGGGAAGAGAGATTGGATAGGAGGCGGCTTGGTTAGTGCGGATGCCAACCTTGTGGCCAAGGACGAAGAGTTGGAAAGAATCTTACATTCCAACCAAGAGCTCAAGAAGTTTGGCGAACTAGCCATCGAAGCTCAACGGAAATGGAGGTTGAAATTTCAAGAGAAAAATCAACAGCTCCAAGAAGTAGTTAAAGACTACAAAGAGCAGCTTCAAGCCGAACGCATCCAACGGCAAAGACATGAGAGCCTTTCTCATCAAGGGAGGCTAAAGTGCAATCGTCTCGAAGAAGACATCAAGAAATTCGAAGAGTACTTCGACAAGATTGCAAGAGCTCACGGGGACCATATTGCACAACTACATGATGAAATTAGAAGTGCAAGAGTCAAGCTAGACCAGCGCAAGGAAGTGATTGAGTATGTATGGCAAGACGCCACCCGATTAAGTGAGGATTTCACTAAATTGGTTGCATTCTCAAATTTGGTAATCACCCAACTTCCAAAGAAGCTAGCGGAGGCCGAGATGGTCATGCCCTACTTTGTCATCCCTATGGAGATCCAGAAGTTTATGAAGTTCTGCAAGGACACCATAGATTTCTATAGGGAGGAGATGAGCAAAGCCGAGAAGCGAGCGGCTATTTGATTCGTAATAGCATTAGTTACACTTTGTAAACAAATGTTATTTAATCAAATATATTTTGAAGTATAATCAATTTCCCGGTCTTTAATATTTCGAATTTGCTAATATTAATTGTGCACCTTTAAACTCCTCCATAAAGCAAAATAAAAAAAAAAACGCATATTTTGCATACTCATCGCATACATACATCCACATGCATCTTCATGCATCTTTTTCAAAAAAAAAAAACTCATTCATTTCCCTAAAAACAGTTCAAAGCAATCATAGCCCGAAAACCCCGAAAGCCCTCGGTCCAAGAACCAGATCTTCAGCACTCGTACGGAACACGAGCTAACAAACAAAGGATCATGGACAATTTGGAACAAACTCAAGCGGCTTTGAGAGAAGAGGTTGATGGAATGAAGGGAAAGATGGATCAGATGCTAGAGTTAATGCAAGCTCTATCGGCACGAGAAAGTAACCCTCGCCCAACAACGGATGCATCCAATGTGCAATGGCCTCTCTACGGTTTACCTCCGGATTATACCCCACCATTCGAAAATGAGGGTCATGGACCACCCCCACCACCGCTCACAATCCCCGTAAGGAATGAAGAGCGTCGTTGTCATACCCCATTTTTGACCCACTTTCAATTCTTTTTTCTCGTCCTTTTAAGCCAGAAATTTTCGTCTTTTCAGACAAAATTTCGGCAGGGAGATATTTTAAAATACCTCATTTTTGTTCCGAAGGCAACCTTTTATTTTATTATTTTGTTATTTTGTTATTTTTATTATTTGTCATTATTACTTCTTTTCTTTTAGTTTTTTATTTTTTATTTTTTAGTGTTTTCTTTTTTATTTTTATTTTGTATTTTCGTTTTTTTATTAGTATTGTTTTTATTTTACTGTTTTTCTTCCTTTTTCTTTTTTCAGTCATTTTCTTTGGTCCAGGCCCAGAGGGGCATTTTTGTCCATTATCATCTGTCTTTTTTACTATAAATAGTGCATTTAATGCACTGTTCAGGGGGGCAAGGACAAAGTACCAATCAGAGCCAGTACAATCACAACTCCCACAACCACCGTCCACCACCAACACGCCGGAATCCGGCCACCGGAAAACAAAAAAAAAAATCAGAAAAAATTAACACACACAATCCACACAGCCTCACGCCCGCGGCCACACACACACACCATCAGCCCACACAAACGCCACGCTAACACAAACAGCCCACAAGCCAAAACCAGCTCGAATCCGAACCAGCCCTTTTAAACCCAGATCATTCGTTCAAAGTCGAAACACAAGCTCAGCATCAAGGCCGAACCAAGCTAATCCAACAACAACACAGAAAACGAAATCAAAACCAAATTTTCGAGCCCAGAGAGGTAAAATTTTCGAAGTGTCTCAAATCCAGATCTAGGCCTATCCGTAAACAATTTTGAAAAACTAAGTGGATTTTCGTGTATAGGAGAGAAAAGGATTCTTAAAAAGCTAAAATTTTTTTTTGAAAAAGAGTGGGTTTTGCGCTCCGGCGCGGTGGCGCCGCCGGCGGCCGCCGCGCCGGAGAGGATTTCCGGCCGTGTAGCAAGAGAGAGAGAAGAGAGCTTTTCTTTGTTTCAGAAAATAGGAGAGAGAAAGAAAAGGATTTATGAAGGTTTGGTTTAGTAAAAGTCTATTTATAGCACTGCCTGTTTGGGTACGCGCATGTCTATTTGGTTCCAATGGACCATCAGGGTTGGACCGTTGGATCGTAGATCTAACGGCCAACGTTATACCCTGTTTTGATCAGATGTGTGTCCCTCCTTGGCTTTTTCTGTATTCCTTTTCTTTTAGTCCTTTGATTTTTTAATCTAACGGCTGGAGGCTTTGTCTCCCTCTGATTAGATCTGGACGCTCTGTTTGATCAGACGGTCCAGATCTAATCTGTTTGGGCCCTTTTTCCTTTCTTTTTTTTCTCTACTCAATTGCTTTCTGCACCTCCCCTTTTAATTTTGCACCCCTCTTCTTCTCCTCTATTCTTTTTTTATTTTTGTTTCTTTTTCTTGCACTTTTATTTTTATTTTTTTTTTATATTATTTTTTTTATGCACTTTATTTATTGTCTTTAATTTCCAGTACCCATGCATTTTTTTTTATTTTTTTTATTTTTGCACCATATTTATTTTATGTCTTGCATTTTATTTTCTTTTTATTTTATGCATCATATTTATTTTATTGTCTTGCATTTTTTATTTTCTTTATTTATTTTCCAGCACCATATTTAATTTTCCGTCTTGCATTTTATTTTCCAGCTCCATATTTAATTTTGTCTTGCTTTTTTATTTTATTTTTTTTATTTTAAGTACCATATTTATTTTTATGTCTTGCATATTTTTATTTTAGCATCATATTTACTTTATGTCTTGCATTTTCTATTTCTTTTTTATTTTATTTTTAGCATCATATTTATTTTACGTCTTGCATTTTATTTTCTTTATTTACCTTATGCACCATATTTATTTCTTGTATTGCATTTCATACATTTTTATTTCTTTTTAGCATATTTACTTTAATTTTATTTTTATTATTTTTGTCATTTATTTTATTGCCATTAGAATGTATCTAGGTCCAATGTAAATAAAAATATAAATGAGAATATGCACCGACACCTCGTTTATTTCTTATGCTTTATGTCGAGGACAATATCGTAATTTTGGACCGTATCCGAGGAAAAGGACCCTCACTTGATCCAACGTCATTTGAGGGATCCGACGTGTCTGACCTTTCTCAGCTTAACTTAGTCTCTGGACCTTAGGACTTAATCAAAATTTTCATAAAAAGTCAAAAAAAAAAGTCAAAATCCAAAAACATTTTATAATCAAAATCTTCAAAAAAGTCAATCTTTTATCTTTTCTTTCTTAATCAAATTTTAATCAATCTTTAATCAATCAAACTTGTTTTCTTCAAATTAAAATCAATCAAACTCACTTTCTTTTTATTCTTCTATGCCTTTACGGCCTCTCATCTTTCTTAAAACCTTTTTTCAAACTTTAAAATCAACAAAAACCAATCACTCAGCTTTTTACCCCGAACTACGTGATTTTGATCCCGCTCGGGTACGTAGGCAAAAGACTTTGTCTTTCCAAATCAATAAAAAATAACAAAAAATTTTTTCCTTTTCTTTTAATTTTCATCACTTTAATCTTTTCGCACTTAAGCTTTATTTACAAACAAATAATTATTTAGCATAAAGATAAATAAAAGCAAGAGGTTCCTATAGAGTACTATAGACGTTTAGGGTGCTAATACCTTCCCTTTGCGTAACCAACCCCCGGACCTTTGATCTCTCTAAAAATATAGGGTTTTTCGAACTTTCTCCCTTTTCCTCGGAAAAATAAAAGATCGGTGGTGAATCTT
This sequence comes from Medicago ruthenica, assembly GCA_018208015.1. Classification (NCBI taxonomy): domain Eukaryota; kingdom Viridiplantae; phylum Streptophyta; class Magnoliopsida; order Fabales; family Fabaceae; genus Medicago; species Medicago ruthenica. The sequence goes on from CM031378.1 coordinate 49,070,216, forward strand.
AAAATTGCGAGTCAACGCTAATTAATAGCTTGATATCCAAAATCACCGCGACAGAAAAATGGCGACTTCACTGGGGACCAAAATCCTAAGTGGGTTAAACCTATCTTGCTTTTCTTTATCTTTATGCTTTGTTATTATTTGTAATTGTAAATATGTGCTTAAATGTTTATCTTTTTACGTGAGTGGTGAGATAAGTCCTACACCCGGACTTGAGGGAAACATAAGATAGGATGGTGGTATAATCATAGTGGCTTTCCGAGAGTGAGTTTCGGATGTGGCACATGTGATAACCCCGCTCAATGGAGGAATCTTGGAAGTATTATTATGTTGACATGAGTAGTCGTGTTTGGCATTGATATTTTCAAGTGACCTATGAAGTTGAGGACCTTTAGTTACCTTTAACCCATCTTGGCCTTTTAGGACGTAGTGCGGTGGCTAATCAAGAGTAGTCTTGAATTGGTTGATACGCGATACTACACTCAAACGAGACTTTCCTACGGACGTTGTTGGACCGGGAGTCAGTCCCGTAATCCGACAATATTCGGAAGTGGTCAATGACTTTGGGAACTTGGTAGAACCCGTGATACAGGTACATGTGAAACCATAGTCCTTACCAAATGGCGTGTTTACCCTTAACTCCAACATTTTGGACCTAACCTCACCATGTTTTCTCCGTGCTTTGGCATAATCATGCATACATGCATCCATGCATAAACTCTTTTCTTTTTCATTCAAATTATCGAAGGACTTAAACAAGCTTTTTGTAAACATTGTAGATATGGACATCCCACTGAGAAGCACTAGGAAGTACCTTTTCAGAAAAACAAACTTGTTGAGATTAAGGGAGCTAGCATCTTTAGTAAGTGATCCAGTTGATTTTCAAGCTCATCACGGGAAATTGCTCAGAATTCTTAGAGTCGATGTTGAGGAAGGATGCCTAGAGACCCTGGTTCAGTTCTATGACCCACTCTACCATTGCTTCACATTTCCAGACTACCAGCTTGTCCCCACACTTGAAGAGTACTCATACTTAGTTGGTTTACCCGTGCCAGACAAGATACCATTCCACGGTCTTGAGCCTACCCCTAAACCCTCTGAAATCGCAGCCGCTCTCCATCTTGAAACCTCCGTCATCCAAGCAAACCTTACCTCTAAAGGAGGCCTCCAAGGTCTTCCCACCCACTTCCTCTACCAACAAGCCTCCATATTTGCTGAAGCAGCTAGTACACTTGCCTTCCATTCCATCCTAGCCTTCCTTATATATGGCCTTTTACTCTTCCCAAATATTGACAACTTCATCGATATCAATGCTATCAAAATCTTCCTTTCCAAGAACCCCGTACCCACTCTACTCGCCGATACCTACCACTCCATCCATGACCGTACCCAGGCTGGCCGTGGAACCATCTCTTGCTGTGCACCCTTACTCTATCAATGGTTTACCTTCCATCTACCTCAATCCCGTGCTTTCAAGACCAATGTTGACAATCTTTCTTGGCCTCACAGAATCATGGCTCTTGACCCGTCGGACATTGTTTGGTACCAGGCAGCTAGTGACGTTGGAGAGATTATTGTGAGTTGTGGTGAATACCCCAACGTACCTCTTTTGGGTATGCGTGGCGGAATTAGCTACAACCCGTTTCTCGCTCGACGACAGTTTGGGTACCCAATGAAGTCAAAACCAAGCAACCTTGCCTTGACTAATGAATTCTATCTTAACCATGGAGATCCCTCAAACAAAAGAGAAAGGTTCGCACAAGCTTGGAGCGCTATCCGCAGACTCAGCAGAGGTCAGTTGAGGAAGAAATCAGATTATGTGCATGAATCTTACATTCAGTGGGTTATTGATAGGACCATGAGCTTTGGCTTACCCTACCATCTACCTAGACATCTATCCTCCACCATCCCACCATCATCCTTGCCTATCCCCTTTGACACTAAGGAAGAGTTTCATGAACAATTAACCAAAGAGAGGCAAGAAAAGGAAACTTGGAAGAGAAGATATCAGGAGCTCGAGCGAGAGCATGAGACCTTGAAGGGGAAGCTAGCCCAACAGAGTCGTGAGCTCTTTGTCCAGAACCAGAAGATGATTGAGAAGGATGACTTGCTTCGTCGGAAAGACGCTTTGCTCCACCAGGACGCTAGGAGGAAGAGGAGGTTTATGGATTCGATCTCTAGTGCACATTCAGATTCCGAGGATCCATCTGCTCCGGGAGTCTGAGCTTGAAGTCCTAAGGACCTTATGTTTAGATTTTAGCTTCCAAAATCTCTTGACTTATAAACAAAAAAAATTCTTTGTAATATTTCAATGCTTTAGTGAGAGTTCAGTTTATGATGTTTACAATTACTCCAACAAGTCCTTCGATAATAATTTGTTCTTTTTCTTTTTGCATAAGCATAATCATGCATCATACTGCATTCATAGTTTCCAAATTGAGTCTCACACTGTGTTCACTACTTCCAAGGTCAATCAGCTGTCGCCCAAAGAAAGTGGCCTGACGAATTCTCCACAAACTGAATCGCATTTACAACATTATGGCTAATCGGAATAGAATGGATCTGTTAGAGCAAGAAAACCAGAACCTTCGGGAAGAGGTGGCCAATCTCTGGGAAGGGATGGAGAAGTTGACCTCCATGATGAATGCTCTGTTGGCTTCCCAAGCCCAGACATCAGTTCCTCAGTCTGCTGTCACTACTTTTGAGCAGCCAATCTTATTTGCTTTACCAACTCCTACCATACTTACTCCATCGCCCGGCACGTCTAGAGCTTACCCATGGGGAAGTCATTTCTATCAGACGAAGGTTTTCGTCCCACCTCTTTCGGAACCCCAACTCCGGCTATCCAGAAATCAGCCCCAGCCCCAACAAAGGCCTCAGCAACAGAATCGACAACAGCCTCGACAACAGAATCGGGTTCAGCGGACTTCACATTTTGATCCAATCCCCATGGCATATGCAGAGTTGCTCCCCGTTTTGCTTGATAAAAATCTTGTTCAAACTAGGGCACCTCCTAAGGTACCTGAAAGGTTGCCACAGTGGTATAAACCTGATCTCTCTTGTGCTTTCCATCAAGGGGCACCCGGTCATGACGTTGAGCATTGTTATGCCTTGAAAGCCGAAGTCCAGAAGTTAATCCAGGCCAACATCCTATCCTTCAAAGGGTCGAGTCCCGATGTGCAAGCTAATCTACTACCTGGCCATGGGACCCCATCTGTTAATTTGGTTCAAGATTGCTCAGAAGCTCACCCTGGTGAAGAAGGTGGCAGTGAATTTTGTAACACATGGCAGAGGTTGCTGCAATTGGATCGTTGTTGACGTTCCCTCAGCTACTCATAGGTCCAAGTAATGTGTTTTGTTGTCTTGTCTTTTCAAAAAAATCCTTTCGTTCTGCCCGAGACGGAAGTGAACTTGTTTAGGGCTTTTGTTTCATGCATTCCCATCATCAAATAAGAAGTCGTTTTATTCCCGACTATGTTTTATTATTCTTGTTTTTTTTCTGGAAAATGGTAACACAAAAAACCCAAAAATATTTCATTTTTGCTTTTATTCCCAATCAATTTCAAAAAAAATCTGCATTGTTCACTCATTTTCTTAAACTAATCATCAATCCTATAAAAAGCTTAAACACCAATAAACCCGTTGAACACTGTAACCCTATGCTCCCTCCCGACTTTGAGTTCCCTGTTTACGAAGCTGAAGAGGAGGAGGATGAAGGGATTCTTCGAAAAGATCTCTCTGCTACAGAAATATGAAAAAGAACATCATTCAGCCTCATGAAGAAGCACTGAAAGTGATTAACGTGGGCACTACAGTATTCCTGATCAAATCCCAGATGAATGGTGCCATCTAGGCTGCATAAGAAAAAAAAAACAAACAAAAAAGAATAGCAAAAGCAAAAAATCAAAAGCAAAAATGAAACAAAAAATCAAAAGAAAAAGAAAACAAAAAGAAAAAGAGCAAAAATACGTCAAAAAAAAGATGGTGCAGAAGATGGTAACCACCTACAAGGACGTGCATGAGATGCTACTGTATGCTTTACATGGATATCGCATTTCAGTACGTACCTCAACAGGGGCAACCCCTTTCCTTGGTATACAGTATGAAGGTCTTAATGGAAGCCAAGTTGCCAGAGGCTGAATGGTGTCAAAACAGATATGATCAGTTGAACATACTTGAAAAAACGCATGAAGGCCTTGTGCCATGAGCAGTTAAGTCAAAAAGGATGAAACAAGCTTTTGACAAGAAAGTTCGTCCCCGCGAATTCAAAGAATGAGATCTTGTGCTCAAGAAGATTTTATCTTTCCAACCCGATTCCAGGGGCAAGTGGACGCCTAATTACGAGGGTCCATATGTCGTCAAGAGAGCTTTCTCCGGTGGTGCTTTGACTCTTACGACTATGGATGGTGATGAGCTTCCTCGTCCGGTGAACGCCGATGCAGTCAAGAAATACTTTGTCTAAAAAATAAAAGAACAGCTCGGTAAGTCGAAAACCCGAAAGGGCGGCTTAGGCAAAAAGGAGCGTCTCGGTGGATCGAAAACCCGAAAGGGCGGTCCAGGCAAAAATTAGAGACATCAAACAGAAAAATAATCATCCTGATAGGTCGAAAACCCGAAAGGGCGATCCATGCAAAAGTTAAGGATCAAAAGACAAAGTAATTGCATTGGTCTGATCTCTACTCACTTGGGGCACATTAAACGTCAAAGAGACTCTGAATCTGAAGCATCCGAACAGTGAAATTCAAAGTTGTCAGGGAGAATAGCGGTTATTGTGTTCAATGTACCTTCCCCTTATATTTACCATTTTCCAAACTTTGTAAGATCCGTGGAGCCATGCCATTGGCGGGTCACCACTCTTTTAAATAAATTTGAGCCTATTGCCTTTCATTTGGAATTCCTATTTATTCAGTTTATAAAAAAAAAAACTTCTTCTTGATGGTAGTACTTGAAACAAAATATTTTTCAAAATCATAAATATTTTCCATGTCTTTTTGAAAAGCACAAACAACAAACACATTTTCTTTGAATTCATGAATAAGTGAAGGGTGCGTCAACAGCTATCCTGAGAACGGATAAACTCTGCAGGCTGAACTTGGTCAATTGCTAAAAAAAAATACAAAAAAAAAAAAACAAACAAAAAGAAATATATATATAAAAAAAAAAAAGAAAAAAAGAAAAGAAATGAGCTCGGTAAGTCGAAAACCCGAAAGGGTGGCTTAGGCAAAAATGAGCGTCCCGGTGGATCGAAAACCCGAAAGGGCGATCCAGGCAAAAATTAGGGGCATACAAAAGAATATTTTCCCGGTGGATTGAAAACCCGAAAGGGCGGTCCAGGCAAAAATTAGGGATTAAAAAAAAAAACAAAAGATAAGCATGACCATAGAAGCACCAGTTCTTCTACCAGGTTTTTGGATTAGCACGCTCTCCCCAAGAAGTGGTTATTCCCCATCAGTTGCTGCCTATGTCGGGCTTTACCCCGTCTTTGTTTTGATGTGCCCCAGTGGCACCATCCCCATTGAAGATTGCCAAGTGTTTGTGATGCGACGTCGGGTCACTTTCCCTCTCATCTGCATAACCTTGTCTCATCAAGTCCATCAGTTATACAATCATACAAGTCAATCCTTCATACAATCACAAGTTAATCAGTCATCCGGTCACATAATTCAATCCTCCATACAGTCATACGAGTCGTGTCGTCATTCATGCATTCATACATTCATGCATATACACATTCATGCACATACAATAAAAACAATATCATGCATACATGGCTGCATTAACTATCATGAGTCTTGTTTCAAATTATCTTTTCATTTCAATCAATCATGAATAATTTGTAACCATCTTCCCCAGGAAGTGATTACTCCCCATCAATTGTTGCATATGGCGGGCATTGCCCCGTCAATGATTTGATATGTCTCCAATGGCATCGTCCCCAATAAAGATTGCCGAGTGTTTGTACTGTGTCATCGGTCCATTCCCCATCTTATCCAATCTTGTCTCATCAAATTCATCAATTACACTATCACACAAATTAATCCTTCGTATAGTCATACAGTCACATAAATCATACATACATTCATACATTCATGCATATACGCATTCATGCACATTCATGCATACAAACAACATCATGGTTGCGTTAACCACCCTGAATATTGTTTTGAATATCTTTCCATATCAATCAATCATGAATAATTTTTATCCTTTCTTTCCCCAAGGTCATCCCCAGTGTCCCTGGTCCCGAGGTGTCACCCTCTTTTCGCCAAGCGACAGTTCTTTAACGAACAGCTTGTGCATTGTCTTATCCAGTCTTTTGTCGTCAGTGGCAAGTTCGGCAACAATCCGAACAGCTGACATTTATCTTTCATCCTGCTTTTAAATTTCCCCCAGCTTTTATATTTCATCCAGCATTTAAATTTCATCCGGCTTTTAAATTTCATCCTGCTTTTAAATTTCATCCTGCATTTAAATTTCATCCTGCTTTTAAATTTCATCCTGCTTTTAAATTTCATCCTGCTTTTAAATTTCATCCAGCTTTTATATTTCATCCAGCATTTAAATTTCATCCTGCTTTTATATTTCATCCAGCATTTAAATTTCATCCTGCTTTTAAATTTCATCCTGCTTTTATATTTCATCCAGCATTTAAATTTCATCCTGCTTTTAAACTTCATCCTGCTTTTATATTTCATCCAGCATTTAAATTTCATCCTGCTTTTAAACTTCATCCTGCTTTTAAATTTCATCCAGCATTTAAATTTCATCCTGCTTTTAAATTTCATCCTGCTTTTAAATTTCATCCTGCTTTTAAATTTCATCCAGCTTCTAAATTTCATCCAGCATTTACCTTTGTTTCTTGTCGTCAGTTGACTCGTTCGGCAATAACCCGAACAGCTGGCATTTTATCCTTTTTGTTTCCTGTCATCAGTTGACTCGTTCGGCAATAACCCGAACAGCTGGCATTTTATCCTTTTTGTTTCCTGTCGTCAGTTGACTCGTTCGGCAATAACCCGAACAGCTGGCATTTTATCCTTTTTGTTTCCTGTCGTCAGTTGACTCGTTCGGCAATAACCCGAACAGCTGGCATTTTATCCTTTTTGTTTCCTGTCGTCAGTTGACTCGTTCGGCAATAACCCGAACAGCTGGCATTTTATCCTTTTTGTTTCCTGTCGTCAGTTGACTCGTTCGGCAATAACCCGAACAGCTGGCATTTTATCCTTTTTGTTTCCTGTCGTCAGTTGACTCGTTCGGCAATAACCCGAACAGCTGGCATTTTATCCTTTTTGTTTCCTGTCGTCAGTTGACTCGTTCGGCAATAACCCGAACAGCTGGCATTTTATCCTTTTTGTTTCCTGTCGTCAGTTGACTCGTTCGGCAATAACCCGAACAGCTGACATTTATCCCCAGCAAAACCATGTGATCCCCCAGTGGAGTCGGACCCCGTTTCTTTTAACAGAATCGGGCATCCTTTTGTTTTGTTATCCCCAGTCGAGCTATCCTCGCCGTCTTGCATTCATACTTGCATCGCGAGCATTCACAATTTTACATGCATAACATTGCACTCATAACATTCTGCAGTTGAAATTGGTCAAAAATGGTGTACTCTGTATTTAAGTCTCTTCGACCCGTCGATTTTAAAACTTCACTTTTAAATCTCCGTAACGAAGAAACTTAAATAGGGGCATCTGTCATACCCCATTTTTGACCCACTTTCAATTCTTTTTTCTCGTCCTTTTAAGCCAGAAATTTTCGTCTTTTCAGACAAAATTTCGGCAGGGAGGTATTTTAAAATACCTCATTTTTGTTCCGAAGGCAACCTTTTATTTTATTATTTTGTTATTTTGTTATTTTTATTATTTGTCATTATTACTTCTTTTCTTTTAGTTTTTTATTTTTATTTTTTAGTGTTTTCTTTTTTATTTTTATTTTGTATTTTCGTTTTTTTATTAGTATTGTTTTTATTTTACTGTTTTTCTTCCTTTTTCTTTTTTCAGTCATTTTCTTTGGTCCAGGCCCAGAGGGGCATTTTTGTCCATTATCATCTGTCTTTTTTACTATAAATAGTGCATTTAATGCACTGTTCAGGGGGGCCAAGTACACAGTACCAATCAGAGCCAGTACAATCACAACTCCCACAACCACCGTCCACCACCAACACGCCGGAATCCGGCCACCGGAAAACAAAAAAAAAAAATCAGAAAAATTTAACACACACAATCCACACAGCCTCACGCCCGCGGCCACACACACACACCATCAGCCCATACAAACGCCACGCTAACACAAACAGCCCACAAGCCAAAACCAGCTCGAATCCGAACCAGCCCTTTTAAACCCAGATCATTCGTTCAAAGTCGAAACACAAGCTCAGCATCAAGGCCGAACCAAGCTAATCCAACAACAACACAGAAAACGAAATCAAAACCAAATTTTCGAGCCCAGAGAGGTAAAATTTTCGAGCCCAGAGAGGTAAAATTTTCGAGCCACGCTAACACAAACAGTCCCTCCTTGGCTTTTTCTGTATTCCTTTTCTTTTAGTCCTTTGATTTTTTAATCTAACGGCTGGAGGCTTTGTCTCCCTCTGATTAGATCTGGACGCTCTGTTTGATCAGACGGTCCAGATCTAATCTGTTTAGGCCCTTTTTCCTTTCTTTTTTTTCTCTACTCAATTGCTTTCTGCACCTCCCCTTTTAATTCTGCACCCCTCTTCTTCTCCTCTATTCTTTTTTTATTTTTGTTTCTTTTTCTTGCACTTTTATTTTTATTTTTTTTTTATATTATTTTTTTTATGCACTTTATTTATTGTCTTTAATTTCCAGTACCCATGCATTTTTTTTTTTTTTTTATAATTTTTGCACCATATTTATTTTATGTCTTGCATTTTATTTTCTTTTTATTTTATGCATCATATTTATTTTATTGTCTTGCATTTTTTATTTTCTTTATTTATTTTCCAGCACCATATTTAATTTTCCGTCTTGCATTTTATTTTCCAGCTCCATATTTAATTTTGTCTTGCATTTTTATTTTCTTTTTTTTTATTTTAAGTACCATATTTATTTTTATGTCTTGCATATTTTTATTTTAGCATCATATTTACTTTATGTCTTGCATTTTCTATTTCTTTTTTATTTTATTTTTAGCATCATATTTATTTTACGTCTTGCATTTTATTTTCTTTATTTACCTTATGCACCATATTTATTTCTTGTATTGCATTTCATACATTTTTATTTCTTTTTAGCATATTTACTTTAATTTTATTTTTATTATTTTTGTCATTTATTTTATTGCCATTAGAATGTATCTAGGTCCAATGTAAATAAAAATATAAATGAGAATATGCACCGACACCACGTTTATTTCTTATGCTTTATGTCGAGGACAATATCGTAATTTTGGACCGTATCCGAGGAAAAGGACCCTCACTTGATCCAACGTCATTTTGAGGGATCCGACGTGTCTGACCTTTCTCAGCTTAACTTAGTCTCTGGACCTTAGGACTTAATCAAAATTTTCATAAAAAGTCAAAAAAAAAAGTCAAAATCCAAAAACATTTTATAATCAAAATCTTCAAAAAAGTCAATCTTTTATCTTTTCTTTCTTAATCAAATTTTAATCAATCTTTAATCAATCAAACTTGTTTTCTTCAAATTAAAATCAATCAAACTCACTTTCTTTTTATTCTTCTATGCCTTTACGGCCTCTCATCTTTCTTAAAACCTTTTTTCAAACTTTAAAATCAACAAAAACCAATCACTCAGCTTTTTACCCCGAACTACGTGATTTTGATCCCGCTCGGGTACGTAGGCAAAAGACTTTGTCTTTCCAAATCAATAAAAAATAACAAAAAATTTTTTCCTTTTCTTTTAATTTTCATCACTTTAATCTTTTCGCACTTAAGCTTTATTTACAAACAAATAATTATTTAGCATAAAGATAAATAAAAGCAAGAGGTTCCTATAGAGTACTATAGACGTTTAGGGTGCTAATACCTTCCCTTTGCGTAACCAACCCCCGGACCTTTGATCTCTCTAAAAATATAGGGTTTTTCGAACTTTCTCCCTTTTCCTCGGAAAAATAAAAGATCGGTGGTGAATCTTAAAATTGCGAGTCAACGCTAATTAATAGCTTGATATCCAAAATCACCGCGACAGAAAAATGGCGACTTCACTGGGGACCAAAATCCTAAGTGGGTTAAACCTATCTTGCTTTTCTTTATCTTTATGCTTTGTTATTATTTGTAATTGTAAATATGTGCTTAAATGTTTATCTTTTTACGTGAGTGGTGAGATAAGTCCTACACCCGGACTTGAGGGAAACATAAGATAGGATGGTGGTATAATCATAGTGGCTTTCCGAGAGTGAGTTTCGGATGTGGCACATGTGATAACCCCGCTCAATGGAGGAATCTTGGAAGTATTATTATGTTGACATGAGTAGTCGTGTTTGGCATTGATATTTTCAAGTGACCTATGAAGTTGAGGACCTTTAGTTACCTTTAACCCATCTTGGCCTTTTAGGACGTAGTGCGGTGGCTAATCAAGAGTAGTCTTGAATTGGTTGATACGCGATACTACACTCAAACGAGACTTTCCTACGGACGTTGTTGGACCGGGAGTCAGTCCCGTAATCCGACAATATTCGGAAGTGGTCAATGACTTTGGGAACTTGGTAGAACCCGTGATACAGGTACATGTGAAACCATAGTCCTTACCAAATGGCGTGTTTACCCTTAACTCCAACATTTTGGACCTAACCTCACCATGTTTTCTCCGTGCTTTGGCATAATCATGCATACATGCATCCATGCATAAACTCTTTTCTTTTTCATTCAAATTATCGAAGGACTTAAACAAGCTTTTTGTAAACATTGTAGATATGGACATCCCACTGAGAAGCACTAGGAAGTACCTTTTCAGAAAAACAAACTTGTTGAGATTAAGGGAGCTAGCATCTTTAGTAAGTGATCCAGTTGATTTTCAAGCTCATCACGGGAAATTGCTCAGAATTCTTAGAGTCGATGTTGAGGAAGGATGCCTAGAGACCCTGGTTCAGTTCTATGACCCACTCTACCATTGCTTCACATTTCCAGACTACCAGCTTGTCCCCACACTTGAAGAGTACTCATACTTAGTTGGTTTACCCGTGCCAGACAAGATACCATTCCACGGTCTTGAGCCTACCCCTAAACCCTCTGAAATCGCAGCCGCTCTCCATCTTGAAACCTCCGTCATCCAAGCAAACCTTACCTCTAAAGGAGGCCTCCAAGGTCTTCCCACCCACTTCCTCTACCAACAAGCCTCCATATTTGCTGAAGCAGCTAGTACACTTGCCTTCCATTCCATCCTAGCCTTCCTTATATATGGCCTTTTACTCTTCCCAAATATTGACAACTTCATCGATATCAATGCTATCAAAATCTTCCTTTCCAAGAACCCCGTACCCACTCTACTCGCCGATACCTACCACTCCATCCATGACCGTACCCAGGCTGGCCGTGGAACCATCTCTTGCTGTGCACCCTTACTCTATCAATGGTTTACCTTCCATCTACCTCAATCCCGTGCTTTCAAGACCAATGTTGACAATCTTTCTTGGCCTCACAGAATCATGGCTCTTGACCCGTCGGACATTGTTTGGTACCAGGCAGCTAGTGACGTTGGAGAGATTATTGTGAGTTGTGGTGAATACCCCAACGTACCTCTTTTGGGTATGCGTGGCGGAATTAGCTACAACCCGTTTCTCGCTCGACGACAGTTTGGGTACCCAATGAAGTCAAAACCAAGCAACCTTGCCTTGACTAATGAATTCTATCTTAACCATGGAGATCCCTCAAACAAAAGAGAAAGGTTCGCACAAGCTTGGAGCGCTATCCGCAGACTCAGCAGAGGTCAGTTGAGGAAGAAATCAGATTATGTGCATGAATCTTACATTCAGTGGGTTATTGATAGGACCATGAGCTTTGGCTTACCCTACCATCTACCTAGACATCTATCCTCCACCATCCCACCATCATCCTTGCCTATCCCCTTTGACACTAAGGAAGAGTTTCATGAACAATTAACCAAAGAGAGGCAAGAAAAGGAAACTTGGAAGAGAAGATATCAGGAGCTCGAGCGAGAGCATGAGACCTTGAAGGGGAAGCTAGCCCAACAGAGTCGTGAGCTCTTTGTCCAGAACCAGAAGATGATTGAGAAGGATGACTTGCTTCGTCGGAAAGACGCTTTGCTCCACCAGGACGCTAGGAGGAAGAGGAGGTTTATGGATTCGATCTCTAGTGCACATTCAGATTCCGAGGATCCATCTGCTCCGGGAGTCTGAGCTTGAAGTCCTAAGGACCTTATGTTTAGATTTTAGCTTCCAAAATCTCTTGACTTATAAACAAAAAAAATTCTTTGTAATATTTCAATGCTTTAGTGAGAGTTCAGTTTATGATGTTTACAATTACTCCAACAAGTCCTTCGATAATAATTTGTTCTTTTTCTTTTTGCATAAGCATAATCATGCATCATACTGCATTCATAGTTTCCAAATTGAGTCTCACACTGTGTTCACTACTTCCAAGGTCAATCAGCTGTCGCCCAAAGAAAGTGGCCTGACGAATTCTCCACAAACTGAATCGCATTTACAACATTATGGCTAATCGGAATAGAATGGATCTGTTAGAGCAAGAAAACCAGAACCTTCGGGAAGAGGTGGCCAATCTCTGGGAAGGGATGGAGAAGTTGACCTCCATGATGAATGCTCTGTTGGCTTCCCAAGCCCAGACATCAGTTCCTCAGTCTGCTGTCACTACTTTTGAGCAGCCAATCTTATTTGCTTTACCAACTCCTACCATACTTACTCCATCGCCCGGCACGTCTAGAGCTTACCCATGGGGAAGTCATTTCTATCAGACGAAGGTTTTCGTCCCACCTCTTTCGGAACCCCAACTCCGGCTATCCAGAAATCAGCCCCAGCCCCAACAAAGGCCTCAGCAACAGAATCGACAACAGCCTCGACAACAGAATCGGGTTCAGCGGACTTCCCATTTTGATCCAATCCCCATGGCATATGCAGAGTTGCTCCCCGTTTTGCTTGATAAAAATCTTGTTCAAACTAGGGCACCTCCTAAGGTACCTGAAAGGTTGCCACAGTGGTATAAACCTGATCTCTCTTGTGCTTTCCATCAAGGGGCACCCGGTCATGACGTTGAGCATTGTTATGCCTTGAAAGCCGAAGTCCAGAAGTTAATCCAGGCCAACATCCTATCCTTCAAAGGGTCGAGTCCCGATGTGCAAGCTAATCTACTACCTGGCCATGGGACCCCATCTGTTAATTTGGTTCAAGATTGCTCAGAAGCTCACCCTGGTGAAGAAGGTGGCAGTGAATTTTGTAACACATGGCAGAGGTTGCTGCAATTGGATCGTTGTTGACGTTCCCTCAGCTACTCATAGGTCCAAGTAATGTGTTTTGTTGTCTTGTCTTTTCAAAAAAATCCTTTCGTTCTGCCCGAGACGGAAGTGAACTTGTTTAGGGCTTTTGTTTCATGCATTCCCATCATCAAATAAGAAGTCGTTTTATTCCCGACTATGTTTTATTATTCTTGTTTTTTTTCTGGAAAATGGTAACACAAAAAACCCAAAAATATTTCATTTTTGCTTTTATTCCCAATCAATTTCAAAAAAAATCTGCATTGTTCACTCATTTTCTTAAACTAATCATCAATCCTATAAAAAGCTTAAACACCAATAAACCCGTTGAACACTGTAACCCTATGCTCCCTCCCGACTTTGAGTTCCCTGTTTACGAAGCTGAAGAGGAGGAGGATGAAGGGATTCTTCGAAAAGATCTCTCTGCTACAGAAATATGAAAAAGAACATCATTCAGCCTCATGAAGAAGCACTGAAAGTGATTAACGTGGGCACTACAGTATTCCTGATCAAATCCCAGATGAATGGTGCCATCTAGGCTGCATAAGAAAAAAAAAACAAACAAAAAAGAATAGCAAAAGCAAAAAATCAAAAGCAAAAATGAAACAAAAAATCAAAAGAAAAAGAAAACAAAAAGAAAAAGAGCAAAAATACGTCAAAAAAAAGATGGTGCAGAAGATGGTAACCACCTACAAGGACGTGCATGAGATGCTACTGTATGCTTTACATGGATATCGCATTTCAGTACGTACCTCAACAGGGGCAACCCCTTTCCTTGGTATACAGTATGAAGGTCTTAATGGAAGCCAAGTTGCCAGAGGCTGAATGGTGTCAAAACAGATATGATCAGTTGAACATACTTGAAAAAACGCATGAAGGCCTTGTGCCATGAGCAGTTAAGTCAAAAAGGATGAAACAAGCTTTTGACAAGAAAGTTCGTCCCCGCGAATTCAAAGAATGAGATCTTGTGCTCAAGAAGATTTTATCTTTCCAACCCGATTCCAGGGGCAAGTGGACGCCTAATTACGAGGGTCCATATGTCGTCAAGAGAGCTTTCTCCGGTGGTGCTTTGACTCTTACGACTATGGATGGTGATGAGCTTCCTCGTCCGGTGAACGCCGATGCAGTCAAGAAATACTTTGTCTAAAAAATAAAAGAACAGCTCGGTAAGTCGAAAACCCGAAAGGGCGGCTTAGGCAAAAAGGAGCGTCTCGGTGGATCGAAAACCTGAAAGGGCGGTCCAGGCAAAAATTAGAGACATCAAACAGAAAAATAATCATCCTGATAGGTCGAAAACCCGAAAGGGCGATCCATGCAAAAGTTAAGGATCAAAAGACAAAGTAATTGCATTGGTCTGATCTCTACTCACTTGGGGCACATTAAACGTCAAAGAGACTCTGAATCTGAAGCATCCGAACAGTGAAATTCAAAGTTGTCAGGGAGAATAGCGGTTATTGTGTTCAATGTACCTTCCCCTTATATTTACCATTTTCCAAACTTTGTAAGATCCGTGGAGCCATGCCATTGGCGGGTCACCACTCTTTTAAATAAATTTGAGCCTATTGCCTTTCATTTGGAATTCCTATTTATTCAGTTTATAAAAAAAAAAACTTCTTCTTGATGGTAGTACTTGAAACAAAATATTTTCAAAATCATAAATATTTTCCATGTCTTTTTGAAAAGCACAAACAACAAACACATTTTCTTTGAATTCATGAATAAGTGAAGGGTGCGTCAACAGCTATCCTGAGAACGGATAAACTCTGCAGGCTGAACTTGGTCAATTGCTAAAAAAAAATACAAAAAAAAAAAAAACAAACAAAAAGAAATATATATATAAAAAAAAAAAAGAAAAAAAGAAAAGAAATGAGCTCGGTAAGTCGAAAACCCGAAAGGGTGGCTTAGGCAAAAATGAGCGTCCCGGTGGATCGAAAACCCGAAAGGGCGATCCAGGCAAAAATTAGGGGCATACAAAAGAATATTTTCCCGGTGGATTGAAAACCCGAAAGGGCGGTCCAGGCAAAAATTAGGGATTAAAAAAAAAACAAAAGATAAGCATGACCATAGAAGCACCAGTTCTTCTACCAGGTTTTTGGATTAGCACGCTCTCCCCAAGAAGTGGTTATTCCCCATCAGTTGCTGCCTATGTCGGGCTTTACCCCGTCTTTGTTTTGATGTGCCCCAGTGGCACCATCCCCATTGAAGATTGCCAAGTGTTTGTGATGCGACGTCGGGTCACTTTCCCTCTCATCTGCATAACCTTGTCTCATCAAGTCCATCAGTTATACAATCATACAAGTCAATCCTTCATACAATCACAAGTTAATCAGTCATCCGGTCACATAATTCAATCCTCCATACAGTCATACGAGTCGTGTCGTCATTCATGCATTCATACATTCATGCATATACACATTCATGCACATACAATAAAAACAATATCATGCATACATGGCTGCATTAACTATCATGAGTCTTGTTTCAAATTATCTTTTCATTTCAATCAATCATGAATAATTTGTAACCATCTTCCCCAGGAAGTGATTACTCCCCATCAATTGTTGCATATGGCGGGCATTGCCCCGTCAATGATTTGATATGTCTCCAATGGCATCGTCCCCAATAAAGATTGCCGAGTGTTTGTACTGTGTCATCGGTCCATTCCCCATCTTATCCAATCTTGTCTCATCAAATTCATCAATTACACTATCACACAAATTAATCCTTCGTATAGTCATACAGTCACATAAATCATACATACATTCATACATTCATGCATATACGCATTCATGCACATTCATGCATACAAACAACATCATGGTTGCGTTAACCACCCTGAATATTGTTTTGAATATCTTTCCATATCAATCAATCATGAATAATTTTTATCCTTTCTTTCCCCAAGGTCATCCCCAGTGTCCCTGGTCCCGAGGTGTCACCCTCTTTTCGCCAAGCGACAGTTCTTTAACGAACAGCTTGTGCATTGTCTTATCCAGTCTTTTGTCGTCAGTGGCAAGTTCGGCAACAATCCGAACAGCTGACATTTATCTTTCATCCTGCTTTTAAATTTCCCCCAGCTTTTATATTTCATCCAGCATTTAAATTTCATCCGGCTTTTAAATTTCATCCTGCTTTTAAATTTCATCCTGCATTTAAATTTCATCCTGCTTTTAAATTTCATCCTGCTTTTAAATTTCATCCTGCTTTTAAATTTCATCCAGCTTTTATATTTCATCCAGCATTTAAATTTCATCCTGCTTTTATATTTCATCCAGCATTTAAATTTCATCCTGCTTTTAAATTTCATCCTGCTTTTATATTTCATCCAGCATTTAAATTTCATCCTGCTTTTAAACTTCATCCTGCTTTTATATTTCATCCAGCATTTAAATTTCATCCTGCTTTTAAACTTCATCCTGCTTTTAAATTTCATCCAGCATTTAAATTTCATCCTCTGCTTTTAAATTTCATCCTGCTTTTAAATTTCATCCTGCTTTTAAATTTCATCCAGCTTCTAAATTTCATCCAGCATTTACCTTTGTTTCTTGTCGTCAGTTGACTCGTTCGGCAATAACCCGAACAGCTGGCATTTTATCCTTTTTGTTTCCTGTCATCAGTTGACTCGTTCGGCAATAACCCGAACAGCTGGCATTTTATCCTTTTTGTTTCCTGTCGTCAGTTGACTCGTTCGGCAATAACCCGAACAGCTGGCATTTTATCCTTTTTGTTTCCTGTCGTCAGTTGACCTTCGTTCGGCAATAACCCGAACAGCTGGCATTTTATCCTTTTTGTTTCCTGTCGTCAGTTGACCTCGTTCGGCAATAACCCGAACAGCTGGCATTTTATCCTTTTTGTTTCCTGTCGTCAGTTGACTCGTTCGGCAATAACCCGAACAGCTGGCATTTTATACTTTTTGTTTCCTGTCATCAGTTGACTCGTTCGGCAATAACCCGAACAGCTGGCATTTTATCCTTTTTGTTCCTGTCGTCAGTTGACTCGTTCGGCAATAACCCGAACAGCTGGCATTTTATCCTTTTTGTTTCCTGTCGTCAGTTGACTCGTTCGGCAATAACCCGAACAGCTGACATTTATCCCCAGCAAAACCATGTGATCCCCCAGTGGAGTCGGACCCCGTTTCTTTTAACAGAATCGGGCATCCTTTTGTTTTGTTATCCCCAGTCGAGCTATCCTCGCCGTCTTGCATTCATACTTGCATCGCGAGCATTCACAATTTTACATGCATAACATTGCACTCATAACATTCTGCAGTTGAAATTGGTCAAAAATGGTGTACTCTGTATTTAAGTCTCTTCGACCCGTCGATTTTAAAACTTCACTTTTAAATCTCCGTAACGAAGAAACTTAAATAGGGGCATCTGTCATACCCCATTTTTGACCCACTTTCAATTCTTTTTTCTCGTCCTTTTAAGCCAGAAATTTTCGTCTTTTCAGACAAAATTTCGGCAGGGAGGTATTTTAAAATACCTCATTTTTGTTCCGAAGGCAACCTTTATTTTATTATTTTGTTATTTTGTTATTTTTATTATTTGTCATTATTACTTCTTTTCTTTTAGTTTTTTATTTTTTATTTTTTAGTGTTTTCTTTTTTATTTTTATTTTGTATTTTCGTTTTTTTATTAGTATTGTTTTTTATTTTACTGTTTTTCTTCCTTTTTCTTTTTTCAGTCATTTTCTTTGGTCCAGGCCCAGAGGGGCATTTTGTCCATTATCATCTGTCTTTTTTACTATAAATAGTGCATTTAATGCACTGTTCAGGGGGGCCAAGTACACAGTACCAATCAGAGCCAGTACAATCACAACTCCCACAACCACCGTCCACCACCAACACGCCGGAATCCGGCCACCGGAAAACAAAAAAAAAAAATCAGAAAAATTTAACACACACAATCCACACAGCCCTCACGCCCGCGGCCACACACACACACCATCAGCCCATACAAACGCCACGCTAACACAAACAGCCCACAAGCCAAAACCAGCTCGAATCCGAACCAGCCCTTTTAAACCCAGATCATTCGTTCAAAAGTCGAAACACAAGCTCAGCATCAAGGCCGAACCAAGCTAATCCAACAACAACACAGAAAACGAAATCAAAACCAAATTTTCGAGCCCAGAGAGGTAAAATTTTCGAGCCCAGAGAGGTAAAATTTTCGAGCCACGCTAACACAAACAGTCCCTCCTTGGCTTTTTCTGTATTCCTTTTCTTTTAGTCCTTTGATTTTTTAATCTAACGGCTGGAGGCTTTGTCTCCCTCTGATTAGATCTGGACGCTCTGTTTGATCAGACGGTCCAGATCTAATCTGTTTAGGCCCTTTTTCCTTTCTTTTTTTTCTCTACTCAATTGCTTTCTGCACCTCCCCTTTTAATTCTGCACCCCTCTTCTTCTCCTCTATTCTTTTTTATTTTTGTTTCTTTTTCTTGCACTTTTATTTTTATTTTTTTTTATATTATTTTTTTTATGCACTTTATTTATTGTCTTTAATTTCCAGTACCCATGCATTTTTTTTTTTTTATAATTTTTGCACCATATTTATTTTATGTCTTGCATTTTATTTTCTTTTTATTTATGCATCATATTTATTTTATTGTCTTGCATTTTTTATTTTCTTTATTTATTTTCCAGCACCATATTTAATTTTCCGTCTTGCATTTTATTTTCCAGCTCCATATTTAATTTTGTCTTGCATTTTTATTTTCTTTTTTTTATTTTAAGTACCATATTTATTTTTATGTCTTGCATATTTTTATTTTAGCATCATATTTACTTTATGTCTTGCATTTTCTATTTCTTTTTTATTTTATTTTTAGCATCATATTTATTTTACGTCTTGCATTTTATTTTCTTTATTTACCTTATGCACCATATTTATTTCTTGTATTGCATTTCATACATTTTTATTTCTTTTTAGCATATTTACTTTAATTTTATTTTTATTATTTTTGTCATTTATTTTATTGCCATTAGAATGTATCTAGGTCCAATGTAAATAAAAATATAAATGAGAATATGCACCGACAACCACGTTTATTTCTTATGCTTTATGTCGAGGACAATATCGTAATTTTGGACCGTATCCGAGGAAAAGGACCCTCACTTGATCCAACGTCATTTTGAGGGATCCGACGTCGTCTGACCTTTCTCAGCTTAACTTAGTCTCTGGACCTTAGGACTTAATCAAAATTTTCATAAAAAGTCAAAAAAAAAAGTCAAAATCCAAAAACATTTTATAATCAAAATCTTCAAAAAAGTCAATCTTTTATCTTTTCTTTCTTAATCAAATTTTAATCAATCTTTAATCAATCAAACCTTGTTTTCTTCAAATTAAAATCAATCAAACTCACTTTCTTTTTATTCTTCTATGCCTTTACGGCCTCTCATCTTTCTTAAAACCTTTTTTCAAACTTTAAAATCAACCAAAACCAATCACTCAGCTTTTTACCCCGAACTACGTGATTTTGATCCCGCTCGGGTACGTAGGCAAAAGACTTTGTCTTTCCAAATCAATAAAAAATAACAAAAAATTTTTTCCTTTTCTTTTAATTTTTCATCACTTTAATCTTTTCGCACTTAAGCTTTATTTACAAACAAATAATTATTTAGCATAAAGATAAATAAAAGCAAGAGGTTCCTATAGAGTACTATAGACGTTTAGGGTGCTAATACCTTCCCTTTGCGTAACCAACCCCCGGACCTTTGATCTCTCTAAAAATATAGGGTTTTTCGAACTTTCTCCCTTTTCCTCGGAAAAATAAAAGATCGGTGGTGAATCTTAAAATTGCGAGTCAACGCTAATTAATAGCTTGATATCCAAAATCACCGCGACAGAAAAATGGCGACTTCACTGGGGACCAAAATCCTAAGTGGGTTAAACCTATCTTGCTTTTCTTTATCTTTATGCTTTGTTATTATTTGTAATTGTAAATATGTGCTTAAATGTTTATCTTTTTACGTGAGTGGTGAGATAAGTCCTACACCCGGACTTGAGGGAAACATAAGATAGGATGGTGGTATAATCATAGTGGCTTTCCGAGAGTGAGTTTCGGATGTGGCACATGTGATAACCCCGCTCAATGGAGGAATCTTGGAAGTATTATTATGTTGACATGAGTAGTCGTGTTTGGCATTGATATTTTCAAGTGACCTATGAAGTTGAGGACCTTTAGTTACCTTTAACCCATCTTGGCCTTTTAGGACGTAGTGCGGTGGCTAATCAAGAGTAGTCTTGAATTGGTTGATACGCGATACTACACTCAAACGAGACTTTCCTACGGACGTTGTTGGACCGGGAGTCAGTCCCGTAATCCGACAATATTCGGAAGTGGTCAATGACTTTGGGAACTTGGTAGAACCCGTGATACAGGTACATGTGAAACCATAGTCCTTACCAAATGGCGTGTTTACCCTTAACTCCAACATTTTGGACCTAACCTCACCATGTTTTCTCCGTGCTTTGGCATAATCATGCATACATGCATCCATGCATAAACTCTTTTCTTTTTCATTCAAATTATCGAAGGACTTAAACAAGCTTTTGTAAACATTGTAGATATGGACATCCCACTGAGAAGCACTAGGAAGTACCTTTTCAGAAAAACAAACTTGTTGAGATTAAGGGAGCTAGCATCTTTAGTAAGTGATCCAGTTGATTTTCAAGCTCATCACGGGAAATTGCTCAGAATTCTTAGAGTCGATGTTGAGGAAGGATGCCTAGAGACCCTGGTTCAGTTCTATGACCCACTCTACCATTGCTTCACATTTCCAGACTACCAGCTTGTCCCCACACTTGAAGAGTACTCATACTTAGTTGGTTTACCCGTGCCAGACAAGATACCATTCCACGGTCTTGAGCCTACCCCTAAACCCTCTGAAATCGCAGCCGCTCTCCATCTTGAAACCTCCGTCATCCAAGCAAACCTTACCTCTAAAGGAGGCCTCCAAGGTCTTCCCACCCACTTCCTCTACCAACAAGCCTCCATATTTGCTGAAGCAGCTAGTACACTTGCCTTCCATTCCATCCTAGCCTTCCTTATATATGGCCTTTTACTCTTCCCAAATATTGACAACTTCATCGATATCAATGCTATCAAAATCTTCCTTTCCAAGAACCCCGTACCCACTCTACTCGCCGATACCTACCACTCCATCCATGACCGTACCCAGGCTGGCCGTGGAACCATCTCTTGCTGTGCACCCTTACTCTATCAATGGTTTACCTTCCATCTACCTCAATCCCGTGCTTTCAAGACCAATGTTGACAATCTTCTTGGCCTCACAGAATCATGGCTCTTGACCCGTCGGACATTGTTTGGTACCAGGCAGCTAGTGACGTTGGAGAGATTATTGTGAGTTGTGGTGAATACCCCAACGTACCTCTTTGGGTATGCGTGGCGGAATTAGCTACAACCCGTTTCTCGCTCGACGACAGTTTGGGTACCCAATGAAGTCAAAACCAAGCAACCTTGCCTTGACTAATGAATTCTATCTTAACCATGGAGATCCCTCAAACAAAAGAGAAAGGTTCGCACAAGCTTGGAGCGCTATCCGCAGACTCAGCAGAGGTCAGTTGAGGAAGAAATCAGATTATGTGCATGAATCTTACATTCAGTGGGTTATTGATAGGACCATGAGCTTTGGCTTACCCTACCATCTACCTAGACATCTATCCTCCACCATCCCACCATCATCCTTGCCTATCCCCTTTGACACTAAGGAAGAGTTTCATGAACAATTAACCAAAGAGAGGCAAGAAAAGGAAACTTGGAAGAGAAGATATCAGGAGCTCGAGCGAGAGCATGAGACCTTGAAGGGGAAGCTAGCCCAACAGAGTCGTGAGCTCTTTGTCCAGAACCAGAAGATGATTGAGAAGGATGACTTGCTTCGTCGGAAAGACGCTTTGCTCCACCAGGACGCTAGGAGGAAGAGGAGGTTTATGGATTCGATCTCTAGTGCACATTCAGATTCCGAGGATCCATCTGCTCCGGGAGTCTGAGCTTGAAGTCCTAAGGACCTTATGTTTAGATTTTAGCTTCCAAAATCTCTTGACTTATAAACAAAAAAAATTCTTTGTAATATTTCAATGCTTTAGTGAGAGTTCAGTTTATGATGTTTACAATTACTCCAACAAGTCCTTCGATAATAATTTGTTCTTTTTCTTTTTGCATAAGCATAATCATGCATCATACTGCATTCATAGTTTCCAAATTGAGTCTCACACTGTGTTCACTACTTCCAAGGTCAATCAGCTGTCGCCCAAAGAAAGTGGCCTGACGAATTCTCCACAAACTGAATCGCATTTACAACATTATGGCTAATCGGAATAGAATGGATCTGTTAGAGCAAGAAAACCAGAACCTTCGGGAAGAGGTGGCCAATCTCTGGGAAGGGATGGAGAAGTTGACCTCCATGATGAATGCTCTGTTGGCTTCCCAAGCCCAGACATCAGTTCCTCAGTCTGCTGTCACTACTTTTGAGCAGCCAATCTTATTTGCTTTACCAACTCCTACCATACTTACTCCATCGCCCGGCACGTCTAGAGCTTACCCATGGGGAAGTCATTTCTATCAGACGAAGGTTTTCGTCCCACCTCTTTCGGAACCCCAACTCCGGCTATCCAGAAATCAGCCCCAGCCCCAACAAAGGCCTCAGCAACAGAATCGACAACAGCCTCGACAACAGAATCGGGTTCAGCGGACTTCCCATTTTGATCCAATCCCCATGGCATATGCAGAGTTGCTCCCCGTTTTGCTTGATAAAAATCTTGTTCAAACTAGGGCACCTCCTAAGGTACCTGAAAGGTTGCCACAGTGGTATAAACCTGATCTCTCTTGTGCTTTCCATCAAGGGGCACCCGGTCATGACGTTGAGCATTGTTATGCCTTGAAAGCCGAAGTCCAGAAGTTAATCCAGGCCAACATCCTATCCTTCAAAGGGTCGAGTCCCGATGTGCAAGCTAATCTACTACCTGGCCATGGGACCCCCATCTGTTAATTTGGTTCAAGATTGCTCAGAAGCTCACCCTGGTGAAGAAGGTGGCAGTGAATTTTGTAACACATGGCAGAGGTTGCTGCAATTGGATCGTTGTTGACGTTCCCTCAGCTACTCATAGGTCCAAGTAATGTGTTTTGTTGTCTTGTCTTTTCAAAAAAATCCTTTCGTTCTGCCCGAGACGGAAGTGAACTTGTTTAGGGCTTTTGTTTCATGCATTCCCATCATCAAATAAGAAGTCGTTTTATTCCCGACTATGTTTTATTATTCTTGTTTTTTTTCTGGAAAATGGTAACACAAAAAACCCAAAAATATTTCATTTTTGCTTTTATTCCCAATCAATTTCAAAAAAAATCTGCATTGTTCACTCATTTTCTTAAACTAATCATCAATCCTATAAAAAGCTTAAACACCAATAAACCCGTTGAACACTGTAACCCTATGCTCCCTCCCGACTTTGAGTTCCCTGTTTACGAAGCTGAAGAGGAGGAGGATGAAGGGATTCTTCGAAAAGATCTCTCTGCTACAGAAATATGAAAAAGAACATCATTCAGCCTCATGAAGAAGCACTGAAAGTGATTAACGTGGGCACTACAGTATTCCTGATCAAATCCCAGATGAATGGTGCCATCTAGGCTGCATAAGAAAAAAAAAACAAACAAAAAAGAATAGCAAAAGCAAAAAATCAAAAGCAAAAATGAAACAAAAAATCAAAAGAAAAAGAAAACAAAAAGAAAAAGAGCAAAAATACGTCAAAAAAAAGATGGTGCAGAAGATGGTAACCACCTACAAGGACGTGCATGAGATGCTACTGTATGCTTTACATGGATATCGCATTTCAGTACGTACCTCAACAGGGGCAACCCCTTTCCTTGGTATACAGTATGAAGGTCTTAATGGAAGCCAAGTTGCCAGAGGCTGAATGGTGTCAAAACAGATATGATCAGTTGAACATACTTGAAAAAACGCATGAAGGCCTTGTGCCATGAGCAGTTAAGTCAAAAAGGATGAAACAAGCTTTTGACAAGAAAGTTCGTCCCCGCGAATTCAAAGAATGAGATCTTGTGCTCAAGAAGATTTTATCTTTCCAACCCGATTCCAGGGGCAAGTGGACGCCTAATTACGAGGGTCCATATGTCGTCAAGAGAGCTTTCTCCGGTGGTGCTTTGACTCTTACGACTATGGATGGTGATGAGCTTCCTCGTCCGGTGAACGCCGATGCAGTCAAGAAATACTTTGTCTAAAAAATAAAAGAACAGCTCGGTAAGTCGAAAACCCGAAAGGGCGGCTTAGGCAAAAAGGAGCGTCTCGGTGGATCGAAAACCTGAAAGGGCGGTCCAGGCAAAAATTAGAGACATCAAACAGAAAAATAATCATCCTGATAGGTCGAAAACCCGAAAGGGCGATCCATGCAAAAGTTAAGGATCAAAAGACAAAGTAATTGCATTGGTCTGATCTCTACTCACTTGGGGCACATTAAACGTCAAAGAGACTCTGAATCTGAAGCATCCGAACAGTGAAATTCAAAGTTGTCAGGGAGAATAGCGGTTATTGTGTTCAATGTACCTTCCCCTTATATTTACCATTTTCCAAACTTTGTAAGATCCGTGGAGCCATGCCATTGGCGGGTCACCACTCTTTTAAATAAATTTGAGCCTATTGCCTTTCATTTGGAATTCCTATTTATTCAGTTTATAAAAAAAAAAACTTCTTCTTGATGGTAGTACTTGAAACAAAATATTTTTCAAAATCATAAATATTTTCCATGTCTTTTTGAAAAGCACAAACAACAAACACATTTTCTTTGAATTCATGAATAAGTGAAGGGTGCGTCAACAGCTATCCTGAGAACGGATAAACTCTGCAGGCTGAACTTGGTCAATTGCTAAAAAAAAATACAAAAAAAAAAAAACAAACAAAAAGAAATATATATATAAAAAAAAAAAAGAAAAAAAGAAAAGAAATGAGCTCGGTAAGTCGAAAACCCGAAAGGGTGGCTTAGGCAAAAATGAGCGTCCCGGTGGATCGAAAACCCGAAAGGGCGATCCAGGCAAAAATTAGGGGCATACAAAAGAATATTTTCCCGGTGGATTGAAAACCCGAAAGGGCGGTCCAGGCAAAAATTAGGGATTAAAAAAAAAACAAAAGATAAGCATGACCATAGAAGCACCAGTTCTTCTACCAGGTTTTTGGATTAGCACGCTCTCCCCAAGAAGTGGTTATTCCCCATCAGTTGCTGCCTATGTCGGGCTTTACCCCGTCTTTGTTTTGATGTGCCCCAGTGGCACCATCCCCATTGAAGATTGCCAAGTGTTTGTGATGCGACGTCGGGTCACTTTCCCTCTCATCTGCATAACCTTGTCTCATCAAGTCCATCAGTTATACAATCATACAAGTCAATCCTTCATACAATCACAAGTTAATCAGTCATCCGGTCACATAATTCAATCCTCCATACAGTCATACGAGTCGTGTCGTCATTCATGCATTCATACATTCATGCATATACACATTCATGCACATACAATAAAAACAATATCATGCATACATGGCTGCATTAACTATCATGAGTCTTGTTTCAAATTATCTTTTCATTTCAATCAATCATGAATAATTTGTAACCATCTTCCCCAGGAAGTGATTACTCCCCATCAATTGTTGCATATGGCGGGCATTGCCCCGTCAATGATTTGATATGTCTCCAATGGCATCGTCCCCAATAAAGATTGCCGAGTGTTTGTACTGTGTCATCGGTCCATTCCCCATCTTATCCAATCTTGTCTCATCAAATTCATCAATTACACTATCACACAAATTAATCCTTCGTATAGTCATACAGTCACATAAATCATACATACATTCATACATTCATGCATATACGCATTCATGCACATTCATGCATACAAACAACATCATGGTTGCGTTAACCACCCTGAATATTGTTTTGAATATCTTTCCATATCAATCAATCATGAATAATTTTTATCCTTTCTTTCCCCAAGGTCATCCCCAGTGTCCCTGGTCCCGAGGTGTCACCCTCTTTTCGCCAAGCGACAGTTCTTTAACGAACAGCTTGTGCATTGTCTTATCCAGTCTTTTGTCGTCAGTGGCAAGTTCGGCAACAATCCGAACAGCTGACATTTATCTTTCATCCTGCTTTTAAATTTCCCCCAGCTTTTATATTTCATCCAGCATTTAAATTTCATCCGGCTTTTAAATTTCATCCTGCTTTTAAATTTCATCCTGCATTTAAATTTCATCCTGCTTTTAAATTTCATCCTGCTTTTAAATTTCATCCTGCTTTTAAATTTCATCCAGCTTTTATATTTCATCCAGCATTTAAATTTCATCCTGCTTTTATATTTCATCCAGCATTTAAATTTCATCCTGCTTTTAAATTTCATCCTGCTTTTATATTTCATCCAGCATTTAAATTTCATCCTGCTTTTAAACTTCATCCTGCTTTTATATTTCATCCAGCATTTAAATTTCATCCTGCTTTTAAACTTCATCCTGCTTTTAAATTTCATCCAGCATTTAAATTTCATCCTGCTTTTAAATTTCATCCTGCTTTTAAATTTCATCCTGCTTTTAAATTTCATCCAGCTTCTAAATTTCATCCAGCATTTACCTTTGTTTCTTGTCGTCAGTTGACTCGTTCGGCAATAACCCGAACAGCTGGCATTTTATCCTTTTTGTTTCCTGTCATCAGTTGACTCGTTCGGCAATAACCCGAACAGCTGGCATTTTATCCTTTTTGTTTCCTGTCGTCAGTTGACTCGTTCGGCAATAACCCGAACAGCTGGCATTTTATCCTTTTTGTTTCCTGTCGTCAGTTGACTCGTTCGGCAATAACCCGAACAGCTGGCATTTTATCCTTTTTGTTTCCTGTCGTCAGTTGACTCGTTCGGCAATAACCCGAACAGCTGGCATTTTATCCTTTTTGTTTCCTGTCGTCAGTTGACTCGTTCGGCAATAACCCGAACAGCTGGCATTTTATCCTTTTTGTTTCCTGTCATCAGTTGACTCGTTCGGCAATAACCCGAACAGCTGGCATTTTATCCTTTTTGTTTCCTGTCGTCAGTTGACTCGTTCGGCAATAACCCGAACAGCTGGCATTTTATCCTTTTTGTTTCCTGTCGTCAGTTGACTCGTTCGGCAATAACCCGAACAGCTGACATTTATCCCCAGCAAAACCATGTGATCCCCCAGTGGAGTCGGACCCCGTTTCTTTTAACAGAATCGGGCATCCTTTTGTTTTGTTATCCCCAGTCGAGCTATCCTCGCCGTCTTGCATTCATACTTGCATCGCGAGCATTCACAATTTTACATGCATAACATTGCACTCATAACATTCTGCAGTTGAAATTGGTCAAAAATGGTGTACTCTGTATTTAAGTCTCTTCGACCCGTCGATTTTAAAACTTCACTTTTAAATCTCCGTAACGAAGAAACTTAAATAGGGGCATCTGTCATACCCCATTTTTGACCCACTTTCAATTCTTTTTTCTCGTCCTTTTAAGCCAGAAATTTTCGTCTTTTCAGACAAAATTTCGGCAGGGAGGTATTTTAAAATACCTCATTTTTGTTCCGAAGGCAACCTTTTATTTTATTATTTTGTTATTTTGTTATTTTTATTATTTGTCATTATTACTTCTTTTCTTTTAGTTTTTTATTTTTTATTTTTTAGTGTTTTCTTTTTTATTTTTATTTTGTATTTTCGTTTTTTTATTAGTATTGTTTTTATTTTACTGTTTTTCTTCCTTTTTCTTTTTTCAGTCATTTTCTTTGGTCCAGGCCCAGAGGGGCATTTTTGTCCATTATCATCTGTCTTTTTTACTATAAATAGTGCATTTAATGCACTGTTCAGGGGGGCCAAGTACACAGTACCAATCAGAGCCAGTACAATCACAACTCCCACAACCACCGTCCACCACCAACACGCCGGAATCCGGCCACCGGAAAACAAAAAAAAAAATCAGAAAAATTTAACACACACAATCCACACAGCCTCACGCCCGCGGCCACACACACACACCATCAGCCCACACAAACGCCACGCTAACACAAACAGCCCACAAGCCAAAACCAGCTCGAATCCGAACCAGCCCTTTTAAACCCAGATCATTCGTTCAAAGTCGAAACACAAGCTCAGCATCAAGGCCGAACCAAGCTAATCCAACAACAACACAGAAAACGAAATCAAAACCAAATTTTCGAGCCCAGAGAGGTAAAATTTTCGAGCCCAGAGAGGTAAAATTTTCGAGCCACGCTAACACAAACAGTCCCTCCTTGGCTTTTTCTGTATTCCTTTTCTTTTAGTCCTTTGATTTTTTAATCTAACGGCTGGAGGCTTTGTCTCCCTCTGATTAGATCTGGACGCTCTGTTTGATCAGACGGTCCAGATCTAATCTGTTTAGGCCCTTTTTCCTTTCTTTTTTTTCTCTACTCAATTGCTTTCTGCACCTCCCCTTTTAATTCTGCACCCCTCTTCTTCTCCTCTATTCTTTTTTTATTTTTGTTTCTTTTTCTTGCACTTTTATTTTTATTTTTTTTTTATATTATTTTTTTTATGCACTTTATTTATTGTCTTTAATTTCCAGTACCCATGCATTTTTTTTTTTTATAATTTTTGCACCATATTTATTTTATGTCTTGCATTTTATTTTCTTTTATTTTATGCATCATATTTATTTTATTGTCTTGCATTTTTTATTTTCTTTATTTATTTTCCAGCACCATATTTAATTTTCCGTCTTGCATTTTATTTTCCAGCTCCATATTTAATTTTGTCTTGCATTTTTATTTTCTTTTTTTTTATTTTAAGTACCATATTTATTTTTATGTCTTGCATATTTTTATTTTAGCATCATATTTACTTTATGTCTTGCATTTTCTATTTCTTTTTTATTTTATTTTTAGCATCATATTTATTTTACGTCTTGCATTTTATTTTCTTTATTTACCTTATGCACCATATTTATTTCTTGTATTGCATTTCATACATTTTTATTTCTTTTTAGCATATTTACTTTAATTTTATTTTTATTATTTTTGTCATTTATTTTATTGCCATTAGAATGTATCTAGGTCCAATGTAAATAAAAATATAAATGAGAATATGCACCGACACCACGTTTATTTCTTATGCTTTATGTCGAGGACAATATCGTAATTTTGGACCGTATCCGAGGAAAAGGACCCTCACTTGATCCAACGTCATTTTGAGGGATCCGACGCGTCTGACCTTTCTCAGCTTAACTTAGTCTCTGGACCTTAGGACTTAATCAAAATTTTCATAAAAAGTCAAAAAAAAAATCAAAATCCAAAAACATTTTATAATCAAAATCTTCAAAAAAGTCAATCTTTTATCTTTTCTTTCTTAATCAAATTTTAATCAATCTTTAATCACTCAAACTTGTTTTCTTCAAATTAAAATCAATCAAACTCACTTTCTTTTTATTCTTCTATGCCTTTACGGCCTCTCATCTTTCTTAAAACCTTTTTTCAAACTTTAAAATCAACCAAAACCAATCACTTAGCTTTTTACCCCGAACTACGTGATTTTGATCCCGCTCGGGTACGTAGGCAAAAGACTTTGTCTTTCCAAATCAATAAAAAATAACAAAAACTTTTTTCCTTTTCTTTTAATTTTCATCACTTTAATCTTTTCGCACTTAAGCTTTATTTACAAACAAATAATTATTTAGCATAAAGATAAATAAAAGCAAGAGGTTCCTATAGAGTACTATAGACGTTTAGGGTGCTAATACCTTCCCTTTGCGTAACCAACCCCCGGACCTTTGATCTCTCTAAAAATATAGGGTTTTTCGAACTTTCTCCCTTTTCCTCGGAAAAATAAAAGATCGGTGGTGAATCTTAAAATTGCGAGTCAACGCTAATTAATAGCTTGATGTCCAAAATCACCGCGACAGTCGTCCTCAAAGAACTTCCACTACTCAGCATGAGGCGATTCCCCATGATGTGGAAAATAGCCAGCTAAGGCAATCCGCTCCCGACACCACCCACCAAGACAATGATACTACCCAAATGTATCGAGTTTTGGAAGAAAGGTTGAAAGCTGTCGAAGGGTTCAGCTCATACGGTGCCCACAACGCCTTGGACATGTGCCTAGTGCCCGACGTGGTAATTCCTCCGAAGTTCAAAGCACCGGACTTCGAGAAATACAAAGGAATTCAATGCCCTTGGAACCATCTAAGGATGTTCTGTAGGAAGATGGCAGCTTACGCAATGAACGAGAAACTCATGGTGCATGTGTTTCAAGATAGTTTAAGCGGAGCGTCCTTGGATTGGTACATGCAGCTCGAGCGTACCCATGTCCAAACTTGGAAGGATCTAGCAGATGCCTTCCTAAAGCAATACAAATATAATTTGGACATGGCTCCAAATAGGATGCAACTACAAAACCTCCTACAAAGAAGCAACGAGTCCTTCAAGGAGTACGCTCAGCGGTGGAGAGAACTAGCTTCTCGTGTACAACCACCATTATTGGAAAGGGAGCTTGTCGACACCTTTATGGGCACACTTCAAGGCCCATATTACGACAAGATGATTGGAAGCACGTCTGCCGGTTTCTCCGATCTAGTCTTGGTTGGTGAAAGAATAGAGGACGGAGTAAAGAGGGGAAAGATCCAAGGCCCTCTAGAAGCTCAAAGTGGAGCTAGAAAACCCCCCAGCAACTTTCACAAAAAGAAAGAGGGGGAGACAAATGCCGTTCTAGTGGGACCATCTTGCCCATCACTAAATCAAATGCCTCACTACCACTATCCTTATGTGGCAGCAGCAACGGCTCAAGGGCGTTACTCACCTCAAGTAATTCCCGCAACTCCACCTCGACAACCAGTAGTGTTGCCTCAAAATCAACAACAACAAGGCGAGTACCCATCAAGGAATCAAGCGGGCCCAAGGAACAATTATTATAATAGGCAGTTTGATCCTGTACCTATGCCTTACGGTCAAATCTTGCCATATCTAATCCAAAAAGGTATGGTCGAGACAAGACTACTACCACCAATGTCGCCACCATATCCACAGTGGTACGACACAAATGAAAAATGTGATTTCCACGCAGGAACCGTGGGGCACAATGTCGAGAACTGTAGAGTTTTCAAACACAAGGTGCAGGACCTTATTGACAAGAAGCTGTTATCCTTCAAAGAGGAGAACCCCAATGTGAAAAATAACCCATTGCCGGGGCATGCGGGTCCCTCTGTAAATGCGGTGGAGGAACAAGAGGATTTTGGTCCAGTCAAAAGGGTAGCCAATGTTAAGACCCCCCTGTCAACCATAAGGGAGTGTTTAACCGGCTTTGGTTTGCTCGAGGAAATGCACGCCAACTGTGAAGCCTGCAAGGTCAACCCGGACGAGTGCGAAGAGTTGAAGAGCTGCCTTCAAGAGCTAATGGACCAAGGTTGGATCCAAATTGGCTATATAAAGGATGGCACGGACGTTGCTACCTCTCGAAATCCCATACCAAAGGAGAGAGGTACCAATGCCAATACAACCCATAATATTCCACGTACCTGCACCCTTCTCTTTTGAAAGTACGAAGAGGGTACCATGGAATTACCAACCTATGGCCTATGTGGAAGGAAAACCACTAGCCAAAATTGAGCCCAGCATCACTAACATCACCGGTGTTGGAGGAATAACTAGAAGTGGTAGAGTCTTCGCTCCGAAAGAACTCGGAAAGACGCCAGCCGTACTACCAAAGGAGCCGCTCAAAGAAAAGAGCGTGGAGGAAGAAGAGAACCAAGCGGGGCCTTCTCAAAAGACAACCCCACAAAAAGAGGCTGAAGAGTTCCTAAGGATAATCCAAAAGAGCGAGTATAAAATCATTGACCAGCTAGGTCAAACTCCCTCCAAGATCTCCATGCTATCCCTACTACTAAGCTCGGAAGCACACCGAGAAGCACTGCTGCGGATCCTCAGTGAGGCACATGTCACTAAGGACATTCCTGTGGACCAATTCGACGGGATAGTCGGAAATATTACCTCAAGTAGGTACTTGGGTTTCAATGGCGATGAGCTACCCGACGAGGGGCACATTCATAACCGCGCCTTACATATCTCCGTGAAATGCATGGACCACATCCTCTCAAGAGTGCTAGTGGACACGGGGTCATCACTGAATGTCATGCCCAAGACTACCCTCCTCAAGCTATCATGTGAAGGGACAGTAATGAAGCCCAGCGCCTTGGTCGTAAAAGCTTTCGATGGGTCAAGAAGAGCCGTCATAGGGGAGATCGACTTACCAGTCCAAATCGGGCCTAAGGTTTTCACCATAACCTTCCAAGTCATGGATATTAATCCAACATACAGTTGTCTTCTCGGACGACCATGGATTCATGCAGCCGGAGCCATTACCTCTACTCTGCACCAGAAACTGAAGTTCATCATTGATAACCAAATGATTGTGGTTTCCGGGCAAGAGGATATGATGGTAAGCCATCTCTCATCATTCCGTTATATAGAAACGGACGAAGAAGCTGTGGATGTTCCATTCAAATCTTTGGAAGTGGCGAATGTCGTGACTTTGAGCTCAAAGCCCAAGAAAGAGGCTAGGACAGCCATGTCATCATGGAGGGCAATAAGAGAGGCCCTAGAAGAAAGCCGACCTGCCGGATGGGGCAAGTTAGTAGACATACCGGAGAAGAAGAATCGCTTCGGGTTGGGGTATCATTCATCAGCCAAAATTTTCTCAAAGCCTCCAAAGCAAGGGATCCTCCCCATTTCGGAAACATTCATCAGTGCGGGGTTTATCCATGAAGATCAAGTGGCCCTACTTGAAGACATAGATGAAGACGTGCCTGATTTGGTGTACCGTTGCGCTTCGGATGAAGCTTTGAACAATTGGAGGGCTATCGCAATTCCCGAGATCATTACCAAGATCAAGTAATAAACCATGTTTGTTTGTTTTTACTTTCTTTTAAAAAAAATCATTTAGCTCTGCCCAAGGCAAATGATTAGTCGTGTGGGGCCCCCATGTTTTAAAAGTTATTTACAATCATGAATAAAATCACTCTTTTATGTTCATTTGAGTCTTTTTCTTTTTGCATTTGTTTAAAAAATTTTTTTTTACAAAAAGCCTAAAAAAAATCATACTCATGCAGATCCACACATCCACCCTCCAAAAACAACACTGCCTTAAACCCTTATGACTTCGATTTCCCGATTAATCAAACGGAAGATGATGAAGAGGACGATTATGAACCGCCTGAAGAACTGTCCAGACCTGCAAATCAAGGGGATAGGGTAATACAACCTCACCAAGAATCAGTTGAAAAGGTCAACTTGGGGACCGAAGAGGATAAGAAAGAGGTCAAGATAGGGACCTCCCTGCACGAGGATGTGAAAGGAAAGTTGATCAAGCTTCTGCAAGAGTACGTGGACGTATTCGCTTGGTCATACCAAGATATGTCGGGCTTAGACCCTAGCATCGTTGTACACAAGCTGCCACTCAAGCCGGAATGCCCGCCAGTGAAGCAGAAATTGAGAAGAACTCGACCCGATATGGCTCTCAAGATCAGAGATCAAACCAAGCCGTTCATTGGAATGAGGATTGCCAAGAGGCATTTGACAAGATCAAACAATACCTGCAAGAACCACCAATTTTAATACCTCCGGTTCCGGGTAAACCCCTCATCTTATACCTAACCGTACTTGAAGGATCAATGGGCTGTGTGTTAGGACAACAAGATGAAACGGGAAGAAAAGAACACGCAATCTACTACCTAAGCAAGAAGTTTACCGACTGTGAAACAAGGTATACTTCACTTGAAAAGACTTGCTGCGCTTTAGCATGGGCTGCTCGACGCCTAAGGCAATACATGTTGACCCATACAACTTGGTTGATATCGAAGATGGATCCCATCAAGTACATCTTCGAAAAGCCGGCCCTCACAGGGAAGATAGCCCGTTGGCAAATGCTGCTGTCTGAGTACGACATCCAATATGTTGCTCAAAAAGCCATCAAAGGGAGTGTTTTATCCGAGCACCTTGCTCACCAACCATTGGAGGATTATCAGCCCATACAATTCGACTTCCCGGACGAAGATGTCGTAGCTTTGAATGGCGAAAAAGTCACAAGCGATGATGAAGGGCCAGAACCGAAAGCTCAATGGAAGCTCGCTTTCGACGGCGCCTATGGGGCACGGTATCGGAGCAGTTTTAATCTCCCCAAGAAATGGATACCAACCCTTCACAGCAAGGTTATGCTTTGACTGCACCAACAACATGGCAGAATATGAAGCATGTATCCTAGGCCTTGAAGCAGCAATTGATCTAAGGATCAAAAACCTTGAAGTATACGGTGACTCAGCCTTGGTCATCTATCAAGTCAAAGGAGAATGGGAAACAAGACATCCCAATTTAATTCCCTACCAAGCCCGGGTTGTAGAGTTGATTAAGCATTTTGATGAAATCAACTTCCATCACATACCTCGAGAAGAAAACCAGGTGGCAGATGCTTTGGCTACATTATCATCAATGTACCAAGTAAATTTCTACAACGAGGCACCAATCATAAGGATGGATCGTAGAGACAAACCAGTTGTATGTGCATCAGTCGAAGAGGGACTTGACGACAAACCTTGGTTCTACGACATCAAACGATACCTCGAAAAGCAAGAGTATCCAGAAAATGCCTCACACACTGACAAGAGGACCCTCAGAAGATTGGCATCCCAGTTCTTCCTCAGTGGAAATACCCTCTACAAAAGAAACTATGACATAGTCCTGCTCAGATGTGTGGATAAACATGAAGCGGACATGCTCGTCAAAGAACTCCACGAGGGATCTTTTGGAACCCATGCTAATGGACATGCAATGGCAAAGAAAATCTTAAGGGCGGGCTACTATTGGTTAACCATGGAAGCTGATTGTTTCCACTACGCCAAGACCTGTCACAAGTGCCAGATTTACGCCGACAAGGTGCATGTGCCACCAACTCCACTGAACGACATGACTTCACCTTGGCCATTCTCTATGTGGGGCATAGACATGATTGGAATGATCGAGCCCAAAGCGTCAAATGGACATCGCTTCATCCTCGTTGCCATCGACTACTTCACCAAATGGGTAGAAGCAGCTTCGTATGCAAACGTAACCAAACAAGTGGTAGCCCGATTCATCAAGAAGGAAATCATTTGCCGTTACGGCACTCCCCACAAAATCATCACCGATAATGGGGCAAACCTGAACAACAAGACAATGAAGGAATTGTGCAAAGATTTCAAGATTGAGCACCATAATTCCTCCCCTTACCGACCAAAGATGAATGGTGCGGTAGAAGCAGCCAATAAGAACATAAAGAAGATCATCCAAAAGATGGTAACAACATATAAAGATTGGCATGAGATGCTTCCCTTTGCGCTACATGGCTACAGAACAGCCATTCGCACTTCAACTGGGGCAACCCCTTTCTCCTTAGTATACGGCATGGAAGCTGTGCTCCCCGTAGAGGTGGAAATTCCTTCGTTAAGGGTCTTGATGGAAACCAAGCTAGAGGAAGTTGAATGGGTCCAAACAAGGTTCGACCAACTGAATCTCATAGAAGAAAAGCGCCTGACGACAATATGTCACGGACAACTCTATCAAAGGAGACTCAAGAGGGCATTCGACAAGAAGGTCCGTCCTCGAGAATTCAAAGAAGGAGACCTAGTGCTCAAGAAGATATTACCTATCCATAAAGATCCCCGAGGGAAGTGGACTCCTAGCTATGATGGGCCGTACGTGGTAAAGAAAGCTTTCTCAGGCGGAGCCCTGATCATCACCACTATGGACGGAGAAGAGTTCCCGCTCTCAATAAACTCCGATGCAGTCAAGAGGTATTATGCCTAAAAGAAAAAAAAGAAAAGCTCGCTAAATCGAAAACCTGAAAGGGCGGTTTAGGCAATAGAGAGCGTCCTTCTAGATTGAAAACCTGAAAAGGCGGTCTAGGCAAAAATTAAGGACATCAAAAAAAAAAAAGAGGAAATATACCCCGGTGGATTGAAAACTCGAAAGAGCAGTCCAGGCAAAAGTTAGGGGTTAACAAAAGAAGAAAGGCAATGACTGCAACATCCAAGCTCCGGACAAGATTCAAGAGGAGAAGAATCGGTCTCGTCATCATCTTTCCAAAAAACAAAAATCTCGAAGTCATAAGGAAATAGCATGTGTTGTGCCAAAACCAACAATTTTCTTTTTGCTTTTTCTTGCCTTTCTCTATCCCACTTCTCACTTTGTGTATTTTTTACCCATTCAAGAGGTCAAATCTGCATTGAATAAATTTCCTTTTGTTATTTTGTGTTCTCAGTAGCGCATAAAATTTTGTTTTATTCATGATGAAAATGCTTTAAAACATGGGAAATAAACAAAAGAAATTTCTTCCAAAAAAGAAAAAGCAAATAAACATTGTTTTTATTTTGAATCTTCGTGAATTTCGAAGGAATTGCGGTAATTCCCATCAAATATTGCACCAAAGGACTTATGCTCCTTAGCAAAGGCAAGTGCGTAACTCACGGCACATGGAGCGCAAAAACCCCAAGGGTCAAGAGGAACAAATTCCCCAGTAAGCACCCTAAACATCCAAACACCAAACAAGGCTGGATATCGATCATGCTTCCAAAATGATCCTTATATCCCCATAAGCCAAACCTCATTGACATTCCCCAGGGAGTCTCAACCCCAAACAAAAAGTCCAATCATCATTGGCAGACAAACACAAATCCTCGGGGCAGGCCCGAACTACACCGGTTTTGATCCCATTCGGGTATGTAGGCAAAGGACCTTGTCCTTCCAAACCAACCAACCAACAAAACAAAAAAAAGAGAGTCCAATCGTCATTGGCACAACCACAACCAAGACCGACTTTGCTCGGCACCCAACCAGTATCCCTCATATCATGCATAGCATAATTCATGCATCATGTCATTTTCATTCATGCATGCATATACAAATCATTCATACACATGCATTTCATTTCATAAATCATGCATCCTCAAGAAGGATTCTCCAGTGAGTATCACATATTCACCAGCATCCATCAACAGTTAAATAAGCGTTCCCCAGTGAACCTCCTTCACCAACTGTCCCCTATTCCCCAGCAGGAATCTTTGTTTGAGTCCATCTCATATCATATTGCATTGCATATCACTGCATATCATACTGCATAACATGCATCATACAATCATGTTTTCCGGTTTAACCAGGGGCACCTATTTAGGGTAAGACCACAGCTCGTTAGGAATCGACCTTCAGTGAAAGTGCCTGAATAAGATTACCTAGCTTAGGTATCGACCTCTAGTGAAAGTGCCTAGATAAGATCACCTCCCCCAGTGTATCGACCTTCAGTGATAGCGGCTGAATAAGATCACAGCTCGTTAGGAATCGACCTTCAGTGAAAGTGCCTGAATAAGATTACCTAGCTTAGGTATCGACCTCTAGTGAAAGTGCCTAGATAAGATCACCTCCCCCAGTGTATCGACCTTCAGTGTTAGCGGCTGAATAAGATAACAGCTCGTTAGGAATCGACCTTCAGTGAAAGTGCCTGAATAAGATTACCTAGTTTAGGTATCGACCTCTAGTGAAAGTGCCTAGATAAGATCACCTCCCTCAGTGTATCGACCTCTAGTGAAAGTGCCTAGATAAGATCACATCCCCCAGTGGATCTACCTCCAGTGTTAGCGGCTGGATACGATCAACCTTTTCAAACCATTGCATTTGCATTCCGCGAAGGACAAAATTCGGGTCCTTCTTTTACTTAATTGATCTTCGCAAAGAGTTCGTGAGATGCCCTCGGCACTCACGCACTCTATGCGAAGACACAATTAAGTAGGGGCAGCTGTAGTACCCTAATTTTGTCCTAAGCATTTTAAAACAAAAAATCAAAAAAAATCAAAGAGGGGAAAAAAAGTCAAAGTCAACAAAAGTCAACAGAAAAGTCAACATTTTAAAAATGCTGACTTCGCACTGCGAAGCTCACTTCGCACTGCGAAGTCTGCGATTTTTCTGCAGATTTTTGGTGTTTTTGATTTAATTCCAGAATTTGTTGCATATCATTTCCATATTTATTTTAAGTAGCATTCATGGCTATTTGGGCCAATCAAAACCAGAATTGAAGGACTTGCCATTAATGCCAAGGTTGGAAGCTTTTTCTTCCAACCTAGCATGTGACAAGCAAGTGGGCTTGCCCTTGGGCAGCTCTTGTCCCTCCCAAGTGACCTGTTAACCACCACAAGGTTGCCAGCCACCTGCTTGGTGACTTTCCTCCTGCTTGCTCCCCCCAAAACCAGTCAAACTAGCTGGATTTTCTCACTTGAAAAGCCATGAGTGCCTACCCTGTTTTTGCAGCAGCTTTTCACCCCTCACACCAGCCATAGATAGCCTTTTTCATCCCTCAATCTCTGCACATTACAGTGCACGTTTTTATTGATCAACCATTGGGATTGCAAGGATTGATCCCCAAGCTTGGCCATTTGCAATTCAGCCATGTTTCTCATCATTACCTTCTAGAATTAGTTGATTTTGTGGCTGAAATCAGTCAAAGACTTAACCCTTGGCACAAGGCAGAGTTGCCTCTATCCATTAGCATTAAATGCAAAGCCAAATAGCCTGAGTTTAGCCCACAAATCAGCTAGGTTCTAGGATTTTTTCATCATTACTTGAGATTGCATTTTGGCCTATAAATAGAGACCCAAGGCAAAGGAAAATGCAGCATTGCATAACATAAGATAGAGCAGAAAATAGAGCATTAAGAGAGCAAAGAAACACTACTCATTTCAGCCAAACAACCAGAGAAAAACCAATCCAACACAAAGCTTTACCAAGCTCAAAGTTCATCACCAATATCAAAAACCTTTGTGAGAACCTTCAACCAATTCAAATCCATTGCAGCTGGAGCTTTGCTAAGGAGTTCTGTAAGTTTCTAAGCCTTTGTATTGCATTTTCATTTGTGTTTGCATAGCAATTTTGGTTCAAACCATTTGGTTCTAAAAAACCCCCTTTTGAACTTCAAAGAAATCCCAAGGTTTTCAAAACATTAAAACTGGTTTGTGCAGCCTTTTTCACCCAAAAAACTCAAAGCTTTTCACTCACCTAAAAGGTCCTGAGTGTGTT
This sequence comes from Medicago ruthenica, assembly GCA_018208015.1. Taxonomy (NCBI): domain Eukaryota; kingdom Viridiplantae; phylum Streptophyta; class Magnoliopsida; order Fabales; family Fabaceae; genus Medicago; species Medicago ruthenica. The sequence continues at coordinate 49,109,753 of CM031378.1, forward strand.
CAGAAGTTGTTTCTGAACAAAAGTTCAGAAACAGCTTCTGAACTCAAAAATTCGCATGCTTCGCAGTGCGAAGTCATGGTCGCAGTGCGACCATGACAGAACTCAGAATCTGAGTTTAGGTGCCCAAATGGGCAATTTTTGAGGTTCTAGCCCAAGAGCTCAGAACCTAAGAGTTTTTAAACCCATGTTTTTCAAACCATAACAAGGATTTTGCACAATTTTGACAAAATCACAAGTTCGTATGACATTTTGTGGATAACTTGCAAAACAAGTTATGTTCTTAAACTTTCGAAACAGCATGAACAAACAAGCTATGTTCATCATTTCAATCAAAACTTGAACAATAAATATTGTTCATGATGTTCAAAACTCAAACATGAACATACGCCAAATGCGTTCGCTTTTCAAAACAATTCGCAAAATGAGCCGAACTTGGGCATTTTCTAACAAATTGCTAAATCTTTCCAATTTGGGTTTTCAAACCAAATGTTTTGACATACCTTGGGATTTCTAAAGGATTTCTACCCAAAAACATGAATGAAAAAGGGATGGTGTGACGTATGTCTCTCCATTGCCCCGATTGTACGAATGCGTGACGTATGTCTCGTCGTTCGGACAATCGTCATTCCCTTTTCAAAACATATCCAACCCTAACCAAACCAAACCTTGGCCCCTTGTGGTCAATCTGAACCTTTTGGTCCCCCGTGGCCATTAGATTCGATCGCCCGACTCGTTGGAGTCCACTCGGTCAATGTTCGACTCGCCCGAGTCCATTGTACCTGTTCTTGATCTCAGTGGATCAATTGAACAATCGCCCGACTCGTTAGAGTCCACTCGGTCAATGATTGACTTGTATGAGTCCATTGCACCTCTCTTGGTCCCATAGCGACCAATTCGAACCCTTTTACCCTAACGGACGTACCTTTTAACAATTCTAGTGCGATTCACGAACAAACGCTTAATAAGTCTCCCAAGCGCGAGCATACAAGCTACGTTTTAATCGCAAGAATTCGGTTAAAACATCGTCCATTTAAAATTAACCAACATATGTACGTTTTTCTACCAAAGAACTACGTACGCTTTGAGTTCTCCGACTACCGGGAGATACGTAGGAGCAAGATCGACATCTTGTCAAGCGCAATAATAAAAACTTTTTTTTCTTTTCTTTCGTTTGTTTTTATCTCTTTTCCCCCTATTTAGTATATTTCCTTTTGACATGGATAAGCATGCGCGCAAAACATTTAAAAACAATTCAAGCTTTAGCCAAATAGAAGGTTCCCGTTGAGTACAACGGACGTGAGGGGTGCTAATACCTTCCCCTTGCGTAATCGACTTCCGAACCCGACAATGGTTGCGATGACCATCCTTTCCTCATCGTCAAAGGGTTTTATTATCGTTTCCCTTTAAATAAAAAAAAACTTAAGGGTTTATCAACGTTCCCTTTACACAAAAACTTTGGTGGCGGCTTCACAAAGGCCCTCCGAGCGTTTACGAACGACCTCGGAGGATTTGCGCGTCTTTTTCTCAGGAAAAAAACGAGGTGCGCACACACACACGCAAGCAAAATAAAACATTTTAGCCTAAAAGTCAACTAAGATAGGCTTGACTCGCCATACACAAAAACAAAGTGTACAATGCAACGTCCCCAGTGAAGTCGCCATTTTTGTCGCGTCGAATTTCGGATATCAAGCTATTGAGAAGCGTTGAATCACTAATTTTAAATCACGACTGAACTTTTAATTTTTCGGGGAAAAAAGGAAAAAAGTTCGAAATTACCTTTAAGTAAGAGATTTTGGGTTCGGGAGTCGATTATGCAAGGGGAAGGTATTAGCACCCCTCACATCCATTGTACTCAACGGGAACCTCTTAGTTGACTTAGGCTTAAAGTGTTTTCAAAGATTTGCTTGTGTGCTTGAATATGTAAAAGGGAAAAAGAAAATATGATGAAAGGGAAAAAGAAAGTTTTTTTATTAAAGGGCTTGACAAGATATGAATCCTGCTCCTACGTATCTCCCGGTGCGATGGAGAATTCAAAGCGTACGTAGTTCTGTGGGTAGAAAAAGTTTGTATGTTGGTAGATTTTAATTGTGAAAAAGATTTGATCGCGCCCGAGCGAAAAAGTTTTGCTTTAAAAATGCAAAAACAACATGGTCTACTATCGTTATGTTGATAGCTTAAAAAAGACCAGTAAAAAGCCTTTTACCTACTACCGTTATGAGGGTTGCTTAAAAAAGGTAAAAAGGGTTTGATAAAAAAAGAGACGAATTCGCAATCGGGCGTGAAAAAAGGTTTGAAAACACGCAAAGGCGTAAAAGGTTTAAATGAAAAAGGACGGACCCGCGCTAAGGCGATGGCATCCGTTTGAAAACGCGCAAAGGCGTAAAAAGTTTGAATTGACCACGAGGGCCAAGAAAAAGTTTAAAATGGTCACGGGGACCAAAGAAAGGTTGGATTGGTCACGAGGGACCAATAAAAGTTTAAGCGCGTTGGACGCGTTGAAAATGGAATGACGATTGCCCGAACAACGAGACATACGTCAAGCATTCGTGCAACCGGGGAAATGGAGAGACATACGTCAAACCATTCCTTTTTCATTCAAGTTTTTGTTTTGTCGAAACTCAAAGAAATCTCAAAGGAAACAAAAACACTTGGTTAAAAACTTAAAGAAAAGTTGTTGAAAACCATGAACAAATTTGTTGTTCAAGTTTATTGAAAAACATGAACATAGCTTGTTGCTTAAGTTATTGGAACTCAAGAACAAGTGTTATTCAAGTTTGAAAGACGAACAAATTCATGAGAATATGCATAAGTTTGGAAAATGCACAAGTTCGGCTCAAGTTTGAGTTTGGTTTTAAAAAGTGAGCAAGTTCGGCTCAAGTTCATGTTTTGATTGAAAATCATGAACAAAGTTATTGTTCAAGTTTAGTTTTGAAAATAATGAACTTAGCTTATTGCTCAAGCTTGATTTTGAAAGTTTAAGAACATAACTTGTTTCACAAGTTACTCAAAAAGTATAGCACAAACTTGTGAAATTTCCAAAGGCATGCAAAACTTTTGATATGGTTTGAACAAAAATGAGATTTAATCCTCTTAGGTTCTGAACCATTAGTTAGAACCTCAAAAAATTGGCTTTTGGAAGCCTGAACTCAGGTTCTGAGTTCTGCAACTTTCGCAGAGCAACCTGAACTTGGCTCTGCGAACCCAAGTTCTGTCATGGTCGCAGAGCGACCATGACTTTGCTCTGCGAACTCTGGGAAAAATTGAACTCAGAAGCTGCTTCTGAACTTCTGTTCAGAAGCTGCTCCTGAGCCAGCTTCAGAACACTAAGGGGATTAAAAAGCTTTGAAAATTTGGAAGGCATCCCTTTTATAGGCAAAAAACCAAATCTATTGCAATGATGAAAATCTCTAGAATCCAGCTGATTTGTGGGCTAAAACCAGGCTACCTTGCTTTGCATTTAATGCAAAAGTGAAGAGGGGACATTGCCATGCAACCTTGGTCAAGACTTTGGCTAAATCTAGCCATTAATGCAGCTGATCTTGGATAGCAACGATGAGAAAAAATCTGAAAAACAATGCAGCTTGCAATTGGGCTTTTCTTGGGATCAATCCTTGCAATACTGAAGAGTCAAGCAAGAAAAACGTGCACTGTAATGTGCAGAGGTTGGGGGAAAACAAAAGGGAACATGTGGGCTGGTGTGAGGAAGGAGGAAGACAGCTGAAAACAGGGCAGCACAACAGCTTTTAGGCAAGCAAAAGCACCTATGTTTGACTGGTTTTGGTGGAGAAAGAAGGAAGAAAAGAGAACAAGCAGCTGGCTGGCAAGCTCAGGGTTAGAGGTAGGTCAATTGGGAGGGATGAGGGCTGACCAAGGGCAGCCAACTTGCTTGGGCACATGCTAGGTTGGAAGAAAAACCATCTCACCTCAACCTTTAATGTCACATGTTTAATTCTTGCTTTGCTGGATTCATTCAACCACAATTGGTGATAATAATGATAATAATAACAGTGGATGATAATAACAATGACTATAATGAAATTAAAAGTAAGATAACTCAAAGGAATTAAAGTCTGCAGAAAATTCGCAGAGTTCGCAGAGCGAAGGGAACTTTGCTCTGCGAACTCCCCTTTTCTTATTTTTTTTTTGTATTTTCTTTAAAATAAAATAAAATAAATAAAAACCAATAATGATAATAGTAAAAAATGAAAATAACAATGAAGGTAATGATAATAATAATAAAGATGGTAACAATAATAACGATGAAAGAGATAATGATATTAGTAAAGGGTAAAAATAATAATGATGATGATAATAATAAATAATAAAACATTGATAAAAAAGATAATAATAACAATAGTATTAATAATAATAATAATAGAAATGATAATATTAATAAAATGATAGTAATGCGAATGGTGATGAATAATAAAAAAGATAATAAACAAAGAAAAATATGAGTCAAAAAATGGGGTATGACAAGTGGCTGAGAAAAAGAGTAAGAAAATGCCCGCCCTTTCCTCGACTATTGCCTCCAGGACCAGTGGATCAGTGCAATCATTCTGGGAAAAAGATTTTAACTATGGCGCCTATATCAAGGAAGGTTGGTCTTTAATCCAGAGGACGTAGAGACTGGGAATCAAGGCGTTGTTCCCTTTAGGACGAGAGACGTGGGAGTTCATTGCTTGCGGTCGATAATGATCTTGGACGCGATAGACCGAAAACATGAAGAACAGGTGCAGAATGAAGAGGCCCTTCAGGCCACGGTGAGGACACTGGAAAAAGAGTTGGAGGAGGCCAAGGATGCCAGGGAGAAAGCGGTGAAGGAAGCCAGAGAGGAGGTGAAACTTGAGTGTGATAAGCGCATCTCTGATCTGAAAATTGGCTATGCAGCGGATTTTGCTGGGAAGGACGGGGTTATCGCGAAGCTTCAAAATGATGTCACGGCTGGAGTGGAAAGGAAAGATCAGCTTAAGGCTGAGGCTTCCGAGGCGAAGGGCGAGTTGGCCTTGACTTTTGATGCTGGTTTTTAACGGGCTAAAGCTCAAGTTGCCCTCTTGCACCCTGGCATTGATCTCTCCGCCCTTGACTGTTTTAAGCTTATTTGAAATTCTGGCAGGTACTGAATCAAAACCGTAAAACAGAGTACTAAAAACGCAAAACAGAGTACTTGAACACAGGTTCAGAAGCAGCAAAATAAAGGACAGAAAATAAAGAACACATGATATTTGTTAACCCAGTTCGGTGATAAACAAGACCTACGTCTGGAGGATACCAATCCAGGAAGGAAATCCACTAAGTAGAATCAATTCTAAGACTCAAGACACAGCCCCTGTTCCCAGCCTTATCACTTAATCTCTACCCGTATAGACTTCTACCTAGGAACTCCTAGATATAAGAACCCACTTACTTCCCAATCACGTAATCACAACCCAGTGATTATCAGACACTTAAAACAAATCAAGTACGAAGACACACTTCAAAACATCAAAGACATCACTTGTGCTTAAAAGCTTTAAGTGAATTACAACTCAAAACACACTAAACCAACTCTAACAGATGAGTGGTGTACAAAACAGAGCAACAGCTCACAAACTCAAAAACACTAAGACTCTTATACTGATTCTTGTTTTTGATACATGTACTTTTTTCAAAGCAGCGTCCTCCTTAAATAGACTTCAGCAGCACACATAATTCTGAACAATATAATCCTCAAAGATATAATTTTGAAATTCTTTAGAAGCTCATAGAAGGAAATATATTTCTGAAATATATTTTGCAAAGATTCCTTTGAAAATATATTCATAAACAAAAGAAACCAATCTTCAACAAGATCTTTACGCAAAATAAGCAGCCTTCTAGAAACATCAGCCTGGATAAATCTTCAAACATATCTTCAAAAGATACTGAAAGAATTAACAGAAAGAACGCATAAATTCAGCTTCTGAAAAGCAACTTCTGAAGGTCAACAATAGTCAACGTCTAAACAGTGCGTCTGATGACCAGTTCAGCGTCTGTTGAACAGTACCAGCGTCTGAAGACTAGTTCTGCGTCTGATGAACAGTACCAGCTTCTGAAATCCAGTTTCCAGCTTGTGAAGATACAAATTAGCTTCTGAAGACGCATTGCTTGCACATTTTGATTTTACCAAACATGTAGCCAACATTCAAATAACCAACAATCTCCCCCTTTGGCAAATTTTTGGCTAAAATCAAATTGTCCACAAAGACAAGTTCTTCACTCAACAAAAGTACTCAACCATGAAGAACTACACATATTTAAACATAGCACCAGAGTCAGCAGCGGATAAAATGCTATGTTAACACAAACAGCTTCAGCTTCTAAAGTACTACAAGTACCACAACACACATCACAACAGCTTCTGACAGCACACAAAAAACAACTCAGTTTCAGAAGCACACAACTCTTCTAGTACAAAAAACACTCCCCCTCAAAACATACTCAGGCATAACCAACTCTCCCCCTGAAGCACAACATCCAACAACACTCCCCCAGAACATATCAGCTTCTGACAGAGACTCCACACAAACTCAGGAACATAACAACTCAAGAACACTACGCTGAAACATTTCCCCTGAGCCAAAGACTCCCCCTGAAACATATTGTTGGTTATTTAAAGGTTGGTTAAATGTTTGCTAAAATCATATTGTTCAAAGCAAAGCGTCCTCAGATGTCTATTTGTGTCTTCAGAAGCTGGAAATTGGTTTTTAGAAGTTTCAGAAGCTGGAAACTGGATTTACTGTTCATCAGAAGCAAAACTGGCCTTCAGACGCAGAACTGGCCTTCCGACGCAGAACTATTCATCAGACGCTGAACAGGTCTTCAGACACACTGTTCAGACGTTGACTTCAGTTGACCTTCAGAAGCTGCCTTCAGACGTTGACTTCTGTTGACCTTCGGAAGCTGCCTTTCAGAAGCTGAGTTTTTGCGTTCCTTTTGTTAATTTTTGATGCGTATCTTTTGAAGATTTGTTGAAGATTTATCAAGGCTGATGTTTCGAGAAGGTTGAATATTTCATGTGAAGATCTTGCGTGCAGATTTGTTTATTTTATTGATGAATATATTTTCAAATGAATCTTTGCAAAATATATCTCAGAAATATGTTTCCTTCCTTGAGCTTCTAAAGTATTTCAGAATCGTATCAATTGAAGAATATTTGGTTCAGAATTATGTGAGCTGCTGAAGATTATTTAACGAGGACGTGCTGCAATTGAAAACCGATATATTATCAAAAACCAGAAATTAGAGTCTTAGAGTTTTTGAGTTTGTAAGTTGTTGCTTTGTTTGTACACCACTCATCTGTTTGAGTTGGTTTAGATGTTTTGAGTTGTAATTCACTCTAAGCTTTTAATTACTAGTGAGGTCTTTGATGTCTTGAAGTGTAACTTCGTATTTCATAATTGTTTCGAAGAGTCTGTTAATCACTGGGTTGTGGTTATGTAATTGGGAAGTAAGTAGGGTTCTAATACCTACGTGGTGTTCCTGGGTAGAAGTCTAGACTGAGGGAGATTAAGTGATAAGGCTGGGAACAGGGGATGTGTCTGAGTCTTTGAATTAATTCCTCATAGTGGATTTCCTTCCTGCATTGTTATTCTCTAGACGTAGGTGTTGTTTATCACCGAACTGGGTTAACAAATACTTTGTGTTCTTTATTTTTCTGTCCTTATTTTGCTGCATCAGAACCTGTTTTTTAGTACTCTGTTTTGTATTTCTGGTACTCTGTTTTACGGTTCTGATCAGTACGTTCCAGAATTTCAATTGGCATCAGAGCAGGTACCCTGCTTGTTATTGGTTGAGCTCCCGGGAAGGCTTTTCTGGCAAGAATGGACAAGGAAGGAGGATATGTTAACAGACCACCTCTGTTGGATGGGACCAACTATGAATACTGGAAGTCTCGTATGTGTTCTTTCCTGAAATCCATAGACAGTAGGACCTGGAAAGCAGTGCTAAAGGATTGGGAACTTCCAGTTGTTCTGGACAAAGATGGGAATAAGACTGATGTGCTAAAACCAGAGGAAGAATGGACAAAGGCTAAAGATGATTTGGCTCTTGGAAACTACAAAGCTTTGAATGCTCTATTCTATGGAGTGGACAAGAACATGTTCAGACTGATCAAGGAGTGCACTGTAGCCAAGGATGCCTGGGAGATACTCAAGACCACTCATGAAGGTACTTCAAAGGTTAAGCTATCAGAACTTCAACTTCTCACCACAAAATTTGAAAACTTGAAGATGTTGGAGGATGAGAGCATTCAAGACTTCTATATGAATGTCTTGGATATGGCTAATTCTTTTGATTCTCTTGGAGAGAAGATGGTTGATGAGAAGATTGTTAGAAAAATACTCAGGTCACTTCCTAAAAGATTTGACATGAAAGTGACAGCTATTGAGGAAGCTCATGACATATCCAATATGAAGGTTGAGAAGTTAATTGGATCCTTGCTGAATTTTGAAACAACCTTTTGTAACCGTACTGAGAAGAAAGGAAAAGGAGTTGCATTTGCAGTTAATTCTGAAGCTGAGGATCAACAAGAGATTGATGAGGATGATGAAGGTTTATCAGAAGCTCTTGGGTTGCTGGGGAGACAATTTAACAAGATTCTGAAACATGTTGACAGGAAATCCAAATCCAAGGGTCAGAACTTCAGATTCAACTACAATAACCCTCAAAGTGATGTGAAGAAGACCAAGACTGATGAGAAGTGCAATCAATCAAAGGGTGTTCAGTGCTTTGAGTGTGAAGGTTATGGACACATCAAGTCAGAATGTCCTACTTATCTCAAGAAGCAGAAGAAAGGCCTGGCTGTTTCCTGGTCTGATGAAGACTCAGAAGAAGAAGTAGAGAGTGAGTCTGCTAAGTGTGTTGTTGCTCTAACTGGAAGGTACAAGTCTGATGGTAAGGTTAAGGCCTCAGAAGCTCTTTCAAAGTCTGAGACATTTTTAGAGTCTGAGACATTGTCAGAGTCTGAATCAGAGTCTGAAGCTCCCTCAGAGTCTGAAGCCAGAGTTAAAAAATCATCATATGAAGAACTGGCTGACAACTATAAAAACCTATACATCAGAAGTGTAGAAGTTTGCAAGCAACTTGTGGATCAGAAGAAGACAATCTGTCAACTACAGGATGCGAAAAGTGAGCTCTTAGTGCAAAATTCTGATCTTAAAGGTGAGGTGAGTCAACTGAATTCTCAGCTTGAAAACATGAAAAAGCAAGTCAGAATGATGAATACTGCTACTGATGTGCTGGAAGAGATATTGGAGAATCAGAAACAAGGGAAACAAAGTGGCATAGGATTTGTTGATCAGACTTTGAACCTCAAGCAGAAGATGTTGGTATAAGCCCTAGAGGCCAATAGTTTATGTCAAACTTTTATATGTATCATGACTTTTATTATTGAATAAAATATGGCGTTCTTTATTACACTTGTTATAAGATAAATAAAGTCCCTAGAATAGTTAGTTCGTGTGATGGAATATTAAGTGTGACTTAATCATGAGATTACATCAACAGAAAGAACACTATTCTTAAATGTATCCGTAGTCAAGCTTTAATATGAATTGGGATAATATTAAAGCATGGAGACTATTATGTATGTAGACTGATGACCACATCTCATGGGTCATGAATATGAGATATTAAGTCTATACATAGGTATAAGTATTAGGAGTAATATTTATACTGGATTGACCCATCGTGAGAATACTACATAGTATGTTATGAAATCGTCATAAGTTATTCTCACAATGATAATAGTGTATATCACTCTTAGACCTGAAACCACTATGATCCCTAGATGTGGACTCAAGTGTTTTATTGCCATTCAAACGTTGTCTGTAACAAGATGACTATAACGTTGGTTAATGGGCACTCGACGAATCATGCTGAGGGACATGAGTGTCCTAGATGGGATTTGTCCCTCCTCATAACAGGAGATATATCTTTAGGCCTCTTGATGGAATATGACTGGAAAAATGCATGGCCATGCCGAATTAAGTCAATATGAGATATTGGACTTATTCGTTGTTCAGTATATTTCGGGATCAAGAAATATAAATATTGAGCTAAACAAGGGTGACGTAATCTATGCCTTGTGTTCAATAAAGATATTAGGACAAGGAGTAATCGTACACATAGATATTATCATGGAAAAGGTTTCGTCAGATCACTTGACATTCTTGTCACTTGGGTAGCAGTGATGTGTTGCTAGATACCGCTCACTGTTTATAATATTAAATATAGGATTTAATATTATTGCCAACGTTACAAGAACCTATAGGGTCACACACAAAAGAACGGTAAAAAGGAGAAATATAAGTAGTACTTATATGATGGGGTACGTTTAGCAATAGGCGCTAATTAGTTAGCGGAAGCTGATGGGCTAATGGGCTTTTGAAGCTCAAGCTGATTTTGTGCAGCAAGGAGTTCTATAAATAGAAGCTCTAGTGCTGAAATCAGCTAGTGCTTTTTCGTCTAACCCTAGAGCAAAACCGTAACCCTCATTCTCTCCCTAACCTCTGATCGCTTGGCTAGCACCGGGAATCAAAGGAAGCCGTTCGTGTGGACGAGTAGAGGCTTTGCTTACTTGCTCAGCTGTGATCAAAGAAACAGTTTCTGCACTAAAGAGGTAACAACTCTATCACTGATTCATGTGATATTCGTAATGATCCAAGGAAAGGAAATCAAAAATTTTAAACTTCCGCTGCACTTTATATGTCGATTTCCCTTCAGTGGTATCAGAGCCAATTACGAAACCATGAATCGGATTGTTTTGTTTACTGCTTTATGTTTTAATTGGATTAAACATAATCGAATACAATTAAATAATAAAGACGAATTAAAATTGGCAAGGCATCACGTTTCCGTGCATGGCTTTTCGGTTTGTTTGAAGCTTCGGAACCGTATCAGGTGAAGCATCAATATATCGATTATCCATATCGACGGAGATGTGTTGCTCGATCACATACGCAAATAATTGAATCGTATCACTTTTCTGTGCATGGCTTTTCGAATTGTTTGAAGCTTCGGAACCGTTTTCTGGTGAAGCATCAATATTTTCGATTATCCATATCGACAGAAATATGATTGATAAATTCTGTGTAACAGAAGTATATGTGATATACTCGTGATGATCGTTCACTAAATCAAGTCAGATGATATTTGTTCATATTGGATGATTGTAAACTGGAGCTTCGGAACCGTATCAGGTGAAGCATTCTAAGTTCGATCACCATATTGGATAAACAATCAGAGTACTTTGATTGGTGTGATCATACTGTTACAAGGGGATTCATAACGCCGCAAATGTTGTGCCGTCATGATTAGGGTTACGAAAAGGCTGAAACCTGGTTCAGAATCGTGACACGATTAGAGAATCGTGACACGATTTTGTGCCCAGCAAATCGTTTGCTTCTGCCTATAAAATCGTGACACGATTCCAGAATCGTGACACGATTTTGTGCCCAGCAAATTGTTTGCTTCTGCCTATAAAATCGTGACACGATGCCAGAATCGTGACACAATTTTTTCAGCACCAGAATTCAAAGTGAATCGTTCATATTGAATTAGCTTCCGGGGCGCTGCCCCCTTGACCCCCGTCCGCTGACCGGGCAGCGGAAACCTCGACTAATCTGCGTAGTGTGATCAATCGCCGAGTTTTAATTTAATTTATTTAATTATGAGGTGTTAATAATAATAAAAGGTGTTTTATTGTTGTTGTGTGAATGATTATGGCCTTAGTCTTATTATTTCTTTTATTTTGGATTTTTGAAATACGGCCTGCGTGTCGTGCCTCTCTCTTGAATTCTATATGTACATTCTCTTCTCATCCAATCCCTCGTATGTAAAACGAGTTTCTTTATATGTAATGTAATTAGAATACAAGGAGGTAATAGGACCATTGACGTTGGATTAGCCCTAGAAGTCTAGCTTGGAGAAGCAAGGTCGTTTCTAGGATTAGTTTAGATTCTTTCATTGGCTTGAGAGAATCATAGCGTTAGGAGGCCATAATCATGTCACTTTTATTTTGTATAATTGTTATGCATGCTTGAATGATTGGAGTGCGAATATATATGATATATAAGCCGTGGTGAGGTTAGATCAAACTAAATAAAATCCTTCAAAGTGATATATTAAGTTTAATGCTTTCCAAAAGAATAACACCCTTCAAGACTAATATCGAATGTGTGGGTTCTGCCTTAGCGAAGCACATGTTCTATGTTTGTAAGTCGCGGTGCGGTAATATCATTTACCCGATTGTTATTCTATTGGGTCTAACTTAACTAAATTAATTTTAATATGATTAGAATAAATTTAGAAGCAAGAATTGGGAAATATCTATATGATAGATCAGAGTAAGAGTTACTCGCCCAATTGATTTGAAAGTTGTATAAGATACAATTGGAAATGTTCCTACCTAAATAGCTGAGTTTTGGGTGATCAGCCCTAGCTGACTCAAAACAAGGTGAAATAAGGATTTCAACCCGCTAGAAAATCTTCCAACGGGATTTTCCGAATTAAATGTTTGAAGGTCATTTGATTTGAATAAAATAGTGGGAGCATATTTAATTAAAGGCCAAATTAAATATGTTATTTTCATGATACTTATTTTGTATATTTTAAATTGTAGATGGCAAATAACACTTCAAACAACATTTTGCGATCAATCCTTGAGAAGGATAAGCTGAATGAAACAAATTTTTTAGACTGGCACCGAAACTTGAGGATTGTCCTCACACATGAGAAAAAGCTGTATGTGCTTGATGAACCTGTTCCTGAAGAGGCACCAGCTGCAAATGCTCCCAGGGCTGAAAGAGATGCTTATAGTAAGCATGTCAATGATGCCATGGAAGTCGCTTGCATCATGCTTGCAACTATGACCTCAGAGCTTCAGAAGCAACACGAGAACATGGTTGCGTTCGATATGATCGAACACCTTAAGACTCTTTATGAAGAGCAAGCTGACAATGGAAAGGTCAAAAAGCATAATAAGAAGCCTAAAAGGTCTAAGGGAAATGGCAAAGGCAAAGCAGTTGCTAAGCCATCAACCAAAGCCTTGAAGCCTACTGGAGGTGTGGCTAAGGAGGGCAAGTGCTTCTACTGCGGTAAGACCGGGCACTGGAAGCGCAACTGCCCAAAATATCTGGAAGACAAAAAGAATGGAACAGTTGCTTCCACTTCTTCAGGTATTTTTGTTATAGAAATTAACATGTCTACTTCTACATCATGGGTATTAGATACTGGATGTGGTTCTCATATTTGTACTGATGTGCAGGGGTTGAGAACGAGTAGAACATTGGCAAAAGGGGAGGTCGATCTACGAGTTGGCAATGGCGCAAAGGTTGCTGCTTTAGCTGTTGGAACTTATGAATTGACTTTACCTAGTGGTCTTATAATACAGTTAGAGAACTGTTATTTTGTACCTGCAATTAGCAGGAATATTATTTCCGTTTCTTGTTTGGACAAGTCCGGTTTTTGTTTTACAATAAAAGACAAATGTTGTTCTATTTATTTGAATAATATTCACTATGCTAATGCCATTATGAGTAATGGACTTTATATTCTTGATCTTGATATGCCAATCTATAACATAAATACGAAAAGATAAAACCTAATGAGTTGAATCCAACTTATCTTTGGCATTGTCGTTTAGGCCATATAAACGAAAATCGCATTTCCAAACTCCATAAAGATGGAATTTTGGACTCCTTTGATTTAGAATCATATGAGACATGTCGATCTTGTTTATTGGGAAAGATGACAAAGACCCCATTCACCGGAACAGGTGAAAGGTCTAGTGATCTTTTGGGACTCATACATACTGATGTATGTGGACCACTAAACACACCTGCTAGAGGAGGTTTTTATTACTTCATTACATTCACTGATGACTTTAGTAGATACGGATATGTGTATCTAATGAAACATAAATCTGAATCATTTAGTTTCTTCAAAGAATTTCAAAATGAAGTAGAGAACCAACTTGGCAAGAAAATCAAAATGCTTCGATCGGATCGAGGTGGCGAATATTTGAGCCAAGAGTTTGACGATCATCTAAAAGAGTGTGGGATCTTATCCCAGCTCACACCTCCTGGAACACCACAATGGAATGGTGTTTCCGAAAGGAGAAATCGAACCTTGTTAGACATGGTCCGATCTATGATGAGTCATGCTGATCTTCCAAACTCCTTTTGGGGACACGCCTTATTAACTGCAGCTTACACACTTAACCAAGTTCCATCCAAAGCGATAGAAAAGACACCATATGAGATATGGAGTGGTCGAAAACCCAATGTGAAACATTTAAAGATTTGGGGTTGTGAAGTTTATGTGAAACGACTAATGTCCACTAAACTTGAACAAAGATCTGACAAATGTTTCTTTGTGGGATATCCTAAAGAAACTAAAAGATAGTACTTTTACAAACCATCTGAGGGCAAAGTGTTTGTCGCTAGAGATGGAGTATTCCTTGAGAAGGAATTTGTTTCCAAAGAAATTACTGGGAAAAAGGTAGATCTTGAAGAAGTTCAAGACCCACAAAGTAGTACGCCAATGGAGGAACAAGAGCAGGATACACAAGCTGTTGTGACAGAAAATCCTACTCCAATAACACAAGAACCACGTAGGTCAAATAGGATACGTCAAGAACCTGAGAGATATGGGTATCTCATATCAGAAGAATGTGACGTATTGCTCATGGATCAAGATGAGCCTATGACTTATCAAGAGGCCATTACTGGTCCTGAATCTGAGAAGTGGCTTGAAGCCATGAAATCTGAAATGGATTCCATGTACACAAATCAAGTTTGGAACTTGGTCGAAGCACCTAAAGGAATTAATCCTATAGGATGCAAGTGGGTTTTCAAAAAGAAAACTGACATGGACGGAAAGGTAAACACCTACAAAGCGCGGTTGGTTGCTAAAGGCTTCAAACAAATTCATGGTGTAGACTATGATGAAACCTTTTCACCAGTGGCAATGATTAAATCCATTCGGATCTTACTTGCTATCGCTGCATACCATGATTATGAAATCTGGCAGATGGATGTTAAGACTGCTTTCCTTAATGGAAATCTCCTTGAGGATGTGTACATGACACAACCTGAAGGATTTGGCATTCCTAATAACATCCAAAAGGTATGCAAATTGCAGCGATCAATCTATGGATTAAAGCAAGCTTCCAGAAGTTGGAATCTTCGTTTTGATGAAACTGTACAACAGTATGGATTCATTAAAAATGAAGATTAACCTTGTGTTTACAAGAAGGTTAGTGGGAGCATAGTCTCATTTCTGGTATTATATGTGGATGACATATTGCTTATCGGAAATGACATCCCTACACTACAAGAAATTAAATCTTGGTTAGGGAAATGCTTTTCTATGAAAGACTTAGGTGAAGCTTCCTACATATTAGGAATCAGGATCTATAGAGATAGATCACAAAGATTGCTTGGCTTAAGTCAAGGTACATACATAGACAAAGTCCTGAGACGTTTCAATATGTATGAGTCCAAGAAAGGACTCGTACCTATGTCATCAGGTATAAGTTTGTCAAAAGCACAATCCCCTTCAACTGATGAAGAAAGGGATCGAATGATCAATGTTCCATATGCATCCGCAATTGGATCTATCATGTATGATATGTTATGTACTCGACCAGATGTCTCGTATGCTTTAAGTGCTACGAGCAGATACCAGTCTAATCCAGGTAACAGTCATTGGGTTGCTGTTAAGAACATCCTTAAGTACTTGAGAAGAACTAAGGATACTTTCTTGATCTATGGAGGTCAAGAAGAGCTCTCTGTAATTGGTTACACAGATGCTAGTTTTCAGACAGATCATGATGATTTCAAATCGCAATCTGGATACGTGTTTTGCTTAAATGGCGGTGCTGTTAGCTGGAAAAGTTCAAAGCAGGAAACAGTCGCTGATTCTACAACTGAGGCCGAGTATATTGCTGCATCTAATGCCGCAAAAGAGGCTGTTTGGATCAAGAAATTCGTCTCTGATCTTGGTATAGTTCCAAGCATTGTGGATCCCATTGAACTGTTATGTGATAACAATGGAGCAATCGCACAAGCTAAAGAACCTAGATCTCACCAAAGATCCAAACACATACTTAGGCGCTATCATCTCATTCGAGAAATCATCGATAGAGGAGATGTGAAAATATGCAAAGTACCAACATCAGACATGTTGCTGATCCACTTACTAAAGCTCTAACTCAGCAGAAGCATGATGGTCATACTAGATCTATGGGTATTAGGTCTATGCCTGATTGGCTCTAGTGCTAGTGGGAGATTATTGGTATAAGCCCTAGAGGCCAATAGTTTATGTCAAACTTTTATATGTATCATGACTTTTATTATTGAATAAAATATGGCGTTCTTTATTACACTTGTTATAAGATAAATAAGTCCCTAGAATAGTTAGTTCGTGCGATGGAATATTAAGTGTGACTTAATCATGAGATTACATCAACAGAAAGAACACTATTCTTAAATGTATCCGTAGTCAAGCTTTAATATGAATTGGGATAATATTAAAGCA